>CAWUFW010007994.1:0-600000 GCA_963921515.1 Calotriton arnoldi | reverse complement strand
AAGTTTCATTTATTTGCAGGAGCAAGAACTGGCCCATAATGTTCAGAATTTCACATCGCCTCAAATATACTGGTTTGTAATGTCAGAAGCTCACTGCAGGGTTTATTATTAATTATAGAAATCGGCAAAGCGGAACAAACCCACTGGAGGGTTGGAACTTCAAACAGCACTACGAATCCCAGAGTACAACGGCGTAAAATGAACTCACCTGTGTCATCCCACTGGAGGGATATAAAATTGCCGTTTTTTGTTGATGTTCCGCGATGCCTGAAATGCCTGTGATCAAGAGCCAGGAGGCTCGAAACGCGTAAGGCGATGTGAAATTCTGAACATTATGGGCCAGTTCTTGCTCCTGCAAATAAATGAAACTTGGAAAAGTGGTCCGCAGTGGTGTGCGCTTTCGTTCTTTGGACAAACTTTGGAAACATATATATATATATATATATATATATATATATATATATATATATATATATATATATATATATATATATATATATATATATATATAACCTACTGGCGGTCACCAGTAGGTAGTAATAGTTAGTACCTAGTTTCCATAGGAAAAGCGTTTTTGATTTGCCAATATCTTTGGCGCCGTTTGATGAATCTTCACGAAATTTTCAAAACTAATGCCCTGCTTAGGTCAGCTCCTGTCTCAACAGTTTTGGGGTGATTTGTCCAGTGGGGGCCGAGAAAAAAGGGGGGTCCCCAAACGTTTTTTCACCATGTTAATTTCAATAGGAAACTTTAGACAAAGCTACAGCCCGAACTGCTGAACAGAATTACACCAAATTTGGCAAAAAGGTAGCTCTTGGTTCAGAAAGCGACCTTTTTTTTAAATGTTGTAAATCCATTCAGTAGTTCCTGAGAAATACATACATAAAAAAATATTAGTATCTGGTGACCGCGGTGGATTCGCGAACCCTACCGAGCACGAGCTTGATTCTGATTGGCTGCCAGAACTTCAAACCAGGAAGTGTTGGCAGCCATCTTGTGACTCGGTTGAACTGAGTCGCAAGAAAAAAGGTGAAAAAAGAAGAAAAGGGGGCAGGGTAGGAACACCCAGATCCCGTAGGGCTGCCCTGGGCTCTCTGGCCGAGGGCCCAAAAAAGCATTTTTTTTTTAAAAAATTGGCGGGATTCGCGTAGGGGCAGCAAATCTGGCCATAAAGTGTTAAAAAACGAAGTGCGGTCTCCCGCACTTTGTTTTCTTGAAGCCCCCGGGTGGGCCAGGTCCCGGGGGCAATGTTTTATTATGGTACGGGGGCCCGCCACCTCCCCGGGGCTGTGTTTAAATAAAATGCGTGGGGGGCTCCTGCCCCCCCCACGCTGCCCCAGGGACCATCAGGAGGCAAGGGGACTTCATCCCCCAACCAAGAGCGTGCCAGGAGGTGCGTTTGCAGAGTGGTGGGCAAAGAGGGCGTGGCCTGTGTCCACCTCTCAGTAATCCCACTGTGTGGGGCTTACTGGAGGTAACAGCTAGGCTAGTTGGCCCCTAAGGACCCCAAGCAGCAAAGGGGACTTCAATCCCCATCCAAGAGCGTGCCAGGGAGCGTGTTTGCAGAGTGGTGGAAAAAAGGGGCGTGGCCTGCTATAAGAACTTAGCAATCCTCCTGTGTGGAACTTACTGTAGGTAATAGGAGGGGTAGTTGGACCCCAAGGATGTCCTTGGGGGCCAACTACCCCTCCTATTACCGCCAGTAAGTCCCACACATGAGGATTGCTAAAAGGTCTTCGGAGGCCATGCCCCCTTTCTCCACCACTCTGCAAATGCGCCTCCTAGCACACTACTGGTTGGGGGATGAAGTCCACTTTACTACTGAGGGACTTTGGGGGCCAAGAAGCCCTCCTGGTACCTCCTGTAAGTCCTACGCAGCAGAATCCCTGCGTGCTGGTCGGAGGCTCAGCCCCCTTTCTCCACCACTCTGTAAACGGAACTACTAGTTAAAGAAGCATTTGCAATGTAATAGGTCTCGCATTTGCGAAAGTTAGGGCTATTGGCGTTGTAAATGTAAAAGTTTTTTAATAATGTTTTTGGGAGTGGAGTGGATGTACGTTGTGTGTAGTGGTATGTTGTGCAGTGAAATTATGTGGATAGAAAGTATGTGGTATTTAGTGTATAGGAATTATGTAGAGTGGGATTATGTGTTATGGAGAGTAATTATGTGGTATGGTAGTCTGTGTTGTGGAGTGGTAACCTCAGGTTTAGTCTTCGTCGTTTCCATAGAAGCTAAACTATAAACTCAATGAGACAAAAAAAGAAGGAACCACTGAGGAGCACTACTGGACCTAGTCGGAGGTATGAGCAGGGCCACTGGAATTATGCGACTGTTCGGCTGCACCGATTTTCGCATAATTAGACATTTTCCGCATTTACCACGTAATCCATCATCTGCTGCATAATCTGCAGATTTGAACAAAAAAAACCTTGTTTCTAGCTCAAACGTTACCAAAAATGCAGCGACAACTGTTACAGCGTGGTGGAAGGCCCTTTGCAAACCTGGAATGGTCAACTTATTGCTAAATGTGGGTGTTGAATTGGTAATATAATGGTGTGCAAACCACTCTTGCTTCTTTCTGTGCCTCTCTTGCCTCTTTCTGCATTTCTCTTGCCTCTTTCTGCACATCTCTTCTGCTTTCTGCACCTCCCTTCTTTCTGCACCTCTCGTGCTTCTTTCTGCACCTCTTTTGCTTCTTTTTTCTGCACCACTCTTACTGTAACAATCCTGTCCGAAGACGGGCACTCCTCAGGATTCGTGCCCCGCAATAGGGGTTCCACCCTTTGACATCCCCAACTCCTACAATTACTGCACAGAGTATTAGGGCAATCAAGTGAGGGAAGGGAAAGGTAGGGAACAGCAGGGAGTAGAATCTATAAAAACAAAGAACAGTACGATGAGAATATATGTGCATGCAAAAACCCAGGTCGGTGCGGTTATTTCTAAGTGTTTTTTTCAAATGCGCAAGATCAGGAAGATACACCGCCTTCTCACTCAGGAAGCCCTGATTCAGGTCATAATAGCCACTGTCCTGTCACATCTGGACTACGCCAATTCTGTGTACTTGGGCATGCCACTCTATCTGCTTAAACGGCTTCAGATGGCCCAAAACCATGCAGCCCGACTGATCTTCCGACAACCTAAATGGCAATCAGCGACTCCCTTGCTGAAGAAACTGCACTGGCTCCCTATCGCCCAGCGCTGTGCCTTTAAAACAGGTTGCCTTATTTTTAAATCCTTGCATGGCAATAGTCCTGTATTTATCAACAGCCTGATTTCTAAGCATACTCCCTTACGTAACCTGCGTTCTGCCCACCTCTCACTCCTTATCACTCCGACATTCAAGCGGGTGCGTCAAGGAGGCCGCAGATTTGCGATTCTTGCCCCCAAACTGTGGAATTCTTTGCCGCTGGAAATACGGTCTTGCACAAACCTCCTGCAGTTTAGGAAGTCCCTCAAAACATGGCTTTTTGAACAAGCCTATGATTGATGTTCTATCGGATAGCATTTGGAGCCTTTTATAGCGCCATGAAGCCACCTGGTGTACGTGCGCTTTATAAATTATTTTTAACATTAACATTAACATGCAACATTACACTCGATATGTCTCACTAGGTCATCCAGTACCTGACATGTTTCACAACTCTGGCTGCCTTCTCCCTATACTCCAAAGTACGGTATTCATTCATACCCAGTGCTTTACTAAACAGGGAGTCTCTGACAGTGAAATACCGGTAGAATAGAAAAAGTGAGGCTACCAGTACACAGCCAACAGTCTCGGTGCCAAAATTACCCAAAGGGGTGACCACTCGTTAATGTCACGAGTAATTTCCCATTCCTTTCCCAAGTTTTCAGAAAATAATATGAATCATGCTCCTACGTCGGAGCTCTTTCCGGGAAACACTAAAGTAAACAAGTCTTGTAATCCTGGTGTATGAAAGGTGAGGGAGGCGTAGCTCCTCTGTCTCCGGTGCGATGATGACGCTCCGAGCGCCCGCTACGGCTCTTCTCCCGCCTTCAAATGCGCGGGCTGGAAACGCTCACCGAGGTCGCAGCTCCTAGCTGCCGAAATCCGTGAAAGAAAACAAGGTCCATGAAAATAGACGCGACCGCGCCTCTGCTTCTCTTCGATATCCGGGTCTGAAATGCAACAGGCTCGCATCCAGTATAACGCATGCCTACCAGGCATGTTGCGTCCTATTTAAGGACGTGGCTCCGCCCCCCCTTCACATAGCAGGGCTTTCTGGGATATGTAGTCCAAGGCAGGCGCAACGTTTGCCGTTCCTGACACTTACCTCTTTCTGCACCTCTGTTGGTTCTTTCTACACTGCTCATGCTTCTTTCTGCACCTCTCTTGCAAATTTCTGCACCCCTCTTGCCTCTTTAAGCACCTCTTCCCTCTTTCTGTACCTCTCTTGCCTGTTTCTGTGCCCCTGTTCTCTCTTTCTGCACCTGTTTTGCCTGTTTCTGCAACTCTTTTGCCTCTTTCTGCAGTTCTCTTGCCTCTTTCTGCACCTCTGTTGCTTCTTTCTGCACTTCTCTTGCCTCTTTCTGCACCCCTCTTGCCTCTTTCTGCACCTCCGTTGGTTCTTTCTGCACTTCTCTTGCTTTTTTCAGCATCTCGCTTGCTTCTTTCTGCACCCCTCTTGCCTTTTTCTGCACCCCTCCTTCCTCTTTCTGCACCTCTCTTGCCTGTTTCTGCAACTCTCTTGCCTGTTTCTGCAGTTCTCTTGCCTCCTTCTGCACCTCTGTTGCTTCTTTCTGCACTTCTCCTGCCTCTTTCTGCACCCCTCTTGCCTGTTTCGGCACCTCACTTGCCTCTTTCTGCACCTCCCTTGCCTCTTTCTGCACTTCTCTTGCCTCTTTCTGCACTTTTCTTGCCTCTTTCTGCACCTTTCTTGCCTCTTTCTGCACTTCTCTTGCCTCTTTCTGCACCTCACGTGCCTCTTTCTGCACCTCTGTTGTCTGTTTCTGCACTTCTCTTGACTCTTTCTGCACCTCACTTGCCTCTTTCTGCACTTCTCTTGATTTTTTCTGCACCTCTTTTGTTTCTTTCTGCAACTCTGTTGTCTCTTTCATCTCTTCTCTTGCTTCTTTCTACACCTCTGTTGCTTCTTTCAGCACTTCTCTTGCCTCTTTCTGCACTTCTCTTGCCTCTTTCTGCACCTGTCTTGCCTCTTTCTGCACCACTGTTGCCTTTTTCTGCACCTCACTTGCTTCTTTATGCACCCCTGTTGCCTCTTTCTGCACCGCTCTTCCCTCTTTCTGTACCTCTCTTGCCTCTTTCTGCACCCTTGTTCCCTCTTTCTGCACCTCTCCTGCCTGTTTCTGCACCTCTGTTGCCTCTTTCTGCATTTCTCTTGCCTCTTTTGCACCTCTGTTTCTTCTTTCTGCACTTTTCTTGCCTCTTTCTGCACCCCTCTTCCCTCTTTCTGCACCTCTGTTGCTTCTTTCTGCACTTCTCTTGCCTCTTTCTGCACCCTTATTGTCCGATTGCGCAATACCAAGAAATTAACTCGTCGTAAGTCTACCACCATTACCTTTTGACTAAGAGCTGTTAACTTTATTCATTTTGGCCTCTTCAATTATTAGATTTACATTTCCGCTCATCAGTATAGATTTTTCAAGCAACTAATTTGATGTCTGTAATTCTGGCTTTTCTAGCCAGAGCGATCTGATCGGGGAGGTTTGGCCCCCATTGTTACATGATGTCTCATCCCTCCCATGAGTGATGGCCAGGATTCTTCCCTTTTACATATACTCAGACTCCATCCAGGACTGGAGGAGTCATTCCGAATTGGTAAGTTTTCACAAAACCTTTCTTTTTTGAGTCATAGATCAGTCTAAACACACCCCACTCATTCCAATATTACCTTCTTTTACATAGGCTGTCTTCATTTCATACACCAGTCCTGAGGAAGACCTGCAGTGACGTTCATTTAATTACGCATACCGTCTGGGTCGAAATATCGACGCTTCATTGATCTGCTCATGTCCCTAGTCTCTTCACCCATTTACTAAGAAGAAGGTAGGCCAAAGGGTGTTGATAGAACGTTATGTATTTAAAAAAGGACGGACTAAAATTGTATATATGTGTATTTAATTTGTGTATATTTTGGTTATTTTCCATAGCACGTACGCACTTTATGTCACATGGTTCACTAAAGTCACACTCTCTATGTTTTTTGCTTTGCTATTTGTGTATGAGACAGCCATATACAAATTTAACTATCATAAATATATACATTTTTTGAAAAAAATTATTTTCCGTTTGCGGTGTGTTTTGACTTTCATTTTTGTCTAAACTAATTACTAGACCATTATTTGACATTTAGTGTCATTTAGGGTAGATACTGCTAAAAATAAATAATTTGTATTTACTAAGCGATTGTCTCACCCAACAGAACTCACTGTAGATTATATTGCTATCTGTGACCCAGCCTACTTCAGCCTCTTGCGCTTACACAGACTTTCTTTGGAAATTGTACTTTGTGCCTGCTTGGTAATTGGTAACTGAATTGGTTTTATTAGACTGTTTGAATAAACTGTTTTGGTAATCATTTTACAATCATTCGTACCGCCCCCAGCCTGCTCCCACCATTTGCCTGTTCACGCCACTTCCCACCCTCCCGTCTCTCTGACAGCCCCTCCCACCTCCTAGGTCTACTTTATAGAGGCTGCTGTGTTGCTCCAGTGAGTAGCCACGAGGACTCCAGTTCAGTTCCCGCTCTCGGGTGCCCGCTTGCCGCTGCTATCTGTGACCCAGCCTACTTCAGCCACTAGCACTGAGACAGGCTTTCAATTGGTAAGAGTACTTTGTGTCTGCTTGGTAATTGTGTATTGGGTTTATTAGACCATTTGAATAGAGTGTTTTGGTAATTGATTTACAGTTACTCGTACCACCCCCAGCCCACTCCCACCGCTTCCCGACCCGCCCACCCGCCCGCCTCCCTGACAGCCCTTCCCACCTCCCAGTGACTATTTTACGGAGGCTGCTGCACAGCTTCAGTGATTGTCCTTTACCCCTGGTCCTGTGAATCCCTTACAAACCTCAAATATTGAGAAAAAGACAAAATGTCCTCACATTTCTGTGACAGAAAGTTGTGGAATCTGCGGGGAGCCACATATGTTCTACCATTTAAACTGGACAGAGAGGCAACAAACAAACATGTATGTAGAAAATTAGACCCATAGTACAACTAGGAGATCCTTTTCATGTATGCTTATTTTTATTCAGGTTCATCATCCGAAAATACAAGCGCAGAAAACGCATTTCACCTTAATAAAAGACTTCCTCAGGGCCGTTTGCTCCATTAGCTAATGCATACCAGCTGTACACGCAACGTCGTAAAGCACAATAAAACCTCCGGGACACACTTACAATAAAGTACACAATTATCCTGTAACCTGTCCATCTCAAGAACAAATACGTCTTAACGTTATTAGATCTGCGAGTCCAAAACCTCAAGATAAGTCCTTCCAGCCATGTTTGGCACAGAGCTTATGAGTCCCACTCCACTCAAAGCCACTCAGAGTTTCCACTTGTCCTTTAATAAGAACGGTACACCACTTGTGTGGGTGGGCCATGAGACCACAACACAAAAAGGCCCTAAAGCGCTATATTGTGAGATAAGCAATTGGGGTAGCTGTGGTATTTGGGCCGTGCTGTGGTGCCACCCATGCAAACCTACAAACAACAGATATTTCTGATAACTAGACAACCAGGGGATTCCAGGGTAGTGTACCATGCATTGACCTCGTGAGGTTTTGTTACCAACAATGCCCTGCAAACCTCAAACTATGCCTGAACTCACACATTTTCCTTACATTTCTGTGTTGGAAACTTCCGGAATCTGCAGGAATCCACAAACATCCTACCACCCAGCGTTTTTATCGGCATAAGTGGGTTAATGCTGGGTAGTGGGATTTTTGTGGATTCCTGCAGATTGAAAAAGTCCAAGGGGAAGTATTGAACACCTTGGCCCCGTATTATACATTGTGCTCCAGGGGCGCAACAGGCATGTGCGCCCGCTTTGAACGCCCTCACAGCACAATGGTATTACAGAAGGGGCAGCAGATGCTTTTGCATCACCTTCTGTAATGCAGATAGCGCTGGCACACATGTTGCACCAGCGCTATCAAGAGAGGGCCTTCCCTCATTTGGGGGAAGCACTTTGCCTCAGTGTCCGCCGTATTACCAACGTGGGCGCAAAGGCAAACATGCTTTTAAGAAGCAGACTGAAAGTGCACCACAAAAAGGTGGCGTAGTTTCAGTACGCCTCCTAAAGGCAGCCCTCTGGGGGGAGAAACAGGGTCCCATGGACCCCCCAGACATCCCCCTGCAAGCGGATGCAGTCACTCACTGCAGCTGCCTGCAAGGGGATCTCTAATCCCCCTTTAAAGTGGAGGCGGGTTGCCGTCTGCAAAGTGAAAGACAGAGCAGCTATCAAAAAGCTACTCAGTATTTCACTTGAATGTGCTGCCCTGGGGCAGGGCAAGTTCGCGGCTGCCCTTGGGGAAGTGCATTTATTCTAAAACGGCCCCAGGAGTAAAACTACATAAGAGAGTGCCTCTGGGAATATCAATATTTATTATAACCTACTACAAGCATCATATTAGGCTGAATAAAAACATTTTAACACACTTAAGCATATAAAATATGTTTAGGTACAGTTTTATGAAATTGCACTTAGGAGGGTAGAAAATCTGCTATCATGAGTAATTCTCTGCCACTGTGCATTTAGGGTTTGGGGTGTCAACATGGGTGTTCCTATGGAAGGGGCAGAGAGTTGATCATTGGAAATGTCATAGGCTCCTACAAAAATTCTAACTTATTGGGTTTTCTTACACATTTCCAGTGGGTTTAACTACTACTAAAAATGTTGGAATTCATTTGTTAAAGGAGAACAAATTCCAAAGCAACTCAATACCTGTTTCTGTTCGGTGGATAAAAAAAGTAAATATTTTAAAGTGTCCTTGTACCAGCATTTTGCAGTCTCTTTCCATAAGTCACAAATAGATTAATGCTTAAACATCTTACTTGTAAATTCTGACTACTACTGATATGACTGGAATTTAAAGTCTAAGCATACTTTCAGCTGAAATTAACAATTCATTCTTCAAATGGTTTTCAATACTTCATTTAGCTAGTTCAGAATTGTATAAGTTTTTCAGCAAGTCCTGAATTCAAAATGTAATTACCTTTCACAGGCCGTTGTTAAATCCCAAAAATGTATATTTATGGGCTTTTCTGTGTGTCTGCCAAGATATTGATAGCTCAAAGGCTTACTTAGGCAGAGGGCAGGATTAGAGTGGATTATTCGATTATCTGTCTCTACCGGAAAGTTGTGAATTGCTATTGGTTATAACTCGTTTTCACTGGAAAGGTCCCATGCAGAGTTTTTGCTTACAGAAACCTCCTATGGGGATCGCCAGTTCCTGTCCCACTTACATGGGGAATGTAGTCGTTTTTAGGTCTCGCCTGGCGTTGCAGAGCGCATGCGCTGCTCGTTCTGCGAGGGCCTTTTGGAATCGATACAGATTCTGAAGTAACTTTAAGCCACGCCCTTGTTTTCAATTGGCTCGCGTCATCATTTATGTTAAACGCTGGCGCGTGATTGAAAATCGGGCTTTTGGGTTACCGCCTTGTCCACTTTTAGGACGGCCCATGTGGACAGGCCGACGCCATCTTGGTTTGGCGTGACGTAGGAGGGTGTGCTGCTAGCGGAAACTCTGGCTCCTCATTGGGAATTCTACCAGCTCCTCCCTCCCTTCCCCCCATTCAAAAGCAAACTCCCCAGAGTTGCGCTCTTCATTTTTTCATGGGCTTCCCGAGGCGGAGGGCAAAGTTAGCCGTGCCGTAAGTTTAATTGGAGCTCTGCTTCCGCTTTGTCGGCTGCGTGCCATTAACTCGCTGCTCCACGCTCGTAAACTGCAGGCAAGGCTTTCAGCCATGTCCTTAAATCCTTCCGAGTAACTTGGCAGGGGCCATGGGGCACGCCCCACACTGGTTTCTGGCATGTAACCCCTCTGTTTGCTGGCCAGCTTCGATTGTTTCAGCGCTGGTATGCTTACAGTGCGTTCCTTTGTGGCATGTAAAGCAGTAGTTTGACTTTGTATCAGCGCTTGTGTGATGGGGACTGAAATGTCATGGTTGGAAAGAAGCACCAAAATCCTTACCAGCGCTGAATGACTTCGGTATTATTGCCCAGACTTCCCTTCATTATTGTTGGTTGTTTTTTTGGGGGAGGGGGGCGAAGGGGGTGGGCCTGGTGAGACACAACTCTTCTCCTTTTAGTTTTCAACACTCTAAGCTTCGCTATATCGTTCACTTGAACACGGGGCACGTATTACAAAGTAATAATCTGGATGTGAAACTAGGCAGGGACGGTGGCGTATTAATTGCAATGCCAGTACTGTGACTGTCTGAAAGTGATGTCGCCGTCACATTTGACCTACCCTAGCCTTGTCGTTATTTGCAGTGCGTCTGTTCTATTTTTTGCGGTACTACATTGGTCTATCCACCTATGGAGCATTCTGGCCAGACATCTAGAGAGGGCTAGCTCATTACATCTCCTGCTGGGGTTTCTTTGTGTTTCTTCTGTTATCCTGCACATACGCCAATAAATGTCAGTGGGTTAAGATTTCATAGCTGCCATCTAGAAATGACGGTGTATACATGCTAAAGTTCCCGTAGTGGTCATCCTGCAAAGGTCATTGCGACGAGCACTTGTCTCTCAATCAGGTTTCTTGTAAAGCGCTACCACTCACCCGTTGGGGTCTCAAGGCACTGGGGAGGGGGAGTGGTGGGTGGCGAGTCTCGCCATGGGTGCCCGCATATGCTGTAATGTTGCTGCCTTTTACATAGACTACTTTCTGCCATCGGTTTGACCTTGTACCGGTTTCGCAGCCTGACGACGTTCCTCCTGGTTCTGTTGTTAACGTTGTATACAAGAGTTTAGTTCTTGTGACACTTTAATTAAAGACTGGCTATAAACCCAACTACCCCTTGCCAGCTTGAATGTTTAAGTTCCTACATTTAATCCTAAAGGTGAAACTACAAGTCCCAGAATCAAACGTGCAATGGCTAGCAAGACAGTGGCTGAATTATTTAAGTTTGACAGTTTGTTTAAACCATAGAAACAATTCTACGGTAGCACTGTGCCCTTGCGAGGATTAGATACTAATCGTTTGGTAGATTGCTGCCATGACAACGTGCAGATGAATCAGCCAGCCCGATTCACCCTTTTGTCTTAACTCCTCTATGGGAGGTCGGTACTTTTCTTAAACCCCAGAGGCCCCTGCTCTTTCTAATTTTACCTGATACATGCTTCTGCGCATGTAGAATTTTCTCCCAGACAACTTCCACTTCTATTAGGAGAGACATTTCAGGATAAAAAGACAGTCTCTTGAAAAGAGACTTAACCTGCTTCCGTTGTTTCAGTTAGGACACCAGCTTCAAGTGGGAAAAACAAAGCTGATTTAGATATGCATGCAGTGTGACGTAGTACATTGTGGGCAAACATGAAGCTGATTTAAATATGCATCCAATTCTCTGCATAAATAGTTGATGAAACGAGTTGATTAACATATGCACCCATTGCAAGGCCTTGGTGTAGTCTGCCTTCAGGACACCCTCCCGTTGTCTAATAAAAGTAGATTACACAAATATCCCCCCCCCCCTTTGATGTAACACGCTATCTGTTCCAACATGTTATGTTAATGAATTTAAGAAAGTGTAAAATGAGGACTTTCCTACATAAACACATTGGAAAATATGGGTTATTTATTATTTGTTCATCAAAGTTATAAAGGCGCTACCTTGCCACAAATGTAAAGGGCGCAGTAGGCTTGTGAAATGCAAAAATGAAAGGAAACACTCTATATACATTTCCAACAAAAAAAAACAATCAAAAGCTACAATTCAATAGATTTCAGAATGACATCATATTAAAAACACACATTTGCAATGCAATAGGTCTCGCATTTACGCGAGTTTGAGCTATTGGCATTGTAAATGACAATTACTTTTATTTATGTTTTGGTTTTTAAATCGTAAATAAAAGGCCTTTTCATTTACAATGCCAATAGCTCTAAATCTCGCAATTGCGAGACCTATTGCATTGCTCTTCTCCTCCTAACGCTATGCTTTAAACTACTACACAGCTAACAATTACAATTCTAACAACATAAAGCCACAACATATCACATACATACACTCAATAAGACATAGCTAAAATACAATACCATTAGCAAAGCAAATAGCTTTAACTTAAACAAAGGCGAGACCTATTGCATTTCCAATGCTTGTTTGGTAGGGAGCCACTTGTCTTTAGTATCGGATAATTTTCCTGTTTGGGAGCACTTTATGTGGGATTCCTATAGCTGGAATGTATGCCCAGATAAATTTACTTAGACTATTTTGATGTACATCTAGATGTGTATGATGCGGAAATTATTTTAGTATTTTCTAGGAAACCACTTTAAATATGTTTTCTGATTTATCAAAACTACAAAACTATAAATAGTAAAAATATATAAAAAAATAAAATACATAGTTAATAAATATTGATCTGCTTATGATAGTCTTGCAAATTTAAATTAGCAACATTTACAAAACCATTCTTAATACACTAAATATTGGATTTATTCAATACTAAAGTTCCTGCTGTCTAGGAAATGAGTGGACCCTCCTCTCATACAGGACACAACCTTAGCCGGTTATCAGTAAGAGGCTTGTTGTCCCTTTGCTATCAATCCCCTTATAGGGATCTGGAGCTTCTACTGTTTGTTTCAAGTAGTTCTATTGAGATTGGGGAACATCAAATCCAGCTCAACCTTGTAACAGTGTGACTGCTCAGTTTTAAAGTTAACAGATGCCATTTAATGGCAAAGTGCCATGACACGTATATCACTAAACTCCCTGATGTTTAAAATGACCGCATCCCTGACATTAAAATATAAAATATGCACCCATTTCTTTCAGGCCCGGACTGGCCCTATTTGCCACCTGGAACTTCACTGGGAGGCTGGAAGTGTGAGGGCTGGTTTTGATACATTTAGGGTCTGGTTTTGGTACTGGGGACCGGGACCGGGGGATACTGCTGGCTGTCGAAAATGCTGTAAAAAATCTATTGCAAAAAACAAAGGTTTTTAAAGCATGCATGCCACTCAGCGATCCGTATCTTCCGCACAAACTTTAAAAAACGCTTTTGTTCGCATTGGGTTTTATAGTCCGTAAGTCTGACATAAAGAAGTCAGACAGAAAGGGGCTGATTACAAGTTGCTCGTAATATTCCGACCCATGCCTTAATCCCTGTTTACAGCATGGGTCGAAATTACAAGTTTGAAGGTATTTAACGCATCCGATATTTATCCGATGCATTGAATAACTCAAACTTTGTTAAATTTCGGCAAGTCAAACCTGCCAAAATTTAACAGGGGAAAACATTCAGGGGCTTATTTACAAGCCCCTTGCGTCATTTTTAACATGGGAAAAGTGATGTACGGGTGGCGCAAGGGGCTTGTAAATAAGCCCCTCAGTAATTACCATATCATGCGGATTTTGATGCTTTAAACACCAAAATCTGCATGTTATTCGCAAGAACTCATAACAGGTGTTATTTATCACACCTGATATATAACGTACTCTATGGTGTCGTTGTTTATCAAGGGCAGTAGATAGCGTTTCAACTCGTAATCAGGCCCTAAGAGTGATAATTGACGCTAAGTGATGAGCAGCGCTGCCGAGCCTTACTACATAATGCACCTACGACTTAAATAAAGTTTGTTGACAGAATTTTGAATGAAATCCTGTGAATAGAAGAGTGGAATGGGCATACATTTTATAGACAGATAGGTCTCACATGATCTTGGGTTTGTGTCCCATCCACATCACTCCCCTCACTCAGAGCCCTTAGGCACAGGAGAAGCTATCAACGGTGCAGCAGGTGCAGTTGTACTGGGGCTCGAAGCCCTGAGGTGCCCAATCAACCCTGATTATTGCTGCACTTTGCTGCCAATGGGCCTATTTCTTCTTACTTGCACTGGGGCCTATCACACCAATGCTGTGCCGCTGTCCTTAGTGAATGCCTGGGACTGGCGATGCCCCACTACAATGCAATTATATTCTTTCGGTTAATTTCTTTATTTAATAATATATGGCACTGGTTCGCAGAGGGTGGGCCTGCTTGCTGCTAGTGCTCTCTTCACTCAGTATGGGGACTAATATGACAGAATTTGCCTGGGTTGCTTTTGTTTCCCAGTCCACCCGGATTCCCATTTCCATACTAAATGGAGCTGCGCAATTGGCTTTCCTTTTTTCAAGGGCATGAGTGTTTGCTTGTGCTTGTGTCTGCATGTGCATGTATATCTCTAAATTAACTTTGTTGAGTGCACAGTCTTACCAGCTACTGGCGTACAGCCCTGGGCATCACAACTCACATAAAGTGCACTGGAACAATATAAAATAGCAAATCCTAGTTACACAATGAATTGGCATGTAAAGGAGCATCCACACTATTTGCATGACCCTATTCAGGAGGTCAGAATGAAAATATTTCCTTTTTTCATTACACTTGTTCTTTTTGCTAAATGTATTACAATGTCTATGCATTCCTGAATTATAGTTGAGCGAAGCCACTTGGAAGGTAAACAAAATAGAGCCATGGTTGCAGCTGATGAATTTAGCAGGATAATACATACAAAAGTTTCTTTTTAGATTAGAAAATATAATAAACCACTTCATAACATTTTTAGGCCGAGCGTGAGCCAGCGCGCAAGCGCTGCTCTGGCGATCTGTTGTAGGTAGAGTACGGAGGAGAAGCCCCGCCCATATTTTTCATTGGCTTGTGTCTTTGTCCTTCGTAAATGCTGGCGTTTGATTCCTTAATATGCTTGTTAGTCCCTCCTTAGTACAGCCATGTCGTCATTTGCATCCTCCCATGGCTACTGGCCCCTTTACTTGGTTGTTACACGGTACGTGTACTTTTTTTTCTTTATTGAGCTTCTCCTACATTAGGCACGACGATGTGCTTCGCTTACATTCAGCGTGCCATTCCAGCTTTCACTTTGAAGCAGCCGGGACAATGGCGGCCGTTTCTTTGCAATGCCATAGGTCTCGCATTTAAATGCGAGACTTAAAGCATTGCAAATATTTTTTTTTCTACATTCAGCAGACCCCAGCTGCAGCAATGAGCATTCATTATTAGCACAGCTTATGCGGCCGGTCGCCACAGCATTCACGTGACATGGTGGGGTCACATGATTGCAACAAACAGTGTATCCATATTGTTATCTGAGTTCACGGCAGGGCGAGCAGCAGTTATATTTCTTTAGTTTGCCACTGCCCACCACACTGCAATAATTATATTGTGCCTCGTCGATCATGCGCGATGGCGTTCACTGGGCGGTGAGATGGGTCGCACTGTCATGGCAGGATCAGATGATCATTACTCGTCGTGGCCGCACTGACAGGTCTGTGTGAATTCTGACAGTATTGTCGGGCATTTTTAATTTTACAGCCTGTTTGCTGTGCTCACCTCAGCTGGTGCCCCGGTGTAATGTTGGTTAAATGGCAGCAGAGCTGAGATCCACGCTGGTGCCTCTCAGCCAGTTCCACGTACACAGAGGCTGCCTGGACAAACTCGGGGATGCATGGACTGATTGTGATTCCTACTAGGCGCCTCACAGCCAGGGGCTGTGCACTTAAGTAGCGAGCCTGCACACTTAATGTGCCATGGGCAACAATTAAACTGCCAAATGAGGTCAATGAGACAAAAGAGGATTTAAACCCTGGCGTAGGGGTCAGTGCCATTCGTGCCCACAGCCAACAGTCCGTGCTGGATGAAAACCCACGCACCCACACCTCAGCAAAACAATAGAAGTAAGGCTGCGGTAACATTAAGGAGAATGTCCCGAATTGTGGCCCAGACTGGGGCACGGACAGGGTGACCGATGTAGGCTGATGCCTCACAGCAGGTCCAGTCAGCCAGCGGGCATGGCCTGAGTGCCAGTGTTAATACTCATTGTAAGGAGCACTACTTTCAAATGAAGCACTCGGGCCACACGGCCAGAAACCACAAAATTTTACACTTTGAGAAAATTCAAAAGGTAGTCTGTCCCTTGTTCGAGTTGAAATGGAATTAAGAAACATATGGGCAGCTCTCTCAATATTTATTTATGAAACTTTACCACAATAAACCCTATGATCAATGACCAGGTGAAGTTGAAGTCTCTTTATGTACCTCTCCCAACCCACTGGGGCACCGGCTGCTGAGTGAACCCCCCGCGGCGGCCGCTGGAGTGGTTCAGCAGCCCAGGGCACACCAGTTCACACTGTGCAGCTGCTGAGCCTCAGAATCATGCCCGGGCCAGTGGTTGCCGCGGGAGTCATTGAGGCCATGACGAGGCACCCGTAGGAATTCCTGCTCACCTCAAAGCAATTAAGTGGATGCCTGGAGTGAACTCTTACTCTGCTTGAGCAATTTGCTTTAAATTAATAGCGCATTCATGGAGGATGCAGTAAATCTGCAATTTGTTGAATTCACACAAGTGGAATGTCACTTCTTTCACTGTAACATGGCCGCAGCAATTATTGTATTGATATTTATATAGCTCTTTCCATATCTCGCGTTAAGCCTAAAGTGCTTCTTTATGTTGGTGGTAATATAGCAAATTGCAGCTTTTCAAAGGCATATACCATTGCAGTTAGCTCTCCAAACGTTCTGGCCCACATTGACTAACTTTTCGAAAAGCACAAGGAGATTAAGTGATTTGCCCAGAATGACAGGCCGCAAACTGACGCCGAGACTCGAACTTGGATCCCCAATTCCAAAGTGGGCGGCTTTGGCCATTGCGCCAGATCCTCTCCCTTGTGTTCTTCTGATGGCAATATCTCATTTCCAGGCTCCAAACGTAAAATTTGAGGATTGTTCTTTTAAATTTCAGGTGAATTTGTGCTCCGTTCGGAACTGCATGATTGTTTGCCTGTGTTCTTGTTTTTTGCATTGTCAAGACGCGTTCACCCGACTTGTCGTTGTAAACAGGGCTGTAAATCATGTTCTTATCTTGTCATATTGCTTTAGATGGCACTGGAAAAAGGTGGATGCGCAACACAATGAACATCGGGAGGGTGGTAATGAATTCAAAGTCCCATTGAGAGACTCCAGTTCATGGATAACTGCACAGCTGCAAAGCTTTGCCGTGCAGGAGGGAGTTAGAAGTCTGCCATAATGTAATACGTGCACTCCACACATGTCTTTTCAGCAATTGCTTCAGATTGCTGGGCCATGGCCTATGCTTACTAGTAGTGCTGGAGGCGCATCGCTCATTATTTGCAAATTTCACAATTTCCATGCGTTGTTCTGGCAATGTGAACAACTGTTTGATCCAGTGACTTTTTAGGTCGAGCCTGAACAGCGCATGCGCTGTAGGCGATCTGTTACATCTACATTGTGGAGTCTGACTCCTCCTTTACTTAGGATTGGCTTTTATTGGCTTGCGTGTGTGTCGTTTAAAAATGAAAGTGTGCTAATGGCTGATGCTTGGCGCATGTCCCACCTTCCCGTGCAAGTTAACTCCCATGGAGTATTACCTCGGGAACGAGCAGGGACGCGCACGCTGCTTGTTTGAAATGTTAACTCCCATGGAGTATTTCCACGGGAGTGAGCAGCGGTGCGCACGCAATGACACACATGGAAATCTAACAAGCTGAAACGTGAGTGCAGTCTAGTACATTATTATTACTGGCAGTTCCGAACGAGCTCTCGCAGCTCCTCTGAGTCCCAGCACAGCACCTTCACCCATCTCCACAACCCACCCTCACCACTTCCCCCAGGTCGCCACTTGCCCGCTACTAATTTGCCCGCCATGGCTGCTTCTTTTAATATGTTCCAAACGCAGCATAAGCAAGTAAAAGAAGGCTCGCACACTTCACGTTTTCCCTGCTGTCCATCGGGGTGGGATGCATTCTTTTGGCAAAGCCCACGGATATTCAGCAGCTAGCCCCGTCCCAAGGTTTCAACACGGATGAAGGACACCATGGCCCCGGTGTCTCTGGGGCTGGCGTGCCGCAGCCTGGTCGGAGAGCTAAAGTTGCGTTATTCTTCAAATCTACATGGGTGTAAATTGTACTCCCTGGACCACCGCACTAGGTTGGTTAACGTTTTGTTTTAATTTAGAAGATATGTTTCAAAATGCCTGCCTATTCAGCCGCACCTTGCTTTTAGTAGCGCTCCCTTGTTATAGTCTTCCCTTCATGTGTATTACCATTCCCTGGCACCTGACTTATTAGCCAGTCGGCACTTGCACAACTCTAAAGTATTTAAATGCGCGGACGGCCCCATCGTGTCCTTCAGTTTCCAGCTGTTATTTTCGGCAGGCTAATATTGGTTTGCACTCCCCTGGTAACCGGCGCTTTACTGAGGACACACTCCGAATTGTCAGACCCAGACACAAAGGTAACGGGCACAGCAACTCTCCCCAATTGGTGTGAGTTTTGCCTTAATTTAACTTGCCCAACTTGTACATACCCTACCTTTCATTGTGGCATACTGGATGTGGATGCACTCTCCTTACCTCCCACCTTGAATCGTGCTGCAAATATGCAATTCTCGCACCAGGTCGTTGACCTGGCTTGCGCTGAATATCATAATTCCCAGGTACCGGCATCTTCTCATGTGGCGAGATTGCTGGATTAAATTGTGATTGTCCCGCATTGTAATTAACTTAAATTGCCTATACTTTAGATTTAACGTCTCCTGGTGCTGCGATCGCGCTTTTGATTACAGCTCTCCTCCAGTCGCGGTCCGTGTAGGAGTGCCGGCAGGGCGGTGACGTGGGGCGGGGGAGGGGCAGGGTGGGGGGTAGCAAAGTACGGATTACGGACCAATACAGGTAAGTAAACATTTAAATCAATGAAACGAATTTCGTTGCGCGCACTGCATCGCATTTGGCGATGCAGCGCTCACAACGACATTCGTTTTATTGATTTAAATGTTTACTTACTTGTATTGGTCCGTAATCCGTACTTTGCTACCCCCCACCGTGCCCCTCCCCCGCCTCACGTCACCGCCCGGCCGGCACTCCTACACGGACCGCGACTGCTCTCCTCTAGTAGGTGCTGTCCCACTGCTTAGTATTCCCCACAGCTTTAAGTGGGATGAAAAAGCTGGGGGATCTCTCATAGGGACGTGGCCTGTGTAATTAAGGGCGTGGATTAAAACACAAAAATCTGTATTTAGCGTAGTGTGCCGCCCCACTGGTATTGTGCTTCTTCTGTCAATGCCTCCAGATCTATAATACAAATGATATTACACCTACAGCAAGCCAGGACTATTGGCAATGGTGGTAAGGTGCCTAAGATAAATAAACAACAACTATTGCTTCGTTGTATATAATATTGAAAATGCTTCCGTTCATGTGGGCAAGGTTGTGGTGTAAGGCGAGAGCTGTCGACTTTCAAGCTGAGAGAGCAGGTTCGAGCCTGACGTCGACTCAACATCCTGTGATTCAAAACATCAATATGTGCTTGTGTAATGTAACTGCTGCTCAAGTTTGCGCTATATAACACTGAAAAATGAGTCTTTTTGAAGCTACGTCAAAAGCAGTGACGGATGGGATCGCAGAGGTAAGCTTTTTTTTTCCCCCCACCCTGAACGTAAAAATGGAGAGCCCGACAGGGACCCGTCTCGGTGCCTGCTTTTAACAACTGCCGGTGCTCCAGCACCGGCAGGACCCGGCCCACTTAAAGCCCTGGTATTCTCCATGTAAGACACGTAAGCCATGGTGAAGAAGAAGCTCGCTGGATTCAGGGCTGCTAATAAACTTCAATTGTACTAGGCTTTGCGTGTGGAGTGTTATCTTACAGTAAGGAGATCCACATCGTTATCAGATGATCTGATCATGGGGAGAGGAGTTGGCCTAACGGCTAGGGCGGTCGACCTTGAATCTGGGGAACTGGTTTCGAGTCTCGGCAATGACGCTGAACATCCTGTGATTCTGGGCAAATCACTTAATCTCCCCGTGGCTAACAAAAATGAATGTGTCCTCATGTAATGCAACTGGTGCTATGTAAAGCGCTCTGATACCCGATTCGGGTCAAGTTCGCGCTATATAAAACTCTGTAAAATAGAAGTTGGCTGCTTGCAATGCACCATCAGTACAGCTGCCAGTATTTCAACCCTCCCACTCATCACTATTGACAACCACGACGGTCCTCTGCCCTCCTTGGTTTCTCCCCTCTGTGTTTGTAGGAAAACCTTGACAGTCTGTCTGCAAATAAACATCACAAATTGCCCTTTCACAGACCCTGGCTCGCGCTCTTGCGAGCCCGGCTGTAGACAGTCAAACCTTCATCGGGCTTTGAAAGGTGAGAACCGCAGCGAGGGTCGAATGTGTTTTCGCCAGGCGCAACATGCAGAGCATGGAGCCCCCTGCACAATATTATATCAGAACATTTATCATCCTCTAACCAGTGCTTATTACTAAGACCCCTAACATTCCTTTGACTTGCAATAGGCACATTTTGACTTTGGACTCTGCTCGTTAGGATGACAACACCTTTTTATTAAAGATCCAATCGATTACTATTACTCTCAAAATTGTAAATGAAGGCGCAGACGGGGATAAACTTTTTATTGGACGGATTTCAAGCTTTTCGTTAAGTGCCCCTGACATGGGTAATAACTTTACCTTGCAAAGACCTTTCGTAATTGAAAAGCAATGTAAGACGGGTGTAAGAGCAGGCCGATCACGAGGGACAAAGTTACTTCTGGCCACCCGAAAGTAAAACAAATCAGAATACAGTTTTTTATTTTCAGTATTATGTAGCGCGAACTCGACCCAAAGGTTTTAGAGCGCTTTAAATATGCACAGTTACATTGCAAAAGGACACATTCATTTTTTGGTACGCACGGAGAGATTAAGGGCCTTATTTATGAAGGCCTGCGTCACTTTTGCGCCGCCGTTGAGTCACTATTAGTGACGCAGCACCGGCGTAAATAATGCGCCATGTTGCGCCATATTTACGAAGTGACGCATCTAGGTAGATGCGTCACTTCGTAAACCCCTGCGCTACATTATACCTGCGACAGGTATAATGTATGCAGGGTGGGCGTTCCCCCGCAAGAAAGGTTCGTAGGAGTGGCGCAGTGAAATATATGAGATTTCGCTTCACCACTTCTAGGATGCCAATGCGTCAAAACCTTCCCCTGCCTCATGGCAGGCGTAAGGGTGACGCAGGCCCTTTCACATGGGGCTTGCCCCATGTGAAAGGAACATTGCTGGAGTTGCGTCACGCTTCCGGCACAACTCCAGCAATGCGCCACTTTTGCGCTGACAGATACGTCAGTAAAACTGACGTATCTGTCATTCCTTGCGACATGATGCGTCATACAGTAAATATGACGCATCATTGGGGTCGCAAGGAAGGCGCACTGAGAAGTGTCGCATCGCTGCTTTCACGCAGCGATGCAACACTTCTCATAAATGAGGCCCTAAGTGATTTGCCCACAATCACAAGATGTATTTCTCACTCTTCCCTCTACCACACAATTATCTCACCAGCTTTAACAACCTACCTCTAAACACACTCTCTCTCTCTCTAACACTGCCTTTTTCTAACTCTTTTCTCTCTATCTCATTCTCTCTCTTCACTCTACTCTCAAATAACTATCTCTATATACCATCTCTCTCTCGCTTTCTATCACTTTCACACTCGCACACACTCTCTCACATAAGTAAAAAAACATTTGCATCACAACGCCAATAGCTTAAAAAAAAAAAAAAAGCGAGACCTATTGCATTGCAAATGCTTGTTTATGTTAGTGGTTATGTCCAGCGTATGGCATCAGCCTCAAGGCAGTTGTGTAATACGAGCTGCATTTGTTGCAAGAGAAAGGTTTTTCTTAAATACATGCAAATTGTTTAGTGTCTCTGTATTAATGTTTAAAAGTAAACCGGCCGCCTAAAAACTAATTCTTAACTGGACCTCAACATGAAGTATTTCCTCATTGTGTGGCTCCTTTTTTTAAAATTTAAATAGACAAGGTGGGCTCTTAACTTTCTATTCTGTGCAGTTATGCAGTTTATCAAGCTTGAGACAGAGTTCCTCCAGACAGCCCCTGTACAGACCCTTTGCTATGAAGAATGCAGCGTTCATCTTCGAAGGAAGGGCAGGTTCTGCTGAAGTTATTCAAGCTCTTTGCGCTTTTGGCTGAGGCATGTCCTTGGCTACCTGCAGTTATATTGTCAGTCTTTTCTGCCACCAACCGAACTCCTTACCTCCCTACTATATGAAGTTGTAATGGGAATTTGCTGGGGCAGACAGAAGAGCAGAACAGGTTTCTCTGTTGAGATACCCTTTACAGAAGTGTATCTTGTTGGAGGGACATTAATGTACAGTGTTGTTAGTTGAAATAAAGCTGCCACAATGTGGAAGAACTGTGACAGTACCCGCCTTTTCGTTGTCCTTTATATAAGTGTTCTGTTCAGTGCAGCCAGACACAGACTGTAAACAATGCATTATTCACAGGGTGCTCTTAGTACGGTCAGGCATAGGCCACAAACCCTGAATAGAGCACCCTGACACACACATTGGTGTCATATTCCATATAGGTACCCCAATATAGGCCAGGTTAACATCCCAACCTTTCACCTATATTCGATACTACACTACATACTTAACGGGCTGCTAGGACTGACCCTTTACCTAGTTACAGTACTGCTTACAGGACGTGGGGTTTTGCATGAGGATCCTTGGAAACTCAGCAGGACTACCATCTCCTGCATAATAACTATGTACAAGGTTCATTCCCGACGTCATCCTAAGTCCGACAGTGGCACAGCAAGGTAGATCCCCCTGGGGATACCTTCGGGTATATAAACATCACATCTTGCTAAGATAGTGAGAGGAGATCACGACTTCCATGCCGACACACTGACGCGAGACACTGAGGTTCCTGCATGCAGATACTCCAGCTCGCAGTGGTCTGAACATCCCTTGCGGGGTGTCCAACTCGAGACCAGGACGGGGTCCCACAGTCTCTCACTTCAGGTAATGGGGTTGACTATATCCTAGAGGGATTCTTGGCTTAACACCTACATACATGCTACGTACACTTAGGCACATCTAGTTAGGGAAGCATCGTAGGAGTACGCATTTTTATTGTCATGTATTTTATATACTTGCCTATGTTCATGATTATAACAGAATGGTAGTGATCTACCATCCTTTCACCTTCTTAGTGCTTCTAATCATTTATATCTGTTTCTGTCTAATGGTTGTTTCAGCACACCTATTTTACACTAGAATGACAAGTGTTCAATAAATACTTATTGAAAAACTTCCATATCGTTTATTCTGTGTATCTCTCTCAGACGAAGTGAGCACAAGTGACTGAGCGAAAAGTATTGTTTCCACGATTCTGAGGGATCAGGGTTGTCATGTTCGATAGTTGCCAAGAACTACTCTCTCTTTGGTAACAGGAGTTTCTAGTGGCACTGTGAGCTAGCTGGTATACAGGCCAACATACTCGGTGGGGGTGTCTGGAATCAGTCTGGACCCCAAGCCCGCAGTGTATGTTGTCTAAACGAGCAGATCCTGTATAAGTTTTATAGGAACTACACAACATTGGATAATGTGCTGAATGGCTACACACTTACAAGGTCCAAAAGGCGAGACCTATTGGCTATGCCAATGCTTGTTTATCTATGAATCGATCTTGCATGTCTAAAACAAGCTTATTTTGACAATGAAAACTACAGTACAGCAAGCATTTCCTTAAGTTTTTAATAATGCATTCTAAATGTTTTATTAACTAATCAGATTTTCTGTTTGTTACGTTATTAATGTAAGTCATCCTCTGCTGTTTAAAAGCACATTTATTCTACCCAGTGAAGAAAGTTTTGCCTTCTTTTTTGCATAATTCCTACAAAGAAATTAGTTTAACAGTACCAATTTGGCTGATAAGGTATTGAAAATGATGAAAGGAATGGGGTCAGGACACAAGTACCTCAAGCCACAGTGGTGGGGCCACCACGTCACGCAATGCGGGTACAGACGTCCTCAGATGTCCTCAGAGCTAGTATGAGAGCACACAATGCCAATATGTCTGGCTTTTATGTGCTAACACATGCGAACAGCATTTGTGCATGGCTATATTTTCATGCTTCAGCAGATTAATGCCAGATCTATTGGCTTTGCCAATAATTTCCACTCAGACACTAAGCAATGCTGGTGCTTCGAGTGTTCCACCAGACCTGCAAGCATCGGATGTCAGTAAGATGTTTGGTATAAATAGAGTCTTGTCTCTGAGTGCATAACAAGCACATAGAAAAGAAAGCACTGAAGTCTTATTGAAAGGTGTTTTTTCTTACTAAAAGCAACGTAAGGCACAGAACAAACAGAGCTTTCCTTGGAACAAGAAGATGAATATGGGGGATCTCCGTAAAAACACAACAAAGTTCTCCCACAGACATCGAGAAGTAGACTTATAAGAACCGTATTAAAGGGGTGGCATGTGTACTAAGATAAAGAAAATTATCTTGTAAGACTAGTCAGCCTTAGAGTAGTTTTCACCAAACTTTTTGCATGCTTGCCTCCAGCTTTGCTGAATTCGTTTTTGTTGGCCTTAGAACTCTGTACACTTTACCACTGCCAGCCAGTGCTAAGGTGCTTGTGCTCACACCCCTAAATATGGTTTGATTGGCATATACCCAATTGGCATATTTAATTTACTTGTAAGTCCCTTATAGAGTGGTATACCATATCCCAGGGCCTGTAAATTAAATGCTACAAGTGGGCCAGCAACACTTATTGGGCCACCCACCTAGGTGGCACTCTAAAACTTGTCCCAGGCCTGCCATTGCAGCCTGAATGCATTGTTGCACTGCCATTTTGACCTGCCATTTACAACTCCTTGCCAAGCCTTACATTCCCCTTTTATTACATACATGTCACCCCTAAGGTAGGTCCTAGGTAGCCCATCGGGCATGGTGCCGTGTAAGTAAAACATGTACTTTTAAGTTTTACTTGTCCTGGTAGTGAAAAACTCCCAAATTTGTTTTTCACTACTGGGAGGCCTACCCCTCACATAGGACAACATTGGGGATTCCTTATTACATTTAATAAGCCGTAATTGCTAATTTAGAGGAGGTGGATCTGTCATGTTTGGTACCTATGGAATTGTAATGATAAATCCTCTTTTCTGAAAATGCCACTCCGTCCATCATCTCCTTGTGTTTGCTTTGTTTGCCCTACGTTGGCAGGGTATGCCCAGACGTGGGTCTCTTGCTCATTTTTCCACTGGATTCAAGCTAGCCTCGCTGATGAGGGGTGTTACCCCGAAACCGGTCGTAGGGTGCATGTTTCCGGTCCAGGGAAGACCTGGCTTGGCAATTCGGGCTGGACTGTTCCCATGAGGAACAGGGTCAAGACTGATTTGCATATGGCTGTGTTTGAACTCAATAGCAAAGTGAGCTAAAGAACGATGATGGATTCAACCCAGATCTGTGACTGGGGGTGAGTGTCTGAAAGTTTCAGCGCTCCGTCCATCATCTCCTTGTGTTTAATTTTAGAAGTTGGCATTTTCCTGCTCTTAGCCATGTGTGTCTGAAGCCTGTCTCTGATTGCGTGTCTGGGTTGGCTGACAGCTGGGCTTTGTGTATTCCCCCTAGGCAGCCACACACAATGAAAGCTTAGGTTGTTTTCTTGCTTGCTCGTGGTGTACGTGGTGCCTCCCTGCTGCCGCCGTACTTCAGCATCTTCAGATTATCCCTGGTGGGACGAGGGTCCCAGGGGTAACGCCACCATTGTCGCGCCATCCGCGCCACTTGAGCCTTCACACTCTGGGGTGGACTGCAACCCCCAGAGTGCACCGTTGTACTCCGCAGCTGCCGCGAGTGAGGGGGAGGCGGGGCCTACGCGCTCAAAGCGCAGCCTCTCCCACCGCGACACGGGACGCATCCCGGACGAAGCCCGGACCAAGGGCGGGCCCGTCTGTGCCCGTCCGGGGCCGTCAGAGGCCGGGCTGGGCCACCCCTCTGACATCTCCTTGCAGTGGTGAATGGGGCATCATACTAGTTCCATGTCTGGGGCAGCATTCGTCATGGGCAAACGCAATATTATTCCAGCACTGCGTAATACCACATCTATAGATAGTATGCTGGAGAGAGCAGTTAATATTGTCAGCACCGAAATTGAGCTAACTGAGAGGCGCCTGTCCCTGGGCTTAACAAACCCCCATCTTCCGCTACAAACTGAGAATACTGATAACAGTGACTCTCAACTAATGTTGCCCACACAAGTTGATCATAGTTTATATTTACCAGCCCGAGAATGCGAACTGGGGGCTGAGGGAACTGTGGCCTCTAGACATATTGTGGTAATGGAGGATCCTGCATCTATGATTTGTTCTAGGGACACTTTTGTATCGGCAATTGTGAATGTATCCCCGAACCCAGAAGTCACCGGGGCAAAAAGGAAAAGGAAAACAGCAAAGCCAGTCTGTTCTAAACGGAAACAACCTCCACGTTTGAATTCTCAACGTACTGCGCTAACTACATGGATTCAGGGTTCGTTAGTTCCATCCGACTTAGGGGCCGATTCCGATTCGGGCCGGAAATCTCTCCGACCGAGCCGGACCCGGAGAGATTTCCGACCGAATCGGACCCGTGCAGTCCGACCGAACGAGTACGATGCGCACGTATGCCATCGGACTCGAGTCGGTCGGACTCCCATTGAAGTCAATGGGAGCCTGTCGTACAACGCGTACGCGGGCTCCCATTGACTCAATGGGTGCGAGTCGGACAAGTGCGCCCCCTACAGCGTGTACGCGGCGAAGCGATTCGCGCCGTACACGCACAGGTAGGGGGGACCCATGGGTCCCCCCTGTGTGCGACTCGCGTGGCTAGGCGTACAGGGGGGTCCGACACGGACCCCCAAAGTACGGCTCCGACAGCTCTTTCGAGCCGGAGTGCGCGGCTCGGTCGGACTGCTCGCGGCACGCATCGTACTTACCCGGCCGGGGAACGTCACCATTGCGCGGTGCGAGTCGGGTCCGAGCGAGTCGGTCGGTGCGGTTCGACCCGGGATCGAGTCGGTCGGAGCGGTCGGGACGCCCGGACGAGTCGGTCGGCGAATACGCATCGTACTCGCTCGCCCGGACGCGCGTACGAATCGGTCGGGAAATAGGGCTCCGAATCGGATCCGGTAAAGCCGAATCCGATTCGAAGCCCTACCGGCCGAGATCGGAATCGGCCCCTTAGTGTCTGCAAGTGCTTCGGATGATTTAACACCTTCAGATACATTAAATTACTCTGAATACACTCAAACTGAATCTGCACCGACACCTTTTTCTAATCTTACTCTTGGGGATACTGCTATTGATATTATCATAGATACAATGTACGAACGAATTAAAGTGCTTGTAGACAAGAATTTCGCTACTTCATGGAAGCGTTTAGACCGTTTAGAATCTTTAACTAATAAGCTAAATTCGTCCAGTATGGTACCTAAGCAGTCATCTCTACAGGGTAGCACTCACAAAAAACAGACCTTGAGTGATGGAATTCCTAAAGATCCTAAAGATCAACAGGGGATTATAATTTCCACGCAGCCTTCAGTCTCTTGTGACACCTGTCGTAAAGCTAAAGACTGCATCTCTCTTAAACCTCGCCATGACACCGTTAATACCCAAAACTTAGCCTCTAACTCTACATTTCATCCATCTAGTCAAATTGTCAATCAAGCACTTTCTATAACTCCTGCCAATACTGTTAATATTACTGCTAGTGGGTATGCTGAGTCAAGCAAAGATGTTTTAAGTTTACCTCCAGCAGCCTGTCCGAATGTCCTGATTCTCGCAGGGGTTCCCCCATTAGAGAAGAACAAATCTGAGTCTTGGGACCAACTACGGAATAAAAGTATTGACTGGCTGGCTAAATATAAAGGGTACAGGAGGTATAACATAAATGATATTATAATGGTACGTAGGGTTGGCTGGGTTGGATCGGCAGAAAAGACTATCGAAGGAGACTGTATTGTCATTAATTTTCCACGACCAACACTTGTTAGATCAATTCTGACGGCAAAGGAGATTAATTGCTCCTTACCTACAAATATTTGGGCATTGCCTCTTGGCTTCTTTTATAGACCAAACTTTGAGCAGCAACCTTTAATTACCCCTTCATATCTCTCTGTAAATAGGTTCTCTGCCCTCTCTGATCTTGACAGCTTAGATTGACCATCAATTATACCAACATTTATTGATATTGCCCCTTTGACATCTATGTTGGCTATCCCAGAAAATGACGGCTCCGAGCCTGTGGCTATCTCAGAAAATGACGGTTCTGAGCCTTATGACCCAATGTTACATGTGTTAAGCTGCAATGTTGCCGGCCTGGCCTCTAAATTAAGTAGTGACGATTGGGTCAAGACGGTAAATAAATATGATATCCTAATGTTTCAGGAGACTTGGGCAACAATAGAGTTATATCTTGAAGGGTATGAATGCCTTAATATTACTTCACCCCCCCCTAAACAAGGCAGACCCTCGGGTGGTTTATCCATCTGGGTGAGCATTGCGTCGGGTGGCAGTGTAAAAACAATCCCCACCAAAAATGCTAACATCCAAGCCTTGATATACACACGGGGGGTTTCGATTTGTTTTATTAATTTTTATAATAATGATTTTTTAACCACACTGAATATGAATTTTGTTAACCTTTTTAACTTTATTTCGGATATACCTAATCTTATAGGAAATCAAAGACTTGCTGGGATTTGTCTGGGTGGTGATTTTAATGCAAAGATTGCAGGGGGAAACATTTCAATCCCCCCCTGTCACCCTCTGGTCAATCCATGCAAAAGGGGGCTTGAGTTATTGGACCATTTATTAAATAGTAGTCTATCAAACGTAATGGATATCGCAGCTACAAATAATGGGGATAGTTCAATACCCACTCATAGAGGTCATGATTATGTTTTTATAACGGCCACACTAGAAGATTACTTAGTTAAAGCAGAGGTTAAACCATCCACTTTTGGGGATCATAATCCAATTTCAGTTTTATTTAGGGTTGCTCCCAGACCTGATCCTAGAAAAGAGATAGGGGCCGGTAACCTAGTATCCTCTACAGACAATTTAAGGGTCAAATGGAAAGGTATTGATAACAGTAGTGTGTTCCATAAAATGTTAAAAACTTATCGATCACTCTGTGAGACTTGTCTTTCACCCGTTGATTCTAATCCAGAGGTAGTTTCTGCTTTTGTTCAATTATGTGCAGGTATTAAAAAATTGATTTCAAGACCAGCACTTGCATCCAATTCTAACTCTAGGTGGTTTAACAGCATTTGCTCTCGGGCAAACAGAGAGCTTAGAGCTGCTCTCTCAGCTTCCCCTAGGGACCCTAACCTCATTAGATCATTGAGGCTTGTTTACAAAAGAGTGACTAAGCAGAGGAAAGACGAGATCCTAAAAGAACAATGGAACAACTTGGCTTGTGCTGCAAGATTTAATAACTCAAATGGTTTTTGGACAGCGGCCAAGTCACTGAGATCACTGGGCAATACACTCACTCCGTTAAGTTGTAACATAACGAGTGAAGCTTGGGTAGCCCACTTTTCCTACATATATGCTGCTACGCCCCAGTGCAAAGATACTGATGATAATTTCATTGCCACCCGAATTCAAATATCAGTATCGGAGGTAGAGGATGCTATTGATCAAAGTCTGGGTAACAAGGCCCCTGGCCCAGATGGGCTCCCCATTGACCTTATAAAATTTAGGTCAGAGTTCTGGGCCCCTCTTTTACTTAATGTTTTTAATAATTTGACAATAACCGAAATCCCCAATACATGGTCTACATCTGTTATCGTTCCAATTTTTAAAAAGGGAGACAGATCCAACCCGAGTTGTTATAGACCAATTTCTTTAATTGATAATACCCTTAAGATATTGGGGAGGGTACTATTTAACAAAATCAGAATCTGGGCCGAGGAGGAAAACATTTTAAACAGATGTCAGCTAGGTTTCAGAAGCAATCTTGGAACGGTGGAACAGTGTCTTAACCTTAATTTGATCATAGGTAAATACACCATAGCTCGACACGGCCCCATCTACCTAGCATTTATGGACCTCACCTCGGCCTTTGATTTTGTTAACAGATCACAGCTTTGGAAATGCCTTTTAAATTACGGGTTGGATGAGGATATAGTGTACTTTTTAGCATATTTACACAGGGATCTAAGGGCAAGGGTGAGAATAAGCACGGATGGGGCAGTTTCAGGGGACATAGTGGTCGGAAGAGGCGTAAGACAAGGGTGTGTCTTAGCCCCACTCTTGTTTATTTTATATATTAATGAGCTACACATTGCGCTGTCTGAACTGACTACAGATGTCCCAATGATTAATGGTAATAAACTGCCCGCCCTTTTATATGCGGACGACGCTGTTTTAATGGGTCGTACACCCAATGCATTGCGAATGTTAGTTATGGGTTTTGTTGATTTTATGAATGGCCTGAACCTTTGTACGAATTTTAAGAAATCCTTTTTAATGTGTTGTGGTCCTAAAAAATGTCTTATTAATGCTATTAATTCTGGTTCTGAAACCTTGCTACGCACACGCACTTTTCCATATTTGGGTCTACAATTTTCAGATAATGGATCTTGGGTATCCCATCTGGCTTATGGTCGGAGTAAATTTTTAAAGGCAGTTAATTCGATTTTAAATCTCCCCCAACCGAAAAGAATTGAGGTAGTGTTGTCCCTACTCAAAATCTATAGAACACAGTGTGTACCCACTGTAACATATGAGGCTGAAATCTGGGGCTTTATAAATTCCAAAAGCGTCCAGGTCGAAGAAAATAGATTTTGTAGGAGAATTTTGGGGATACCTATCTCTTCTTCATCCTTTGTCTGCCATAATGAGCTAAAATTATTTTATCTAGAAGATTATATTAGGTCCCGCCCTGCCCTGTTTTGGTTGAAGGTTTGGCAAAATCCGGCAGCCTCGCTAACCAGGGAAATTATAGTTGAATGTTTAAAATGTGATAAAGGCGGAGATATACCGTGGCTTGCAGAAGTGAGGGCAAGTTTAACTAGAGTAAATCTTGGACACATTTTTCATAAACCAGACCAGTTACAAGGAATTAATAAAAAGATTATTCGTGAAGCTATATATAAATATTATGGGGACATAAGATATGCACAAGAGCTTTCTAAAGTATCCGTCGCACGTTATATATTAATGGTAGACGACGGAGGCCCTCCCTCTTATTTACCAGTTAGTTACCTTTTAAGAGATATTACTTGTTGGGAACGAAGTTTGCTCTTTCGCCTTAGATCTGGCACATTAAAATATTTGTTGTGTTTCCCCTTAGGCTTTCAGCCTAACATTGAGGAAATGCCTTGCCCCTGTGGCAATTTAGGTAAGCAATCCATGCTGCATTTTCTGTTCTTTTGTAATTTCTATCAAAAGTACAGCAAGCAACTTTTGATTCCGTTTTTTAGGGCCAGTGGAATAACGGACTTCAAGGTTGCATACGGGACTATTCTTCAGCTTAATGGGGAAGACTTAACACTTCGTATTTGTACTTTTTTGAAAATGTCTATTCGTTCACGTGCTTCTATGAACCCCCGATAAGTGGACCCGATCGTATTATATGCACTTCTTGGTTTTAAGCTGTTAAAGAAATATGCTCTTTGGATCCTGACCGATATTCAAATGTGTGGAGTTTTTCTGCTTGGAATTCAATAGCTTATTTCCCCCTGATGCTATTTCTCCCAAAACCATCTGCACTTTGCACTTTGGCACTTTATTATATGATGCTACTATATATATAACTTAATATATCTGTGACAACTTTATGATGATTTATCGAATTACATTTTTTATATAGCTAAAGCTTCGATGTATGTTTTAAATCCAGATGATGTTTTTATGTAAATGTCTAAGTGATTAACTCTGTGAGATTTGTTTGTGCTTTTATGGACACTTTATATCCGAATAAAGATTATTGAATTGAATTGAAAGCTTAGGTTTGACTTGATGACCATCCTGGGAGAATGGGGGGGAGGAGCTGGGATCAGACTCACACTTACATTTGACTAAGGCTGTGTCCTGTCCCTATGCAAAGGGCTGCATACCCCGCTGTAGTGAGTCTGTAGCCAGGACAGGAAGGGAAGACCTCTGTGCATTTCAAATACACTTCTTTGAAGTCTCTCCCATTTCAAAGGCGCCACTGGATGTATGAACTTGACCACAGACCCTACAACTTGAGTACATTTCAGGACCTTTGGATACTCTGCCAGGAAGAAGGACTGCTGTGCTGCTGAAGGACTGTCACTCTGCTAGGCTGCTGCTCTGGAAGAACTGCTTTCTTGCTGTGTTGACCTGCTGCCTGCCCTCCTTGCCTGGGTGAGAAGGACTTGACCTGCATCACTTGTCCCCAGAATCCAGACTGACTACAAGGGCTAGTTGGCTGGCCTCCTGATCTGAGGTCTCAGGGACATAAAAGACTTCCAACTATCCTGCTTCTGCATTTAGACCCAGTCCTGGGCCCTTGGAAGTGGGCCTAAGGTGCTTGCTTCAGCATCACCGCCACTGTGGAGAACATTGCCATTACTGAATGGCACCGCATTGCCGTTGCTGGACGGATCGGAACCGGCACATCACCCCTGTTGCCTGGACCAGAACTGGTGCATCGCTACTATTGCGTGGCTCGGAGACCCCGATTCGCCTTTGGAACTACTAGTGCACGATGATGTACTCAAAGCAAGGTCCTTGCATCCACGTCGACAACAGCATCGACAACGACGCTGTAACTCCACATCCCAGCAGCCCACTCATCAGAGCCGATGCATCGCCATTGCTGCACTATCAGGACTAGTACATCTGCGTATGGATTGACACCAGCGCATCGCCTTGTCTATGCTCTGCATCCTCATCGTCGACAGGCTCCTCAACGTCGACGTAACCCGGACTAAGGAACTTTTGCTCAGGGAGCCAAACCTGGTCTCTGTAGCCGGCCCTGCATCCATCGAGGTTGGCCTTAACATTTGGCTTTGTCCCAGTCCAGCACGACCAGATATCCCTTGTTGGGGGTTTGTGCTTTTTGGCACTATTTGCACTTCTTTCTTTAAAAATCAATATCTTCGGTTTTACTTATTGGATTTTTGTCATTTTGCTGTGAAATAATTTATTAAAATATAATCTAGTTTTCTAAATTGTTTTGGGAATTATTTTGTGTTGTGTTTTTACTTTATTACTGTTTGTGTGAGGCCTAAATACTTTGCACCCTGCCTCCAAATTAAGCCTGACTGCTTGTGTGTTAAGCTACCCAGGGTTAAGCACAGGCTAATTAAGTGACTTTTGTGGTTCACCCTGCAAGGGATTCTGGCTGTTGCCTTACCAGGGCTCACACCCCACAAAAACAACAACCCAATTTCTCACAGGGCTTCTATAGGAATGTTATAAAAGGAAGGGAATTCACAAAGAGCTCAAAAGGAAGGGATATTTACAGAGTGGAATAAGCAGGATAACTTCGACATGTATATGTTTATATTAATATAGCACAAACTTAGCTGGGGAGCAAGGGAGCTTTTACATTTTGGGGAGCAAGACTGCATACATCAAGTGAGGGTTTAAATCTTTGAATTATACAGTTACACACAATTATAACAGATAGTGATTTGTCCCAAACTGCACAATGTTCAGTGAAGTGCCACTGTGGATTCAAAACTATGTCCCCAGGTTGACTTAGTCACTACACCACATCTTCTTCATTAGTTGATGTAAACAAAAATGTAAAAAAAATCAAAAAAGGTTTAAGAGTTGAAAATGCTTCAAAAGTTCACCTTCTCCATTCCCCGTGAAAACTTATATTCTCTTTTGATATTTTCCCATAGGCATAATAATGTTGTGTTCCCTATGCTGTCTATGGAGAAGACAGAATGCAAATTATTGTGCCATCTAGTTATTATACAGGGTTCATACCTTGATTATGTTATCTCCCGTTTAAGGTTCAGGTTTGTCTATTTGCATATGCACTATGGGTTAAAGTGTAGCATGATATATAACATTACTAATTACATATTTAGCAACGATTTAATGGTTTGATAATAATAATGCATCTCCATTGTACCTATCAGGGTGGAACAGAGATCATGGTCCAAATGATGAATACCTTTTGTTTTGCTGTGGAATTTTCTATTATTTAAAATAATATACAAAGCGTAACTGAATCTTTTTTCAGCTTTTGGACCTTCAATCCTTTCTTGAAATGGCTATGTACTACTGTGATACAAAAGCGCTGAGATTGCAAATTACAACTATGAAGCCAGTTACTGTTTTGAACTGCAGGTTAAATATATTTAAAAAATGCAAGCACATGCCTAGGCCAAACTAGCACTCAGTCACATTTTCATTTTCTGTGAACAAAAGGGGTTTAGCTAAAGATGACAAAAACGTAAGTGTGCACAAGCTGCACCAGAAATTCATTATGGTAAATAATGTTGTCAGCCATGTTTATGAAGGAGCTGAAGCTGTGTAAAAATTATATCACATCTTGTTATGCTGAGCATCCACAGCCCAGGTTACTGCTGCAAGATTAGATTGAGAGATATGAGTATAACCAAATGTAGGGCATAGACCCATGTATGTGGGGAGGTGTAAGCATGCCCATGGACCTGCTGCCCTCCTGACTCTGGGATGCTGTAGCTCCAGCTGATGGACAACATCTGTACCACCAGTTAGTGAGGAACTCATGTTCCTCAACCTGAACAGATGCCTGATGACCTCTTGCAGGAAGATAGAAGGAATAGCTCACAATCTAGGGGAGTGCTTAGGCCTTTGACCTTTTGTCTGCTGATCAAACTATGATTGGAGCTTGAGGCTGCTGAAGGAAATCTCTCCTCCTGTACCCTTGAAGCTGACCTGTTCTCACAGACGTAATGCTTCACAAATCCATCCACTCATTTTGGAGTTTGCTTTCTGCAGCCAAGTCTGGAAAGGTGGTAGCAGAAGTTCTGACACCTGTATCACCAGTGGATGACAGCATTGTGTATGGTGGCCTGAAAATGCAATACACTGGAATGAGTAATATCCATTGACGCAGTACTCATAGTGACAGCAGCAAGAACTAACAGTATATGATAGCAGCAGCACTCACTTGCAGTCACAAGGACACGAGTTGCACTGCATGACAGCATTAAGACCTGCAGGCACTGAAAGCAAGACTCAGTGACATCAGCAAGGCTAAAGGAAATGAGAAAAGTAGGAGTTGTGGTAACAGCAGGACTCAATGTGATAGCTTCAGAAGTTTCAGGTAATGTCAGAAGCATCTCTAACAGCATCTTAAGTAAGCAAGTGTGAGTACACACATGCTATCCAAACGCCACTGAAATGAGAGTGGCAGCAGCACTCCCACTTTCATCAATATACCAATGGGCAGAAAAGCCCAAGACTAAGAGCTCATATTGATAACGGTGGCTCCATATTGGAGCCACCGGCATTTAGGCAGGGGCCAGCGGGAGGAAGGAATCGGTGCCCAATGGCAGTTCTTGCCATTGTGTGCAAAAATTCAAACTTTTGGCAGGAGCCAGAGAGCAGGCGTCGAAGCCTATGAGAACGCGACTCCTATAAAGTTAGATGAATTCTAAATTCGGTGCAAATTATTACCCAACGGAGGGGTAGTGGAGCAGCAGTCTGCAGGTGACTGGGATTTGGGTGCTACAGTGACTATATTTTGGATGTCCATGAGTGCGTTTTTAACAGGACCCATAGGTGATTCAGGAGATGGTACTAGCACCAAGGGGCCAGGATATGGCTAACCCACCCAGGTACATCTTCCAAAGGGTGCCAGAGGGGGTCCAAATATGGGTAGTTCTGGTATTGTTTAGGGTCTAACCTGCTGGTTGGCTAAAGGGGGTGCCCCTGGTATGAGGGAGTAGCTGAGTTCAGCGCCGTCAAATACTAAGTAGGGGCCATAGTGGAAATCTGGGGAGACCAAATTACCTTTTCAAGGGGATAGTACTTGATGGGCCATCCCAGTGGCTAACCGTGATTTTGAGAAATTTCAGATCGAAGAGTTTTATGGCTAGCATTGTATTGATATGGATATTAAATGTAGATGATATGAATATTTTGAGGTGTGTCAATATCAAGAGGTTATCCTTCTGTGTTTAAAAAAAAAATACAGTCTGAGAATGATTAATTGTCAAAAAACAAGTTTTATAGTCTTTATACTTATAGCTTTGATGCTGGAGTGAGGAATGGGGCTGGTTTACTGTATTTGCATAGATGTCATCACCACTCAACCTTGGTGGGTCTCTCGCCTGTCTAAAATGTGTGTGTAAAATGTGAACTCTTGTCTCCGGCATGAAGCTTGAGCTTAAAAATCCCCTCTTCAGGCAGACATTCAAAGAGGCGAGGCATCTGGACTGTGTCTGAGAGACAGTGCATCAACACACAGGATTGCAGTTGCCAGTTTGATTGCAACAGTAAGTCAGCTTGAGGGACAGCAAGGTCCAGAGGTTGCTCAACCAAGATACATTTCAAATGAGTCTTTGCAATGTGTCTGTGTCTAAGTTGGAGCTGGGTACTCTTTTTCTCCATGTTTCCCAACCACCAACTGCCACTCGCAGAGATAGTAAGAAAGCCCAAAAGGTAAACCACGTAAGGGCAGAGCAGTCTGGGGTACACCATGCTGCTGCGGCAGAAAGCTTTGGTGGGCACATTGCCAGGTGCCGTTCATGCACAGTGCCATACTGATCCATACTTACAATATATTAAATGTTCACCCAGGGCAAGAGGCACACACAGTGTTCTGTGAGGTGGACTGTGAGAGGTCAGCACCCCGAGCCCCTACTGTGGTGCACGTGTCCCACCATACCCAAACTGAGCTATTTAGCAAATAAGAGATAGAGGAGCACAGTGGGGGGCTGCTCTCCTCTGCTGCCTGTTTACAGACTGTTAGAGTAACTATGTGGCATGGCAGACAGTGAGCAACTCAGAAAAAACTTAGAACTCAGAAACAAAAGAGAAAAACATTCTCCCCTTTTTTGTATTCATTTAGCGCTTGCTACCACTTGTCATGGGTAATAAGTGCTATATGGATGCAATTATATACAATATAATTTGTCATTTGTGCCTTCTAAGGTTCACAGCCTGGTTGGAAACGGGGCAGCGATCCTTTCAAGTGCAGAGGATGCCTCGTTATTGCAGTGTTAATGAGCAATCATTGCCTCTCCTTTAAACGAATGAGAAATGCTAAAGTATAGAGCCTTGCACAGCCAGAGCCCCCGCCATTGGATCCGTGAACAAGCATATTATAAATCACTGGTTGCCTCAACCCCTCCCTTTCCTGCAGCACTAGAAGCTAAACATGTCTATCTTAAGAAAAGAAAAAGTTTTCTCCAATGCCTGCTTCCCAAGCAGTTCTCTGCCCAGGCTTTCATGGAGACAAGCACCCATGAAGCTCCAGCTCGGGCTACGGCACATGATGGGGTGGGCTAAGCCCTTTTAGCCCAATGGGCGTTGAGCATCTGAATGTGTTGCTCTGAATTGCACAAAAGGTTTGACAAACCTGTGGTAAGCTCACATATCTAGATCGAAATGACGATATAACAACTTTAAAATAGCTTTAACCTTGATTTTATTGACCACAGCTAAATGTCTGCTCTATAAAGGAGCTCCGTAGACCTCGCCCACAAAAGGTGAAATTAAGATACAAACCGAGGATACATACTGCTGAGTCCGTCAACCAGTATTGTTAAGTTCATCAGAGATACCATACCAAAAGAGTGACCATCAGAGATGTATGCAACACCTGATTCAACAAGCATTACAATCATGCACAACAGAGTGGGAGAGGAGCACGCTCGAGACAGGAGAGCCAGCGAGCCACCCAGAACAAAGTAAGAAGGGGCAACTGTTCCCTTTCCCCTGATTAGGAGCCTGAAGATCAACCACTTGGCGATACGAGACCTGGCCCATGGAGGTACCAAGAGGATGGGATGGAGAGAGAGTGCAGCAATATCATGCCAGAGTAAAGAAGTGAAATCAGTGGAAACAAATAGACAGCGGAGTACGACCCTGAAAAGAAGGGTGCAGGGTGCTGATGCAAAGAAAATGATAGCAATGAAAGCAAGGGCCTACATTTTAGCAATGAGGCCACAAACACGTCTGAGAGCACCCAGTGAACGGAATAAGTGATCAGAAACCTGTGTGGAAGGCCAACTGCTAATCCACCTCAACTAGAGTGACAGAAAAGGAAGAGTTAATGTTGACTGAGATCCCAAGTTATTATTGACCCCAATCTGTAAATGTTTATATGAAGCTATTCTCTGAATACAATAGGACACTGGAAGGCTTGCGATACATTACACCACCAATGACAAACAAAGGCCGGATAGTTGACAGCATGGTCTAGTTGTGAAAACTCTTGTAAGAGTCAAACTGCTTATGCCCCATTATAGCCTATTAGGCACAATTAACTTCAAAGGCAATTATATACCATACTTAGCTAAATCAACAGGTTACAATTGAGAGGAACAAGCATTGCTGATATAAATGTCAAATTAAGAACCTCTCTATGTGTACCTTTAGGCCGGCACAACAACTGCTCTTCTCTAAGATGCTATCTCATCATCTAGGGATGCCTTCATAATGTTGGAAATCACCTTACAGATAATAATGTAAGAAATATTGGCCATAGGCAATCTGGAAAAGAAGATGAATGGAGTGTCAGAAGAGGAGAAATCAACAAAAGCAGACATCTCAGTATTCAGTACATGCATATTGAGAAAGGTCTGCCTGAAGTACAGAATTGAATGGAGAGTGAGCAATATAGTATGAATTGAAACTCATTGATCTGGAAGATCGGAACTGGATAACAAGAATATGTGGGGTGGCAGAAACAGAAGAAAAAGCATTCTTGGAAACTTTTCTCCCAGGGCTCATGAATATCTGATTTGAGAATCTCCTTGAGTTCCAGGGAGCACACAGAGTTCAACGCCGACTTACACCAACAAAGCAATCACTTTCAGACATCAATATATAAGAATGATTTCAGTAAGTAGCAAAGAAGACAAGAGGCCCATTTTATTATAATAGACAGGCAATATCAATCTCAGTAGCCACCTCTTTGGACACCAATCTTTTAAGGAAAATGTTTCAAGACTCAGGCTACAACTGTAAAAGCAAGAAATAAAACACAGACTCTTGGATCCAGCAACAGTGATTCTTAAAGCAGGAAGAAAAATAATGAAGTTAACTGCCCTGGAGGACTTGGAAATTTTCCTAGAGCAACTGGAGTCTGATACTATAGACATAACACCACCATGCAGGAGAGGCCCTCTACATTCCACACCTTATTTGTGGGATAGGAACAGCTCGACACATGCAGTATGTTTAACACAGGACTGACCCATATGGAGAAGATCTGACAAGGAAGGCCCAGAAAAAGTTATTGGTTCATTGACAAAAGACAGAGATAAATCCAAATATGCCCTAAAGAATGCTAACCTTCCAGAAAATCAGGGCTCATGAAAGACAGCAACCCACACTGCCAATAAAACAAGACCTCTTATACACTGACCATCTTGTACTGTATTGTGAATCAGTGGATCATGGTACAAAAATAACATCCGAGATAAGCTGAAAATGCCACAACTAAAAATGAAACCACTGAGAGTCTCATTACTCAATGTAAATGGCGTAGGTACATACGTCAAAAGACAAAAGATCCTACACTGTTTCCAAACTAACTCCACTGAGATTGTCTTGTTTTAGGAAGCAGATCTATCAGAAAAAGAAACCTCAAGCTTGAAGCGAGACTGGGTAGGTGCCCCAAATCACAGCCAGGAAGTGAAAGCACAGACCCAAGAAATATAGAAAAGTGTGGCATAGCTAAACCTATAAAAACAAAAAACTTTACCACATGAAATATTAGGAACAGGGATATGGACAGATCACATGGGCTTTGGGTCTTTGTAAAATTTAAAATGATAGACCAGATTTTAGATATATAGGCTCAAAAAATATATCCAATCCTAACAAAATAAATGTATTTTCCAAACTTTCACAAATCCTGCCTAGCTTTGACTCGGATAACATAATGTGCTGGGGCATCTGGAATACTGCAATTGATGCTATAATAGATAACACATGGCAGTAGACTACCTAAATAACAATGACAGAGCTCTCATTGCCAATGTATGTGCTGATTTTGGATTCATATATGTTGACATTGGTGCACATTAGACAGGGACTACGCATGCCTATTCAATCCTCATGGCACTGAGTCCTGGACAAATTACTTTCTAGCACACACCTCGTTACTACGTATTGTAAGATTCTATTGGGAGGATGAACGAACCATGCATTGGTACAACTGGAAATGGAATTAGGCAATGAGGTACCACCCCCACCTCTAAGGAGAATACAAGTATCGAAATATAAACCACCTCCAGGTAAAGAAATACTCCTCTCTCACAATAGAACATGCAATTTAGTGAACAAATCCCTGGATATTTCTACTTAGACTCTCTAGGTGGCACATAAGGCCACATGGATAGGGATGCTAATAAGGGACTTGGCTAAAAGGTGTACAGAAGCTTGTGCTGAACAAAACAGATAAAACAATTGATTACATGTGTTATGATGCTATACACATCCAGACCTTCCCAAGACTTGAGAAAATGGTTAGTGCCACAGAAAAGTGGCACTGAATGCTTTTTCATGATTAAACAGGTAAGACCTTTTATGGAATTAAAATGGCACAACCATGAAATAGAAGAGAAGGCTAAACAATTGTTAGCCTATCAGCTATAAAAAAAGGAATCCTAAATGTCCATCCTAGAGACATGCAATAAGGCAGTCAAATCCTAACCCAACCTGTTGAGATAGCAGAAGCATTTGCCTCAATTTGAAATGGGTTATATAGCCCAGATACTGAAAACACACAAATTGCAGAGGAAAACATCTTGAGAAATCTAAACATACCATCATTTTTTAATGGAAAAGTAACACTACTAAGAAATGCAAGAGGGTATTAAAGACTTACCTACCTGTAAACTACTTGAAAAGAAATGTTTCCCAGGAGCATTTTACAAGACAGAGACTGCGATATTGGCACCAATATTATATGCAACATATAAAGAGGAAGAGGTAGATGATCTCTGAGACTTAATGCTAATAAAGTGCTCATCGTTCTCCTCCCCAAAGATGGAAAAAACCTCTAAGATGGCAAAAGATACAGCCCAGTATCTCTGATTAATGTTGACATAACATCCTAGCCAATTCCTGGTGACGAGACTGTGATACATAATTAGGGCTCCCGGTTTTATGGTATTTATGTTTTTGCCATTTCTGTCTGTATTTATCCATATTTATTTTTTGGGCATTTTTTCTGTATTTATCCACATTTATTTTTGCCACAAGCAAAAGACAACGCTACAGCTAGTATTTTTCCACATTTATTTAAATTGACAATGCAGACATGCCCTCGGTTGTTATTGGTCAACACAATTAAATGAAAACTGTAGTTAAGCACTCTTTTAAAGACATATTCAAGGTCATTAGGGCAAGACTGCAGAACAGAGCTGGCTCTATCAAGGGGCCCATGAAAGATTAAAGTAAGGCAACATTTCAAATTGCTGTTTGACTGCAGGGTAATAGCCAAGCAGACAGACTGGGGGCCACAGCATGCGTAGGGGGGAGTTGCAGCAGGGACAGCTTCCGGAAAAGAGGGAAGACCTGCAGCACAGTTAGTGAAATAGAGGGGTAGGGTTGCAGGAGGTTAGATAGATGCACAGCTTCTGGGGCAGCTCTCGGGACAGCCCAGGACAGAGAGGGTATATCTGCTGGGTGCTGAACTAAATTGTGGCCAGGTGCCAGCAAGAACGCAAGCTGCCACCCCTTCTTTAGAATGCAGACAATGTAATCAATGTGCGATCTGGCAATGGAAGGTGTTTGAGGCTTCCCAATTTACAGCCTAGATTTTTTTTGAATGAATCAATTAATAGTACATGGGTAAATGGAGAATGCTCTTCAATCACAGAGATTAGTTGGAGAATGGGGTGGTAAGGCTGATTTCATTGGTGTGTGGCAGCCCGGGCTGAGACAGCTTCCCGTGCACACACACAGCCGCACCCGAGTACTTCACAGGTCTTTAAAAGACCATTTGCTTGTTAATGAGGCTTTGTTGTTTTTTCACCCCTTCGTAGAGCACTCTGCCTACTGCTGGAAGAATTAGCCCCCCCCCCCGAAATTTGGCTCTAGTTGCGGCTCTGTGCCGTTATTGTCCTATCTTTATGTATACAGAACAGCTTAGGATTCAAGGAAGAAGTTCGCTTTTGCAAAAGTTGAACACCCCTCATGTATGAAAGATGTGCTTCCACTGGTTCTGTCTCTATGACTCCTTTCCTTGCCTGGCTTAAGCGTCCAAGTCATGGACATCGAAACGTAATGCCCTACAGCATGTGAAAGTTACTACTGCGGTTGCACAAACAACATTCATGGCATGTAAATAATCTAATTTAATATGCGCCCTTGGTCGATGAACAATTATGCGCTGCAACTACACACAACTGTTACCTTGTGCACCATCCCTGGCTTGTGCACACAAGCTGGGTAAGGACACCCTCCCAACAAACACGCCCCAAAAACACATGTGCAACTGCACAAACTCCGCCAGTGTTTCTACACGGACCTGTAAAGTTACATCGAGGGACCTGTAAAGAGCAGAGGGAACGACTAAACTGGCAACTTAAAACACACCCATCCCAAAGTGAAAAGAACACCACAAGACCACCCACCCACATGAGGAAGGAGGACAGAGGATCCGATTTTGGACTCTGGTGCTGCCAGTTCAAACCGGAGGGGAGAGGAGCCCAAGGCTGCAGGAGGACAGACTGTGTCATGAGCGGATTTCTCGGGGTAGTGTCCAGGTTTTTATCTCTCTTCTGTTTCTAGGGACACTGTGAAGCCACCATTTATCTGTCCCCTGAGGGCACATACACAGGGGAAATACACGTACCTTTCTAGTCCGGAGGTGTTGACACGCCCACTCAGTGACGCTTCAATCTGACCAGGATTGGTTCAGGGGCACGGCAGTAGGTCAGTAAAAGACCCTGATTGGAAGGATTAGAAGGAATTTCCCCAGCATCAGAAAGAGGGGCTTGGCGAGATAACTCTGGATTCGAGCACGGCAGCGCAGCAAAATTTGCTAGTATTTTGCAGTTTTTACATATAAATACAGACAAAGGAAAAATAGTTTTCCGTCTGTATTTATATGTAAAAATCTGTTTAAACGGAAAACCGGGAGCCCTATACATAATCCCCTTCTTGATTTATGATTCCCAAGACCAATAACTTATCATTAGATGCCAAAGAGGCTTTTGATCTCATATAATGGAGTTGCATTTTTAAAGCTCTAACGAGCTGGGCCTCGGTGAGGAATTTATTTCAAAAGTGAAATGGCTGCATGAAAAATCTGTAGCCCAGGTTAATTGTGAGTGTTTTCTCTCTATGCAATTTTTCAATAGTTGTAAGTAAAAAAAAAAAACAAGACTATCCATTGCCCCTCTTACTTTCTCTTCCAGACATGAGGACAAAAGGGCCTTGGGTGTAAGGCAGGCTGCAGCTCTCTTGAGCAGGTTGTCTTGGGGGTTTGTAATCAGCCGTGCCTGAGCTTCAAAGGGTAGCTCTCAGGGTTTGCCTACCCCCTACTGTCTTCTAAGGGCTGCACACCTTGACATTGACAAATGCAGCTCACATCTAGGCCTGCCTGTTCTTTGTTGCCCTAGACAGTTTGGAGCCAAGCACAGAAAAGGGGAAGGTTAGAAAAAGGGGGCATTCTGCCACCCATGAGATGGCACTGGTGACACAAGTGGCACCTTCAGAACCCCTTAACAGAACACTATTGGACCTTGGAAGATTCCAAAGAAGGACTACCTTGCTTTCCGAAGAAGGAAGATTGGACCTCCATGCCTTGAACCCAAGCTCCCCAGAAGTCACTTCAAGGGCCAGTTGGCTGCCCTCCTGTTTAAGCTACAGGGACACAACAAGCTTCAAGATGCCTCCTTGCAACCGTCCAGCTGACCAGTACCAATTGGACCTGCCTGAGCCCTGCTGCTGGCCTCTGCTGCAGTGAATTCTTAACCCCAAGGTGTCCCACGGGCCTGAACCCTTGGCTGGCATCAGAGTGTACTACTCTTGAACTCAAGGTGAAAATGCAGATGTTTTGGGCTCCTCACTACCGTGAAGTGAATTCTTCACACCGAATGACGGCCATCTTTCCCCAGCTAAGACTGCTCTGATTGTCAGCCACAACAGTCCATGTCAGCAGCAACCACCCATGTCGACCGCCAACTTGAAGCTCTAGTGATGACCGGCTCTTCACGGTACAATAGCAACCGTCTGTGATACTCAACCTGCTCCTTGCGCTGACAACAGTCTCCTCGCAGCTACTGCCAATGGAAAACTCCACCTGCAGCTTCTCCTGTGGACCTGGACTCAAGAAGGTAAAATTCTTCAGTGGGACAAACCTGATTCCTGTATCTGACTTGCCTGATCTAATGACTTTACCGTTGTCCAGCGCAAGCAGATAACCACGAGTGGCGCTTTGTGATTTTTGGTGCCATTTTCTCCTGAAAATTAAAAAATTCATACCTCCAGTTCTATTGATTGGATTTTTGTTGCTTTGGTGTCATTTTATTTATTAACATTTATTCTAGTTTTTTTAATTGGTTTAGGATTTTGATGGTGTTGTGGTGAACCCACAACACCATCAAAATCCAAAACCTACGGTTTGAGTACAGCATAAATACTTTACACATTGCTTCTAAGTTAAGACTGACGGCTTTTGTGTCAAACTACTAGAAGGTTAAGCACAGGTTTATCTAGTGACTTCTGTGGTTCACCCTGACAACGATTGTGTTTATTAACTGAGTGGGGCTCTCAGCCTTCTCAACTAATAACCCAATTTCTTATAAAATTTGCTTAGGATAAATATGGAGCATTAGTAATTTTCTAGTTAACTACTAAAGCTAATCTATGCAAAGGGTATGAAATACACTGGTGTACTGCTCAGTTCTGAATTTGAAGAATATGATAGCTGATCATGTAGAAGAACTCATACTCCACCCACACAATAACATGTCCGCTGGGAATAATAAAAACTATCACTCCGGAGAACAATACAAATAATTGAAATAATGGTGCTGTCCTGTTTCAATTACATATTTGGCATGCTTCCACTCATTATACATAGAAGGGTTCCTGAATCAAATAGATGGAGACATAAGAACCTTTACTAGGGGAGGAATTAGGCCAAGACTAAAACCTGCTAGACTTCACGCACACGCTGAATCAGGTGTTCTAAGCTTATGGCATATAAGAAGCTATTATCTAGCACATCAAATATCACAACTTACATATTACTTCCCAAGCTTAGAAGTACACCATGAAGCTGAACCCTATTTATAACCACAAAAAATTACCAAAAACCCAATTAGGTCTAATATCTGCTGCCATACATGCTAAATGGAATCACAGCAACAGACTGCTGACTGGGAAATCAAAGTCTACACATGGTTGCCAGTCGGTGGAATACTATGGAGATCTGCATAGAGGGGAAAACAATATACTGGGAAAAATTGGAAGGTATAGAACAGTTAGACCAAATATTTAATGAAGTGGGATGAAACCTTTCCATACTCTCAATGAAAAATTCATGCCGGATAGGTGATAATTAGGCATGGCAATGCAGGAAACTCGCTCACTGCCGGTAGCAAAAAACAAAATAGAAGACCAATGTTACAAAAACCATCATTAATCAGGAAACACCTCAAAATAAATGGAGGAGTTTTAATGGCATGATATCCAACCTTCATAGTTTGATAATCAAACATATATTATCCATACCAGAAAATAAATATATCACGGCATACATGCTAAGGTGAAAATTCTCTTCAGATGACTGACAGCCTTGCTCAGTATACATGATAAACCCATAAGAGAGGCCAGACTAAAATGCCTCGATTTTAAGATGTTGAATAATTGTCTTTGGTCCCCCATGAGCAGGACTACTACACCACATAACAAATGGTGGAGATGTAATCAAGAGAAACGTGACAATTTCCATATACCCAGGCAATGCCCCAATCTCCAAAGTAGTGGGAGGATATATGGAATCACCTGTCAAGGACCCTTGGCTCCCTGTGCTATCATCAGCCCACCTTGCCTTTTCACACGATTGGACGGGCGAACTAGGTCTGCACAATAAAAAGCTAAAGTGGTTTGCAAACAGGTATGTATATGGAGACTTTAGAGAGCAATACCTGCACCAACACTAACAGAATGGCTGAAGAAATATGGCACCCCTACCTAGAGTCAACAGAAACCATACACAATAGATGTCACACATTAGGAGGTTGATAGAAAGTAGGTACCTCGACTGGTGCATGATTACTATACTACAACTGGGCGAATTAAAACATGCAAGAAGATTGATAGTTGTAACTAGTAGCAACAATATTACTGACTTTGATGATTGTATACTAGATACAGATTTGAATTTGAATTTTATTAACTGTTCGATTAATTAAAATCATTGTAGTAAAAAATATACATATACCCTCCCTACCCCCAAACCTTGCAGATAAAAAATATGGTACGAACAAATCAACAGATCAACAAATCAGCATTAATTACACGTGATATTTAAAAACTGTCTTTGATCTCTTTAATAAACATAGCTTGTCCTCCTTGGAGTTGCATGCCAGAGGGGGCAGCATTTTGGGATTACCCTGGGTAGGGTAATGGTGAACCTCAAAGTAATCGTACTAAGTGGTGCAATGTTGGGGGGACAGCCTTTTGGGATTAGCCTGGAGAGGCTAGTGGTGAACCTCAAAGAGATTGTACTGGGGCGGAAAGGGATCTCATTACTCCCTTTAAGTGTGATGGATACCCTCAAAAGAAATTCTATACCAATCAACAGCTTTTCGGAGGATATTGCACTAATCCCATTATTGCACTAAGCTTTCTGTGGTGCCATTAGGCACTTTTTATTCCTCTCCTCTACCCCTTATGATTAGATCAGTGCTACACCATGGCCATTTCCACACAGTGTCAGTATCTGTGTGGGGGGTTCATTGATAAATGGTATACTAATCCTATTGGTGCATCAAGCTGTTTGATAGCACCCTAGGGCACAAAATCCCGCGTCACACGAGCCCTGCACCTGGGGCCAACTATATATTAGCTTACTCACTACAACATGATTGGACGTGCTCTAATTACAAACAGACACTTCAACCATGATCCTTCTTTAAGTGATCACTGTCTTTATGGACATTTGTGCTCCCTGTCACCACTTTCCAGGCTTCAAACCAGGTGTTCAAACCTGATCTCATTACAAGCGATCTCTTAATTCATGTTCCTTCTTTCTAGGCTCCAAGTCAATATAGCTCATGAGGTTTTGCTCGGCTGTCACCACTCTCATGTATGAGGCGTATGAGGCGGCTTGAGAGCTGGCACAATTCGCCTTTTCAGACAGCAAATGATGGCACTCCTGCAGGATCAGATATTTAAAATGCAATACATTGGTCAAAGCCAGAGCCTCCTCAATGGAATTAAACTCTTGCAAATACAGATCAAAATCGTTATGGGATACAGATGATTAACCTGAGGACAGGTGTGCGGACCCTCACTGCAAAACTGTTATGTCATTGACGACATGAGCATGCTATAGGTGGGATAATACAAGACATGCCTGTATAGCGAGCATGACACATATGCACTTAAGTGCTGATGTACATAGGACGTTAGTATAACTGACAGAAGAAAATACACCAATATTAGGGGAGAATGCCTGACACTTAGTGGACTGCCTTGAACGATTAAGACACTAAAGGGCAAGAGGAGGACTGAAAGGATGACAAAGATGAGGTTAACATGAGAAAAGGTTATACTCAGAGGCCATAAATAGGGAATTGGGAGTTATATGTTGAGTTTTAGGATAATTTTCTTGATAAATGTGTAGGTATAGAATTGTGGTATCTGAATAACTAGATGCAAAATACTGATTTGGCACTCTGATATTCTTTCAATTACTGTTCAGTGCCACATCAATTAGCAGTTGATATATGGTTTATGATAAACTGAATTCCATGACATCTTTGTGATATTGCACCATTGAAAATAAAATAATACTGCTGAAAATTAAATTATGAAGAATCATTGCAAAAAACACCTAGTACCTCATTTAGAGCACAGTACTAAGCATAAAATCAGGTACAAATCACTTTGGGGCCGATTCCGATCTCGGCCGGTAGGGCTCCGAATAGGATTCGGCTTTACCGGATCCGATTCGGAGCCCTGTTTCCCGACCGAACCGTACGCGGGTCCGGCCGAGCGAGTACGATGCGAAATCGCCGACCGACTCGTCCGGGCGACCCGACCGCTCCGACCGACTCGCTCCCGGATCGTACCGCTCTGACCGACTCGCTCGGACCCGATTCGCACCGCGCAATGGAGACGTTTTCCGGCCGGGTAAGTACGATGCGCACCTCGACCGCTCCGACCGACTCGCGCCGTCCGACTCGAACTCGCTGTCGGAGCCGTACTTTGGGGGTCCGTGTCGGACCCCCTGTACGCGTACCCGCGCGGGCGCACACAGGGGGACCCATGGGTCCCCCTACCTGTGCGTGTACGCCGCTGAGCGCTCAGCGGCGTACTCGCTGTAGGGGCGCCCTTGTCCGCCTCGCACCCATTGAGGCAATGGGAGCCCGCGTACGCGTTGTACGACCGGCTCCCATTGAGTTCAATGGGAGTCCGACCGACTCGTGTCCGGTGGCATACGAATGCATCGTACTCGTTCGGTCGGACTGCACGGGTCCGATTCGGTCGGAAATCTCTCCGGGTCCGGCTCGGTCGGAGAGATTTCCGGCCCAAATCGGAATCGACCCCTTTGTGCCTCTTTTCGGACTTTGCGGCTATTGTGAGCAAATTGATAGCTTGCACTATGTAATCTTTGGAATATGTTGTTTATTATTACTGACTAGGAAAACAGTATGAAAAAGTGAGAAGTACACAGCCAAATAATCCTTTAATCTATAAGTCCCCATTTCTCATGTGAAAAATACAATTTGTATCTAAAAGCCTGGAATTTGTGCCACAGAGTTTTCCCTCTGGATTTAGCATGCAAACCTAAATGAGACAAAAAGATTTCAAAATAGGATTTATGTATTTTTAATCAAATTTCTTAGAGCCCAATTAACAGAGGTATTTGAGCACCTGTTGGCATGCAAATCTGTGTTTCATTTATTTTCCCAAAGCGTGCCAATGACTTCGAGCAGGAATGGTGTAGGCCCTTGTGGAAATGGTGCTCCTCAATGGACCCGCCTCTTCTTTTTCTAAATCTCATACATTAAGATGAAGCGGTAAACATTCTAATTAAGAGCGACAGACAAAGACTAGAGTTTAAATATTTGCTCGAAGAATATAAGTACAGCAATACATAAGCTGGACAAATATTCAGTTTAGCATATGCGCATATATTAAGAAAAATACAAGAATATTTCTACGGGAAATGCAGCATAGACTTACCTTCTAAGAATGGGAAAAAAGGGAACTCTTAACATGAAGAAATTGCATCCTTTTATAGGATTTTAGACAAAGAATTTCATATATTTGTTAGACAAATACATAGTTCACAGGGTATGCTCCAACAGGAAGAAAAAAACTTCACTACAGAATACAGACGCAGACATTCCCAGAGTCTATTCAGGTGACATGACTTTTTTACATTGTATGTGATTCGAGAAATTTTGGTTGTCCTTGATTAGATACATTGCGCTCAATGTGACTAGGAAAGACTGAGAGCCTGATTTAAGATCTTGGCTGTCTGACAGCCAGCCCGCCGCGGCGGTGGGGCTGAGTACTCTGCTGAGCTGACAGTCTTCCACCTGTTGCATTTAGATGTACATGCGATACACAGAAGACCACCACTGCGGCCGTCTTCTGTGCTGGCGACCCATGAGCCACTGCTGTCTCGACAGTGGGGTCCTGCCGAGCAGATTTGGATGTTCCCATTGGCCTGGTGGTGTCCTGTTGGCAGTGTCTTGATGGGCGTGACCGTGATGGTGGGGATTTAGGTAATTAGCATTTTTTTATTTATGGAAAACATATATGTTGTGTATGTGTACATATGTGCATGTAAGTCATGTGTAGTGAACATAATTTGTACATTCTGCATTGCACCCCACCAACCTATACACACCATGCAATGTACAGCTGCACACACCACGAACACCTACCTTCGGGTCAGTCAAAACAGGGTGCCGGTCCGTTGCGGTCAAGGTGCATCAGGTATGGGGGGACCTGGGCGAAGGAGTAGAGGATGAAATCGCAGGCTGTAACCTGAAAAAAGAGGAGTTTTCACACCTTTTTGCCCCATTCCACCGGCTCTAAGTAGGAGGGTTTCCTGCTGGATTTCCCTTCGAAACAGCCCATATCCAAATCTGGAGGGCGGGAATCATGGCTGGAGTCTCGCCACCGCCTGCTGCAGCTCATCCCACTGTAGGGGTGGGGAGCGAAGTCCTGGGGGAGTTGGTGGGACTGCGGTAGTCTTCTCTCCCATTGCCAGCCAGCATCTAAATCGGGCGGGTGGGAAAACCGCCAAAAAAGCCCACTCTGTTGCGGTCCCGCTAATATCTAAATTAGGCCCTTAGTCTTTTCAGTGTACAGCCCACAATGCTTTATTACAACACAAAAACACAGCTACAGAGGTGACAAGACACGCTACGATGCCACATGCAAAATGAGAGAGAGAAAAAAATTCACTTAAGTTATCACAAACTTGAATTCTCGTGTGTTCAACAATACAAATTAAGACAAATGGATCCCACATTCCTAAGTTACACTTAAATACCTTTTATATCGGTTGCAGTTTCCTGTTTCTGATTCACAGAATTTAAAATGACATTAAATTGCACTCGTAAATAGAATGTACCACTCTGAAGTTTGAGCCAGTGCTGCATAATTTTTGTGTCAGTGGATTTTTCTTCAGGAGTAGGTTGTGGAGATTCTTGGGGGGAGGACTCCACCTGCAAATGTTTTGAGCAACTACACAGTTGCAGTTTATGGGCATTCACTAAACTTTACAGGTGGTTCTCCACTTCCACAATGGTCAGGGATTCTCTCCTGTCAAAAGTAGGACTAAGCCCACACCTAGAGTTAGCCACACTCCTGATATTGTTAATTCTATGGGTTGGAGATACTGGGTGAATTAACAGGGTGCTCAGAATGAGGTTCTGATAGAGTTCTGTGGCAACTGAAAACCTCTTCAGTTGCTGGAGAAATTTCTAAATATAGCATGAATCCACCAGCTGAACTTCATCCACATTATTACTACTAAAATGGGTGAAATCTATCCAGTTCTAGTCTGTGTTTGTGGATTCCTCTGGAAATTAAAGTATTTCCAGCTATTACTGAAATCTTAATCAGGCTCTAGCTATTGTCTACTGGGTACATTATAAGTAGAACCATTTTTTCAGTGCCAGATAGGAATATCCGCAACATAAATGGTCGGAAACACATGATTCAACAGAAGTGGCAAAGCAAAAACGATTGCTACATCTGCAGTTTTCAATAGACCATTGTGAAGGTTACACAAAATAAACGGCAATTTCATGCACCTTTCTCTAATTCTGTCAGCTCCATTGGTGCATAAGTCTGATTCATTCAGACTGGATAAGGGTGTTCAGATTTAAGGGTATTTACAGGCTTGGTGGGTTGCCTGCCTAAAGCGCTGCTCCGGCCTAACATACTTGATTATTCCTTCAAATGTGAATGATATTTTGCCTCAACTGCTCAGCATTTGAAGGACTACGGTGTTCAGAAAGTATGACTTTGCAATTACTAGATACTCATGTCCATGAAGTGCAAGGTGTGTTGTCTTACAGTTAGATGCTTGCACTGTTCTACCTGCCACAGGCACAGACTCCGAGGGTAATTTTAAGCATACAGTCTGACAGCCTGGTGAGACAGCGAAGGCTATCACTTCTGCCCTTCTGCAGAATATCACCTGCCATACTTAAACATCCTCATCATGTTGCTGGGGATCCTGTTAGCAAAACTGCTCTCACCAATTAGGCAAAAAGAACTTTTGACAAAACTGGAATGCCAGCCACCCACCATGTCATGGAAACTGGTTGCCATTATATTTAGTTTCACAGAAACAAACCCCTACATGCCAGTTTCCTTCTACAAAACAAAGAAATCTTTATCATGAAGCACAAGGATTTGTTTCTCCCTTCATGGGCTGTTTTTTTTGTTTTTACTGTTAACAACTGCCTTGCCTTTCACACCAGTTGCAGAGAGAAAGAAGTGCATTAGAAGATTCATGCTAGAAAGATTGGGTCTTCTGATACTCTGCAACTAGTGGACCTCTGGGGGACAGAGGGTTTCCCATGGTAGAGCCAGATATCAGGTCTTTCCAGAGAAGGCACAGTAAGGTAGACAATGGCTGAGACTCTTTTAGAAAAATGAGATTCTGAAATCTGGCAACCCTTGGAGTTCTACTGAGATATGATGATGAAGATGAAGTATAGGCATTGGACAGTTCTGAATCATCCCTGCAAAGAAAGCTTCCACATAAAGACAAAAATACCAACACTGTCTTCTTACTGCAAGCAAAACCTGGACATTCCTAGCAATATCTAGCTACAGGAAAGTGGTGGGATATGGTGGGAAGCTGCATTGTCACTTGTCGAAAAAGGGCCACCCGGTGGCTAATTTTATTGCGTGGCCTAGCAGAATATTTTCACACAGAGTGCAAAATCAAAACATTACAAAATCATCACATTTTTTAAGTAACTTAATTTTCCATGACATTTTAGATGAAGTACACTCTGAATTATTGATATGAATGTACGGATTTGACATATGAACACTAGAATTATTAAAAGAAACTGACTCCCCATCAGAAGAAAATTGTAACTTGTTATTAGAATTGGAAGAAGAAACCAACAACATAGGCTTACAAACATCATTTGAGTGACTAGAAAAATCCGGACTGGACAAATTCATGGGTTGAATACGTTATTGACACTTGCTAGTTTAGATAGACTCCAACAAGAGATATTGTCCAACAAGGGTGCAGATTTGCCCTTCTTAACAACTCTCCATACTTTAGAATAGTTTAAACTTCCTTGGTTGCATGCCATAGCAGTTTAATTTTGACACAATCTCCCACCCCCAAACTATTTAAATTGGATGTATTAGTCATTTTACAGACACCATATTGCAGTTTAACGTTTTCTCTAGCATTATTATACACTTTTTTGATGTCATAATTACTTTAATAATAATCTATCAACCAATAGGAATTCAACCCTTGTTTTATTTTCCTCCCTTCAACATTAAAAAAGGAGAAACATTTGTAGTACAATGAGGAGTGCAATGATCAGACCATAGCATGTCTGCCACATGTTTTTTTACGTCAATTCCTGCATTGATAGCCAACTGTATTCCTTCAACTAAGGTTTTAATAAAAATCTTTAGTAAACCATTCATGCTAGGAGCGTACAATGCCAGGCAAATGTGTTTAATGCCCAAATCTGACAAAAACACTGAAATTTGGTAGAAGTAAATTGTACACCATTGTCAGAAGTAATAGACTCAGGAATACCTTCTCTCCAAAAGCATTCTTGAATAACCTCATCAGTATTGGGTTTAGAAACCCATTTGATTTCTACCCATTTAGAAAAATAACCAATATTAAACAAAATAAATAAGTTAGTATGTCCAATACCTTCATATGTTCCTAACAAATCAATATCTAAATCTTTCCAAAGTTTCTCTGGCATTTCTTTCCTAAATTGAATAGATTTCTGTTTTTCAAAGACTTTATCTGAGTTCACACATAAAGGACAATTGTTTTACGAAATTTGTAATAGCTAAATCCATAAATGACCACCAAAACAAATTCCTGATCTTTTTAATGGTACCTGATTGACCAATATGATCAATATAGGCAATAGATGTAATATTCTCCCAAACTGCACTCAGGGGAACAAAACAAGTCCCTTTCATAACAATGTAATTTTCAATCCATAGTCAATTTTTAGCTATTTAAAAAACTTGCAACTCCTCAGACAAATGTTTTTTCACTGGCCATCCCTTTACAATAAACTCTTTAACAAAATTTAAAAGATTATCATCCTGATACGCAGTAAACCAATCATCTCTGGTCAAAAATAGTCCTAAGGAGTGAACAGCATCCTCAATATTAGCAACAGCACACTCTTCAATGTGAACAGCATCCACACAATTAGATTGAAAACCCAATATGGATAAACAATCAGCTCCTATATTGTATCAACCAGGAATATACATAACAAAAAGTTATATTCATATTACTTAGCCAAATGTTAAATGATTCTAGAAGATTTATCACACTATTTTTTGACAACAAAGCAATTAAGGGTTTGTTACCAGTCCAAAGGTAAAATGGTTTGCTTCACAAATACATTTTAAAATGTTCCACAGACCAGGCACAAGCCAATACTTCGTGTTCAAATTGTGAATATTTATGTTCAGTCAAAGTTGAAGGCCTGGAAGCAAAATCAATGGTACACTCCACATTTCCCTTAATCTGAATTAACATTGCACCTAAACCTGTAGATGCAGGTAACCACATTAATTACAGAACTTATAAAAGCAGATGAAGGTTTGGAATCAATAATTGCTTCTTTTAAATTGTTAAATGCCTGTTTCTGATCACTAGCCATTCAAATTTGGTCCCTTTTTCAGTAAAGTCCTCAAAGGTAAAGCAACATCTGAAAAATTTTGAACAAACCTTGAGTAATATTCGCACATGCTCAAAAATAATCTAAGTTGATTATTATTATTTGGCTCTTCAATTCTTAAATAGACTTCAATAAATCTTTCTTAGGAGCACCACCTTCCTTAGAAGTAGAGTGCCCAAAATAATCAACTTCAGAAATAAAAAAATTGCATTTGTCTACAGGAGGTGTTATGTCTCTCTCTTCCATTATAGACAACACTTTGTCAAGAAGGAAAACGTTATGACCTGTAGTATCAGTATAAATGAGAATGTTGTCCCGAAATACCACAACTCTATCGATATCCTTAAATAAACAAAATATACGTTTTTAAAATACTGATGCAGCAGAAGCATGACCAAATGGCCTCCTCCTGTAACTAAAGGCATCATCAGGCATAATGATTGTGGTATTGTGGTAAGAATCATCAGTTACAAGCCGCTTTGAGATCAATTGTGGGAAAGAACTTTACCCCATTAAATTTTGCAAAAATCTCTTGAATGCGTGGCAAAGGATTCTACTGAAACAATAGGAGATACCTACTCAGAAACATTCACAAGCTCAATTATTTCTTCCTTGTGCATATCATTAACCATTCAAGACAATTCACTCTTTACCATTCAAGACAATTCACTCTTTACAGTAAAAGGAACATGCTTTAATTTTTATTTAACTGGTGAGGCATCTTGCTTCAATTGAATGTGATATGTAAAACAAACAACCTTACCAATCTTCTTATGCTTCTCTACAATATTTTCTAAACGGTCTGATCTATATTCCACACTTTGAACATGCACTTTATCTGGAATATAAACAGGATGTTTGGCATTGGGATTGAGAGTTATACCAAACTTACCTTGTTGTCTCCATCCTAAAACTTGCAATCCATCAATGGCTATATATACCTTTGCTAAAATGGTCCTATGCTGAAATTTGATTTCTGCAACAAAATATCCTAACATATTATTTTCTTTGCCCCCAAATCCAAATACACTCACATTACTTGGTTCTAAACTTTTGTTAATTGTTTACCATCAATTTCAATATTGCACAAAGGTTATTTATTAATGTATTTAGTAAAATCACAATTTCTCATAATACCTTGATGTACAACTGAACCAACTGGTGAGAGATCTTGAGTGTTCTCATTAACTTCCTTTTCCTTAACTAGTGTTCCCATTCTGAAATCCCTCACTTACACAAAGTACTACAATCTCTCTTGAATACTCATCTACCACATCCTCTTGAAGATATGACACTCTCCTCATGCTAGAAGAAATACACACATTTCCAAAATGATCAGCCTTGCCACATTTAAAGCAAGTTTTACTCTTTGCCAGACAACATTTATACTGTGCAGTATGTGTTTTAGGCCACAATGGTTGCAATTAACTTTGGCACCAGTTGTGACCTCATGTTCCATTTTACTGAATATTCCTTTAGTTGGACCATCCTTGGGCACCTGTTTAGTGGTAGAAGCACCCACATCACTAGACATATTTTCAACATTTATAATTTTAAAAGAGGTAATAGACCATTCTACACTTTGAAGCAATTTCTATAGTCTTTCGCCAAGTTGGATTATGTTGTCGAAAAAGTTGTTCTTGAATGTTTTTATTAGAACACCTTATAATAAGTTGATCTCTGATATACATATCAACTTCTGAACCAAATGCACAATTTGCCACGAGAATTATCAAGGTTGATACATACCAATCAACTTGTTTGATGTCTTGTATAAAAATTGTACCTTTCCAATACTATGTGCGGTTCTTCCATAAACCTTTTTTTAAGTCTAGCTAGAGCTTCTGAGAAACAATCATAGTCACCAGCTTCCAAACCTTTTGGTGGTTGAATAGGTGGTATATGTTCATAAACATCTTCAGCTTCAATTTGTATTAGATTTAACAACATTGCCTTCTTCCATTAAGGATCAAAGGAATTGCCATTTATGGCTAATATGTAATTTTTAAAATGACTTAGCTATTTGTCACACTTCATACTGGGATGCATAGGACCAATAAACAATGGAGGTGGAGGCATGTCTAATGAAGCACCCATGGTTATAATCTTCAAAAATAACTTTAAACTGGAAAAAAGGAGTGCCTATCACTGCAAAGGCAAAGAAATTGCACAATAATAAGTCATATGAGGAGTAAGAAACACATACCTTAATGAGTTGCTCTCTAAAAGAATTACCCTAAAGAAGGTGACCCTGTCATTGAAACACTGACTGCCATTCAAGTTGAATGACCGGTAAAGACAGGCAATAAGAAAATTAAACAGCTACAGAATATGTAAGTCACCAAAGTTTCCTTATAATGATTGCTATAAAATATATAGCTTTTTGTTTCTCTTAAGATGGCTGCCACTCATACACACGAATGTGCAAGAAATAAACTGGTATACACAAAAAGTCTTAAAATGAATGTCAACAGTTTCTCATTACTGTTGTATGCATGTAAAAATGAAATTAATTGAACTGTACTAAACTGAAATGAAATAATGGTCCTGCACTTCACTTAAGATGGCCGCCTTCATACACTCGCACATATGTAAATACACTAGACTGCACAGAACATCTTTTGACCTTCGTTTCACTTAAGATGGCCGCCCTTCATGCACACACACATATGTGAATAGAATAGAATGAACAAAGCGTCTTTAATTGACAATAGTCCGCTCCTCTTAATATGGCCATCACAGTAAAGTGTGTGTAAAAGAAGAAGCAACTTCCATTCCTCCCAAGATGGCTGCCAGCCACTGTAAAACAACTAGACCACTTAAGACACATGCGTTACCTCAACCAAAGACTGAAAATAGTGGTTAAATCAGAAATGTACATCCAGGAACCGCAGATGAAAGCATAATCCCACCAATTTCCTCTCCGTCATCGAACACTGAGCGTGTAAGCAGCGCCACACTCCTTCCACAAACACAATTTCTGCAGCTAATCTGGGTAAAATTTGGAATAGCAGATGCTCCCTGGACTGGCTGGTCACTGGTTGGCAAAACTGTAGTAATAATGACACCAACAACACAAGGTAAGTGCTGCATTTACTAGAGTATCCACTTCAGTCAGAAGTGGAAGCCAACTGACCTGGAATGTAGAATACAGTGGAAGAAAAACAACAACAACCAAAGAACACTTCTGTCTTAACATTCAAACAGAAGATCATATTACAATTACCACAGATTTTCATGGACTATTCTACAATAGGAATGTCAGTTCCTCTGGAACCTCCCTTTAGAGCTTTACATGCTACACTCTGCACACTTTAGCCGCTCTCTGGGCCATTCTTTAAATCTCTGTCAGTTAAGGTCTTGTTCTAATGGCATTTTATCTCTAGTTAATGAAGTTAAGATATTTGTTGGCATGGTAGATTTAAAAGATAGACCTGCAATTGTTCTTAAGTTCTCTTTTGTGTTTCATATAGAAAAAGAGATAATGCTATCTTTTTGATGCTATTTGGCAGGGGAGGTCAGGTTAGACAAAACTGAATCTGCCACAATATTGGCCTATGATTTGTCCCAAGTGGACTACCATGACTGTGCAGGTTTGTTCAACAAGGGGCATGTCTACACTTTGGGAAAAGTTCATTGTACTTCTCTCACCAATTGAATGTGAGTAAGGCATGGACCTTGGACTGGGTCTAGGGCTTCGCCCACTGTTCAGCTGGAAGGACTGCTATGGTATGTACTAACATTATGTGTGTTGCATCTACTGTTTTTAGATTGCAATTTTTCCAAGGGTTGAACTGCAAGCTTGCCAAAGTGTACATCACATTTTTCGTTCCATGCTTTTAGCAAAGAACTCCATCTCAGGTGGGTTTTAGTGCTAACACAGGAAGTGGTATGGGGTAGTGTTGCTCATTATAGCCCTGCCATGACAAGGGGAGTAATTGTAATGACGAGATGATCACAAAGTAGATTGTAGCCTAGTTTATTCATCCAGAGTCTCGGCTCCCTCTATCATCAACTCCAGTAATAAAATGCCAGCATTCCCCTTATTACCTAAGATACCACAGCAGGATTGAGCATGAACACAACCCACCAGCCAATCTTAGGGGGGCATTGCCTCATTTGCATGAGGTTGTGCCCCAAGCAATAATGGAATCCATAACCTTTACGCTCACGCTGTATTATAGGTGCAGATTTTTTAATGTTTACAATGAGTTCATATTCATACATATATCTCAGGAGTAGTGAAGAAGTACTTCAAATTTATATTTTAGTTGGGTATTGTTGTGTTCAAGTCATGTTTTATCAGTATGTTTGGCAAAGCGCTGCTGAAGTTATCAACTCTGTTTGGGCAGGTTGACATGCAGTGAAGAATGACTTTGCCTAAACATTGAGCCAAGACTTCACCAAAATAAGACATGAAATGACATAGCCCACGTCCTCTCTTTTTCACCAGATGTGTATAAACCCACCGACAAGTAATTCTCTCGCAAATAATGTATTAAAATAAGGTAATGTTCTGCTATTTATAGTCTATGGGCTCATAACGTCTGCCAAAGCAAATACATCTAATTTGGAAGACCTTTTGTATGTTGGGAATAACCATGCTCTTCATGTCAGTGGCCTCAGTATTCACTATTGTGTGGACATATTCCTTGCTATTTACTGTCCACAAAATTAATTTGGAGAAGAAAGGTACGTAAACATTACCTCCTTGTCCGTCTTCCTCGTCACAGTAATTCACACATGAGCTTTAGGCTCCTCCAGAAACTCCAAGTTAAAAGTTAGCTTACTAGTCTCCCATCCATCCAATATGGCCCCAACCTCTAACTACCAATGCAATAAAAGGATGCACCATCTACCACAAAGAAATGTTTTTTTGTTTCTGCACTGCTCTGAGTACGGTTTCCTGATGATAAGGTAAGTGGGATTGAGGTCCTGCTTTAGCGGACTCTAGTATCCCTGGGGTCGAGGTGTGCTGAGCATGCTGGGGCAACCTCGTGTTTTGGTTTATTTTACCTTGTGCTGCCGCGATAGGCGATCCTGCTGGAGCGGACTCACAGGGAGCGCGGTTACGGCCTTGGTCATGAGAGAGCCTCCTGATGCGTACCTGTCACCCCGTACTCTACCGGCCTTGTCCTGCTGAAGCGGACTTGCCGGTGAGTTGCTGTCATTCTGTTTGTGGACCGGCTTAACCACCTTCTGGCCTTTCCTGGTGTCCTGATCATGGCGTTCGGGGAGGTCGAGGTTCGTCCTCGTCTCTCGTCCCGTTGTTCTCGCTCGCTTGAAGTGTGGGCGTGGCAGTAGTACGGGCGGCAGTTTCCGTTCGTAGGCAGCCCAGGGGATTTATTTACGGCTTCCAGGTAGCGTGCAAGCTTGCTGGACATGCCGGCGGCCGCTGCTCTACATTATGGGTGTGTTTCCATGGCAACTGGGAAGCGTCCTCAGTTTGCCGGTTCATTTGGTTTATTTATTGGTGCGTTGGCCAGTATTGGTGCTGTGCTACATGATGGAGTCGGGTGACAAGGCACTGGTAAAGTCCTATAATGTGGAGGAGGTGGAGACGATTGCTTCTGTCAGACGTGTTGGGGAGTTGGGGTCTTTCTTGAGATCTGCCCCGTTTTTTAAGGTTTTTGGAGGATAAGGAGGTGTTGAGAACTCACCCTACTTTTGTGCCTAAGGTGGCTTCTTTTTTTCATAGGTGGTCCTTCCTGTTTTTTTCCCATCCCCAGTCTGAGGAGGAGTCTCTGTTACATCTTTAGGATGCAAAGCATGCTTTGTTGGTGTACTTGTCACTGACTGCTCCTTTCTGTAAGGTGGACAGTCTGTTTGTCACTTTTGGCTTGGCTAAACAGGGCTTGAAGCCCTCCTTTTCTACCCTTAGTCGTTGGATTAAGGAAACTATTCTGGTGGCTTATGGTGCCCAAGACGGTGGTTCTCAGGCTTCCTATTCAGGGGCGGTCTACTCGTTCTGTGGTGGTTTCTTGTGTCGCATTCAAAGGGGTGTCCATGGAGGATATTTGCAGGGTGGCCACTTGGTCTTCTCCTCATACCTTTATGGCACATTACTGAGGCTCGGGTGGTGCTTTGGTTGCTTTTGCTACTTCTGTTCTAGATTCTGTTGCTTCTTGAAGTTCTGTTTCTGTTCCCATGTTGTGTGTTATTAAACATGATGTTGCTATCTATTCTATGCGCTGGCTGTCTTCTGTTCTCCATGAAGCCAATGCGGCTTTGGTATCTGCTCATGTGTGAATTACTGTGGTAAGGAAGATGGACGAGGAGGTAATGCCCCAGTTACTTACCGGTAATCTTCATTACTCCGAGCCCTAGTCTTCCTCGCCACAGTATAGTTTCCCATCCCTCCCGGACCCTTGTTTTGGGGCTTCATGTTTCTGTGACTTTGGTTGCAGGTCTTTTTGGTGGACGGTGCCTCCTTTTATCCCATTGATGGATAGAGGTGGGGCCATATTGGAGGGATGGGAGACTAGTAAGCTAACTTTCTACTTGGAGTTTCTGTAGGAGCCTAAAGCTCATGTGTGAATTACTGTGGCGAGGACGAATTAGGACTCGGAGTAATGAAGATTACCAGTAAGTAACCGGGGCATTCACTACAATGACTCTTTCAAAAGGAATTCTCCAAAAATGAGGTAGGACAGATTTCTTATACAAGTACATTGTGTACATAATCAAATTGACACTTCTCAGCAGCACAGATATCCTTGAATGGAACTGCACTTTCACTTCAGGTACATAATATTGACCCAGTAGAAGCACTTGTCTCAAACTACTGTACAGGCCCAGAACTGCAGCATCTAATTGCACAGTGTTGAGCCAAGAGCATGTAGTGCTGGGGAAATATTGCATCAAGCACAGGAAACAGTATAGAGTTTTGGAGTAATAGAGAAATATCCTACAGTGCAGACTCAGAATCCGTCAGTGCCAGAACAATGTGTGTTCGTCTTGCTCTTCCTCTTGTGCTGCCTCAAACCAACCTCTTACCCCAAGTTTATTTTGGTGGGCACTAGGTGAGTGCATAATTTGGGTTTGCATAATTATGCAAAATTTCCAACAAATTAAGCGTAATTACATGAAATTCAAACCTAGCATTTGGTACTATATTGTAACAAAAAACATGCCCCACACGTCTTTAGAAAATTAATTTTATTTAAGAAAAATAATGCTTATCATAGGCTTGCTTCACTGGACATAACTAGGTCACACTAGACCTGTGAAAGTGCCTGTTTACATATTGTGCATGAGCATTGTTTTTCATTGGTTTTTAGAAAATTATTGAAATTTATCTCCAGCCACAGCCTGTCTGTGTACATGTGGTGTAACATTTTTTTCTAGCATCCTCGGACCGAAAGGATGTCATTTGAAATATTATATTACAAGGTAATGTGCTGAATCTTCGGTGGGATGCCCGTCGTTACGAATGTGTAAAACAGTCCATTGCGTTAGGTTTCATTTCTTATTTATTTCCTACAAGCAACAATATTGTGAAAATTAATAGGGAATGAAAATTATGCCCAGCAGATGATATTTAAGGTGGATTGGAAGCTAATAGTTTGATTGGTTGACTGTGCACGTTTTAGTACTGCCTTTCATGTCCTGAAATTGGGTCCTTTCTTTAAACATTATAAAAGGTCTGTAAATAGTCATTAAGATTAGGATTTGGGATTTAGAGGAGAGAAGCTGCTTGTGATTTAAAGAGAGCTATTGAATTTTGATTTAAAATAGACAGTAGGTTTTCGACAATTTTGCATTGCACTATTGTACATTTAAAAGTGCTACTTGTTATTTAGAAGCATTGTTCATCATTTTGATTCTGTCTTGACATCAGACATTTTGCTTTATTTATTTCTTGTTTGCATACTTGGTCCTTTTGTATTTAGGAATTATTTTTGTTTGGTTTCTTTCTTTCTTGTTTAATACTTGTTCCTTTTGTATTTGGAGATTATTATTATTTGCTAATGTGCTGTGGTTACCTAGTTTTTTAAAGACACATTGTATTATTGAATATTTTAATACATGAGATTCTGATTCTAATTACCTTTTTGCTTTCTGTAATTATGAATATGGCATATGAAAAAATTTACAAATTGAGAACTGGAAGAAGTCTAGTTGTACACATTTGTCCTTAATGGTCTTGCTGATTATTTGAGCACAGGATTCTCCCTTTCCCGCAAATAGATTGGTCTCAATGTTAATTGAGTTGGAGCATCAACATAACATGCCCATTTTGAGCTTGAGGGTGCATTTCACACTTAACAAATAATGCAAAAATATAAGCTCTGCAAACAACAGCCATTTGCCTTGTGGTCAAGTACTTTGTTCCTGTCCTCTCAATCTAATTTCTAAGTAATTATGCAACATGGCGTAATGCTGCCATTTCTGCGATATCAGGTTACAAGCATAATGCAATATTACCATAATTACTTGACATAATGTGGGCGTAATGGAACTTTCCCCCAGGCCAAGCGAGTACCTGCACTTATTTTTCCCATTTAATGTACTGACTGGAATGTATTTTTAAGAGAGTGGCAGGGATGTGACTATGAAATGAAAATGCACATAGATAATCACAGCCATATGCAATGTTTTTTCCGGCAGTTTTCTACACCTCTTTTATTATGCATCAATAAATCAATCAATCAATCAATCAGGGAATTGTAAGCGCGCTCCTCACCCGTGAGGGTCTCAAGGCGCTGGGGGTGGGGGGGTGGTGGAAGGGGGAGGAGCAGCTCTGTTCAGTCGAAGACGGAACCTAAAATATATAGACAGGGTGGGACTGGGTGGGACATTTAAAAACAACAGCGCATTCCAAGGATGGGTTGGGTAAGGAAAGACTTTACATGGAAAAATTGTTTCCATGTGGAAAAAAATGAAATTGAACTTTTCTGTCAACGAGAAAGTATTTTTAATGGTTTTGAATAACTGCTGTGTGTAATTTTACATCAGTGTATTTACAAGACACCGAAACAACAGTAGATGACAAAAAAATGCAATTCGCTTAGGCCATTTGAAATGACTTCACATGCGATTAGATGGGAACACCGTAAAAAAGAGCATATTGAAAACATGTATTTATCATCACAATGTACATTACTGTGACTACAAAGGCACCCATAAGCTAAGTGTGTTTGTCTAAAGGTTAATCAATATCTTAGAGTTTTTACCCCTAGCATTTATCCCACTGTTCGCAGAACTTCCCTAATGCATGGAATAAGAGTACTAAGTGCTTTGAGACATTTTTAATATAAATGTACAGTTTCTTTAACTGGCATATACTGCTATTTTTTATTTGATGTGTACAAGAATATGTTTTTGGAAAAAGAAAGTTTCAATATGCCCACAGCAGTAGTTACTTGAAAAGTTTGCAGCAGGCACAGTGTTTAACACACTTAGGAGCATATGTACAAGGAGTTAACGTTGCCGTAGCGTCAGTTTTCTGACGCTACGGCAGCTTTTTTTTATCGCCGTATGTTCAAATTGCCACTAACCGCGGTTAGCGACAGCATTCTGGCGATATCGTCAGTTTTTCCGTTCGCCACTTCTGTTAGAGATAGCTAATGAAAATGAGATGCAAGGTAGACGTTCCTGTGTAAAAACCGCCGCTAACCCCACTTCGCGATATGTACAATGATCGCCGGGGCCGGCAAAACGTTAAAAAAACGGCCGCTAAGGTCCGTTAGTGGCTGGTTACTAAGACCAGAAAAAAGGTGGTCTTAAAAATGGAGATAACAAAACAGGATATAAGGGGGAGTAGCCCAGAACCACATTTGAGAACCCACTGATGCCATGGAGGTACTGCTCATGCAGCTTGGAGCACCAAGAAGACCACAACAACCACCGCCCCCGCCCCCTGGACCACCACAGAGGCAGCGCCAAAGAAGACAGCGGGTCTATTGTCATCCTAACACCAGAGGATGTGATATCCCACTACAGGCTGAAAGGTCCTCCATCCTCCGCATATTGACCCAGATAGCCCGCAGGCTGCAGGCACCAACACAGCATTGCAACAACATCCCTCCGCAGACGAAGCTTCTAGCAGTGCTGCACATGTTGGCCTCAGGTACCTTCCAACCAACCACTGCCAGAGTTGGGGGAGTCTCCCAGTCATCCTTTTCAAGGTTCCTCCCAAATGTCTTGGATGCCATCATCAGCCTGATGTCACAGCACCTATGCTTCCCCAACACTGCTCAAGAACAGCTTGACACCAAACAAGGCTTCTATGCCATTGCTGGCTTTCCCCATGTGTTGGGGGCAATTGACTGCACCCATGTCCTACTTGTGCCTCCTGCGGACACTGCACACATTTACAGGAATAGGAAGCACACACACTCCATGAACGTGCAGGCAATCGTGGACCCCCGTGGCTTGTTCACCAATGTCGTAGCCAAGTTTCCAGTGTGCATGACTCCTACATCTTCCTGCAGTCCATCATCAACCAGCGGTTTGAGAATGGCACATATGGAAATGGACTGCTTGTTGGAAAGTACAAACTGAACACACCACACACATCAAGCCCACAATCATGTAGCACACAAATGTGAGAATCCACATGTAGCAAATGTCAAACAACATGCCTTGAAATATGTCCACCCACCATACACAAGAACCCAAGGGACTGCGGTCACTGGGGGTAGCAAACTTCCATCCAAAGTCCAGCCCCTCCGTCACACAGCTGCAAATGCTGGGAGAGGTTGGAACCAAGTAGGTGTGATGGTGGGTCAGAACCTATGAGGAAAGTGTGAACACAAGCCCAAGTATGGTGGCGGTGTCCTGCATAGTCAAGAGCTTGCGGAGCAGAGGCTGTCCCATGCTGGTGCAGAGGGCGCGTCTGTATCCCAGTCTGATGTAAATTAGTGTGTTGGTGACTGTATCCTTGGATTTGGGGGGGATCTATTTGAAGCTCTTACAGAGGATGCAGAGGGTGTTGAAGTAGCTGGATGTGACGGCGGTGACCTGTTGGTACATGGAGAGGGAGGATTTCAGTATGATGCCCAGGTCTCTGGCGTGGTCCGTGTGGGTTGTGGGACTGCCGAGGGTGGTGTGCCACCAGGTGCTGTAACATGCTGCTGGGGTGTTTCCAAGGATGACAACTCATGTCCTCTCTGCGTTGAGTCTCATGCAGATGTTGCTCATATAGTTTGCAACTACCTGCATTCCTTCCTGGAAGTTGAGTCTGGTGGTGGTGGGCTCCTTGCTGAGGGAGAGGATGAGCTGGGTGTCCTTGGCATAGTATACTATGCTGAGGCTGTGCTGTTGGACAATGGTGGTGAGGGGGGCCATGTGGATGTTGAAGAGCGTTGGGCTGAGCAATGATCCCTGGGGCACTCCGCATGTGAATATTTGTGGGTTCAGAGAGGAAGGGTGGCAGTCTGGTCCCTTGGCTTCTGCCGGTGATGAATGATCGGATACAGTCAAGGGTGGTTCCTTGTATGCCTGCGTCATGTAGTCTGCCTGCTAGTGTGCGGTGGGAGACGGTGTGGAATGCTGCTGACAGGTCAAGTAGAATCAGGGCTGCGTTGTGGCCTTGGTCGAGGAGGGTGTGGATGTTGTCTGTGGCAGCGAGTAGGGCGGTCTCTGTGCTGTGGTTGCTTGGAAATCCAGATAGAGACGTGTCCAGGATGGCGTTGTTCATGGCTTATCTGGTGGTCTTGGTGAATTCATGGATGACGTTGGAGAGGTCTTTGGAGTTGGTGGAGTATGCAACTATTATGTTGTGGATGAAGCTCCTTTCAGTGCTACCGATGCGTTGGTGGTATTTGGATATGGTGTTCTTGTATGTCTAGAAGTTAACGTTTGTCTTGCAGTTTCTCCTGTTTTTCTCCCGGGGTCTGCAGGTGTGTCTGGAATATTTGAGTTTGGTGGTGAACGATGCGGATTTGCTGCTGTGGTGTCTGTCGGAGTTGTGTGAGTTTGGCTGCGCATTTGGAGATCTATGTGTGGGATTCCCTGGCAGCGCGTTTGGAGTCTGCTGCAGTGTTGGTGGAGTTGCAGTTGAGGGTTGATTACATCTGCTTATCGGTGACTCAGCTCCAGTTCCTTTGCGTGGCGTGAGGTGTGGGTGTGGCCGGCTTGGTTTTTTTGCCAAGAAAGTGTATTCAGTGATGGTCGGTCCATGGGTGCTGTGTGGTGTGGCTGAAGTGTATGCTGTTTCCTCCTGCAAAGAAGGGGTCGAGGGTGTGTCCTGCCTTGTGGGTCGGTGTGGGTATGAGTTGTGTCAGTCACATGTTGGCGAGCTCTTCATCCGGAGGGTAGTGGAGTTGCTGTCGTTGGTGTTGTTGAGGTGGAAGTCCAGGTCTCCGATGAGTATGTAGTCCATGGAGGTGATGGCGTGGGGTGCGAAGAGGTCGTTGATTGTGTTGGCAAAGCAGTCCATGTGTCCGGGGGGTCTGTAGGCAAGTGTGCCGCAGAGTGTGGAGTCGGGGCTGGACTGGACCTGGAAGTGCATGTCTTCCGTGGCGGGAAATGTGTTGCTGGAGTTGGAGAGGCAGAGGGACATTTTCATGCATGATGGTGAGGACTCCTGCTGGGTGTTGGGGGCAGTCCTCCCTCCGGATCTTGTCTCTGTCCGGGATTGTGAGGGCGATGTCAGGGGCAGAGGAGTTGGTGGTCCAGCTGTCGATAAAGAAGGCGAAGTTGGGTGATAGTGTGTCCCGGAGGTACCAGATGTCCATGGTGTGTCTGTGCAGGGAGTGCATGGTGATGAGGATGCATCTTAGTGCGTTGGCGGTGTTGGCGGCCGTGGCGGTGGTGAAGGTCATGCGGCAGTGCAGGCAGGATAACTGGCTGTGGGTGGTGTTCATTGTGGCCTGTTGTCAGTTGTACTTCCTTCTGGGGTTGAGTGCGATGATGGCGGATGAGTCGTAGAGGTAGACATAATGAGATCCAGGGTCCCTGGCACCGGTTGTGTTTGGGTCACGGACGGACGCAGACGTGCTTGCTTTTTGCGTGCCTTCATTGCACTAGTGGTGCTAATGTGCAGCCGCTGCCATTACATAGGGTAGGGGGGAGGGGGGAGCAGCTGGGAGGCAATGAAATTTGCATTGATGCTGGACAATTGTCTGAAGCTACACATGGCAAAGCGAAATTACCTAAGTAGCACAAATCACACACACAAAAATAGAAACTCTGCAAACACAGCATGCACATATACTAATGGACACATCTCTCCATTTCATGTTACATGTGATCAATGATATGCACTATCTCCATGGCTGATGACACCCCTCAAAGCCACAATCACCCAGGCACAGAGACATTACAATGTTGCACTTGGACGCACCAGGTCCATTGTGGAGAGAACATTTGGTGTACTCAAGTCACGGTTCAGGTGCCTCGACATCTCAGGCGGCAGACTGCTGTACAGCCCTGAAATAGTCTGCAAGATCATCGTGGCATGTTGTGTGCTGCACAACATATGTGTCCACACCAATGCACCATGGATTGAAGTTCCGGATCAACCGGACAATCCTGCGGACGACGAGGAAGAAGAGGCTGATGCTGCACACCCCCCAGCCATGGCTGCAGGAACAGCACGAAGGGACAGAATCATCCACAATTTTTTCACACGACCACGTAAAAATATGGCAACCCTTTCTTTGTTTAGACTGTGCAAAATGCACATAAGCATAGTTCTTCCAATAAAACATCACAACACAAAACCCTTGTGTGCATGTTCATACTCTGCATGAGTACATATATCTGACAAGTGAAAGTTTAACAATGTGCGGTTATTATTGTTGAATTGTATGTTTGTGGGTGGGTATGTGTTTTGGGGTCAGAGATGAAATTTAGGGTGTGTTTTGGGGTCAGAGATGAAATTTAGGGTGTGTTTTGGTGTGTGTTTTGGGGTCAGGGATGAAATTTAGGGTGTGTTTTGGGGTCAGAGATTAAATTTAGGGCGTGTTTTGGGGTCAGAGATAAAATTACAGCAAATACAGTTCATCTGAGGTAAAACTTGCAGTTAGCGTCCAGATTTTTGCCGCATTAACGCTAACGCAATATTTTTTTTATAACCGCGATAGGAAAATATAGCTAAATACATGTGAAAACACGAAATATTACTGCAAAAGCCAATTTTTTTTTAAACAAATTTGATTGATTTTCATTAAACAGGCATAGTGGCTAGGTATACTGTGAGATGAAATCAGATAGCAGTAGCACCGATATGGATGGTCAACTTTACAATACATTTCACATTCAGTATTAATAGTATTATCAAACCAATATCTAGATCATGCAAATGTCGGTATCAATACATTTCCTGCTACAGCCTTACAGTAGAAACTAACATGACGTACCATAGCCTTTGGCCGACATATCCCCTCCAATCCCCCCCCCTCCCCATTGTCCTGGAGGAAAAAATATTCATAAGTGTACATTTGTGGCCTAACCTATTGTCGTGAAATCCATGATTGTAAAAAAATAACAGCCAAATGTTGAGCCAGACTTTCACCATGGTTTCACAATGTGTGGACTATACTGTGAATTATTGTGAGTTCGGGGTATTAACCCTAGGATCCAAGTCAAGAACTTTTAGGGCTTCCAGCATGATGTCCCATTCCATGGCAATCGGGTTTTTTCGCAGGCCTCTAGCTTCTTCCCTCCGTATTGCAGCGCTTTCAGCACTGCCCCATCTAATCATTTCGCTATACCAACTGTATTCTGTGGGTGGTTTCATTGATTTCCATCGCATAGTGATGGCTCTTTTTGCTAGTATTAGAGCAAGGTCCGTAAATCTATTTCGCACCTTGTGTTTAGTCGATCGGTTGTGTAATCCCAGGATACATTCCTCCATGTTGTTTCCTACGTCCCTTTGTGTGACTGACAAAATATGACGCCTGACGGAATCCCAGAACCCTCTTATGCGGGGGCATGCCCATATCATGTGCACCAAATCGGCTTCCTCCAAATGGCATCTAGGACAGTGATGGTGTGTGTGTGTGTGGGAACATCCGTTTTAGTCGTTTTGGTGTGAGGTAGGCTCTGTGAAGTATCATGGTTTGTATAAATTTAAACTTAGCTTTTCTGGACACTTTTTTAGGATATTCTACTATTCCAGCCCAGTCTTTATCTGTCAGTTTCCGCCCTGTAACCTCTACCCAGACAGTTCGTAGTGTAGTGAGCTCTATCGCTGCGTGTGTCCGTATTCCCACATAGAGCCATTTGATAAGATGTCTTCCTCTGCCCATGTAATATAGGGCCTTTATTAACTTATGTGTTGGGGGTTCCTTTCTTTGGGGGGCCCAGTGGGTTTTAACGTATTGCAGTAAAGCAGCATGCAGTAAGTACGGATGATCAGGCGCCCCTGTTTCTCGCACAAAGTTTTCGTGGTCCATGAGTATCCCATTATTGAATATATAACTCACAGTACTAATTCCCTCCTCAAGCCAAGCTTCTATTCTGCGCTTCGTTATCCTGCCACTAGTTAATGGGATCCCCACTAGTGGAATGTGTCCGGCGTATGGAGGATGCTGAGACATATAATGCAATATTGCTTTCCAGCACTGTAGCGCTGTGTGTAGTAATGGTGGCATATTTAGTGGGGCTTTGCTACGTGGCAATAATAGCATGAGTAGAGTACCCTGTTCTATATCTCTTGCCGTAAATCCTATTTCGTGTAGGTTACGGCCAGCTGTCCAATAAGATAGCCATTGCAACTGACACGCGTAATAATATGCTTTGAGGTCAGGTACACCCAGGCCGCCTCCGGCAGTTCCCAGTTGTAGTTTCTTGAGGCTTACTCTATGTCTACCAGTTCCCCATAGAAGATCTGAGAGTATTGTATTTAAGAGTTTGAAGGTGGTACCAATATCAGCAGATTAGTGAAGTAGTAGAAAAGACTTGGGAGGACCACCATTTTTGATATGGCTGCGCGGCCCATAACGGAAAGCAGCAGTGCAATCCAAAAGGTGATACTCGAGCGTATGGATCTAATCGCTCTGTTAAGGTTACCCTCCAGCATATCTGTGTGTGACCGGTATATATGTATACCCAGATATTTGGAAGTGTGTGGCGCTGCTGTGAGTGAGTAGGACCCAAATGTGATTCCCTCTGGGTGTGCATCTTCTTGGAAGAAGAAAGCATGTGACTTTGTTGCGTTAATGGCTAGGCCCGATATCTGTTCAAATCTTTGGAAGATATCTGGGATGGGGTCCTGGGTACCCTGAAGGTCTCGCAGGTATATAATGATATCATCCGCATAGGCAGAGAACAAGTGCGTTGTGGCACCCAACTGCACTCCAAGTTGAGACGCCTCCATACGTAATCTAAGTGCTAGGGGTTCTAGCGCTAGGATGAATAATAGTGGTGATAGTGGGCACCCCTGTCGCGTACCTCTGAATATCGGATATTCTTTTGAAATATGTCCCCCGTGTGGGCTCTGGCAGTGGGAGCTTCGTACAGTAAATGTAGCCATTTGAGGTACTCTATGGGCAAACCAAACTTCCCTAGCGCTTTAAACATGTAGTCCCATGTTAGCGTATCAAACGCTTGTCGCAAGTCCAGTGCGCTACAACCTGCATGTTTATAATGTTCTGGGGCGGTCGTCATTATGTGGTGTAATCTCCTAATGTTTAAGGATGTGCTGCGGGCTGGGAGGAAACCATTTTAGTCCGTGTGTATAAGTTTATTTAAGTATGGGAGGAGCCTATTCGCCAATATTTTGCTTAGTATTTTATATTCCGTCGCCAGTAGAGACAGTGGGCGGTACCCTGACATATCTGTTGAATCCCTTCCAGGTTTTGGGAGTGAAACCACCAGTGCCTGAGCTGTGGATAAGGGTAAGCTGCCCAATTCTAATGATTTATTATATAGAGTTTCCAGTTGGGGGACCAGGGTCTCCGCGTAAACGTCATAAAATTCGATCGGGAGTCCATCTAACCCAGGGGTTTTGTTGCGTGGGAGCCCTTTTATTGCTACTTTAATTTCAGCCTTGGTGATGGGGCCTATCATTGCCTTCTGGGCTTCTGCAGTCAGCTGTGGGCAGGGCAGGGCAGTTAGAAAAGCGTCAATGTTGGCACTCTCTGTTGTATCTGGTTTGCTGTATAATGCGGCGTAGTACAGGCTAAAGGCTTCATTTATGCTGTGTTGAGTATTGACTGTATTACCCGTAGGAGTAATAATTTCACTTATTATGGTGGTAGGGGGGTCATCTCTCAGTAATCTGGCCAGCAGCATCCCTGATTTCTCCGCCTCCGTATGTCGTATTTGGGTGTACTTGCTGTAGTCTATAACTCTAAGGGACTCTAGTAGTTCCGCATGCTGAATACGTGCTTCCTGCAAGGGGGCCTGTTTGTCAGTGTCATGTGCAGCTTCTTGTTCCAAAGTATTCATCTTATTCTCTATGTCTACGAGGTTTTTGTGTACCTCTTGTCTAGCGCCTACTATAGCACTAATCGTCTTGCCTCGGATGACCACCTTAAATGCGTCCCATTCCACTAAGATGGTGGATGCAGTGTTGCTATTCTCTATAAAGTATCGCTTTATCACATCAGCTAGAGTAGTGCGGAATACTGAGTCTTCCAATGTCTGGGGCCATAATTTCCAGGTGGATACTGGAGTGGGGATCCTGCCCCAATTAAAAGTTATTTCCAGTGGATTATGGTCCGCGGATGTCTTAGCTAAGTATGTGGTGTGTGTTACTTGCGTTGCTATTGCTCTAGAACAATAAATTCTGTCAATTCTTGTATGCAATAAGTGAACCAGGGAATAATGATGGACAAGAGTTGCAATGTCAATGTCTGTTCAAGGCCATGTTCCAACATTGTGTTGCAAATGTGCATCAATGTGCATTCCAACTCTGTGAGTCACACATAAGATGTTCAACTTTACAAAAGAGTGTCCCTAGCCTAGGCCATAACTCCAACTTGCCACACTGTAATGCATGCAAGTTCACAGTGCTCAAATCAAAAGGATCCTGACACTATCCGTCCAGCTAAGTAACATGTCATGACCACACATACACCTTCAAATGATTGCCCTGAGATTGAAGAAGTTGGAAACAAGGTAAAAAGCAACACTCCACTAAACCACTTCAGACATAAGTGCTAACTGAATTCCAAAACCATAAAAAAATTTTAACATCTAACCAAATAAACTACCCTAAACTGACACTAAGCACTACTGCAACTAACCTAATCTTAACTAACTATGACAAAGTGAAACATGACCGTAACTATCTAACGTAACCAATACTACACACGCAACAACATATCTGAGACATCAACCATCCTCCCACCCTTAAAGCACATCAGAAGACAGGACAAATACATCTTATCTAAACATAAACTAACTACACAGATATCATACACAAATATATATTTTTTTGTTTTTTTTAAATTTTTTAGAAGAACAAAGACATCAACCCCCCACCCAAAGGAAAAGGAAACTTATCCACAAATACTACAAGATAATAAATATAAAACTATGCTAAAATCTAACACTACCTATTACTACACTACAACTACACTACCTAACAATTAAAAAACGAACCTATCACTAACTACTAAGTATAAATTGCATTGGGGGAACGTAGAAAAGGGGGATGGGTCTCCATTGGCCAGTTCAAAATGGCAGACCCAGGGCAGCCTTTATGTCCTGCATGTGGGTGGTCTGCTCAGACATCTCACGCTCTAAACGTGCCAACCTGACATTCATGTCCATTATGGCACGGCGGTCCCGCATGGTAAACGGGACCACCTGATCAGATCCTGCTGCTGCCATTGTAGCTTGTCCTTGGGTCTGTGAGGGGGCACCAGAATGTGTTACGGATACTGAGGTTGCAGCTTGTCTCAGTGTTCTTCCAGGGGGATGTGCAGATCCCTGCCCATGTTGGGACCCACGCCTGTCGCCAGAAGTGCCCGGTCTGGCCTGTGTCACACTCTGGCTGTGTCCTTGGCCTACATTGGGCACCGATTTCCACCTATCAGCTGCTCGGTCTGCTTGATACCTCCTTGACATGTTGCGGTATCCCTTCGCCACCTTGCAGATGTGGAGATACCGGTCCTTTCTGACCTTGAATGCATGGGCCTCCTCTGGCAACATGTTGTCTGTCAAAGAAGAGCAATGACTGAATGTGAGTCATGAAGACTATGTCAATTTTCTCCATTTAACACAGAAACACTAGGTCAGTGGAACATGGGAGCCGACACTCTAACAAAAGATTGTGAAGTTTGAAAATAACATGTACAATGCAATGTAGAATCAATGATCAGTTACAACATGCTGGCAACATTGACATGACAGTGCATGGCATGTGACTGGTAGTGTCACAACCCCATGAGACTGTCAGGGGCATATGTACAAGCCCCTATCACCACCACCTTTCAGTGACATTATTGTGGAGAAAGGGGCTGCACCTTATGTACAAGGCAGCATTAAGACACGTAACGTGGCTTAACGCTGCCTTGTACATCAGGCACCCTTTCACACTATGGTTAACGTGAAAGGTATGTCCAGTGGGTGTTGTGTGGGTCGTTCCAGCGCAACACTCATTGTATTTGACGCTGCCCCCTATGTACATGGGTGGCCTACATATGAGGCAGCACCAGAAATAAGACCTTGATAATCCTGGTCCAAAATAGTCAAAAGGAGGAGAACCAATGCATTTCTCATCGTAGTTGATTCTTCAATGTGTGCAGCCTTGTGGAGCACACATGCAATAATCAAAATGCCATGTTTTGTATATGTACATGAAGGTGTGCCTTCCTGTACATGAACAAAGGGGGATATGTACTAGGAAGTGGTGGAGCGTGTCGTTAGCCCCCTTGGCTTAAAGACACTCTCCCCCACTTTTGAAACGCAAAGCTGCACCGTATTCACAAGAATATGGTGCAGCCTTGCATTTCATCCTGCGATGATGCTCGGTTGAACTATTTTTCGCCAACGCAGGCACCCTTGCACCAGAGTGCAAGGGTGTCTGTGTGCATCTGACGATTGTTCATGGGTAGGAAGGTGTCCCTTCATGCACATGAACAATCCTGGAGAAGCCCTACTGTCACTTTCACTGGTGCTGCATCAAGCATCACACATGGCAAAACAACATTCGGTGTATGAACACTGACTTGTACATGAGGGGCAGCCCCTCTCGCCACCACTACCTCACAATACGTGATGTAGTGGTGGTGATCGGGACCAATGTGGTTTAATCCACAACTTTGACTCTACTGAAAATTTCAAAACACAGGACTGTACACCGCTAAATGTTACAAGACATTCCCAAAAGTAATGCCCCCCTGTAGTCAGAATAGTAATTGGGATTTAATGGGGAATGTGTCGTAATGAATTGCGTTGTAAAGCCCAGAGTTGTAAAAGGTATTGGGCCAGATGTACGACTCTTTCATTTAGCGCCTCGCAATTTGCGACTCATTGCGAGTCGCAAATTGCGAGGCGCTAAATTAAATGTACAACAGTGTTATTACACTGTTTTGCGATTTTGTTTTGTCCATCATGATGATGGATGTCTGCACTGTGTTCCACAGATTACGTCCATACCCTTCATATCACAAGAGCCTGGCGCTGAGTCCATCTAACATGCACAGACATAGGCACACTTGCTGCGTAGTGCAAGTGTGTCATCATTATGGAAATTGGTTGTTCCTGTGGCTGGTGGCTCACCCTCCTGCCCATGCACAATGTTGTAAATTTGCTGATCAAATGTGCATAGCACAAGGCAGAATACAGTTCTGCAGCATACAGGAGGGGAAATGTAGCATTGCTCCCTGTAGTGCCAGTGTCATAGCCACTTTTCCATGCTGTTACTTTTGTAATTGCCTCATAGTGATGCCACACTTGAAATGGTGATACAGCATCTGACTATGTGCTAATTGCAGTGCACTACACATCCCTGGACACATTGCCCTCTCCTTTCACAGTGAGCACAGCTTGAGAGGGTTCCTTGTTTCCAAGGCATTGTTAAGCCACGGTAAGTGTCTGACTGTGGACTTGCACTTAAGGCTAAGTCCCTATTTGCCAACACAGCTTTACTAAAACAGATATTGTGATTCCAATAGCAGGTGGGCGATATGTGCCATAACGAATCGTCATCTATGGTGCATATGGTGTGCTCTATCTTGTAATGTGCAATGCAATGACCACCATCACAACAATCTTTGTCCACCCGTAGAGTGTGAATAGATCTGCGAAGCGAGACTTGTTTTCAATGCTAAATGGAGACACTACTTGTGGCATGCAACAGACTTGGACCTATTTCCACACATGCCTATTGCCATCATGTACGAAGGGCAATGTTGGGATATTGCTAGTAGGTCATATTTGATCAATGAGGGCACGGCTAGATCTCACATGCCCAGTCATCTCACTACCTAGCTGTGACACAGTTGAACATGAACATTTATCATATGTCACGCGGTGTACATTTGGATGGATTCACTGCTCAAACATTATTGGAGACTTCTATACCTGAATGGTCATGATAAACACACATCTGTGTAAATTTTAGGTTTTAATTAGCATGTGTATTGGTTTTGGTGAAGACTGCCACAGTACTTGTCAAACAACCCCCACATTTCATAGATGCCCAGTGGAGGGCCTGACAGAGTCCTTTGTGTGGAACATGTCCAGAGGAAGAGGCATAGTTCAGTCAGCAGGATGATTGCAGTGTCTTTGGGTGCAACACAAATTATGGCAGTCCATATTGAGGTCCAAGGTGAGTGTCACAGTGTGTAGCAGAGGACATTGGAAGATGATGTTCCGGGGCATGATGCTAAGCACAGATCCAAGGCAAAACTGACCATTTGGCATTGATGAATTCTACTGCTTTCTTCTTAGCAATATTGCAGAATCATCAACATCTTCGTCCTCTGATGTGTCATGTGCCTCTGGTGTGCGTGGTGGTAGATTGTCAGCGGCACTGTGAAGCACTGACACATCAGGGGGCGGAGATGTGGATGTTGAAGCAGCAGCAGCATTCATCTGTGCCAAACCTTGATGCAGCACTGCTGTGACGAGCAGCTGCAGGGCATGAAAGATTCCAGCAATGTGTCTGTGGTGTTCAGCCATGGCTGCCATTAGCGAGGCTTGCATCCGCTCCATGTTCTGCATGCTCATTCGCATGTGATGCAACTCCTTGCTGACATCGCTGGAGCCACTCAGACTGGACAGTTGTTCTTGTCTCTGAGTCAGTACTCCAGCAATGTCAGCTATGGAATGCTGGAGAGCATGGAGCGGACTGTGGGTGTCTGTGATGGTCTGTAGGTGGTCCCGAATGGGACTGAGACACCCACGTAACCCATGTAATTTGGCAGCCAGGCTGTCAAACCCCACCCGCACCTGACCAGCCATCTCCTGCTGGAGGTCTACCGCACGACGTTGAAGTGCCAGAAGTGGGTCCTCAAGGACCTGGGAGACAGCTGTGGTGGTTGGTGCTTGCTGCTGGGTTGTTTGTGCAGGGGCTGTAGTTTCCACAACACTGCTGGATGGCCCTGCTTCTGGAGATGGGGTGCTAATTGAGTCGAGCAGATGTTGGAGTGTGTCCAGGTCGATGGTTGCTAGGTCTTCCTCTTCATCATTGTTAGAAATGGGATCTCTGGTTGGCTAAGGCTTGCGCCAAAGCCAGGCAGAGACCACCACTCCAGTCAGGGCAAGGGAGTTACACGCCGAAGATAACCCCTGCTCACCCCCTTGGTAGCTTGGCACGAGCAGTCAGGCTTATCCCGGAGGCCATGTGTAAAGCGTTTGTGCGCGCACACAGCAACAACACACTAGGCACACCACAAAAGGAACTCCACACAAGGTATATATAAAAATAGCCTTTGTATTATAATAAACACATTAGATCATAATCACACAATGTACACTGGGCCAACTGGCACCAGGCAGTATTTATAGGGGACTATTTACACACAACAGGGCCAATGGGGCCACTGTCATAACCATCACAAATCACCAATTGTAAATGTAACACAGATAGTAAATGTAGCGCACAACCAGTAACTACTGGTAAAGTTAGGAACTTAGCATGAGATCCTGCAATGTAAAACAGAGGATGCATAAATCACCTTGCGCATGAATCACCTTAGGCATAAAACTACATTAGGCCCAAACCTCATTAGCATCACACATTACGCAATAGGCATTACAGTAGGCATCACAAGCATAAACACCTTAGGAAATAATTTGCATAAAAACAGTGTGCCCCAGTCGGGGACACAACGCACTGAAACTGGCCCCAGGCCAACTGGCCTCTCACAGGGGCCCAAAAATGCACAATGTCCAGAATGTCAGGGCTGGCTGCGAAGCAGCGAAGTAAAAGTGCGCAAACGCGCAGGCCTAAACGTGGCAGCTGCCCACTAATTGCTGGGCAGCTGTGAAACTGAGCATTGGCACCAGCGTGCCTCCTGAGCCCCTCTCTGGGACTCCTTAATCAGCAAATGTCCCAACGTTGCAGCTGCCCGCTCTGGTGCGGCGCAGCTGTGAGCAAAGCGAAGGGGCTCTAAATAAAATCACCCCTCGGTGCAGCTGCCCTCCGCAAGCTGGGCAGCTGGGATCCACAAACGGGAGGGGCCCTGGCACATCTGTGCCCTCGGGACAACTATGCACACAACGTTGGAGCGGCCCGCAACGGCGGGCCCGCTCATAGAAAGTAGCTGCCGGCCAGAGTATCCCGCCCAGTCCTCACTCACCGGGCTCGTGGATGCTCCTCCGGTCTTCCTCTTCGCAGTCGGGGCTCTCCTCTCCACACGGGAGCCCCGCTCAGGTTCCAACAGGCTCCTGGTCACCGTTGGCCAGCCAGCAGCGTCGCGCTGCCTCTCTCTTCGGCGGCTCTGGGGGGGTTACTCTTCTCGGCAATTCCGTGGGCGCGGGGCTTCCCTCGGGAAAGCGGAAGTCCCGCCCCACGTCAGGCAACACGCTGCCTGACTTCCGGTTTTCCCCGTTCTCAGCGGCTCGGGCCAGCGGCGGTGATTTCCTTCAAGATGCGGGGTGGGCACCCGCCGAAACACCACGACGTGGGATAGGCTCCCGTTGTTTAGAACAGCAGCTCAAAAGGCGGCCATAACGCGGGGTGGGCACCCGCTTCCTGAAATACAGAGGATTGCGGGAATGCGGGGGAATCTCCATGCCGGGGATTCCCTTTTTAAAATGATCGCAGCTCCGTGCTGCAACTAAAATTAGAAGCGCTGCTCCTCCGCTGCAGACAGCAAAGCGCTCTTCAAAAATGAAAGCCAAGCGCTCCCAAGGCGCTAGAGTCAAAGTCCAGGGAAAGCCCTTCAGGAGAAAGGGGGCAAAGGCTGGGCCCAGGCAGGCCAGCTCACAGGGCCCTCCAGCAGGGAGGCAGTCCCTAGTGGCAGTTCCTCCTGGAGCCCAGCAGCAGCAGCAGGCCCCCCCTCAAGTCAGGAATAGCACACCAGAACATTTTCATGGGGTCACAGCCCCTATATTTATATGCCCTTTTCCTTTGTGACACAGCACAGGGCTGGGGATACCAGTTAGAACTGGTTTGGTGGAGCTTTGGAGCACTTTGTTTTGCTCAGCTCCTCTCTCCTTTGTTAGGTGGGGGCTCAGGGATCAGACGCACCACAGGGGGCGGAGCCAGCATTGTGGAGGGAAGGCACAGCCCTATTCAGGTCCCAGGTGCAACTCCTCCCTCCCATCTGCATGCAGATCTCTCTATTCACCACTGGACAGACTCCCCCTGTCTCCTGGAGCCACCCACACCATCCAGCACCTGTCAATCACAAGCCAGACATGCAATTCACATCAGGCAGGCAGACACACAGCACACAGAAATGCCAACTTCTAAAAGTGGCATTTCTCCACCAGTCACCATAAATCTGCGCACACCATTGCGCAGCATTTATTCTCACGAGTTTGCACATACTAAACTCGACCCTGCACTCCTCTCACACCAGGAATTACCATGGACACACATATCCCCCATGCATTCCTATGGGAGGGCAGGCCAATCTCACCACACGCACTCAGAGAGCGCATGCACTTTACACTGGGCCATAGTGCTAAAGTGTGCAGCGGCCAAAAACCACCAACACTACACAGGGAAAAGGCTAAGAGACAGGCAAAAATTTCAGGGGTGAACCTGCCAAAAGGGCCAAGTCCAACAATCATTGAAGAGTGGGACAGGCTGCTGTAAAGGAGGTGATGTTTCTCCTTCTGCAACGTAAAGGGGAGATGCATTTCTATGTCTGTTTACAGTATGATCATGCATTGGATTAGTGTACAAACAGATAGCATGACAATGTACATTCATAGGTGCATATGTTCAAGCCCCTATTGCCACACAACATCACCTATATTGACGTTGTTGTGGCAATTGGGGCTGCGCCTTATGTACAAGGCAGCGAAAAGCCACTTAACGTGTCTTTACTTTGCCTTGTACATATGGCCCCCTTTCACGTTATGCTTAGCGTGAAAGGGGTGGCAGTGGGTGTTGCAGTGGCCGTTCCACCGCAACACCAAATCTTTTTGATGCTGCCCCCTATGTACAAGGGTGGCGTACATAGGAGGCCGTGCAAAAATTAAGACCAGGTATAAACTGTTCTTAGGATGGCAAACCAAGGAGAAATGCATTATTTTGCCTCAATTTTGCTTTTTCCATGTGTGCTGCTCAATGCAGTGCACATGTACATACAAATAGCTTTGGGTCTTGTGATTTCTCTTGTGTGCATGGCGTCATGCATGTTTTTCCATGCATGCATTGCTTGCTGCCCTCCTGTTGGCTTAACCGTTGTGAGACTGGTGCAGCGTGACTTTCTATTGTTGTTGCCAGCTGAACAGACAGTTACAACACCCATTACCCTCAACGTTGACACCACGTGTAGTGTGTAAGTGGGCCTGGAATTTCAGGGCTGTGTATTCAAAAATACTCATTTATGCTGCTCAGGCCCTATCACCCCGCACCCACATCACATCATGTGCGATTGGCAGGGTGATGTGTGTTTGTGAATATTGCACGCAGATGCTGACATGGATGATACATGCTGTACTATTTCAGAATTTTTGCTGCCAGTGTTTGTGTGCAGATGATAACAGTCCTGACTGTATATTTGTTCACTGACACTGTTGACTTTCCCAAAATACTTGTTTACATGCACATCAATGTGTGATGGGCAAGTCACACCAGGACTAATGTATGGTACAGTTTTACGTATGGCATATGTGTGCACTTGAGAGTATAGGAGTGCTTTTTGAGCTAAGGGGTGATGGTGCCATTTATCTATTAGAGATTTTTGGTTGCTAAATTGCTAATTTTGCTTGGTGTCATACTTGACCTATCATACTTCTTTACAGGGACTCTTTTACTTCTGTGAGTATGGTACACAGACAATACGCGTAGTAAAACATTATGGTGAAACATTCCTGATATGTGTAGTCCATGCAATGTACTGTTGAAGGCATATCCCCCTGCTTATGGTATGACATAACATTTTGACTCAACTGTGTGTGCATTGTGGGATATGCGCCTTTTAGACAGTAGGCTGCATGATCACTATGTTGTGACAATGCATGTGTTCATGGTATGCAGACTCACTCCATGCTTTCTCACTTGGTGTACACAGGGCTGCATCTAATGAACAAGGAAAGGAGCACATTGCCTGGAAATGAGGTAGGCTGGCAAAATGTCCCCCTTGCCTCAACACCACGCACATACAATTGTCTGCACAGGGCTGCATCTCTTTGATGACAAAATGAGGATGTACTGTGAATGGGACAGATGATGTGCAGAAGTGAGCATGCCTCCACCAATGTCAGCACACATGTACTATTGTGCAAGGGTGTCTGACTTGATTTTCAGATTGTCTATGTGCATGAAGGGGGACCTTACTGCACATACACATTCTTGCACACAACTCAGACAGACGTGCACAATGGTGCATGTGTGCTGACATCGGTGGGGAATGCTCACTTGTGCACATCATCTGTCGCATTCACAGTGCATCCTCATTTTGTCGTCAAAGAGATGCAGCCCTGTGCAGACAATTGTATGTGCGTGGTGTTGAGGCAAGGGGGACATTTTGCCAGCCTGCCGCATCTCCAGGCAATGTACCACTTAGCTCTTTCATGTTGCCCTTATATTGTGGTCTGATATGAATCTTTGGCTATGTTTAGAATTACTTTTCTGTGCATATTTCCAAGTGTATGACCCCACCAATATGTGTCTTGAAGTATATTTGTTGACTAGGGTGATATGTGTCTCTACACCCAGGGACAAGAGTATCTGTGACAAGATCTGCAGTCATTGTGGATGGGCACTGGTAGATATTCAATTGTGCATGAGTGACTTTGGGTCCATCCACCTCCGTCCCCCCAGTCCCTGGTTGTTACTCACCATGTTGCTGATGTTGCTGGTCATGTTCAGCAGTATCCTGTCCCTGGACTCCAACCACCGACTCCTCGCAGATGACTGCGGACACCTGTTCCTCCAATGCATCCAGCTCCTCCTGTGGCGCTGGACTCCCACCTCCGGTCTGCAGTGCTGCATTGCGATTGCCCACCAGTTTCTCCTTGGTCTTGTGCTTAGCATCATGCCAGCGCTTCTTGTAGTCGTCCACTGTCCTCCTCCCCTCTCCGACAGCATTCACCTTGGCTGCGATGGACTGCCATATTGCATTCTTGGTCCCCAATGACACAGTGGAGCTGACAAACAGCTGCTGTTGTTTTTCTGTCACCTCCGCAATCAGGACCTGGTTTTCCTGCTGGCTGAACCTGGTTTTCCTCTTCCTCTTCCCCTTGCCCTTCTCCTGGCTCTCTGGCTGGTCCTCCTGGCTGTTTGGGGGGTTGTTTTCTCCTGCAGTACTGGGTCCAGCTTCATCCATGGTTCTTCACTTTTTTTCCCCTCAGTTTGTGATAATTTGCGGGCGTTTTGTAGTCGCTTTTCAGGCCTAACGTGAAAAAAAGTGGCGTCACGCTAATTTGCGTGCAGTTTCTGGCCGCTGACTGGCCTGCCGCCACTTTTTTCACGTTAGCGGCAAGATTTCTATCACCATGACGCTGTTGTTAACGTTGACATTTTCCACTGAGATGAGAAACTATTGCCACGTAGCGTCGGCTTGTACATACATCGCTAATGTGGCGATAGTTTGAGGCGGTGCGCGGCGATAAAAATGTTGCCGCTAACTACATTAGCGATATTTTTCGCTGGTTCTTGTACATATTCCCCTTACACACATTTTCAAAGGGCCTTAAGATAATCTTCCCACCGTTGCAGGTCCCAAAAGAGACACTAATTGCTAGGTTGAAATATCAGATGGTGGCAACCAACAGGGAGATGGAGAGCTTGGAACGCCATAACCAGTTACTGCACATGAAGATTATTAGAGGATGGTCTGGTGAAGTCTTCGCACCATCTTCATGGGACATAGAGAGACCTTTTACTGTATCTTTGTAGTTTCTGTTACTCCTTTTCCCAAGGTGTTTTGAGCAATTGTTCCCTACGTAAATAAGCATCTGAGTATATTGCAGATTAATTCAAGAATCTGATTGATGTAGATTTTGTATAGACCTAACCGATGCAGTCTACTGTTGTTTTGGGAAATTCTGGATTGTGAAGAAACCTGAACTACCCAATTTAACCTGCTTTGCTGTAAAAGCAAAAATAATGACATGAGTAGCCCTGCAGGTGAACTAAATATTGCCATTAGAAATGGCATAATTGATGCACTATTTTGGTTAAATGAATATCCCACATTTTTTCCGCAGAAGAATGATTTTTTATTAATCATGCTTTCTTAGATCATGTTTATTGAGTAGAGGAAAGATTACGGGAATACTTACTTTTTCTGAAATGATTGGTGCCAATCACTCTGGGGGACAATGCTTCTAATCCCTGGCACATATAATACAAACGTTCACACTGATATCTCAGTGCATTCTGAGATAGCTGAATTAAATATATTGCTTCATATAGTTATTCCAGAGATTCATATGCTCTATGTGCCCAAAGAGTTAGGACATTGCGGTTTCTTTTGTTAAAGTTTGTTAATGCTTGATGGTAGTTCTTGAAATCTCGATCCGTCATCAAATGCATTTCATTCCTACCTGGAGGTTTCAACAATAATAGATTTCCCAATCGTAAATACAACATCATGGAAATGGGTGAAGGACTTTGAGGTCAAATAAAAGCATTCATTTTCATTTACCACAATTAATATTGCTTCATACCCCACATGATGTGTAACATTATTTACTAATAAGATCAAGAAATTGAGGTTTCTTGATTCAAACCCCTGAATCTCGGGCAAAACTAGGTACGTTATTTGGGATAATACATTTATTTTTAATGGGCAAAGATCAATCAATCAATCAGGGATTTGTGAAGCGCACTACTCACCCGTGAGGGTCTCAAGACGCTGGGGGGGGGGGGGAGATATTGGGCAGCTCCACTTCAACTGAAAAACCAGGTCTTGAGGCTCTTTCTGAATGCTTGAAGTGTGGGTGTTCGTCTTTGATGAGGGGTAGTTCGTTCCAGGTCTTGGCAGCGATGTAAGAGAAGGCTCTTCCTCCCATTCTGGCTTTCTGGATACGAGGGATTTCGGCCATGGCGAGGTTGGCGGAGTGGAGGTTTCTCTTGTGGGTGTGGAAGGAGATTCTTTCGTTGAGGTATTGGGGTCTGGTGTTGTGGAGGGATTTGTAGGCATGAGTGAGCAGCTTGAAGGTTACTCTCTTTTCGACGGGGATCCAGCGGAGGTCTCGTAGGTGCTGGGTGATGTGGTCTTGCCGTGGGATGCTGAGGACGGCTCTGGCTGTTGCGTTCTGGACGGTCTGGAGTTTGTGGAGTAGAGATTGGTTAATTCCAGCATAGAGGGTGTTCCCGTAGTCCAGTCTGCTGGTTATGAGTGCGTGAGTGACGGTTTTGCTGGCTTCGGGGGGGGGGTCCACTTGAAGGTCTTGCAGAGTATGTGGAGGGTGTTGAAGCACGTGGAAGATACAGCGTTAATCGGTCGGTTCATGGTGAGGGAGTGAGTATGATGCCGAGATTGCGGGCATGGTCCGTGGGTGTGGGATGGTTGCCGAGGGCACGTGGCCACCAGGTGTTGTCCCACGCGGACGGGATGGATCCGAGGAAGAGGACTTCTGTATTCTCTGAGTTGAGCACCAGGCAGCTGCTGCTCATCCAGGATGCGACGTCCTTCATTCCTTCCTGGAAGCTGTGTCTGGTGGTGTCAGGTTCCTTGGTGAGGGAGAGGATGAGCGGGTCGTCGGCATAGGATAATATGCTGAGTCCATATTTTCTGATGATGGTTGCGAGTGGGGCCATGTAGATGTTGAAGAGCGTGGGGCTGAGTGAGGAACCTTGGGATACTCGGCATCTGAACTCTGTGGGTTCAGAGAGGAAGGGCGGGAATCTGATTCTTTGAGTTCGGTCGGCGAGGAAGGAGTGGATCCAGTCTAGGGCAGTTCCCTGTATGCTGGCGTCGTGGAGTCTGGTGGCTAGTGTGCAGTGTTAAACGGTGTTGAAGGCTGCTGAGAGGTCCAGTAGGATGAGTGCTGTCGTGTGGCCTTGGTCAAGGAGAGTGCGGATGTCGTCTGTGGTGGCTAGGAGGGCAGTCTCGGTGCTGTGGTTGCTGCAGAATCCGGATTGGGAAGTGTCGAGGATCGAGTTGGATTCTATGAAGTTCGTGAGCTGGTTGTTGACTGTCTTCTCGGTGACTTTGGCGGCAAAAGGGAGGAGGGAGATGGGTCTGTAGTTCTTGAGGCCCATCAGGACTGCAGAGGGCTTCTTGAGGAGGGGTTTGACTTTTGCGCGTTTCCAGTCATCGGGTAAGGTGCATGCTTCGAGGGAGCAGTTGATAGTACGTCATAGTTCAGGTGCTATGACGGAGGCAGCTCTGTGGAAGATGTGCGGTGGGCAGGGGTCGGTGGGGGCTCCTGAGTGAATGCTCCTCATGGTCTTTGCGGTGTCTTCTGTGGTGACAAGGGTCCAGGCGGTGATGGTCGGCTGGGTGGCGTTGCTGGTGGCTGGTGTTGTGTCTGTGCCTTGGTTCGGTTTGTCGAAGTTGTCGTAGAGAGTCTTGATCTTGTGGTAGAAGAAGGAGCTGAGTTTGTTGCAGAGATAGTGGGAGGGAGGGACATCCGAGGTTTCGCTGGGGGGTTTGGTGAATTCTTGTATGATGCTGAAGAGTTCCTTAGAGTTGCGGGAGTTGGAGAGGATTCTGTCCTGGATGAAGTTCCTCTTCGTGGACCTTATAAGTTGGTGGTGTTCTGTCATGGCGGTCTGGAAGGCAGTGAGTGCTTCTGAGGTTTTGCTGTTCCTCCATGCTTTCTCGGGTCGCCGGCACGTGCGCTTGGAATCTCGTAGATCAGTGGTGAACCAGGTGGCTTTCGAGGTACGTTGTCTGTCGGGGTTCTTTAGGTGGGCGAGCGTGTTTGCGCAGTCGGTGAGCCATCTGTGGAGTTCGTTGACTGCAGAGTTGGCATCGGAGTTGGTGGGAGGAGGAGTGCACCTGAGGGCAGAGTTAAGGTGATCTTGGGTGATTTTGCTCAAGTTTCCGCATGGGGACGTGGTGTAGGTTTGTGTACGGTGAGTTTCAAGAAGGAGAAGTGGACGCAGTGGTGGTCCATCTAGAGGGGTTACGTGGTGTGGCCGAAGCGTATGTTGTTTCGTCCTGCGACGATGGGGTCAAGGGTGTGTCCTGCCTTGTGGGTGGGGGCGGTGACGAGCTGCTTCAGTCTGATGATGGCGAGGGTGTCTAGGAGGGTGGTGGAGTTGGGGTCACTGAGGTTGTCGAGGTGGAGGCGAGGGCGTGGGGCGCGATGATAAAAGTATTCAGCAAATGTTATCAATAACAAAAATGATTGCTAAATTGAAAGGGTAACCATTAAAGTTCCTCATCTATGAGGAATAAGAAAGAAGTTAGAACATGGGGAATGGTTAGTTTGATGAGTCGTGCTGGATGCAAAAGGGTACTGCTACAATGCAAATGCAAATGAATGCAAAATGAATTATATGGTTCAAGTAAGCTACATTTGCACCTCCAATGGAGGGTTTTCAAACCAAGACATTGGCATGAATTTTGAGATCAGCACACATATTCACTGATGGTGTCACATCATTACTACAATCTGAAAGATTATTATATTCTGAACAAAACAAGACCAGAATGACAAAAATCTAATGTCTGGAAGTTGAGATATTGAATTTTAAGAGCATAAATGCAGTAAAGTGCTTAGAAGCAAGTAGCACTAAAAACGGTTACTAGAGGTCACGCTGGACCGGGGCAAAGTAAAAGTTCGGTCTTACCGCGATGGAGCGCTGACTAGCTACAGTACATACGCAGGCCCAGGTCAACAAAGTACCTTTCTGGTCAGGATGCGTCGATCTTTTTTGTGCAGTGAAGGTGATGCATCAGTTCTAAAGATGGGTGCCGGAGTAGAGAGGAGTAGAGTGATGTGCCGGGATTCTGCCATGCAGTTGAAGGGGTGCATCGATATCACCAAGTGGCGGTGATACGCTGTCCGATGCATCGATCTCGGGAGGCAAAGTGCAGTATCCAATGTGATGCACAGATTTTACAAGTCCAGTGGTGTCTGATGTGATGGGGTCAGAGACCCAATACTTATACCCCAAAGTGCTTTTGATGTGGGGGTGACTTCAAAGCAGCTCTGTGAAGTGCACCAGTATCCCTGCCAGGCTATCTGTGGGGGGGGAGGGGGTATTCAGTCCTTTGAGTGGGGTCAGGACACTGCCAATTCACGTGAAATATTAGCCCCTCCCTTCCTTTCTGCCCAGGCAAGGCCATCGGAATGCAGATGTCTGAAGATGAGTACTCAGACACACCTATCCTTCCTGTGTTGTGGCTGTCCAGAGGGAATGCACAAAGTGTAGCTGTCACCCAGCCCAGACATGTATTGAAGACAGGCTGCAAAGCACATAGGATTATAAGCACAATGAAATGTTCACCTTGTAAAAGTGTCATTTCTAAAATAGTAATGCCAAATCCAACTTTACCAGTAAGGAGGATTTGTCATTACCATTCCAAACATATGAAACATGACAAAGCTACCCTTCTCTGATCAGGAATGGCAGCTTAAAAGTGTATTAAGGAATTCCCAATGCTAACCTATGAGAGGAGTAGGAGTAGGTGAAAAACAAAATAGGCTGTTTGTCAGTACCAGGACATGCAAAACCTACTAGTACATGTCCTACCTTTCATTTACAAAGCACCCTGCCCTTATGGCTACCTAGGACCTACCTTTGGGGTGACTTATGGTAATGAAAGGGGAGTTTCAAGCTTGTCAAGTAGTTTTAGTTTACTGCCAAGTCGATGTGGCAGTAAACTGCACACACCAGGACTGAAGTGGCAGGTCTGAGAAAGGTTTGAAAGGCTACTTCTGTGGGTGGCACAATCAGTGCTGCAGGCCCACTAGGAGCATTTAATTTGCAGGCCCTGGGCATTTGGTATATTACTTTACAAGGGACTTGTAAGAATATCAAAGATGCCAAACAGGTGTAAACCAATTATACCATGTTTAGGAGAGAGAGCACATGCACATTAGCACTGGTTAGCTGTGGTAAAGTGCCCAGAGTCCTAAAGCCAACAATAAGGAGGATAAAAAGAGGAGGAGGAGGAAGGAAAACGTTTGGGAGATCCTTCAGAATGGGCCATTTTCCAAAACGGACCCATCACAGATAAGGATAGGATGAAGGCCACGGAATATACTGAATGAGTCTACCCTAATGTTAGGTTTGAATATATTCAATTTAACCATTTACACATGACATACCTAACACCCAAGTGTCTCAGTTTAATGATGAGAACTGATGCACAGAAATGTCCAAGGTGTGATACTAGAGGTGCAAGCATTATGCACATGGTGTGGAGCAGTGAGGTATTGTCCGAGTTTTGTGTGAATACAGTTAGGGCCTTGCATGGTGTCCTGGAAAAGGAAGTACACTGCACGCCTGAGGAGTGTGTGCTTGGATTTAGCACCAAGGGGAAAATCACAGCGTTGGGGACAGGGTTCTGAATCTAGCCCTCATTTTTAACTAAACGGTGCATAGCAATGCACTGGAAGACAAACAAAACACCAGCAATGGCCTGTTGGAAGAGAGGTGTAATAAAGTGGGCAACCAGCAAGCATTTGACACTTAAGAAGGAAGAGAATAAAAGGATGAGTAAATACCCTATAGCAAAGGCATGGGGAATGATGTTGACTGCTCAGTATACAGAGAAGGTAGAGGGAGAGGATACAATAGTCCTGGCTTGCCCGAAAGGTGTGGATTTACATGATACTAGCAGTTGAAGAGCTAGATTAAATTAACTAAAATGTATTAGACACTGGATGGAGTAAAGGCAATAGGAACAAATTGCTAATCAACAGTTGCTGGGTTTGTTGTTAACTGTTTTCATAAAAATTTGAATCTGTATAATACTACAAAGCATTCCTGCAGACAAATAAATTTTAAATGTTAGCATTGCATATTTTGACAATGACATGAAGTAAATTGATGGTGAACACAAATTAAGTAGATGTAATGCTGTCATTACTAGTCAATATATTAAATCTCAGGTGATGACTTCATGTACACTGTTGATAAGAATGATAAAATGCAATAAACATATATTTTTTTAAAAGCAGTCAAGGTGGAGGGAGTTCAACAAGGCATTTGGGGTTACAGGCTTGAAGTATTTTGGTGTCTGCATTGTGTATCTGCTTGTTTGCCCTGTCTCCAGTCAGAGTATTTGGCTCCAGCTTTTAGCTTCAACTTCAGTAGCTTCCAATAGTGTGACTGGTGGTAGAGGTGAGGCAGCAGGAGCTCTTCATTTGGGGAGGAGGTGAGTGCTGCTCAATACTTTCTTTCTTTTTTAAATTTGCAATAGTCTTTTTCCTGTTTGAACACTGTTTGGGCATCATTTCTCTTTTTAGAAGTAGAGCTTTTGCATTTAGGCTTAATTAGGTCGAGCCCTGAGCCAGCGCGCAAGCGCTGCTCTGGGGTTGATCTGTGGTAGTTCACTAGGTGAGGGAAGCCCCGCCCACTCCCCCGCCCATCTTTTTCATTGGCTTGTGTCTTTGTCCTTCTTAAATGCTGCCTTTTGATTGGTTTATAGGCTTGTTAGTCCCTCCTTATGTCGGCCATGCCGTCATTTGTATCCTTCTATGGCCACTGGCCCCTTTACTTCGAGTGTTGCACGGTATGTGTTATTTAGATTGTGAGCACTATTTTCTTTAATGATGTTCCCTTACTGCCTGTGCCTTCTCCCTCCCGCAGTCCGTGCCTTCTCGCCCCCCCACCCGCACTCCGGTTGTTCGTGCCTTCACGCCCCCCGCCCGCCCGCACTCCCGTTTGCAATGCAACAAGTCTCGCGTAAATGCGAGTCCTATTGCATTGCAAATGCTTGTTTGTTTTAGACTCTGGGACCTGTAGTCCTGATTGCGTAATATGATAAACAGGACTACTAACCCCAGAATGCAGAGTAAAAACCAGGCCTGAATGAGATACTGGTATTTGGATCTGTGAAACCTGCAAGCTCTGACTGGTACTAGCAGTGGTTGTGGTGCTGTGTAGATGGAAATGAAGGTGGTTATGGTGGTGGTAATGGTGGTACTGTGTGGCTGGTAGTGGTGATGGGTGAAGAGAGTTTCACTCTAAACACGATCCAAAGTGACACCCGTGGACCGTGCTTGACAATCGATGTGACGCCGGCCCTCACACGGTCATCCCCGGGAGGGTTAATGCAGCGCGGCGTCCGGAGGGGTCGGAGGGCGCGTAGGCTCCAATCGAGTATTAATAATAGCGCCGAAGGCAGCGGCTTTAATTACAGCGCCCACGCCAGGAATGCACCACCTTCCACGGAATGTTTAACACGAGCCGCAGCCGTGACATCATATCCTGGGGGCCAGCGCGGGTGGGGGCTCCCAGAGCAAGGGTGGCAGGGGAGCGACCGAGCCAACCTGAGTGCATTCACATAGCCAGGCGCGGTCCCGTGGAGCGCGGAGGGCACCTAAGGTTACTCCAGGGGAACTTGCTACTATATCTCCAGCAGTCCTGCTGTTTGAATAATGGGACTCACCCAGCTCTGCCAGAGCACCTCACTCCTCAGCTGGGGCATCCCTTTCCGTTCAAGTACTGTACAGATTTCTGCCACTACACCCTTATCTGCTGTGTACATCAAAAAGGCCTGCTCTGCCAAGGTAGGTATGGAGTATGCTACTCCAGTCCTAGAGATGTCTCTGCCGGTGCACCGCTACCCTGGCCTGGCACACTCTCTGTTATTCCAGTAGTATAACTCTCACAAAGTTCTACCAGTGCGCACAAAACTGCCCTCAGTGCCCTGCTGCCCCCATTGTCATTCCAATAAGCTGGTATGCCAAAAAGCATCATCCAAGACCTGCAACCCCCCTGAAATTCGAGTACCAATGCCTCCACCCCCTCTGTCAAGTACAGAGACTGAGGCACAGATATGCTTCTTCCAAAGCTCTTCCTCTTCTGGGACCAGAGCCCAGCCCGGCCAATGCACCTCAATCCGGACTCGCTGCCCTCCTGGCTGTTGCACTACTCAGACCTTCCTCTAAGGGGTCTGTCAGCGTACCGCAGTCTGACAAGCAACAGTCCCTGCTAGGGCAGTACTGAACCTGATTTGTAGCTCTGCCAGTGAAACTCAGTCCTGACTGGCAGTAGCCCCACTAAAGTGCTAATAGGACACACACACAAAACCCTGCCAGGTCATCTAAATGCTGACCCGCAGCTCTCCGGCTATTCAAGTTAATACCACTACTCAGCTCTACCAATGTGCCTCAATCCAGACATCGAGCACCCCCACTTCTAACAGTGCTGGACCCCCCAGAGCTCTGCTAAGGTACCACAACATTAAAGTTCTGGTGAAATAGAGCATAGGTGTCAGCTACAGAGCTGGCCTGCCAAGAACATTCATAGTTCTGCATGAGGGAGGGCGGGAAATGCATTGTTTGTTTTTACTGGTTGTTGGGGATTCTCACCCAGGGACGGACTGGAAGGATAATTTATACCCCACAACTGGCTCGCTTACATTGAGTGCGAGTAAGTTGGGGTAGAAGCCTCCTCTCACATGTTGTGGATTCTCTTGCTCTGTATTTTCAGTTAAAGGTGTTGTTCTTCAAACCTGAAGATTTTTGGAGTACAGTATTTATAAGCAGGGGTGGGGGGTTGCATTTGGAGTAGGACGCTCAACGAGCAATAAAAACACATAGGGGTATATTCACAAGAACGTGCGCTAAACATCTCCAAAAAATGTTAACGCAACTTCACACATCGCAGTCCATCGCGGGAAAATAACCCCGTGTTAACGTGGAATTCACAACATGGCGGTACCATGCGATAGTCCCCCGAATACGCGGACAATGTCCGCGATACAACAACTGCGACGGTGATAAAAACCCAAACCCCAACGCAAAAAAACATGCGATGTGCCAAACCGCGATGAGGAAATCAGCGATAAGCAGCGCCAGGCCTGCAATACACACACGGCAGGCGGGAAAATCACTACAAAAGTAGAAAAAACACACAAACACAAAATAACCAACACCGAAGCACCATGGAGGCAGCCGGATCAGGCGCAGAGGATGAGCGGAACCCCACAAGCACCCCGGACGACCAGCCTGGGACCTCAGGGACAGGGAAGGGCAAGGACAAGAAGAAGAGGAAGAGGCGGTTCGGTCCGCAGGAAAATAGGATCCTGGTCACGGAGGTGATGGAACACCATCAAGAACTGTTCGTCACCTCCAATGTGTCATTGGGCACCAAAAATGGAATATGGCGGTCCATCATGGACAAGGTGAATGCCGTCGGAGAGCACAAGAGGTCAATGGACGAGGTCAAGAGGCGATGGATTGACATCAAGCGCAAAACCAAGGAGAAACTCGCAGGCAACCAGAAGGCAGCAATGCAGACTGGAGGTGGGAGCCCAGCACCACATCTGGAGCTGGATGACATGGAGGAGCTGGTGTCGACAGTCATCAGTGTGGAGACCATGGCAGGAGTCGGGGGAGCGGACACTGCTCGACATGACACAACACAACAGCAACAGGGTGAGTAACCACCAGGTACTGGGGGACGGGGGAGATGGCCACAATGGCACACATGCACAATCAAGCAGAGCACAGTGCACACCCACAATGACTCTGGATCATGGCCCTGATCTACAGACTGTCACAATGTACATTGCCATGCTGTCTGAATGTGAACATGTACCATGCGGCAACATACATGTGGACACATTGTAATACAGCATCTCCCCTTCACATTGCAGAGGCACCGTCAACACCTCCTGCAGAGCAGTCCCAGCCACTCTTCACTGATGACGAGGAGGACACCCCCAGCATCGACACCGAAGCCCTCCAAGACATCATTGAACTCATCCGCCAATCACCTCCAGGATCAGGGCAGCCCAGCTGTATCGAGGAGGCCCCACCCACTCCACAAACCACTCAGCAGGAGGCACCCACAACCCCGGATGTCTCCCAAGACCCCCACGGACAACACATGGCCTTCCAACGCCGTGTGTTGGAGGGCCAGAGGGAGATGGCTGAGCAGGTGCGGGTGGGGTTCAACCTCATGGCTACCAAACTTGACAACATCCATGGTCTCCAACGAGCCCTGGCTGACATCGCTGGAGTCATGACTCAGAGACAAGAACACCTGTCCGCTCAGAGTGGCTCCAGCGATCTCAGCCGTGAGCTGGCACACATGCGGAGGCTCATGGAGGACATGGTGCGGATGGAGGCGGAAAGGATGACAGCCACCGCTGCACATCAGCAAAATGTAGCTGGGATCTACCATGCCCTGCAGATCCTCATCATGGCATTGCTGCCACAAGGCGTGGCGCAGATGAATGCTGCTGCTCCTACACCATCCACATCTCCGCCCCCTGGTGTGTCAGTGCCTCACAGTGCGGCAGACATTTCCACTCCGGCACCTGATGTGTCACTGCCACACAGTGCGGCCGACAATCCACCTCCGGCCCCTGATGTGTCAGTGGCACACAGTGCCGCAGCCAGAACTGCACCACCCACAGGTGAGGCAGAGCACACATCCGAGGACGTGGATGGGATTGAGATCAGAAGGAGGCACTAGCATTCATTTCTGCCACCTGGCCTGTTGCTGCTTGGTGCCGCACATGGCCCCATGACCTTCCAGTGACCCCCGATACACTCTGATGCACTCACCTTGGACCGCGACATGGACTGCCATATCCTGTTTGGTGACCAATGACACGGCGACCAGACTGCGGACTGTACTCTACCTCTTCTGCTGTACTTGTCATTCCCCGATGGACTCTGGCTGGCCCTCCACGGGCCCATATTGTGAAGTGGGCTTGGCATGGCCGTGTACTGCTCCAGCTGCAAAACTCTACTGGACGTGCATTAAACATTCAGAAACGCACTGCTGTGTCATGTCTTTCATCATTCGAGTATGGATGTGTGGATGAATGTAGGGTCAGTGATTCCCCCTAACATCAATGATGCTCATCTAGTGGGATTCCAGTCACAGTGCTACATTGCCGATTGCGTTCCGGGTGCCGTAGACACTACAACAGGGACACACGCATTAGTCACTTCCTTGTCCGGACATGGACTGAACCACGCCCAGAGCCCCCGAGTCATTGTTGCAAGCCCTGCGATGGTCCGGCGTACGCCAGGCCAGACCACTCAGCTTACGCTCCGAGGGGGGGCCATATAGCTACATGTCGCAGGTTTACACGCTAGTGGTCTGCAGGTCACTGGTCTAGTTGTCAGCATGTCACGGCCACTCCCTGAGGGCAGGTTTGCACACACACCACACCCATCCGGCACAGGTGTCACAGGCCATGTGACCCCGCCAATATAAGGGCCCAACAACATCACATTCCCCACTGCCGGAGGTGACTGGATGACGGACGTTCCATGATTCTCAATCATAAAGGGCCCACAAATTGTTGCGCACAGGGTTAGTCGCACCCGAAGCCTTGCGGCCGTCACGGGCCTACCACCCCGTGGCGCTGACTGGGGTTGCACAGGGTTAGTGGCACCTGAAGCCTTGCGGCCGTCACGGGCCTACCACCACGTGGCGCTGACTGGGGTTGCACAGGGTTAGTGGCACCGAAATTGCTGAGCGGGTGTGCAGCCTGCGATGATGACGTGTGCACTGATGTGGTCTCTGCCATTGATGCCTCAGGACTCAGCGTCATGTGTGGGACCTGCTGGCCCACGGTGCGGGTCCGCATAATGTGGAGCATGCCATGGTGGCGGGACCGGGGCTTGGAGCTTGCACGGGCACGTGGTGTGGACACACCGTTGGCGGCAGGTGAGCAGTGGGGCCTGGGTGCGCAAGGGCGGACAGCCAGCGCTGGCCGGCGGGAGGGGGTAGGGTGCGGCTGCATGTGTGCACAGGGACGGACAGGTGTTGTTGCCGTGTGCAGTGAGATGGACTCTGCCATGATTGACTCTGGCCTCGATTACAGATTGCAGACCTGGTGGCTTGCAGTGTATACCGGCTCGTGGTTGGAGACACACCGGTGGCAGCAGGTGAGCAGTGGTGCCTGGGTGCGCGGGGGCAGCAGTGTCCCTCTCTCTCTCTCTCTCTCTCTCTCCCTTCCTTTCCTTCTCTCTCTCTCTCTCTCCCTTCCTTTCCTTCTCTCTCTCTCTCTCCCTTCCTTTCCTTCTCTCTCTCTCTCTCTCCCCCTTTCTTTCTTTCTCTCTCTCTTTCTCTCTCTGCCTTTCTTTCATTCTCTGTTTCTCTGTGTCTCGCTCCTTTGATGTGCGCATGACACACGTTCTGATTTTGTGCTTTATTTTCCAGGCTGTGACATCAAGATTGTCCCGGACGGACCCGACAGGAGTCTTCCGCATTGGTGTTTTGTGTTGTATTTCAATAAAGTTTTTGGTTGTTACTTCAATGATGAGTGACTGTTTCTCGTTCTTCTGACCACACGTGTGTTTCTTTTTGTCATTGTGCGACATCATGCGCTTTTTGTGGCTCTTGTGTCGTGCACGGTATGTGTTTGTCCGGGGGGGGGCCTGGGAGTGGTGGCGGTGGGTGTTGTGGCCCTCTTGGGTCTCCGAGCGGCATGATCATTGGCTCCATGGCATCTGTGGGTCTTCCGATGTGGCTCTGGGCTGGGCTCCCTTTCGTACTGCAGGTAGTCGTCCTGCTTAACACCAGCAGAAGGCAGGTGTTAATTCCCTGCTGCTACTGCGGCTTATCGCCTGTTTTTGGTTCGCATCGCAGATCTGGCAGTTCGTTGTGAAAGTGGTGTAGTGGTGTTTTCGTGTGTTTTTGCACGGGAACGCCTACTCTGCATCTCATTAGGGTTAGTTGGTGGTGTCACCCGTGGGGGTAAGATTTGCAGCAGTTATCGCTGGAATACTGGCGATGTCTGCAGTTTGCACACGCTTGTGAATGGGGCGTTAAATCTATCTCCACTTTTGATGCGTTAAGGTGGCGATAACTCGGCGATAAGTCCTTGTGAATATGCCCCATAGTCCATCACCCTGTGGAAAGGAAGGATGCTACAACGATTTCCAGGTAGGAAAATGTAAAGTCAAGACATAAAAAACAGGAGCATCAGGCAGCAGAGCTCCAACCTACTTACAGCCTCCCCAACTCCCAAGTGACCTATTCCAAGGCCCCTCACATTCTGCGACGTCACAATAAGTATATGATTCACCGCTGCTGGATTCTTTGGCTTTGACCCTGCATCCCAGCAGGCTGACACAAGCATTTGCAATGCAATAGGTCTCGCATTTACGTGAGTTTAAGCTAATGGCATTGTAAATGACAATGCCATTTATTTATGTTTTAAAACCCAAAACATAAATAAAAGGCATTGCCATTTACAATGTAGTCTGGAATATTGAGTGTGGAATCTTGAGTTACCAGAATTTGGAAGCCAAAATATCGGCCAATGTATCGAGGAGGTAAATGTATATATGCATTGGAGATGCGGCGAGCGCAAAGTAAGTGGTTTATTCATTCATTTATTTAATATTACTTAACCCGTTGTTTGTCGACTTCCACCACCCCCCACCTCACCGCTTATACCTGTGCCAGCCGCTACTGGACATATTGCTTTAGCAGCGCAGTTGTTGGCATCTGTGCATGCCTACAGTGTACCCGTCCTGGTCAGGGGGAGGGAAGGGCCTCACTATGACCCACTGTAGTGTGCTGCCAACACTACTATCCACAACTGGTCCTTACAGGGTCAAAGTTGGTGTGCAAGTGGCAGGACATTGTGATTTCCCCCATGTAGGTTACCATGGTGGTAGCTGAGTTGCTGTAGCTTAGTAGGACCAGTTGTTGTCTGGCTGCTGCACCAATGCCAATGCTGTGTTTCGAGTGGCATCTGTTGTACTAATGACGGTATTTCTGGCCATCGTGTGTCACAGTGGCGCAGTTGCTGATATATTTCTGCAGATCCGCCATCTTCGTATGAATCTCATGGGTTACTCTGACCCACAGAGTGCGCTACCTTGCTTGATGGGACTAAAAATGTTCTCGATAACTTAGGACGTGGGGTGTAGCGCGAGAAGCAATACCCTGCAACATCAAGCCAAGATCCCTCTAAGGTGAAATAATACTGTGGAATTTAAAAAAAAATATTTCAAGGATATTTTCTGGGGACCTGAAAATTGATTGGGTTCCTCATAATCCACTGTAATTACACAAACAAGCATTCTTTTTCTACAGTTCCTTCCTAGCAGTATACCATCTGTATGAGAAGCGCTCCGAGGAAAAACCCTGTTTTGGATGCCGCAGTGTGTGATCTTGCTCCCAGGCAGTGACGAGTTTGTGTACTGTGCTTAGTACATTTAAAATGAATAACTAAATAAACAAGCACAGTAGTCCAAAGCGTTTATGAAGAGTCCACTGCTGTCGCTGCCGAATACCGTCCTGCTGCCAAATCCCGAGGCTATCGATTCTTGATTCGACCTCATTCATGCCTCTTTCTCCCACCCCCTACACTTCCTGTCTTTATCTCTCTATTGCAGGTTCATCCCTACTTTCTCCCTTCAACCATCGTTTCCACTATTCCTCATCCTCCCCTTTTCCCTTTCTGCCTTTGGTTGTGGGAGAGGAACACCGGACTCGGGCACAGGAGGCTGGGAAGAGGAGCAGAGGACTGGGAAAAGGACATTATTCTGGTATGTTGCCATGCTAACCCACCACTGTATTAAGAACAGAGGATGCGAGTAGCAATAAGAGAAGGAGAAGGCCGGAGAAGAAAGAGGCTGGGAATTATTCCGAGAGTAATTTAGAGTCCAATTTTGTTAAGTGGATTAACCCATCGACTACTGCCGTTGTGACAACAGTCGTTTACTGTGTGCCATGGCTAGTTTCCACATGGTTGTTGGACTTACGTTTGCCCTCACTTAACACTTTAAATAAGAAACGTTTCTAGATGAAAAACTACTTTAAAGAAAATTACGAAAAAACAGTTGCTAAACAGTAGAAGGCATTCATCAATGGGACTGAAAATTATTAAGGAGGGTAATGCTCTAGCAAAGTGTAAACTGAGACACCACAATTAATGCTGGTAAACACCCATCTTTCCTCTTCCGGACCACCACCACCCAATGATAATATAAATAAATATATATATATATTGTCCAATGAGGTGGCTACATATATCTACCCCGCACCCACTGAAAATATGCGACAGGGAAGGATACATTTATGCTGCAGGGTTAACTAAACAATGTGGCAAGAAAATGCTTAAAGTATGCAACGCATTTCGACAGTATTATTGCGTTATTTTGTCTTTTTTACACGGTTAACACAGGCTGGACCAAGGACACCTGTTTAACACTCAAATACAGCAACAAGCAATTAAAAGGTAGCCAGTCTACTTCCAATGCACGACGGAATGTCGTTTTAAGAACTTTTGATCCGTTTGAGCAAGAAACGATTCTTTTTAAATATTTGCAAATCATGCAGCAGATGATGTACTACATGGCAAATGCGTAAAGTCCATAATTATGCGGAAACGAAACGGCCTCAGAACAGCACAATTCCAGTGACCCTGCCTATAACCCAAGAAAAATGCACCGTTTCAAACAACGTGTGCACTTACCAGTCATTGGGTGTATACATCAGGTAAGGAACATTATCATGTGTGCTTAAAGCAGTGAATACAACTATGCAGTGTCCAGGACCTTGAAGCCACTGCCAGCATGGAGAGTTAAGGAGAATCAACAACTGCTTGGTAATTCAAGACACTTGTGATACTACCTGTGCACCAGTGTTCTGCAGGCAGATGAACATCCATTACCAAAACACTGCTATCAGCTGGGGGAATAGTGATGTCAACGGCTCTTATTCGCTGGGAAACAAAGCATTTGATGTACCCACTCCCAATAGGAAAAAATCGACCACCCTCCAATACCTAGCGCCGTATCATTCATAGGGCGCACACCACTCGAGGCAGTATTTATATGAGGATCCCAATGTCAAAGCAGCAGAACAAGGTAAGTTACACGAAACAATCGAAAGCCACACATCTGCGAACTGTTGCAGTAAGGGCTAAAACGCTCACTACGCTGTCTTTGCGGTACTGTCCCGAACGAATGTGTTATTGGGTCAGGAGAGCAGGCAGATTTGTTAAAAAAGAAACCATGGTCAAAATGAAAGCCCTCCATTTTTGGGGATGGAATGTGTTGTAAAGGAGAAGATCGCTAAACATAAGGATACGTACAGAAACATTAAGGGGGTCGTCAGCAGTGCGTGGTCAAGGCTAGTAGTTGATCCAGCGAAACGCCCTCTGCGCTATTCAGTAACTGCGGTGTGGCAACGTACGTTTTTCCAAGACGCCTGTTGGTGTAACAAATGTAAACATTCTTAAAACAGGCTGATGCGTGAGTAGTTTCTCCAATTGGAGGAGGAAATGATCCACATTAGAATAAAAACAAAAGAAATAAACTCCTTTGTAGTTCGATCAGAGATTGGCTAATCTCAAAACGTGAACAAAAGCCATGGTTTATTTTCACAATAGGCTGCTGCCATTGGTTGGTATTTTAGTAACTCGGTGTACCTACCTACCTACCTTTTTCCCCAGACGTTCACTCATCTTAGACACGATGTCCAAATGTATATATCATATGTATATATTCCCGCCTACTTTTTTAAATCTTCGAAAGTAATGACGAGGAAGCTTCGTCCAGAAGATGTATTTTAGCAGTAATGTCAAATGCAACCAATTGGTACCAGATTGGTGGTCCAGTGAGTAAACGGATTGAAATTCCGAATTTTCCTATTTAAAAAAGTGTATTACCTAAAGTCACGGGATAGGACAAAAAAAAGTTTTGTTCTGGCGATTGCTAAAGGTTTCTATGCGGGCGCACAAAAACAAGGATATGCTATTAGTATCTAAAAACCACAGAAGAAATGTTTAGCAATATGACATGTCCCTTTGTTAGCAAATTCCTTCTCGTTCCATAGGGTCTCCAACTCGTTGAATTGTGTCTAGTCAAATTCGGGCGCACTCCCAGTAGATGCTACATACAAAGCATGACTCCGCGTTCCAGCTCGAGGATGCCAGCGTCTAGACTACAGAGCAGCTCTAAGCATCGCTGTTGGACTTGGCCCTTTTGGCAGGTTCACCCCTAAACTTTTTGCTCGTCTCCTAGCCTTTTCCCTGGGTAGTGTTGGTGGTTTTAGGCCTCTGCGCACTTTAGCCCTGTGTCCCAGTGTAAAGTGCGTGCGCACTCTGAGTGCGTGTGGTGAGATTGGCCTGCCCTCCCATAGGAATGCATGGGGGATATGTGTGTCCATGGTAATTCCTGGTGTGAGAGTAGGGCAGGGGCGAGTTTAGTATGTGCGAACTCGTGAGAATAAATGCTGCGCAGTGGTGTGCGCAGATTTATTGTGACTAGTGGAGAAGTGCCACTTTTAGAAGTTGGCATTTATGTGTGCTCTGTGTCTGCCTGCCTGATGTGAATTGCATGTCTGGCTTTGTGAGTCAGCGCAGGGCTGAATAGGGAGATCTGCATCTAGATGGGAGGGAGGAGTTGCACCTGGGACCTGAATAGGGCTGTGCCTTCCCTCCACAATGCTGGCTCCACCCCTGTGGTGCGTCTGATGTCCCTAGCCTGTCCTGTGAAAGGAGAGAGGAGCTGAGCAAAACAAAGTGCTCCAAAGCTCCCCCAAAACCAGTTGCACCTGGTTTTTCCCCAGCCCTGTGCTATGTGACAAAGGAAAAGGGTGTATAAAAGAGGGGGCTGTGACCCCATGAAGTTTCTTGTTCTGTTGTGCTGACTTGCAGGGGACACTCTGCCAGGAGGAACCGCCGCGGGACCCAGCTGCTGTTTCCTGGGGGTCCCTGCGTGCTGGCCTGCCTGGCTGCGCTGTGCTGGGGTCACACCAGCACCAAGGACTCTTTATTGTTGGCCTTTTGGGGCCACTGCTGGAGCTTGTGCTGCTTCTAACGCCTTGTGAGCGCTGTATTTTTATTTAGAAGAGCGCGTTGCTCTTTGTTGCTGAGAGGAGCGCATCCGTGTCGGCCTGCAGCGCGAGGCTGCGACGTGTGTTGGATTCCCCTGTGCTCTGAGGAGAAGCGGGAGCCCACCCCGCCTTTGCCAGGAGAGGAGGAGTGTGCATGCTCCGCAGCGCTGGGCTGAAACGTGCGCGCCAAGGGAATCCCGACGTGGGGATTCCCCCTTCGCATTGCCAGGGATAGCGGGAGCCCACCCCGCGTTTGGCCAGAGAAGCGGGTGCCCACCCCGCTTCGGGATATTTATTTACGGCGGGTGCCCACCCCGCCGTGTTTTGCTTTGGCGGGAGCCCACCCCGCATTGCCGCCGAAGAAATCACCGCCGCGTTGGAGCGGCAAACAGGAAGTCAGGCGGGACTGCCTGTTTGTGGGCGGGGCCGCAGAACGGAAGTCCGGAGCCTCGCAGGCTCTGCTGAGAAGTCCCGGGTCCCAGGAGGGGCCCGGGTGAAGTGCGGCGAAGAAAACCAGGCGGGAGCCCACCCTGCACTGGCGAGAAGAAGCCGCAGCCTGGGACAGAGCGGGGCTCCCGTGAGGAGGAGAGAGCCCCGCGTGTGGCCAAGGAGAGGAAGTTGCCGCCTGGAGAAGAGGACAGCCGAGAGACGCCGCCGAGCCTGCTCCGTCCTTGGAGGAGACCGAGGGAGTCCCGCAGAGAGCCCCGGTGAGTGTGGCTGTGCTTTGGCATTTTTGGTTTGGTGCCAGTTGCACCAGAGGAGTTCCTGAAGTTCGGTGGTGCCAAGTGATGGCAGAAGGGGGGCCCGGTGAACGGGGCTCCCTAGGTACAGTGAGTGCCAGTCCTAATTTTGATTGGGGGCAATTCCGTCCGCAAAGTCCCGGAGTGGGGCTTCACAATCATACATTGGTAGTGCCCATCGAGGCACATTGTCGGTGCTTATCGCCACAGCTGCCCCGCCTGACAGTGGGCAGCTGCAACGTGGGGCACATTTGTTTGGTAGGGCCCCAGTGGGATTCCAGAGGGCACGTTGAGTGCCCACCCTCATTGCTTGTGGGGCATTGTTTTGGGGCGCCAGAGGCACGGAGTGTGCCAGGGCAGATTTTTGTCTCCACAGCTGCGACCGTGGGGGACAGTTCATTTTCCAGTTGCGAGTCCCAGAGAGGGGCTCAGGGGGCACGCTGGTGCCCGTGTTCATTTTCACAGCTGCCCAGCAAGTAGTGGGCAGCTGCCACGTTTAGGCTTGCGCAATTGCGCACCCTTGACTCCTGCTGCCTAGGCAGCGCCCTGACTCTGGGGACATAGGGCATTTGAGCCCTTTTGAGATGGCCAGTTGACCAGGGGGCTGTGAATTTAATAGGGCGCCAGGCCCTAATGTGATTTGCATTTACTTTGATTTACGCACCCTGTGTTTATGCCTCTAATGTACTTGTATGATTATGAGGTTGTACTGCGTAATGTGTTTATGCTAAGGAGGTTGGGCCTAATGTCGTTTTATGCCTAAGGTGATTTATGCATCCTATGTTTTACATTGCAGGTTCCCAGGCTTAGTTCCTAACTGTACCAGTAATTACTGGTTGTGTGCTACATTTATTATTTGTGCTACATTTACAATTGGTGATTTGTGATGGTTATGACAGTGGCCCCATTGGCCCTGTCGTGTGTAAATAGTCCCCTGTGAATATTGCCTAGTGCCAGTTGGCACACTGTATATTACGTGGTTATGTTTCTAATGTATTTATGACAATACAAAGGCTATTTTTATATAACCTTGTGTGGAGTTCCTTTTGTGGTGTGCCTAGTGTGTTGCTGCTGTGTGAGTGTGCTGCGCAAACGCTTTACACATTGCCTCCGGGATAGGCCTGACTGCTCGTGCCAAGCTACCAAGGGGGTGAGCAGGGGTTATCTTGGGTGTGTAACTCCCTCGCCCTGACTAGAGTGGTGGTCTCTGCCTGGCTTTGACGCAAGCCTTAGCCAACCAGAGATCCCATTTCTAACATTGGTTGTCAGCGGTGGGGATTTGGACTTGCGTTTGCGCAGTACCACAGCGACAACTGGTTGCACTACAAACTCTACATTTAGATAATCACGTGTGTGGGGATTATTGTTCTGAGTTTTGTTTTAATTCTTCTCCTAAAAGTGTCATTTGTAAATTGTATACTCTTGCTTCAGCTCAGAAACCTAGGTCTCCTGTGTTGCACGTGTCCCTGAGCGTCCTGCCAAAATGGAGTCTGCTTTTAATTTTTGTGGTCTGTTTAGATACAGCATGTGGGAGTTGGTGGACTTCTGTAAGGAGAGAGACATAGCAGTGAGTGGGTCAGACACCCAGTCAAAACTGAGGGACAACCTGATCCAATGGCAAAAGGATGAATGGGACTGTGAGCGCAATGAGGAGAAGAGGGCCCTGGCCGCACGCCAAGAGGGTGGTGGGTCTGAGGGGGCCCTGAGGAGTCTGAAGAGGAGGAAGAAAGTGACAGGACCGGGACGCCAGTAGATAGTGAGGACCCCATGGATAGGGAGTCCCTTGCTGGGTCCAGTGTCGGGGGCAGTGCCCCATCCCTTTCCCTGTCCCCAGAGGAGTGGGTGGATAGGAGGGAAGAAAGGGAGCATCAGCTGGCTTTGGAGAAGCTCAGGTTAGAGCATGCCAGGGAGATAGCGCAGCTGAGTGTGGAGGAGACAAAGCTAGAGACCGAGAGGGTCTTAGCGCAGGAGAGGATGGCGGAGGCTGAGAGGGCCTTCGCCAGGGAGAAATTAGCTCGGGAGGGTAGATTATCCCCTGAGTGCAGTTTTAGTTTTCTGGATTCCCCAGTGAGGGTGGAGTCCAGTGGTGGCAGCAATAAACAGTCCAGTGCAGGAAGTCCCAGTTCCCAAAATATGGTACCTTGTTTCAGAGAAGAGGAGTACAGGTTGAAGTTCAGGGGCAGTAGGAAACTGTCTCACCAGTCTTGGGCGGATTTTTCGGATGAATGTAATGATGCACTGGCTGATTGGGTAACGGTTAACACGGAACAGGATTTTGAAGGACTGTTCGATCTGGTTCTCAGAGAGCACCTGCTCAGTTGTTGTTTGCCGGGGTTGCGCCAACACCTGTTGGAGGGTGGGTTTTCTGAACTATGGGAGTTTACACGAGAGGCAGACCTCTGGGTGGAGGCCCAAGGTTCTGATGAGGCATTGGGGAGTGATTCTGAAAGTAATGGTTCAGGTATCTTCCAGTCCTGTATTGGGGAAGAGGTTCAGAGTAGCCCAGCTGGGTCCCAGTGTAGTGGGAGGGGTGTAGGGGCTCACGTCCTGTCTCAGTGGAGTAGGAGTGAGTGTGGGACTGAGTGTCCCCAGGTGCCCGAAACCCAGTCTCAGAACCTGGATGGTTTCTTCAGGGAACACCAGGTTGGGAGCCTAGGCTGTCCTGTTAGTCCATTTGAGGAGGATCTCCTAGTGTCTGGAGAACCTGGAGCATCTGTAAATAGAGCTCCAGTGGTTCTGGTGTCTGGCAGTGCCGCTCCAGTTGGGAGGGTACAGAAGTCCGGATTGAGGGGTGAGAGGGGGATGTGTTCCCCAGTGGAAGAACCAGTGGGTCAGGGGCCAGCCAGAAGGGCTGAGTCTCCTAGAAGTGACCATGGTGACACCACTTCTGTCGTGGGGGATCTCTGCGCACTGTCAGATGGACAGGGGTCGGGAGGTCTGCGCCACGCAGACTGTCACGCAACACATGAGTCATGTGTTACCCTCGGGGGGCTGCTGAGTGCGCCCCGGAAGTCCTGGTGTGCCAGGCAAATGCTCAGCCGTGGGGTTCAGCCCCAAGGTTGGGAGGCCAGGTTAAGGATCCGCCTGACCTGGAGGAAAGGACATCTGTAACCAGTGTCCTGACCGGTTCATCTTCCAGGGGTACCGCTCCAGTTGGGAGGGTGCAGAACTCTGGAAGGGGGTGCAGAGGGAGGGAGTCCTCGCCTCTGACCCCGGTGCAACCTGAAGGGTTAGACCCTAGGTTGGGAGACCAGTTGTGGGAGAGACGTCCTGAACTGGTGGGAGAGTTGTGTTCTGAGGGTGCTTCTCCAAGGAGGAGAGGGCGGAACACTAGAAGGAGAGGTAGGGGAGGAGAGCCTCACCCGTGACTTCTGGTCCGCCTGAGGGTGCAGACCCTAGGCTGGAGGATCAGTGGCAGTCTAGACCTGCCCTGATGAGGGGAAGAGTGGAGAATGGCTACTATGTGCCAGGGGTTACTACCCCCCACTCTGTGAATGGGCAAGGACCAGTGGCATCTGGATGGCCTAGGGCCTGGTCCTGGCCGCGGACAGCTAGGGAGTACCAGTGGGGTAGCCCAGTTGCTCCGGACAGCTTTTTCAGAAGGAACCACATGGGTTCACCGTGGCGTAGAACAGGAGGGTGTCCCTGCAGTTGCGGGCCCGCGTCCGTGTTCTATCGCCCCAAGCAGGGAAGCCCATCACGGTGGTGATTGGTCTGCCCTGCGTTTTGGCTGGAAGGGGTTGTGTTGGACTTGGCCCTTTTGGCAGGTTCACCCCTAAACTTTTTGCTCGTCTCCTAGCCTTTTCCCTGGGTAGTGTTGGTGGTTTTAGGCCTCTGCGCACTTTAGCCCTGTGTCCCAGTGTAAAGTGCGTGCGCACTCTGAGTGCGTGTGGTGAGATTGGCCTGCCCTCCCATAGGAATGCATGGGGGATATGTGTGTCCATGGTAATTCCTGGTGTGAGAGTAGGGCAGGGGCGAGTTTAGTATGTGCGAACTCGTGAGAATAAATGCTGCGCAGTGGTGTGCGCAGATTTATTGTGACTAGTGGAGAAGTGCCACTTTTAGAAGTTGGCATTTATGTGTGCTCTGTGTCTGCCTGCCTGATGTGAATTGCATGTCTGGCTTTGTGAGTCAGCGCAGGGCTGAATAGGGAGATCTGCATCTAGATGGGAGGGAGGAGTTGCACCTGGGACCTGAATAGGGCTGTGCCTTCCCTCCACAATGCTGGCTCCACCCCCTGTGGTGCGTCTGATGTCCCTAGCCTGTCCTGTGAAAGGAGAGAGGAGCTGAGCAAAACAAAGTGCTCCAAAGCTCCCCCAAAACCAGTTGCACCTGGTTTTCCCCAGCCCTGTGCTATGTGACAAAGGAAAAGGGTGTATAAAAGAGGGGCTGTGACCCCATGAAGTTTCTTGTTCTGTTGTGCTGACTTGCAGGGGACACTCTGCCAGGAGGAACCGCCGCGGGACCCAGCTGCTGTTTCCTGGGGGTCCCTGCGTGCTGGCCTGCCTGGCTGCGCTGTGCTGGGGTCACACCAGCACCAAGGACTCTTTATTGTTGGCCTTTTGGGGCCACTGCTGGAGCTTGTGCTGCTTCTAACGCCTTGTGAGCGCTGTATTTTTATTTAGAAGAGCGCGTTGCTCTTTGTTGCTGAGAGGAGCGCATCCGTGTCGGCCTGCAGCGCGAGGCTGCGACGTGTGTTGGATTCCCCTGTGCTCTGAGGAGAAGCGGGAGCCCACCCCGCCTTTGCCAGGAGAGGAGGAGTGTGCATGCTCCGCAGCGCTGGGCTGAAACGTGCGCGCCAAGGGAATCCCGACGTGGGGATTCCCCCTTCGCATTGCCAGGGATAGCGGGAGCCCACCCCGCGTTTGGCCAGAGAAGCGGGTGCCCACCCCGCTTCGGGATATTTATTTACGGCGGGTGCCCACCCCGCCGTGTTTTGCTTGGCGGGAGCCCACCCCGCATTGCCGCCGAAGAAATCACCGCCGCGTTGGAGCGGCAAACAGGAAGTCAGGCGGGACTGCCTGTTTGTGGGCGGGGCCGCAGAACGGAAGTCCGGAGCCTCGCAGGCTCTGCTGAGAAGTCCCGGGTCCCAGGAGGGGGCCCGGGTGAAGTGCGGCGAAGAAAACCAGGCGGGAGCCCACCCTGCACTGGCGAGAAGAAGCCGCAGCCTGGGACAGAGCGGGGCTCCCGTGAGGAGGAGAGAGCCCCGCGTGTGGCCAAGGAGAGGAAGTTGCCGCCTGGAGAAGAGGACAGCCGAGAGACGCCGCCGAGCCTGCTCCGTCCTTGGAGGAGACCGAGGGAGTCCCGCAGAGAGCCCCGGTGAGTGTGGCTGTGCTTTGGCATTTTTGGTTTGGTGCCAGTTGCACCAGAGGAGTTCCTGAAGTTCGGTGGTGCCAAGTGATGGCAGAAGGGGGGCCCGGTGAACGGGGCTCCCTAGGTACAGTGAGTGCCAGTCCTAATTTTGATTGGGGGCAATTCCGTCCGCAAAGTCCCGGAGTGGGGCTTCACAATCATACATTGGTAGTGCCCATCGAGGCACATTGTCGGTGCTTATCGCCACAGCTGCCCCGCCTGACAGTGGGCAGCTGCAACGTGGGGCACATTTGTTTGGTAGGGCCCCAGTGGGATTCCAGAGGGCACGTTGAGTGCCCACCCTCATTGCTTGTGGGGCATTGTTTTGGGGCGCCAGAGGCACGGAGTGTGCCAGGGCAGATTTTTGTCTCCACAGCTGCGACCGTGGGGGACAGTTCATTTTCCAGTTGCGAGTCCCAGAGAGGGGCTCAGGGGGCACGCTGGTGCCCGTGTTCATTTTCACAGCTGCCCAGCAAGTAGTGGGCAGCTGCCACGTTTAGGCTTGCGCAATTGCGCACCCTTGACTCCTGCTGCCTAGGCAGCGCCCTGACTCTGGGGACATAGGGCATTTGAGCCCTTTTGAGATGGCCAGTTGACCAGGGGGGCTGTGAATTTAATAGGGCGCCAGGCCCTAATGTGATTTGCATTTACTTTGATTTACGCACCCTGTGTTTATGCCTCTAATGTACTTGTATGATTATGAGGTTGTACTGCGTAATGTGTTTATGCTAAGGAGGTTGGGCCTAATGTCGTTTTATGCCTAAGGTGATTTATGCATCCTATGTTTTACATTGCAGGTTCCCAGGCTTAGTTCCTAACTGTACCAGTAATTACTGGTTGTGTGCTACATTTATTATTTGTGCTACATTTACAATTGGTGATTTGTGATGGTTATGACAGTGGCCCCATTGGCCCTGTCGTGTGTAAATAGTCCCCTGTGAATATTGCCTAGTGCCAGTTGGCACACTGTATATTACGTGGTTATGTTTCTAATGTATTTATGACAATACAAAGGCTATTTTTTATATAACCTTGTGTGGAGTTCCTTTTGTGGTGTGCCTAGTGTGTTGCTGCTGTGTGAGTGTGCTGCGCAAACGCTTTACACATTGCCTCCGGGATAGGCCTGACTGCTCGTGCCAAGCTACCAAGGGGGTGAGCAGGGGTTATCTTGGGTGTGTAACTCCCTCGCCCTGACTAGAGTGGTGGTCTCTGCCTGGCTTTGACGCAAGCCTTAGCCAACCAGAGATCCCATTTCTAACAATCGCCCTACGGCGACAGCAACGTTGAGGTCGTAGGAGTCTCACGTGGTGGAGCTCATTGGGTTGTCGAACTATTGGAGGGGGTCGTGCAGTCACGGTGGAGCCTGGGAGAGAGAGAGAGGTGGCAGCAGGGGCCTGAGGGCAGAAAACAGCAGCGATAAGTACACGAGCTGACAAAGAACAGGCACACCCCCCCCTGCAGACTGGCACCCATCCCCAGCGAACTGACGCAACACTCTAGCTTCCGCACATTAATCCCCGCGCTTTCCAATAATGCCCCCTATCGTCCCAAAATGAATGCTGACCACTTAACTATACTACTAAACTTCCTCTGAAGAAAAGAAAAAAGCTCACCGCCAACCCCCGAAAGAGTCTGTCGGCTGGACCCCGGACTAGCTCCTCATCTGCAAGATGGCCGTCGCACAGGCTCGTCGCTTGGACTACGTTCGTCCCTCTTTAGTTTTACGACACGTACACACAGCGGCCAGCTTAGAAGAGGACGAGTCAGGCAAATTAAGAAAACGTCATGGAAAACGAGTAGCTTTAAAAAAAACAAGCCCAATCCTCTGTAAAAACAAAGCCCAAAACCAAACTAACATCCTACTAAACAAAAAACAAATGACGGTCGACAGCAAAAATTGCTAAAAGCCAAAAAAATATAACCACGAAGAGGGAGGCATGGCAAAAGAAGTACCCCCAATACAACTGTGGAATTAGGAGGAGGTGGGAGGGAGGAAAACTATATTTAAATGTAATCAGCTATGGTGCCGAAACTACACACAAGCAAACAGAAACAGAGCAGGAAACAAAGAAATAAAGTAGTCCCCCAGAGAACAGACAAAGAACTGTAGTGTGATGAGACAGTACTTAGTCCCTGCTGCATGGGAGGAACGTAAGAGAGAAAGGAGGGACAAAGAGGCAGGATTGACAACTGGCAAGCAAGGATTTCTGAAGGACACTGAAACAAACAAATCAAAAGCTGGGCATGGCTTTAACCCAACATAAGAAATTACAATAGGTCTCGAATGCTCGACCTAAAAAGGCCACTCCCAAATTCAAAACTACATACCATGGAATGTAAAGCTAGACTCCCACTTGTCCCCCAAAATTCAAGAATGAAACGTGAAGACTGTGCTAACTCTCTCTACCTGGGGATATCAAAGTGTATGATTTCTGAGCTCCAGACATCCTTAAAGCAAGGTCAGACTAGGAGTTGTACTTCATAAAAGAGATTTTTACCAGAGTAGACAGGACCTACACTACCTAAAAGTGGGTATCTTATTATCTTCAAATGCTTTGCCTATTTTTTTTATGTTTTCTAGTTTGCCCCTTTGTGCTGGAAGGAGAAGTTGTAATTTCCTGCTGGACCAAGACGTTAAAAGTCTTCTAACAGGAGGATTCTATGTTCCATGCCTTCGTTGGTATGGGCAGTAAATGGTTCTTTAAATTTGTGGTCCAACTTTAGAATTTCCTTCCTGATAATCTTGGGCTTCAAATTTCTTTATCCTCTTTAACTATGATATTAAGTCCATCTGATCTCATACATTTTTTCGTTTTTACCTCTGCAGGTTTTAGAGGCACTAGCGCCAATAAATGTTTAAAGGGGAAGTTCCATCTACAATGTTTTTTGGGGTATTGAATGTCTCACAATACAATATCTGAGACTCATCCCATCATTTTAATTTTTTCCAGTGTAACTTATGAAGTTTTGTTTTTACATCTTTAGCAGATAAAAGTCATTACTTCGCAGTCTCCACAGCTACCATCTTATCAAAATTGTTTCCTATTCTCTGGCACATTTCAAAGGAAAAGATTTACTGTCTGTGCCACACTCATACCAGTGAATCCACAAATTTAAGGTATTATGCATTGCCCTCAAAGTTTACTGGGAAAAAGGGCCTGCATTTTTACAGAAACTAGCACTTCGCTATGCCCCAATCAGACTCCTTCATTCAGCATCTGTCCATTGGATCAACCAATGATAGTTTAGAAGGATAAAACATGGAGGAAGATCCCTGGATCTGCATTTACCTAGACTCTGAACTTCACTCTATTGAGAATACTTCTGAAAATGAGAACAATTCTAACTTACCTTTATCTGAACTCAACACAGAACAGGGTTCGCGGTCAAAGAATTCAGATTCGGTTTCTCATCTGCCCCTCTGGACTGTCCTCCGCAACTGATTTTCTTCTTTATTTTTAGGTCGAGCCTAGGCAGCGCATGCGCTGCTCGGCGAGGCATGCAGTATTAGAGTATGCACTTGAAGCTCCGCCCACTCTGCGCCCATATTTTTCATTGGCTTGTGTGTTTGTCTTTTGTAAATGCTGGCTTCTGATTCCGTAATTGGCTTGTTAGTCCCTCCTTAGTACCGCCTTATCTTCATTTGAAACCTCCCATGAGGATTGGCCCTTTTACTTCTGTTGTTACACCGTCTGTGTTATTTAGTCTGTAAGCACTATTTCTTTAGTGAGTTTTGTCTTACTGCTGGCACGACGTGCTTTGCAGCAACATTCAGCGCGTCATGCGCGCTTTCACTTTGCGAGCAGCCGGGACAATCGCGGCTGCTTCTTTGGAATGTCGTAGGTCTCATATTTAGGAGAGTTTGAGCTATTGGCATTGTAAATGACAATAGCTTAAACTCTTGCAAATGCGACACCTATTGCTTTACAATTTTTTTTTGGTGGGTTGTTTCCAAGCACCCCATGCCGCGCTTGCACTTAATAGAGGCCATGCCCCTTTCTTTAGACGTGGCTCGTCCAAAGAAAGGGGCGTGGCCTCTATTAACAATATTTGCAATTCAATAGGCCTCGCTTTTGCGAGAATTTAAGCTATTGACATTTACAGTGCCAATAGCTCAAAGTCTTGTAAATGCGAGACCTATTGCATTGCAAATGCTTGTTTTTTAGAGCTATTGCTCAGTTGAAAACAATGGAATCTTCAAAGAGTCTTTCTGCCTGAAATTTGAGACCGGGGAAAATTCATGTATCTGTTATTCAGAATAAGAATGAAGGGCCAAGTTGTCTAAGAATAATCGGAATATCAATCCTGAAAGAGGTGCTTTTCTCCATTCTCCTTTAGCAAACTTTATCTGTAATTTTGTCACAAAGCACTTAAAACATCTTACAAATCAGCCCTAGTCTCAATTCCAATCCCATAGTCATATAAATGTGGGCATGAGTTACAGCTAAGGGATGTATTAACTAAGGAATGGAATTAGAGAGCAACTCTGGTGAACTGTATTTGTCTCTGCATGAAAAAGGTCCCTGACTTTCATCTTTGACATGCTTGCATGAGGTATTAAGTGAATTTCGTTTCGAATAATGGCTCACATGAAAAAGAGACCTCAGTATTAAGTATCAATTTCAGTGAGAGTCAGGAAATATTGCAACAAAACTATACCTCAATGAACACTCACTATCTATATTATCAACTTGGGATAATATTAGGCCTTTGTCTTCCACAGCACTGTTGCTTTTTTAATGGAATGGACCTTTGAGTATTGTGGAAGCCCTAGCGGTCAACAAACACCAGCAGAGTCAGTTGGAGTTCCTAAATTATATTGCCTCTGAATTAAAAACAAGTAAACATTTGTTCACCAACTCTGGTGAGACCTGCGGCAACTCCATCAGCCATGTAGGAAAAGGATAGACATTTGGAACTTATTAATAATATAGAAATATTTAAACATTCTTTAAATCCAACCTCTGAGATAAAACCAACGGTGCAGGAATGCATTTCATATCCACTAATGTTGATGAAAAAAGAGATACAACTTATGGGTGTTAAATTCTTCCCCCAATAATCTTTCTTTAGACAGATTTCAGAGAAAATTGAAAAAAATCTAAGGCTCAGAAACTGATGACAAAGAAGGTGTCTAGGGGCTCTTTAACAAAATATCCTTATAAAAATTGGTCAGAACCAAGATGATTTTATATCTTGCCAATAGAGAATCAGTCATCGGTAGATTTGAGGTACAGGAAAAAGAACAATACATTACTTCAAGCAAAACCAAAAATGGATTACTTCAGAAAGTCCTAAACGATAACCATGTTACAAAGTTTCAAGAAACTATGTTGTGGAAAAGCCCAAATAATAATGGTTTCATTGTATTTAACAAAATGGTTATCTAAACTAAGGTGATTGAACTACAGGTAGCTTGCTCATCTTAATTTGGAGCAAAGCATTGAATGTTATAGTTACATTTAAATTTGAAAGCAGTTTGATCTTAGTGCGTGTGCTGAAATTAAATGTGTGAAAAGGAATAATGAACGTTATGACATTGATAAATGTATGTATGCATAAATGCACCCTAACTGAAGCATGGAAAAAAATTGATACAGTTATTGAAAATACCATAATAGAGCACCTGGATTTGATTTCAGTTATCACCAGTGATTTCAACTCAAAGTTGGCTCCTAAAACAGCTGGTGAAACTTTAAGAGAGTTGATGGAGCTATTGCTAACTTTCTTACATGCCATAACACAAAGAAATACATAAAAATATGTAGCTGAATGGCAAAAATTGAATGGTATATCTAAATGACCGTTTTGCTTCTTTGTGTCAGCAAGCCAAATGTTTTGTTCAGGCCATTAATTATGTTCCATTGATTATATGTATGTTTCACATTGACACTTTAATGTATTTCAAAATGTGAAAGTTATTGTTTGTGAGGAATGTGATCACTGGGCTATTCAAATAATTCTTTCTTTGAAAGAGTATTTAAGGGTAGATTGAGTTCTCCCACTATTAGTAGATACTAAAAGATTCACCACTGTGCTGGGAGAAATGTAATTTATGCCACATAATTCCTGGCATTAGTCTGGATCCATCACAATATATAACTCTTATTAGAGCGCCAAGCCTCACAATAATCATAACATGATCGTTTGCTAAGCAAGCATAAACTCTCATGGTACTCTTAGTTGTAGACAAAATGTTGGCATGTCTTTAAGTAACGATTCATCATGAATATGACCGTCCCTCTACTTTGAAAGCCAATTGGTTTGATACATCCTGTCAAAAAGCACATTCCATAAAATAGGAAATACATATAGATGTGGCTCTTTAACAATAAATGATTTGCAAAAAAGCAATGTAGGAATATTACTAAAAGAAAAAAGATACAATTTTTTAATACACAATGGCATTTAATGATGTAGGTTATTCAGCAAGTTTATCAAAGAAGTTGTTGGCAACTAGGATCTAATAAATAATGCTCATAAATGAAATCCTACCTTATGGATTTGCATGATTGCTTAGGAAATCTGGGTTACACATTTAAATATATATATGTGCTTCATAAAATAAAATCCTTCCCATGTCCATGTTTCTGATTCCAAATTGGTGAGCTCTTTCTCAATTGAGAAAATAAAGGCTACTATTGCATTCTTAAAACTCAGCAGAGGAGCAGGCCACGACAATTTTCCTGCTGTGATGCTGAAAATGGATATTAATTAGGGGACTAAAAAGCTAGCTCCTTCATTCCAATGGATAACCCAGACTGGGAAAATCCCTAGGAAATGCTGTGGTGATAAAGCCCATTAATAGAAACAGAGATGGAAAGGTACTGAGCAATTGTATATTAAAATGTTTAGCCAACACTATTTCTAAACTTTTCTAAGAAATGCTCTCTCATTTAGAGGATCGGACTATTGAAAACAATCTTCTTCCATTAGAACAGTGAGGTTTCTTCGTAAACGTGACTGACCACTGTTTTGAATCATCAGCCCTTGTATGGAAATCAAAGGTGCTCAAGCACAGATCATTCTCTTGCTTTGTTGTTTTCCATACAGAGTTTGATTCTGTGGATAGAGGTTGCCTCTTGTATAAATTAGAGACTCAGAGGATCCCAAAGTGCCTAGAGACACATATCAAAAGTCTTCATACACTACATGGTCCCAAGTAGAACTGGACCTCTCAGGTTGTTTGTTAAAATGAAATAAAATACAAAATAGTTGCCATCAAGGATGTGTCTTGCTCCCTCCCTTTCCAGATAATACCTGGTGGATCTACTGTCTGCTTTGAAGGAAAGCATTTTGTTTTGTCCTAAAATGGAAGGTTCCACTTCTCTTGTCTACTTTACACCGTTGATTTCATTCTATTGGATTATACAGTCGTGGATCTCCAACTTAAGCTTGATAGCCTTGGAATGGCATGCTAGGCATACTTTTTGACTGTAAGTGTATATATATATATGAATAATGTTTGTTTAATGTTTTTTTGTGAAAAACAAACTAATTTTACTTGGTTCTTAGATAAAAACTAAGTGGAGGAAGAAGCCTTCTATGAGTATTTAGTTCTGTTATTTACTAACACCTTAAATTAGAGTGCCCATCTATTTTTTTTTAAGATTAGAGCATTGTTGGCTTCTGGGGCCTTAGTAAAATGTAATGAAATGATAATACCACTTCTGGCACTTTATTCTTCAGAAGTACTGTACCTTGTTTCAAATAATGCATGGCTACATTTAGAAAGCTTATGTTTAAAAAACATTTTAAATCTTCCTAAAGGCTGAATCATACAAGTCAACTGCTGCAAATTAAATCTCATCTCCAGTAGTGGCTTGCAGGGAATGAGGGTGGAGGGGCATGGGGTGACCGGGGGGAGGGGGCGGGAAATAATAAAATAAAAAATACCACTTGCCTCTTTTCTGGCCACGTCTCTCCCCGCATCTCCGGCGAATCCAAAACTGGAACAAGAGAGCACCCAGGCTCCCCATAGTCAAATAAAACACTGCAATGCAGCATTGTGATTGACTCACTAAACCAATCACAATGCTCCAATGCAGCATTGTGATTGGTCCGAGTGCCGTGGATCAGTGCTCAAATAGGTACTGGGGGCCTGGGCATGTTTCCAACCAGGCTGTGTATTGCAGCCTGGTGGGGAACATGCAAAGTGTGCATGACTGTTTGGCAGGCCCGAGACGGCCGGCCTGAGATGGCCGGCCAAGCAGTTATGCACACTTGAAGTGTGCAAACCACTCCTCCCCCTGTGCCTCCAAACCCACCCTGCCCTAACCCAGCCCCGAACATGTGAAAAATAAAATAATAATAACTACACTATTATCATTTTATTTTTCCTGCTCAAAGAGCAGTGGGGCGACACTTCTCCGCCTTAGCGGAGGAGTCGCCCCTGCTCATCTTACGAGCACAATTAGTGGGTGTTTGGATGCTGAGGTTCATGAATAAGCGTTATTCTAGCAAGCATCCGAATAAGATTTCATTCCTTTGTTGTAAAGAAGTTCAACGTAGTGAAAGAAAGTGGGCAATTTCATTACTAAAAGTGATTAACAACCTTAGAATAATAAGCATGTTATGCAAGGTAATATTATGTTTTGGTAAACTTTCCTGCTAATGAAATTTTTTCAGCGAGGTTAATATGATTGTTTGGTAAGGAAACATTCTATCTTGTTTACCTTGCAAACATTAGGAAAGTAAAATATCTTTCCTCATATATATTGTTTACCGGATCCTAATTTATAATCTGAGGTGTTAAAGTTTGATTAAAATGTAATCCTATTTTAACTATCGCTGAGTTCTGTTCAAATGTAAAGGGTAGAGGAGGAATATGTACTTGCATATTTAACATCAAGTGCCCTATTTTCATATATTAAGCCCAATATTGTTAGATTTTAGTAAAAGAAAATCAAAACCTGTTTTTAAGTATTTAGGTAGCATGAATTTCTTAGATGCTGTGATTGTGGTTGCACGTTTTCCAATTCTCAGCATGAATTTTAAGGTGAATGTGTAATGAATTCTTGTGTATTTTATACAAATTGTGGCTTTCTGCTTGTTGTTAGTATTTTAAGAAACTGTGTAATGTTTAAGTGCGTGTTTTGATGTTTTATGGACAAATTGTCTTAATAAACTCATTTTAAACTGGAAATTGCAAGACAAGCATCACCCGGGTCTTGATGGGGAACACGGTATCTAGAGGACTTTGCACTAGGTATTGACTGCTAGCTTCTGATGTCTAATCATAACCAGAGGAGTAGCAGCAAACTGTGAAACTTCATGTCAGAACAAACAAGGATGGCCTTGGCTGATTCCTTGCAAACGTGGAATGTTTGCTATGACCCTGACTGAATGGAATCCAAAAGGATATGAGGGAAGGCAATCAGATGAGTTTCAGTGGTAACAGATGGATCATGATAAGGATGTGATAGAAAGTGTCAGTCACCACAGATAAGTGGACAGTGCTTAAATCCTTGGCAGGGACAGGTAGTATTTGTAGAAACATAAAAGTCTGTTGATCCTTCTGAAACTCCAGAGAAGTAATTGTTCAAAGTCAGTTTCTTGAGGTTCCACATAAGAGTCTCTCTTATAGTTTTCCATTCTGTTTTCACAGTGGGAGATAGTGGATAGTTTATTTCTACACTTTTAGTTCCAAACCATCTTAAGCAGGTAGCACTTGGGACAGAGCAGACTCTGCTTTAGGTGAGGCTGGTAGGTAAATGACATATTTGTTTTCATACTAAATCCGAAGTGTGAATTTGGCAGGCATGTGGGGGTGTGGGAAGAGGCCAATCATGATGACTCTTTGTTGTGGGAAGGCCCAATATGGTCCCATGTGGGCAAATGAAGAATAGCAATCTCATTTTAAGGTGGCAATGAGGTATTCAGAGGAGATATGCACTGTCAATGGGGAAGATCAGGGAGTGTACAGGTGTCAGGAAGGAGATATGATTTTGTAGCTACGCTGCAACACTAGGGTATTTAAAGGGTATCGTTACACGTCGAGGCATGATACACTCGGAGCAGACTGGCCTAGAATATCAGTTTGTTGGGCTCATTGTACATTTAATAGTTATTTGGGACTGACTGAAACCAGGCATCAGTTAGTACTATTAGGAATACATATAGAAACACAATTAATTTTACATCTAATACATGATGTACAGCAACTTGTAATCTGTTGGGATTGCATGTTAATACCTCTGAAATGCTTTCCTAGACTTATTGCTGTTGATCTATGGATTTCATGAGATTGTATTATTTAGAATCGACCCTAACCAAATTCACACAGTAGCTATGTCAAACAAAATATGTGAGCTACATTTACTCTCCCATAATAATAAACCTCAGCAACAGAACCGGGCACAGTCCTGTTCAGTAAACAAATAACACTGACTTTGGAAAAAAAACGGCCTCCATGAAAATGTCAATGACACCATTTTTATGAGGAGAAGAATACAAAGTACTGATGTCCTCTTCACAGTTCTATGCTGAGCTTCCTCTGCCAGTAAAGGAAGAATGGGAACTTATCTCGAGTCTCTCTCTTTTTCTAGATTCAGGTGTCCATTTTGCATCCAAAAATGTCACAAAGCCTTTCAGGGGCAGAATCTCTGAGGATTTATCCAGAGTTCCTGAAAGGCCTGTCAGCATCTTGAAGACTATGGCGTGAAATGTTATCCTTGGCTTATTTCATTGCCCTCTATGATGGATTGTCTTTGAAATGAGGCAAGAGCTGCTACCCTCCACCTGTGGTTACCCAGTTCATCAATGGTTAATTATCTTTCTCCTGCTAGGCCACGTGAGTGTGTCTTTAATTTCTGAGCCAAGATTTCCAAATAATGTGTACCTTACCACACCAGTAATTATTGAGTATGATAAACTCTGCACCATTACGCGAGGTAAATTGAAGCAGATTAAACTTTCCACATTAACCAGGAGAAAAATGTGTGGTAATTACCGGGGCTTGCAAATTTCTGTGAGGAAGTCACTGAAATCCACATCATGACCCATTTGCCAGTCTGAAGTATTTACCGGGCAAGGTAAATTGTTCACTACTCAAGGTTACTGGATCTGATAAATTCCCTGACACCCTCTTAATCCTGGCCTTTGATTTTACTTTAACAAACTCTTAATATTTACTTACACCTGTGAAGAAATTCCTTTACTCACATTCCTTCCTCTCATTCCCATGGACCAGTCTAATTGACTCTCCTTCCTTCCCATCACAATGCACTGTTCCTGTGCAATCTCCCATTCTCATACCAAAAGGGTTGAGGGTAGGGAAAATCCTTGCCTCCACCTCATCTGTTGGGAAGCCACAGTGGCAATGCTGGCCGCCCTTATAATGAGTAGCCTACGGCCAATGTAGCAATCAATCAATCAATCAGGGTTCTTATAGAGCACAACTACTCACCCGTAAGGGTCTCAAGATGCTGGGGAGGGGGGGAGGGTCTGCAGTTCATGGATGCATCTACAGTAGCAGTGCATCCCAAAGCACTCATGTCCAGCAGCCACAGGTGATAGTGACATCCTACTCCTTGCAGCTTCATGTAATCCAGACCAAGACGGCTTCCAAAGCCCAATATTATACCAATCATATTATAAAAGTCAAAAATCTGATTTTTAACTTGTGGGAAGGTGTTCTTATGTGGACCCCCGTGGTATATAGATTCTTCAGTTCTACACATGCAACCCCTAAATTAATAGGCATCGTTATTGGCGTGAGTATTCTGGGCAGTTTCCCATTCAAAAGCATGACGTCACAGTTTTCTTGAGCCTCAGTTAGAATCTCACACTAGTTGGTAATTTAAAATATGCCAAGTGCTTAAGAGCAAACTGTGGCACCGCACTCCAACATGTGCAATGTAGGCCACACATGCGCTAAAATTATTTAACTTGCCCAATTTAGTACCATCAGATGCAGAACCATATTTATATTTTATGATTTATTTACAAAGACGCGTTCTTTTTCACATGCCAGATTCCAACTGTGATATAAATAAAGAAGAAACTTTGCCAGTTTCACTCATTGATGCCTTATTTCAGTCTAGAGACTATTTTAGTTATCCTTTCTCTTGCAGAACAAATAGAAAAAAGCACGTATTGTTTCTTTTGAGTCTTTATCCTTTCTTTCTTTCATCAAGTAGTTGAAAGTTTTCTAACATTGCTAAACTAATTAATTTCCCGAGTGTGCATTCTACATAGAGACAATATATCAAGAGATTGCCTTATCTTGTTCTGTTCAAGGTTTTTGATCATATGATTTTTGCAGTCTGCCTTGTTTGCACAATAATAAATTCTAGTTACAATGGCATGCCTTTCTCCACTTGATAAGATTGTATAGATCCACTTTATTACTATTGTGGTTAACTGAATCTACAACATAGTTGTGTGTCATGGTGCACCTTGGTCATAATAGGTTTTATTGAATTCCCAATCTTGTTCAGCATGAAACATCTTTGTTTCAGCGCTCTCTATGCCAACCACATTCAGTGATTCACCTCATCTCTGTACAATGAGCATTTATACAGAGAATCAAGCTAAGTCTTTTCAATTTGGGGCTCGCTTAAATCACATTCTGCCAGCCTGGTCTCAGGAAAATGACAAATCAATTCACTTTATCCATCTTTAAATTATCATACTTTACCTGCAAATTGATCGACAATACTCACTGATGTACCTGGCTTAAAAGTGTAGCCTCTTTGGCCAAAGACACATACACACAAACAAATTCTGCAGCAACAGATTACAACATGTTTATTTTTATTTTTTATTGGCATTTGGTTAGGTTATGGCCTTCACATACAAATATGTGAATAAAACACAAAATAAAATGAATAAAATGGAAATCAGGAAAAAATTGATTATGGACCTGATTACGATCTTGGCAGATGGGTTACTCCATCAGAAACGTGTCGGATATCCCGTCCACCGTATTACAAGTTCCATAAGATATAATGGAATTGTCAATTGGCGGACAGGATATCCGTCACATTGTGACAAAATAACCCTGTCCGCCAAGATCGTAGTTAGGCCCTAAGAGAGATCAGGGTATGGTTCACTAGTTCATCACAATGAATTGTCAGGCCCTTACTGTTACAGCTCCACTTTAAATGTCCTGTCAATGGGAATTTGGGAATTCACCATGCCAAATAGTCTTGTGCTTGCAAAGAGATGCAGAGGGACCTCCATGTCACTTGGGCTTTGAGCAGTCAAAGTTTCCCTTGAGCCGCAGCAAGCAAATGCATTTGTGAGGTATCCAAGGTCATCTTTGGAGCACTCCATTCTTCAAAATGATGGTAAATAGGTCATATGAGATTACACATTTTATCTGCCCCTCAACAGGCTTACCATGCACCCGTTCTGGCCTTTTCTCCTCTGGCAGGAATATGACAAATTATATTATTTAAAATAAGGTCTGCGGGGGTGAACTTATAAAAAGGCATGGAAGCTTTGGGGGCAAGAGCGTATCAGGCTGCACCATCATGCCGCTTACAGAGTGGGGTCTCGATACTGTCAAAGAAAAGTTAACAATCCATGGCTGACAGTGCTAATGAAAGCTCAATTAATTTCTTCAATCAGTTCAGTTATGCCCATTGTAATCAAGGGATTCTGTTGGGTGCTCCAATTATAAGGGCTGCATGGTAGGTCCTGTATGATTTTCACAGAAGATTAGGAATTGGTCAAGTTCTTGTTCTGTGCAAAATTATGTGAGAGAATATTATCCACAATATCACACTCATTAGAACTGTACGTGGTTTAGCCATCGATGATGATTCTTCGCAGTTCTTCAAAGTCCTGCAGTTGGATTACAGTCTGGCCACCCACGAAGCCTGGGTTGTCTACAGCAAGGTTTTTTAACATTTGTCAGAATAATACTCATGCCCTGGATCTCACTGCAGTCCCTAATTGAGGGCATCTGAGCTTTCTAGAGCATTGCAAAATTGTTGCTGAATGGGTTATGGCAGCAGTATCTGGTTGTCTGTGTATGTCTCTGTACCCCATGGGTTACACTGCCTGTTAATGGATCTCCCCATTTGTTGTGGCAGATCCAGAATACAAAGTCTTTGGCCTTGGTACACATTTCTAATTTACCTACGATTGTTTTCCTTATTGGCGACCCAAAGTTTATCTCCCTTCTGCATTCATGAGGTCTCTTTTGAGTTTGTTTTGCTGTTCCGCAACTCTGCTGGTTTTTGTGCTATTCTATTTGCCTGGGCCTCTTCTGGAGATTCTTTGTGGGAATCCTCAGGGGGCATCAGAAAAACGAATGCCCTTAAATGGGTCATCTTAGGTATCCGTATTACTACCAGTTTGACCAGGACGTTTCTTTAAGTCGTTTAGCACCTTGTCTATTTAGTTCCTTAGCTTCCTCAGTCCGTCTGAAGTAACAAGTCATATAGGAACTTTGTCCACCAAATATCTACCCAAAAAATATGCTCAGTTTGAGACAATAGGAGTTCCTTGATCTATCGGTAGTTCTTTGGAAAAACGTACTTGTGCAGAAATTTCCATAACAGTAGTAGCTATGGCTTCTGCATTTATATCCTTAAGGGGAATAGCTTCAGGGTATCTGGTAGTGTTTTATACCATTACAAGGATATATTTATATCCTCTCTTGTAGGGAATCAAGGGACATACTAGGTTTAAGCCAAAACATTCAAAGGGGCTCCAAAGGAGTGGCATTTTCTCCAGCGGTACTTTAGGCGGGCTTTAAAGGTTTTTTCTTCAGACAGATTGGATACTCTGGCAGTATTTTTAATTCTGGCCAGAAAGACTGCTCAAAAATGGTTTGAGGGGGTTTTTCTTAAGCCAAAATGTCCCTCTAGTAAGTGAGATTGAGCATACAATAGAATCAGTTCAGTAGATAGTAGGGGTACGAGCAACTAAAAGTGTTTACCCACTTTATTCAACTCTATTGAGTAAACCCTTTTCGATTATAAAGGTGGGACACTCCTGAGTTCTGTTCCCTTCATCCTTTTATGCTTTTTCTCAGGCACATTGTAGAGTGGGATCATTCAGATTGGCGGGTCTAAAATTCATATCAATTTCTCATGGTTCTTGAGTTAGCAGTGTGTGAGAAAGTGGGTTGTTGGTTGAGGGGGTTGTGAGTCTTTCTCAAGCAACAGCCACTATCCTGGTCAGGGTGACCTACAAAAGTCATACATTTTATCTATACTTAACCCTCAGGTAGCTTGGCACAAAAGCAGTCAGCCTTAACTTAGAAGCAGTGTGTAAAGTATTTATGCAACACTCAAACAATATTAAAGTAAACACAAAACACAACAAAAATCCCACAGCAATTTAGAAAAATAGAGCAAAATGTAATACATTTATTTGACACCAAATGACAAAGATCCAGTCAATAGAACCAGAGATATGCAATTTCAAAGACTAAAAGTAAGTATAGCGCCTAAAAATACAAAGCACCACTTTCGGTTACCTGGCTATGCAAGACTGGGTGAAACTTACAAGTTCAGGCCAACTGTGATGAAGCACTGGCCAGATACAGAGACCAGGTTAGTCCCACTGAAAAAAGTGACATTCTCAAAGCCTGGGCGAAGAGTCTAGTTCGCGGAGGAGGGGGCCGCAAGAATCAGGAATAGTTTCATGGGCGGTCATTGCTGGAGCTTCATGTTGGCGGTCACCACGAGGTGTCGATGCTGCAGCGCGAATTGCAGCACTCAATGGCCATCATCGCTGGCAGTCACTGTAGCATGGAAAGGTGGGTTTACTAGAGCTTTGCATTGGCAGGTGAAGCGGGCAGCAAGATTTGGGTACAAAAGGGTCTCTTCCTGGACATGAAGAGCCCAAAACTTCAGCATTTCTCCTCTTCTTCTTGGATGAGCTCAACTGATGCCCCAACAAGGGCCCAGGACCTGTGAGGCACCTCTTAGGATCAAGAACAGAGGCCAGCGGGGCTCAGGCAGGTCCAATTGCATTCCCAGAAGGCCCAGAGCAGCAGGTCAAATGGTCAGCGTCTGGAACTTTTTTTGTCCCTGTAGCTCAGAACAGGAGGCCTGCTAAGCAGCTCTCGGGGTCACTCAGGTAGCCTAGGATGAAGGGTGCAGGTCCAGACTCCCTTCTCAGACAGCAGGGTCGTCCTCAGGCAACAAGTGCAGTCCTTCCTCTGTAGTCTCCACAGCCTCATGAGTGTACTGAAGAGTGGGTCTGAGGGTTCCATTTTTATACCTGATGCCAGCTTTGAAGTGGGCGAAGCTTTTGCAGTCCCCCTTCCAAAACAGAAATGTCTTGAATTTCCTGCCTCCCTGGTCCCAGTCTGTATCCAGTCACATTAGTCTAGTGTGAAGTTCTCTTTATGTGAGCTGAGGCAGTGTCTTTGAAGTGCAAGTAGGGCTGTGCACAGTTCTACCCCCTCTTCCTGCTGTGGATGTAGGGTGGCCAGATTTTGAGAAGCAAAAACCAGGACAGGCCAGACATAGAAGTAGAACTAAAGCCTTTAGTATTATTTCTCCGTCTGGCCTTTCCTGATTTTTGCGTAGCCTTTTAAATGCATGTGTGTGTATGTACGTTTCTCTTTCTGTCTCTCCATATATAGATGGGCAGGTCTGAACATAGTCATGCACATCCTTGGACAATGTGGGCCACCAAACCCATTGCTGACAGTTTGCTAAAGTGTTTTTTTTTTTTTTTTAATTCTTTTTATTAACCATGAAACATATGCGTTTGCTAAAGTTTTTGGGATTTCTGGATGACCTGCTAATGGAGTGTCATGACACCAGGTTAAGACTTCCTGTCTTAATTCTTTCATGGGGACATATAAAGGAGTTACCATGGTAAGGAAGCTCATTGTGCACATGATTAATCCTCTCTAGACACCTGAGTCCATTTCTTCTTCACCCACACTCTGCCTAACTCTATCCAAGAAGGACTCTGGATTGCAGAGAGCTACAATGTGCTTCGAGCTCACAATGTTTAGTGGTGTCTGTTCTAGAGCGTCCTGATTTGTGTAATCCCATCTAGCTAGGAGATCTGCCTTAATCTGTTGTGTGCCTGGCTGAAGGAAGTGTTGCCATTGTTGAAAGCATCATTTAATGGCCAATAACTCTTGTTCGAAAGTTGTGTAATTCTGCTCTGCCGGCAATAATCTTTTGATGAAAAGGGCAACTGGGTGCATATGTTCTGTTGTGCTGTCATGTTGTGATAATATACCTCCCACAGCTACCTGGGAGGCATTAGCCTCCACAAGGGAAGGCTGTGTGGCTCTGGACATCTGAGTGCTGGGGCCATGGTGCATCTCTCTTTGACTAAGGGAAAAGCATCATTGTCCTCCTGGGACCACTCAAAGGGAACCTTCTTTCTATCCAATTTGGCAAAAAGAGACAGTTCAGTCTCAAGGCTCCAAGGGAGCGTAATCATGATGGCAGGGAAGTGTTGCGCCTGGAATCAAGTCTATGTGGCAACCAATTTCCCTATAAAGAGGTAGTCGTGTAGTTTCAATTAATCAAAGACATCTTGAAAGATCTGATATTCTGTTGGAAGCTGGTCAAATGGTCTGGTTTAGGGTCTGCACAAGTCAAGAAAGAGAGATAACTTTCTGAGCGTTATTATAGCAATGAGTTTGAGTAACGGGATCCCAAGGTGACAAGATGACAGGACCAGCCAATAGCAGGATTCTGCAGCTGCAGCCAAGGGAGTCCTAAATTATTGTCAAAGGTCGGTATGCCAATGAGATCAAAGGTCAAGGTCTCTGTATGCCCTTTCTCACATACTAATGATAGCGGAGTAGTTTAGTATACAATCATCCCAGAAGCCATCTACAGCTCTAACAGGCTAGGGTTCACTTTTTCTAACCCATGGGATATATAAGGAACTGACCAAGGCTAGATCTAAGAAGTTTCCTGTGGCCCTGGAATCTACGAGCATGGGTAAAACCACTCCGTTGGGGTGCAATGACAAGGATAACTGATATTGTTAAATATCAGGGAACCTTATGTGAGGTATTAGCCTGGTTAATGGGGGTCGGTTCAAGAACCACACCTGACTGAGTGACTCCTATGTCAGCTGGCCACTCTAACCTTTTTGCATCATGACAGAGGCATTAGCCTTCTGAAATCCCTACGGTTTGACAGAACATTCTCATGCAAAATGACCTACTATACTTCAGTACAAACACAGGTTTAATTTCTTTCTATGTTCTTTTTCCTCTGCAGTCAAAGGACCGTGTAAACCCCCACTCAGCATGGGTTTTGTATTGTCCTGGTTTTTAGACTCTGTCTCTTTCCGCTCAGACCGCACAACTAGCAGTCTGGGTTTCCGTCAGGGGCATTCCATTAAACTATGGTCAAGCTTGACAACTTAGGGCCTATTTTATACCTTGGTGGATCTGGTCCCGCTGTTACTTTTCCAACGGTTTCACCGCCCGCCTACTTGGCGCTCCGCTCGCTCTATTTAAATGTCAGCGGGTCTAATGGTGATAGTCCGTCCGAGTGCCGCAGTCTCCGCCAGAATTTTCCTCCCGTGTCGACTGCCACTTTTGCCTATGACGCCGTCGGAGGGAGATCAGCCAAGATTATCGCTGGCTCAATCACAATGTGCTTATCCGTCAACGAAACTGTGGTGGGGACACCTCTAAACTTGAGTTAGCGGAATGGGAGAAAATGAGGTAGAAGTTTACCTTTTTTTATGTTTTCCACTTCCATTAAATTCTTGAACCCCATTGCCCAGGTCCTTCCTTTGCTGCTACTACTTGACCATGAAGCTAATCAACTCGGTTGTCACTGGGATCTAAGGTAAGCCTCTTTTTCACTTTCGCTTCGTGTATTTTTACATTGCTCTTACATGCAATTTCTTTCTTATGTGTACTGCAGTAGTGTTCATTTTACAACTTATCAATGGAAAATGAACACACCTGTAATGACACTTAAAAAAATATTTGTTTGTTGTGATGGTTGTGGGTGTTGTGCTTGTGGTGCCTGTGGAGGTACATTCAATAGTGTGCGTATGTTGTTTGTATGCTATGCTATATGTAAAACAGATGGCATAACACATTACCTACATATATTTTGGAAGCAAAAACAACATATGTCTAGTGTCACATTAATAAGTACATCCCCTAAAGCCCTTGCCAATTCTAAAACACTTGTGATGTTCTAGGGCAGGGCTTGGGCCAGGTCCTCAACGTGTATCTGGTCATCTATGTCATCTGAGCACTGGAATCATGCATGACTTGGCTTTCTGTCACGCACTCAGCTAGTCCCAACTGCGGAGACGATGCTGGAGATGATTCTGGACTTCCTTTCCCTCCAGAGGACAGCAAATGCCAAGATAACAAAACCTAAGAACACATACTGTTCCCCAGGGGGTTGGGATAAAATAAGAAAAGAGAGATTTGCGGTATTGGATATGATCTGCGGCTGTGCAACACTGCGTTACAAGATCTGTCACTTCAGAGACCTTCTACGTTTGTGAGGTAGATGTTCACTGAACCAGAACCTCAGGTTTTGAGATGACGCAATGCACTGGAAATAACAAGAGGAGGCAGTTACCATCCGTACACTAACAGGTCTCCATATACAGTGACCATACACTTACGGTTTTCATCAGCAGCCAGGAGCGGCCCGTCCATTGGGGGTGATGGGCCACGCTCCCCACCTTTCGCCCCTCATGAACAGTGTCTGTCAGGCTGAACAAAGGTCAGCCTGACAGACACGCTGAACAAAGGTCAGCCTGACAGACACTGTTCACTTTCAGTTCAGGCAGCCAAGAGCCAGACATGCACATTTAGCGCAGGCTCCTGGCTGACTGAGCTGAACTTTGCTGGGCTGAGGAAATCACAGCTCTTGTGGGCGTGACGTCCTCAGCTCAGCAAAGGTCCCTGAGGCCCTCCCCTCAGTGACGAGGGGTAGCGTCACTGATTGCCACGCACCTGAGTGCTTCAGTTTTAAGCTCTGAAGTGTCCAGCGTCGAGTGTCAATCAGCGACACTTCATCACAGAGTGGGGTGGGGTAAGCAGTCTCACTGACCCCATCCCACTCTGTGATGATGTTGGGACTGCTGCCTTCCCTCATTGGCTGACCTCAGGTCAGCCAATGAGGGAAGGCAGCAGTCGCAAGCCTCCTGGAACCTCCGAAGCAGAGCTGGCTGCAGGTAGGTGCTTGTTTTTCTTTTAAACTGTTTGGTGCTTGCATGCGTGTAATGTATGAATGTCTGGTGAAGAGTGTTGTGGATGGATGTGTTTGTGTGCGTGCGTGTATGTCTGAATGTTTGGTGAAGAGTGTTGTGAATGGATGTGTTTGTTTGCGTGCATGTGTGTGTGTGAATAAATTGCTTTGAGTGTTATGTGGATGTGTGCGTGTGTGTGAGAGTGTGTCCCGCCTGCCCCCCTCCCTCCAAAACTTACCGGTCGCCACTGTCAGCAGCATGACATGAGAGCAGAATAACCAAAATTACAGATTGGAGTTTGGGACACTCCTAAGGATTAAACTCGGAACACAGATTTCGGAACAAGGTTCATACATATATCTAAGATTCTGAAGTGCTTTCTCTAGGCACTACTGTTCATCAAAGAAACACGTTGCTCAGGTCTTTAATCGTTACACAAACCCAGTTCTAGTGCCAAGGTTGTAGGAAGGGTACAGAATATAAACACACAAGAAGTGCTGGAGTAAATCATAGAGAGGGCATGGAGGAAAAGTCTATCGTCTCTGAAGACGTGGATACTCAGTCCTGCTTACTACTATAGGAGGATTAGTGTGCACTAACCTGATATCAAGTACTTAGCCTAGTTCTTCCACTTGACTGAGGTTTGAAGAAATCTCGAGGCTTTGACTCAGAGAGTCGCAGGGGCTCTAGAGTAGCAGTGCAGGAGGAAGAGAGGAGGAAGACGTCAAGGGAGTTGAAGCCACAGGAACGACAGGTTCAGATGGACTTAAAAGAGACTGGAGCGCTTCTCGGTTCCGGCAGGATTCTTCAGGTGAGTAGGAAGGTTAAGCTTGTTCCGCAGGGAGCGATGCCAAACAACGATTGGGCAGGGTTTATATACCCTCTCGAAGACTCAATGGATGTGGCTAGATCACATGTGGCACATGGGGCACATGGCAGTCTAGAACATTCTCGAACCTTGGAGAAAACATGTGTTAGTAAACTCTCTTTGACCTTACAGAAGGGGTCATGACAGAGAGGGCTCAGGAGGTAGTGATGACATGAACCACCATTCTTGGGGTCACTCCTTTGCAAGCTCCCTGGGAACAGTGAGCCTACTATCAACCAGGTCTTGGGGCAGATCTAGAAAACAAAGGCTGACCATGTGCTCCTTTGCAATCAAGTTATACAGCTCCTGATATTTTTTTACTTTACTGCCCTTCATCCAACCATCTAGTGCATTGCAAAAAGAATTAACACAACCCACTCAGGTCTGTTGGGATAGTTTCTGACTGTCTTTGAACTTCTGCCTATACTTCTGTGGATGCAAACCAAATTTTCTACTCAGGGCTTCTTTCAGAGGGGGATACCTCATCCGGTCACCTGCATCGAGGGCCAGTAGGGTGTCCCTCACCTCAATAGGGATGTGCTGCCAAAGACCAGCGCCCCAATCCCCCTCAGGGATGTTGTACATCTGCAGAGAAATCTCATAGGCCTCAAACATTCTGTCTATGTAGTCTCCCACCACAGAGCCATGCACCAGACCTTTGGGAAAGTGAACCCTCCTGTCAGAGGGCACTGAAGAAACGCTGCCACCATCACTGCTGAATTCAGCCTGCTAGGCCTTAATGTCCAGCTCCTTCAGACTCAATTCATGAGCCAACATTAGTTTCCTTTCCACTTTGGCCAATTTCTTCTACTCCAGGGCCCTTTCCAAGCCCCTTTTCTTCTCCTCCTCCTCCTCCCATTTCAACTTGGCAAACTCCAACTTGAGTTTCCTCTCCTCCCTCCTGTCCTCCAGCTCCTCTGGGGGCAGGTCTCTGGATGATAAACTGCTCCCTGGCGGGCGTGGAACCATCAATCCTGGTAGTCCAAGACCCTCCTCTGGGTCTTGGTCCAAATCACCCTCCTCATTCAGCTTCTCATCCTCCTCTGGGGTCACATTCAATGCAGCATGAACTTCTGACCAGGCCATCAGCACCTTTTGCAGCTCCACCTTCCTGGTGGCGCTCTTTACAGGAAGTCTAAAGTCCTAACGGAAATCCTTGAGTTGGACCATGGTGTAACCCTCCAGTTTGGCCAGCTCAAAGTCCATTTTTTCAGGTGCAGATGTAGAACTAAAAACGCCAATTAGGGAGAATAGAAAAATGAAAAATGCCAATCAGAGAGAATTTACTTGAATTGGTCTTAGGTATGGATTGGTAGTGTACACCAAATTACTGGAAGTCACTGCACAAAAACAAGTCCAATCATCACCGTTGATCACCAGTGTTAGAAATTGGGTTTCTGGTTGGCAGAAGCATGCACCCTGCCCAAGCGGGAATCACAATACTAGTCAGGGTAAGTCAAACACACATAGAGGTAGCTTGGCACAGAGCAGTCAAACTTAACTTAAGAGGAAATGTCTGAACAGTAAAACTGTGGAACCACCACACCAAAATATACCACACCTGGTTATACAAATAGGGCTTAATGTAATTAACAAAACAAGACCACAACAACAAAAATCCAATAAGTAGAACCAGAGTTATGACTTTTTAAAGATTAAATTGAAATGCAGTGGTTAAAAGCATAAAGCGTCAACCAGGCTATCTGGTCGTGCTTGACGGGGAAAAATCCAAAAGTTCAGGCTGACCACGATGGAGTCAGATACAGGGACCAACATTTTCCTGCTGCAAAGTACCTTGGTTGTGCCGTCAACAGAGTCGAGATGCGTGGAGCAGGAGGCGACATGTCAGGCAGAAAATACAGGATTCGTAGGCGATGCATCGTTGTTGAGCAGCGCAATTATGGAGGCATTGTTGCAATGGACAACCTCATCTTCAGCTTTACCTTCTGGTTAAATATACTTCATCATGAGCAAGGGCACTCTGCAAGTCGATTCAAGCAGGATCAGCCTCCATCAGATGTCCTCAGTCCACATTTACTGATTCACAGATTTTAGAAAAAAGTGTCCAACCTCTGGTACTAGCTGGCTATGTCCAATTCTCTGCCTAGTTCACTTCCTTAGCAATACTGTTGGACCTGGCCCTCTCTCAAGAGTCACCCCATAACGTTTAGACTTTTTCCCTCCACTTTTGGCCAAATCAGTTTTTATTGGCTTTAGGAGTCCGTGAACTTTAGCACTGCTAAACAGAAATTGCTTGTGCTCTCACCTCAAAACATGGTTAAATTGGTTTATCCCCAATTAGCATATTTAATTTACTTGCATATCCCTTGAAGAGTAGTACGCCATATACCCATGGCTTGTAAATTAAATGCTACTAGTTGGCCTGCAGCACTGATTGTGTCTCCCACTTAATTAGCCCTTTAAACATGTCTCAGGCCTGCCATTGTAGAGCCTGTGTGTGCAGTTTTAAACTGCCATTTTGACCTGCCAAAATAAACCTCTTGCCAGGCCCAAACCTTCCCTTTAATACTTATAAATCACCCATTGGGTGGACCCTGGGCAGCTCAGAGGGCAGGGTGCAATGTATTTAAAAAGTTGTACATGTACTTTTAGGTTTTACATGTCCTGGTAGTGAAAAGCTCTTAAATTTGTTTTTCAAAACTGTAAGGTCTATCTTTCCCATAGGATTACAGTGGAGTTGCCTTATTACATTTTATAAGTGTAATTTCCAAATGAGAGACATAACCAGTTCATGTTTGGTGTTTTTGAAATTTGGGTGAAAAGCACTATTTAGTGGTGAAGTCAGGTTTTTGATCACAATTTTAAAAATGCCACTCTTAGAAAGTTGCCATTTTTCTGCCCTTAGTCCTTTTGTGGCCTATAGGCTGGCCTGGGTCACATGACTGGTTGTAACTGACAGACTTTGTGAATTAATCCCAGACAGTCACACAATAGAGAGATTAGGTGTGCCTGAGTCTGCCATCTGCTGGCAGAATGAGTGGGTGCAGTGGAGCACAGCTCCACTTGCACCTAAATAGCCGGTGCTCTGCCTTCACACAAAGAGCCTAACGACCCTGCATTGTCACTTCAGCCAGCTTGAAGTCAGGGCAGTGGTTGCAGGAAATTCCATGCACTTTAAAGCCACTGTCTAGAAGCTTCTCCCACATTCCAGAACCAAGGAACCAGTGTTTTAAAGAGGGACCTCAGACACCACATCTTCAGTACACTTCTGGACCTGTGGACACTCTGCCAGGAAGAAGGACTGTTGTGCTGCTAAAAGGACTACCACTCTGCAGGACTGCTACTCTGAAGGAGCTACTTACTGCCTTGCTGTGCTGACCTGCTGCCTTCTTGCCTGGGGAATGAGGAATTGGACCTGAAACCCATCTTGAACCCCGGATCCCAGAGATAGTTAAAGGGCTAGTGTGTTGGCCTTCTGATCTGAGCCTCAGGGCCATAAAAGGCTCCACAAATAGCTCCTCAGTCTAGCTGCATCGAGTTCCTGACCCCCAAGTGGTGCCTTTCAGGTCCTGGACCCTTGGTGCGGCTCACAGACTTTTGAAAACAAGCTTTTAGGCTCTTCGCGACCAAAAACGGACCAGTTTGCAACAGAACAGCGCCGCTCGCACAGAAATTAATAGCGAGCCGCCACCAGCCCATCTCTTTGCACAGCAAGCATCGATCACCCGCAAAGGACTGCCACCACGAAGCTCCAGTCCACCTGTCTGTGACACCCGATCTGCTCTTTACACCACGCTGACAACAGCCTGCGATGCTCTCCTTGCTCCCTATGACCCTCTCTAACATGAGCAGAACTCTTGGCACAAAGCTTGAGAAGGTAAACCTCCAGCTGGACTAATCTGGGACTGTATCCGACCAGCGCTCAGTCGCATTTTGCCTAAACTTTTGACTTTGCCCTGGTGCAGCGCGACCAGATAGCCAAAGTTGACGCTTTATGCTTTTAGGCACTATATTGCAGTTTATTCTTTACAAATTCATAACTCTGGTTCTACTAATTGGATTTTGCTATATTTATTAAATTAGGCTCTATATTCTAACCTGGTGTTGGATATTTTTGCTTGGTGTTTCCACTGTTTTACTGTTTGTGTTACACATATACTATACACATTGCCTCTAAGTTAAGCCTGACTGCTCTGTGCCAAGCTACCAGGGGGTTCAGCAATGGTTAATTTTGGATTTTTTTGTGCCTTATCCTGACTAGGATTGTGGCTGCTGCTTGACCAGGGCTCATACCTCAGTCAACCAACAACCCAATTTCTAACAAATGCAATACGATACAATAATTACATGAAGACTCTTAGATGTTTTGTTAAATTTATATACATCACTCATCAGCCTTGATGGCCAAATGAGATATATTTTTAAAGATTGTAATGCTTATTTCCTCTTGGTCATATGGTAATGCCATAGTACTAGTGTTGCTAGGCTGAGGTACCGCTCAAGTGAGGCAGAAAATGTTAGGCAACCACAAGGTGGTATTAATTTTTTGCCTTTCCTGGTGCTGGCCAGGAGCGGCTCCTCCGCTATGGCAGAGGAGCATCGCCTCCACTGCCAGCGGCAGCAGCTGCAAAACTTGAAAAATAAAATGATAATAAAGCATGTTTAATATTGTTTTATTTTTCTCCTACTGTGGAGTCTTTGGGGCGGGCCAGGGGATAACAGGCACCGAGGGGGAGTGGTGGGCACTGTTATCAGTGTGCTGTTATGAACCCCATTGTACCCCAAAATAGGCCTAGGTAGTTGCACAACTTTTTACCTACATTTGTCCTACCTTGCTCTACATAACGGTTCTGGCGCTGACCTTTCACCCAGTTAGGTGCTGAATAAATGTTGTGTGGTTTTCTCTGAAAACTAGCCTAATTTATTATGCATGAGGATTCCCAGTATCACAGTAGGATTACCATCATCTGCATAATAACTCTGTATAAGGGTCACCACTATCGTCATCCTGGGCCGAAATGCCCACAGTACCATGACACATCTAGGTAGAACCTCTGAGGGTACTTTTCGGGCATATAAGCACCACATCTTTGCTGGGCAAAGGAGGAGAAGAAGCTTCCATGCTGACACGCTGACATGAGACTCTGAGGTACCTGCACGCAGACATTCCAGCACGCAGTGGTCTGACATCCCTCGCGGGGTGTCCATCTCGAGACCAAGATGGGGTCCTTTATTCTCTCACATCTGGTAATGGGGTTGACTCTTTGCTAGGGGGATTCTTGGCTATACACCTATATACATGCTAGGTACATTTAGGTACATCTAGTTAGGGCTTGCATCATAGAAGTATGCATTATTATTGACATGTATCTATATGCCTGCATATATTCAGTGTTTTAGCACTAGGGTAGAATTCTACCTTCTATTTACTCTATTGGTGCTTATCACCGTATACATCTTTTTCTGTCTAGTTGTTGCAGCACATGCATTTTATACTAGAATGACACTGGTTCAATAATTACTTATTGAAAACGTCCCCATCGTTTATTCTGTATATCTCTCTGAGAGCAAGTAAGCAGGAGTGACTGAGCAAAAAGTACTGTACTGTTTCCACGATCCCTTAGGGGTCAGGGTTGTCATGTTCGATAGTTGCCAGAAACTATTCGCTCCTTAGTGAGGTTGTGGGGCTTGTAGTGGCACTGTGAGCGAGCAGGTCTACAGACTAACATATCCTTTGGGGGTGTCTGGAATCAGTCTGGAAACCAATACCCTAGTTTATGTTGTCTAAACGCGCATATCCTATATAGATTTGTAGGAACTACACAACAGTGCATGACGGTTTGGCCAGCCATCTCATGCCGGCCAAACCGCAATGCGCACTGAAGCTGTCTTCAACCCGAGCTGCGCTGCCGAGTTGGAGACAGCAGAGAAAATCATTGCACCCAAATACAAACATAGATTGACAAAAATGATAATCAGTTCCAAAATGTATATAATATATATTAGGTCATACTCAACTAGTACAACATTTTCAATGGTTGCTCAAATGCATGTGAAGTGGAACAAGTGCTCAAGGAGTTCTCGTGAAGGGATGGGAGTATAGAGTATAAGTGCAATCAATTACAATATTTACAAGGAAATGATGGAGGAACCTGTCTAACAATGCATAATGTACTAACTAATATACTCCACAGTTGCAAGACGCCGTAAATGCATGTTTCATCATCTGCATGTGGGCAATTTCTAAAGGTATAGGTTGAGGTTAAAGGAAAATTCGACGTTTTGACCCCAAGAGTAGCGGAAAGGCCAGTAGTTCCTTAAAAAGAGGTCTTCATCAGGACAGAGGAACGTCTCGTTTCCGGAGGCAATATCAGCACAAGAGGTACTCGAACAGATTAATACTGTATTAGCAAAATTAATTCATACATTGTATCATGCCCAAAGAATTTGAAATACCCTGGCCTAACATACTTTGTAGCCAATTTATGAGTCATTGAGCCCATTTTCCTGAGTTTTCCACCGCATTCCTGGCAGTGGATTTTTGAGGTTGCTCGTTCCTCTGTCCTGATGAAGATCCCTGTTTAAGGAACTACTGGTCTTTCCGCTAATCTTGGGGTCGGAACTTCGACTATTCCTTCTTTGTCATTAATTGTTTTATTTTGGGTGCAATGATTTTCACATTTTACCATTCCCGGTTGGACCAGTTCTTTGCTGTACCATATCTGACCCAGGTCCAGCTGAGTGCTGGGTTTCCCCATTGTCGTGTAATGATGGGTTGGAGACAGCAGGCACAGGCTTCCAGTTTCCCTGGGTGTGCAAATCGAGGGCACTCACGCCAATCCTGATGCTGCTCTCATGCTGTGAGAGCAGCGTCAGAATTGGCCGCAGGGTAGTCTGGGAGCCTGTGCCTGCAGTGGAGCCAGAAGAGCGGCGATGCAGCTGGATTCAGGTAAGGTTTTTTTTTGTTTATTTGTTTTGACCCACAACTACCCCCCACCCAGCTTCTTTGCCCCACCACCTGCTACGACTGGTGTTGGCTTCAGAAGAAGACACAGACGTTTTAAAATGGCCTGTAGCCTCCCTTAGAACAACGCAAAGGACTACAACACTGCGGGGTGCCTTAATTCATTCTGGAAGATGGGCCATGGAACTCTGTAGCTGACCTTTGAGCTTTGTTCATGAGCCTCATATGGGTTGGTACAATCAAGGAACATCTCAATAACCCACTAGGAAAATCCTCTACACAATAAAAGAACAGCAAAGTCCACTGCTCTTTTCTTATAGTATGCATGGCACTGCCACACGGCGCCTGCATATTTTCTGTTATCTCATGTGCCATGGAAAGTACAATATGCACACTGGGTATTCATCACAAGACATCTACTCCAATGATGTGCTCTTAATCTCTTTAATTAATTTGATTTGGGTTATACTAAATCTCACATAATCATCACTACCTGCAAGGCAAGCCTTAACCTCAGCCAAGCTATTAGCACACTGAAGCAAGGGTACCTTAGAAAGAGTTGGCTCATTTGCCTATGTGGTATCTAAATGCAGTGGGAGTCCGGTTATGGTCCATTGAGCCTTTGCTCTCACATCTTCAATACAGCAATTGTGTAAAACCAAACTAGCCTAACACAAATGATAAGCCTGTGATTCTTGCAAAGGTGTATCAATTCAGCGTTTTGAAAGCCCTGTCACCTTCTTTCTTACATGACAAGATTGCACACCCGGATAGTTTATTCATAATTACTTACACTCAAAGGAATTACAGGGTTTATTAGACACCTACAGCTGGTCTATAATGTGGTAGGCTATATTAGAGAATTTACTATCAGAAAAACTGGATCAACAATGTATGTGCAAATCAAGTGATGTTAATGTCCCATCCAATGAATACATAATAGTTTATTTCCATCGTGCCATTAGCATTTACTAATCAGTGTTAGATTGGAGGCATCTGTATAATGTCATTGGACATGAGGAGAGGTTGAAGATAATTGCAACACTTATAATGGCATGCTACTGGTGGCTTATTAAAAACTTAATAAGGAAACCTGAATGGTTTTACTTTCATTAACGTTGGCTGGTTTGAAAAAATGTTCCTGAATTTGTACAAATATATTAAGCTAATGAACAATTCCTGGAAGACCCATCTGGAACTATTTGATACAAAATGGTGTATTATCTGAATTCCCATATCTTGGACACAGTAATTACTTTTGTGCTTAGTGTGGCAGAAAATTCACTGAGCAGCCAATTGTTCAACCGGCCTTTTGTAAATGAAAAGCTATAATGAATACAGACACAGGAACAAGCATTCCACATTTCCATTCTGTGCAGCAAATAGAAAGCCTCAAGGCCTCCTACTTGCAGCATTGCTCTCGACGTCTATTACTACTGAATCTGCTCCTTCTTCTGTCAGAAAGCAAAGGTTCACTTTTTATGTTCTTTTTATCGCTTTTTGTGAACAATATAACTTCATTAACATTACAAACAAAAAATCAGTGTTTTAAATGTTGCTTACCTCTACCAATCAGATTTCAGCTTTTTATTTTGTAGTGTCACATGCCAATGCTGAGCATTCGCCTGTCACATAGTGCTGGGTTGCAAAAATTGCGAATTGTTTTTCTTCAAGTCTTTGTTTCAGTTTCAGTCTTCTGACAAATGTGCATATGGACTTTTCCTACACACAGATCACAAAGGATCCTGCATACACAGAGGAGAGCTGTGCTGGCAGTGCAAGTGCTGTGCTCCATTTTGTAGACCGGCTTTCAGTGAATAGTAACCCTGTGGCTGCTGCTGCTTTAGTACTTATCGCTGATCCCCCCTCACTGCAGCGACCCCAATCTAATCACCCACGTGACATTGTGCTGCAAAATGCAGCTATGTAATACCCACGCCTCGGTTTTATGTGGAAATTAAATCCCACACATTTGTATTCAAGTCTTGCATGAGTGCTGGACATACGAGAACGCGCAACACAAGGAGGGGGCATATTTGTCCATATCTAAATTATGCATTCTTCTGCAGGAGTCCTGACTGATGCCTGAGAAAAGCGATATGTAACAGCTATATATAACCCTGTATAAATTATGGAAGCACACGGGTTTGTATTGCTCCAACACATTTTGTACAGTGGCATATGTTTGTGTACGTTCATTAATTTTGGGAATTTGCACCTATGCAAACAGCATTTTTTTGGTCTTGCCTGAAACAGCACATACGCTGTCATTTACAAGACATTCTGCTTACTTACAGAGGACTAAGGGCCAGATGTACGACCCTTTTTTGCGGCCGCAAACGGGAGATCCTCCCGTTTGCGACCGCAAAAAAGGGTAATGGCATGTACAAAGGCTATTTTGCGAATCACTGACTCGCAAAATAGCATTTGCAACTCCCGATATTAGGAAGGGGCATCCCTTCCAAATAGCGAGTCACCATGCCATGTAAAATTGTTTTGCGACTGCATTTGTGGCCGCAAAACACTCGCAGTTTACCACCTACTTCAAGAAGGTAGTAAACCACTCGCAAACGGGAAGGGGTCCCCAGGAGACCCCTTCCCCTTTGTGAGTATGTGAGAAAATATTTTAAGAGCAGGTAGTGGTCCCAGGGACCACTGCCTGCCCTTAAAAAAATGAAACTGAAAAGTTTTCTTTTTCTTTTTTAAATGCAGCCCGTTTTCCTTTAAGGAAACCAGGCTGCATTTAAAATAAAAAGACTGCTTCATGAGGCACAGGGTCAAGACTGATTTGCATATAGCTGTGTCTGAACTGGGGTGGAAAAGTGAGCTAAAGAATGATGATGGATTCAACTCAGATCTGTGACTGGGGGTGAATGTTTGAAAAGTTTCAGCACTCCGTCCATCTTCTCCTTGTGTTTGCTTTGTTTGCCCTAAGTTGGCAGGGTATGCCCAGATGTGGGTCCCTTGCTCACTTTGCCACTGGATTCAAGCTAGTCTGGCTGAAGAGGGCTGTTAGCCCGAAACCGGTCCCAGGATGCTTGTTTCCGGTCCAGGGAAGACATGGCTTGGCAGTTCGGGCTGGACTGTTCCCATGAGGCACAGGGTCAAGACTGATTTGCATATAGCTGTGTCTGAACTGGGCTGGCAAAGTGAGCTAAAGAATGATGATGGATTCAACCCAGATCTGTGACTGGGGGTAAGTGTTTGAACAGTTTCAGCACTCCGTCCATCTTCTCCTTTGGTTTTGCTGTGTCATCTGAAATCACCAGTGATCCCTAGCTTATGACTGTCAAAACAATGTGTCTACGCGCTTCCTGGAAAAATAAGTACACTTTATTATTTTTCTGGGGTTCTTGGAAAACCTAGAAAGATGTTCACGTCACAATTCAGCTGCGGGCTGCGAGGGAGCCACTGGTAAGTTCTGAGGGCCAAGACATGGTGTGCTATCCAACATATGTCTCACTTAACCACTGGGCCAATAACGCCTTCTGCTCCTATTAACTATTTAATGACTATTCAGTCACTCTGTCTGCAGAATCAACATGCAGCGACCACACATTTTTCTTATTCCCGGCTCAGTGCAGACTTCAGAGCCAAAAAGGGGCAAGCCTCCATCAAGGGGCTGCACCAGAGAGTAGAGTTGCTAGGAACAAGAACTAAGGTTCAAGTTACCTCTCAATTTAAAATGTGTCTCCAAGCCCTTGTTCCTACTGCTGAATTTGCAAAGCCATTAGGTCTCACCTATGCAAGCTTTTGCCTTTGTCAATGTTTTTAACCATATTGTATGTTACCATGTCGGTCGCGCCATAGAGCTTTAATTTTTTTTAAATTGATGGCGGTAGGGTGGTCCGGGGGTCTCGGTGGGGGGGAGGGGAGGTGTGCAGCACGGAGGGTGTAGATGCCTTCCATCGTGGTGTAGTGCAACATGTCTAGAAACATTGACAAAAGCAATAGCTCTGTGAGAAAGTAGATTATTAGTTGGGTTGAATGGCTGGTCATCACAAGTAATAACGTCATATTTTTGTTAGGTCCAGTAAAGGTTTCATTAGTTTAAACTTGAGCTCAACACCTGGTAGCTATGGCACAAAGCAGACAGGGTTGATTAAGAAAATGTGTAAAGCATTTAGAAGTACCAAAACAGTTAAAACATCAAAAATATAACACATTAAAAATCCCACTCTAATTTATACAAATAGAGAATATTTAATGAACAAAAATACACCAAAATGGCAAAAGTCCAATAAGCTGAATCGCAGATATGAATATTTAAAAACAAATATTGCCAAAAAGCGCGAAGCACCAACCGTGGGCAACTGATCATGCTAGACCGGACCAAGAGTAAGGTTTAAATCCGACTGCAATTGAGCGCAGGTTGGACACAGAGACCCGGTTTGTCCCTGTCAGAAGTTTTACCTCCTGACTTAGGGGGTCATTACGATGACGGACGGAAAAGCCCTCCGACCGCCGTGCCGCGGAAAAAAACCAGCCGCATGTTCCGCGGCAAAACCGGCGGTCACAGTAAGATGCAAAGAATGTAAAATCCGACCGCGGCGGTCAGATTTCACAAAAATCCGTCCGCCACGTCTGGAAAACCAGTAAATCCGACCAAGGCAGGCGGAAATGCTGTGGAAAGCACTAAAAAAGCCGATCCTCACCCGGAATGACCACAAGTGAAATTATGATAAGATGGCAGAGCAGGCGGAACGATAATTGTTTTCCGACCGCTGCGGTCACGTGAAAAGTGAATGGCAGAGCAGGCGGAACGATCATTGCGTTCTGACCGCTGTGGTCGAGCGGAAAGAAGAATGGCGGTCGAATACAACCACACAACAAGGCCTCCAAGTGTGCCTGTTCTTTCCGCTGCCCTCAAATATATTTGACACACCCCAATGATACACCTCCATGGTATTGAAAACCAAACAAATCCCAGGTCAACATGGAGAACACACCTGACAGGAATACCTCATTTTGACACACCCACATAGCTGAGTATAAAACCAACCTCTTCCCTGACCATCATCCTTTGCACAACTCCAGCAGTGAAGGGCCAAACACCACAGCTGAAAGGAGAGGCAAGTCATCACACATCACACCATCACAACCACTCACACCAACACTACCAACACACACCTCACACATCTCCACCACCACCTTCCCACCTGCACTTGTCACTTATTTGCACATCACACACCACAGCACAGAAAAAAATGCCCAAATTCACAGACAATGAGTTGTCAGTGATGGTAGACGAGATAATTAGAGTAGAACAACATTTGTTTGGAAGCATGGTCCAACAGACACCACTAGTCAGAAAAAATCAAATGTGGGAAAGGATAGTCAACAAAGTCAATGCAAAAGGATAGTCAACAAAGTCAATGCGGTAGGGACCACCCTGCGCACACTGCGTGACATCAAGAAGAGGTGCATTACCTAAAGTCCAGGTTGAAATACCATGCCAACAGGAACCATGAGGCGGCTTAGAGGACTGGCGCGGTGGCCCTCCCATTCCACCACTAACATTCACTGAATGGGAGGAGAAGGTGCTTGCCATACTGCATCCAGAGAGTCTCACAGGAATAGCTGGGGGAGCGGAGGCTGGTAAGTATCAACAAATGTATCCCATCACACTGCCATGTACTGTCTTGCACAACTATAAAGCTACACTTTCTAGACCTAAATGCACTTATGTACAACACACTCTTCCCAACACATGCCTCACATATGTATCATTTCCTTCCTCAGACTCACTTCAAATGTAGGTAGCAAAATTTCCATGGGGGTATGTGTACAGGCAGCCAGCACTACAACTCCCACCAGGCACCCTTGACTCACAGCTGAGCAGGATGGAACATTCACCCCACCCAGAACCATGTGGCAGCCATTTCATTGCTCTCTTTCACCTAACAGGTAGGTAGCCTTCCCGTGCTCACTTGCCTCACCCCTGAGCAAGATGGAACACTCACCCCACCCAAGAGCCATGTGTAACCTATTCCCTTCCTCTGCTCCACTTCACAGGGAGGTAGCCTTTTCAACAGGGAGGGGTGTGTGTGTGTACAGGCAGCCAGCACTACAACTCCCACCAGGCACCCTTGACTCACAGCTGAGCAGGATGGAACACTCACCCCACCCAGAACCATGTGGCAGCCATTTCATTGCTCTCCTTCACCTAACAGGTAGGTAGCCTTCTCATGCTCACTTGCCTCACCCCTGAGCAGGATGGAACACTCACCCCACCCAAGAGCCACATGTACCTTATTCCCTTCCTCTGTTCCACTTCACAGGGAGGTAGCCTTCTCAACAGGGAGGGGTGTGTGTACAGGCAGCCAGCACTACAACTCCCACCAGGCACCCTTGACTCACAGCTGAGCAGAATGGAACACTCACCCCACCCAGAACCATGTGGCAGCCATTTCATTGCTCTCCTTCACCTTACAGGTTGGTATCCTTCTCATGCTCACTTGCATCACCCCTGAGCAGGATGGAACACTCACCCCACCCAAGAGCCATGGGGCAACCATCTCCCTCCACTGTGCCACCTAACAGGTAGGTAGTCAGCGCCTGCACCCTGTCATCCTTCTCAAAATGCATGGAGATATATGACCACCACATCCCTCACATCAAAATGTCACATCCAGTGCACACACAGCTAAGCACATGTAAATGTCACAGCAATTACACTTTGAATCACAAAGTCACATGAGAAATAAAATCAGGGCCCAATCATGCAAAGCACACAATGCAATGTGTAATTCCCATAGTTTGAGAGCATGAATGCTCATATGAACACAACACATGCATGGTCAACCTGTCAAAAAAAGAAAACCACATGATTTAAAACCAATATTAACTAATGAAATCATGAAGATTTGGCATAGCTGAAACAGATTCTCAGAAAAGTCTACAATATCCAAGCATAAAACAAAGTGGATGTGCACAAAGTTGGTAGATGATGACAAGTCCTTGTAAACACACTATCTGTACATGTCAAATGGTCGTTATTTACATGTCACAATAATAACAAGTAATGTATGTTCCTCTACATCATGTTATGATGCTGATAATCTTCTACCAATACCAAGTGATTGCAATGTAAAATGTTTGGCGTATCAACTGAAGCATCCAAAACTGTGTCACCAAGGTTGTGGAGTGTACTTAACTGATAATCTAACCTCTGTCCAACAGGAGATTCACAAGCAATAGCTGGCGAAAACACCACCACCCAGCAGAGCCAGTCTCCCCCCCAGAACGTGAACTCTCTGATGCTGATTCTTTACGTTTCTCAGATGAGGAGCAACAACCTGGCCCCTCAGGAATGCCAGGGCGCACTCCGTCTCAGGGCCTCATTGTCCCCACCACCACCACAACTATCAACACACCAGCGACAGCTACTATGCTGACCCCTGCTACAACAACCTGTGCTGCAGCCACCTCCACCATCACCACTGCTGCCTACAACACTGTCCCTGGCTCAGTGGTTACCATCACTACCACACAAGCCGAGGATGCCAGGGACAGTGTTCGGGTGCGTCGACAGCCAATGCCACAGGTCCGTGTCAGCAGGGCAGGTGGGAGGGCAACTGGGGGACAATCACATGAGGACACTGAGACAGAAGCCCTGGCCACCGTTGCAAGAGTCCTTGGTGCATACAAACAGAACCAGAGACAGATGGGCCAGGTTGTAGAAGAACTGCGTGAGCTTCGCCTGCTGCAGAGGTCCATGGACACACGAATGGGACAACTTGTGAATCTCATGGGCCAGCTTGTGTGTGTTCTGAGGGACATACATGCTGCTCAAATGACGGCTCAACCCCCGTCCAGTGGCCAGCCTGCTGAAACTCCCACCACCTCAGCTGCGGCCACAGAGATGGGTGAGCTGCAAGACAATGACTCCTCAGACACCTCTGAGCCTGCAGCAGAGGCCCCCCGCCAAACACAAGAGGGGATGTCCGAGAAACACCACAGGAGGATCACATGGCAAAGCACCAAGTCGCTGAGCCAGCCATGATGGCACATGTGTTGCACTGAACATTGACTTTGTTGATTATCCAATCCCACATTGCCATGTTGATGGCAGGAGTTTGTTGGACTGTGTAATTCCATTATTGTGGGGACTACTCTATTTGTCTCTTTTACCATCACTGACAACTCATACACTCACTATGCACAAATTACCTTTCATTCACTTAAAATTTAACACAATCTAATAGAAAATAAACACTATTTACACACCTATGCCTTTGTGTCAGTTCCATGTTTATTGTGATAAACTGTGATGTACAATGTCAACTCTGATTCCAATGTACCACAAGCTCTGATTGTGAGGAGATATTGATGGGGCGAGGAACCTAGAAAGACACAAGAGGATGACATTGACTTGTCATATGATGGCATTACTGCAACACACACCACTAGTCAACACCGTACAAGATTCATAACACATAACAATGACCAACAACATCAACATAGACATGAGGTAAGTGGAAACAAAAACACTGTGCCACACACATCAGCCCTTAGCAGTGAGCCAACAACAGTCAGCATCCAAACACATCATCTATGCTTTGCCACTAACAGCAAAGTCAATCATAGTTGCTCAATGTTAACTTACACTCAAGGGAAGTAGTTAGCGATGAGCTGTTGACGCAGGTCAACACCTTCCTCTTCTCCACTATCATCGTCACTGGGCATGTGTGGATTTGCAGCGGGGGGCATCTGCTGCTCATCATCGTCCAGAATCAGGGGGATCTCTTTGCGCAAGGCCAAGTTGTGGAGCATGCAGCATGCAACTATGATCTGATACACCTTTTCGGGAGAGTAGAGAAGTGCACCACCACTCTTGTCCAGACACCGAAATCTAGCCTTCAGAAGTCCAAAAGCATGCTCCACTACACGACGTGTCCTCCCATGGGCATCATTGAAGCGGACTTCCCCCGGGGTACTTGGATGTCTCAGTGGGCTCAGCAACCAAGGGCAGTTGGGATACGCAGAGTCACCTAGTTGTGAGAAACACAGACCAAGTTTGTAATAGAAATAGTTGAGGAGAACAGCATGTCACACATGCAGCACACTACTTGACACAGCTTACTCACCAACAAGCCACGCACGCTCCGGATGCAGATTTTCCATCAATTGTGGGATGATGCTGTTACGCAGTATGTAGGAGTCATGTGCAGAACCTGGAAATTTGGCACATACATGGGAGATAATCATATTCGCTTGGCATACCACTTGCACATTAATTGAATGGCAATGCTTCCTGTTATGGTAGATGTGCTCACGTGCCTGTGGTGGAACTAGGCCAACGTGTGTGCAGTCAATGGCTCCAACAACATTAGGTATGTGACCAAGGTCATAAAATTCCCCCTTCACATCTGCCAATTCATGTCTCCTTGGAAAGTGGATGTAGCTGTCCTTGTAGGTCAACAATGCGGACAGCACATCATGCAACACCATGCTGAACATAGGTTGAGACATCCCATCTGCGATGGCCACCGTGTACTGAAACGAACCAGTGGCAAAGAAATGCAGAAGGGCCATCCCCTTTACTGTTGGTGTCAAAGCTGTTGGATATGTTCTGTGAAACCTCAAATGGGGCTCCAACTGAGCACATAGCTCTTGAAGGGTAAGGCGATTCAGACAGAATTTCTTTATGATGTCATCATCCTCCATTTTCTCCAGCTCTGGGAAAGGCCGATACACAGGTGGTCGTCTCCTACGTGTTGTGGCAGGGGACACATGTAAATAGTGTAGCGGCTCCTGGAGGGAGTGCTGCGGGGCGGTGGGGTGGGGCGGGGGAGGGGCAGGGTGGGGGTAGTAAACTCCGGCTTACGGCTGAACTGAGTTAAGTACATAAATAAATAAATAAATAAAACAAATTACATTGCGCGCGCTGCATCGCAATCGGCGATGCAGCGCGCGCAATGTAATTCATTTTATTTATTTATGTACTTAACTCAGTTCGGCCGTAAGCCGGAGTTTACTACCCCCCACCCTGCCCCTCCCCCGCCCCACCGCACTCCCTCCAGGAGCCGCTACTGTGTAAATATGAGTCAGAGAGGAGATGTGGCAAACATCTTACATAATGACTAACACAACTCCAACATTGACAGGACTGTAAAAACAGCTTAATGCACAAGTCACATGCACAGACACCTTGATCTCCTGTAGTCATTCATGTAGCCAGGAGGTACATATTAACTACTGTCAAATCTGAATCAGACTAAGTGAATGGTATATGGTACACTCCTACATCTTGTGTCACCAGCCCTGTGTGTAGCTGACACAGCACATGTGGCAAACAGCATCAATGCTGAGTTGTACGTAGTTTCTGTCGCTGCACAACCTTCTTGCTTTAGTCACACTAAGCACAACATCATTACAAAATGAGCACAGTGAGTGTAAGCTGGACAACTATCAATATGAATACAGCACTGTATACAGTGATATATGCACATTATGTGGTCAGTCCAGCATGACTGTGGGATGAGTTGGCATTTCACACATTGGCATGTTCACAAAAAGGATAAGCAATTCAACATGAAATCTGTAGACATGCCAAAATGGATGAAATTTGACATGTGAGTAAGTACATACCAATGCATTTAATCACGTGTACTGACATGACATGTGTGGGCATACTTGAGTTAAATATCACACTCTCAATTCACTTTACAACCAGGTGAAATAATTTTGTGTAAATGTATAGTGATCAGTGATGCAATTTGCAAAGCGATAATGCTATTGCACAATGTGTGTACAGGTGCGGTAGCCGTGCTCCGCCATTGCGGTCACAGGCATTGGCCACAATTGAAAGATGGCAGATTGCGGTAGAGACCACCTGGCCCCCGCGGTGTGACCCCGCCTATGCGAATGTCATTGCAGCCAATGGGAACCGCCATCGCGGTAGTGCAATACATTTTTTTAAACTCGCAGTAGGCGTGCTCCGCCACTGCGGTCACAGGCATAGGCCACAATTGAAAGAAGCCGGATTGCGGTAGAGACCACCTGGCCCCCCGGTGTGACACCGCCTATGCGAATGTCATTGCAGCCAATGGGAACCGCCATCGCGGTAGTGCAATACATTTTTTGAAACTCGCGGTAGGCGTGCTCCGTCACTGCAGTCACAGGCATTGGCCACAATTGAAAGATGCAAACCAGGCAGACCAATTGCATCAGCAGAGTACCACTGAAACAGCCATAGGGGCCTATAAATGTCTGTGAGATAGCCACACCTGTCACTTGCATTCAGACACTGCATTTCATCACCACCAACTGCTGCTGTACCTCTACTCTGGACCCAGTCATGGCTCGTACAGAGAACATCAGGGCCCGTCTCTTCACCACAGAGGAGCTGGAGGTCCTGGTGAACGAGGTCCTTGGCCAGTACGGGCAGCTATATGGTGCTCCAGAGGTACTGGTAAGTGTATGAGTAAAAGTTTGAGAGTGCGCAGAATGCTCACATGATGTTACTGTACACTAGTGTGTGCCTGTGAGTGCAAGCCAATGTTCATGCATTCAGATTTTGCCAACAGCATGGTGCATACATGACCTAGAACTTTTTGCACTTGAGTATGTGGGGAGGATGGCAACATAGACACTGGTGCAGCTCTATTGAAGCCAAAGATCACACATGTTGTTCTGAGACTGGGTAATGTAAATGTGTGAGACACTGCCTAGCATGATGATTTCACGTCAATGGGGTGTATAGCCTTATTCCCACAGATCCATGACTGCATGCAATGATGTAAAGGACATACTGTGGTTTAGCAGTTATACAGTTACACTGGTGATTTGAGAAACTCAAACTCTGAACATACATTCCCTGTGCCATGTAATGTCATAGTTCATTAAGTGTTCATATGCTCATTTGTGACATTTCAAATGTAGATTGGCCAGAGGGTACTGAATAATGTGTGTACTGCTTTGAAATTGACCCTATGGAGATGTGGCCATTCTGCATAGGAGTACAAGGCCTGGATCTATCACTATTTGTGGTAAATCACCTCTGACACATCTGCTAAATGTACGGTGGACATGTCATCCTTCTTTTGATTCCATAACGTGTAGAGCCTCGCATGTGTATGCACTGTTTCACCATTCTCATTGTACATGCATGTGATTTCTGTGATGGACCACGTTTTTCATCAGTGAAAAGCCCTCTGGCCTGCCCAGTAAATGCACAATGTTTCAAGGACCCATCACTAAAAGGACTTAGAAAAACATATGTGTTGTCCACCATCCGATTTTTGAAGGAGATATCATAGGCCTGAGGAGTACACAAGACAGGCCTACACCTTGTGACAAGAGTGTGAGAATATAAGATCAGGTACCTAATCGTGACCTCCGTGACACGTGTAGCTATGCAATGGTCAAGGACATTAAGGGGTGTGTAGTGTAAGACACAGTGAGTCTGACCACTACACATTATTTACAGTGTATCGTATGTCATGCTCACTCACGTAGTGCATCACAGCTGAGGCCCATTTTCACATTGCTTTCTGTGCTGGCACTCTGCATGTGTATGAGATGGGCATGTAGTGTGTCCATCATCATAGATGTATACATTGCAATGATATGGCTTGATCCAAGTGTACTATGTGACATGGTGTATGGTCTCTGCTCTCCATTGATGTATCTGTGTGCTATGTGTTTACATGCTCCTGTACTGTCACACAGTGGTACACAACACAGTGTTACAAAAATTCCTCTTCTTGTCTCCCATGCCTACAGCTCAAGGTCCATCAGCGTAAGGCTATATAGAGGGCCATTGCCCGCAAGGTGCGGTCCCTGGGGGTCTCAAACCGACGCCATACACACTGCCACAAGATGTGGGGTGACATTTGCCGCCTCAGCAAAAACGTCCCAGTAATGATGCTGGGGCTGGTCCCTCGAAGTGGCAGGTTGGCGCGCAGGAGCATGACACCACTAATGGCCCGCATCCTGGCAGTGACAGCCAGAGCTGGATGGATGCTTGAGGGCCCAACAGCAGCAAGTTGGTGGTGAGTATTGTGCTAAGTGTGACTTTGCGCATGAGTGACTGCATGAATCCCAGCCCAGAGCAAGTGCGGGCCTCTGTGATGTCTCTAGTGTGATGCAATGGCTTCTAAGTAGCCTCAGTGTTGAGTGCAGAGGTTCTGCATGTGTACAACATTTTGTTTCTCATGTGGGAAATCCATGAACGTTGTCATGGCAAGTCATCTTGGCATGTTTCCATCTCTCATTCTGTGAATGTTTTCTGAACTGAGACCTTCCTACACAGGAAAATTTGTTGTGTGAAGTGTGTAGCCCAGTACACTTGTCAGGCTTGTGTGTGCTGTGTGGCTACCACAATAGTGTGCTCATGTGATGATGTGTAATTGGCTAGAGACATGCACAAATGTGGACTCTGGGAGCAGTGAATTGGTAGAGGTCACACCTGTGGATGTATGTCATTTCATCGCGTGGCTTTACCATGCACGTCTTTACTTCAAATTTTTTACCACGCTTTTTCATTGACATACAAAAAAATACACTTGCCACGCAAGCGACTACCGTGCACACTGTCACCACGCATTTCATTACTACACTTATTTAATATTATTTATTGATCGGACGTGCTTGCCCATATTAGCAGTTTATTTACAGATGCCCCGGTAGTAGCGCTTAATTAGAATCAACCATCCCCGTTTAGCCTCATGTTCCTAAAATTAAATCAGTGGAGCAGTGCCACCCAGTGGCTTAAACACCTTATGGCACCCTAGAGGATGGTGGAACCCCTCGCACCTGAAATGCTCAATATGCCCATTGAAACTTCCCCCTCAGCAACCATGTAAATTGCAATAATGATATGCCCTGACAGAGCAATCAGACTGCCCTGCCCAGCAGGAAACCACAGCAGGCACACCATGAGACTGGCAGCGTGCGAAGAGAACTTCAGCAACACAATGAAGGTGCAAACAAAACCCGCCTGACACTGGACTTGCAACTGTGCGTCAAACCTCCCCCTTCCGACCCTCAAAACAGCAGAGCATTGGCCCAAAAGGGCAGAGCCCCCGACCATGGCGGCACGCAGACCACCTTTCAACTGGCTGATCCAACCAGCTAGGCCCACCTACCATGCCACCCATATACCCTTATCCATCCCTAATTCCTTAAAACTCCCTTGCCACCCATATACCCTTATCCATCCCTAAGCCCTAAAAACTCCCTTGCCACCCAAATACCCTTAGCCACCCCTAAGCCCTTAAAACTCCCTTGCCACCCATATACCCTTATCCATCCCTAAGCCCTATAAACTCCCTTGCCACCCAAATACCCTTAGCCACCCCTAAACCATAAAAACTCCCTTTCCACCCATATACCCTTACCCACCCCATAGCCCTAAAAACTCTACCTGTTCTGTTTATTTTTCCTTCTGCATTCCGTCCTGTTTTATAGTTGAACACTGCCACCTAGTGTTCAAGATGCGTGGTAAAGTCTTGCGATCCAAAGACTAGCGAGGAAACAGTTTAATCAATGTAATAAATGCTTGGTGAATGTACTCCGAAGTAAAAACTTCAGAGTAAAGGCTGTTTCCCACACCTGTCCCATGGGTTGTGTTTTTCACAATGATAGAGATGACAGCATCACTGCAAAACATATTAGCCTAATATCAGCAGCATGGCATTACATGAGGTAATTTCCTGCCACAGTGACAGCAAGTGCACACAGGTGTTGATGGGGTAGATGCTGATGATTGCAGTGATGCATTGGCTGATTTGCATTTGCCAATTGTGCACAAGGCAACATGACTGGGATGGTTAGACTCTGGAATTTAAATGCAATGTTTCTGAACCTGGCTATTGTGAGATTGTTTTGGAACTAGGGCTTAACATGGTTGAATGTGATCAGTGGGTATGGAAAATTGTGATGTGACTGAGGTGTTGTACTGTAATTTGATAGATAAAAAGAAGCAAATGTTACTCAGAGTGTCAGTCCTCAGTATGTGTGCATTGTGGAGGGGTGTCCATGTGCATCAGTGCATGGTGAATGTGTGGCTACTGCTTTTAATCAGTGAGTGAATTCTTGGCACATTGATGTGTCATCGATGTCATCAGTCAGCACAACGTAGGGATGTCATATGCTAGACCCTATGTAATGTCACACATTAGCTGTCCTAATGGAGGCCACTCACAACTTCATCTACAGAAGGCACTCTCATGCCTTGAATCAATGAAGGCCATCAGATAATTGGAAAGATGTTGGTATGTGACATGTCACAACACATGAAGGCCTTGCATTACATTGCCCTTATCATGCTATTGTGCATTGTCTATGTGACTAAATTGGTACATGGGGCTTATTTGCACTTCATCACCAAAACAGATGTGTCCATGTGACATATGCAGCAGTGTGAGTGTCAGAGACATCAACTGGCAGTGGACAGCAGTGAGCATCATATTAGTGTGCATTTAAAGATGTGTGCTGTGCTCTTCAAATAAATTGATACATCTACAAAGTTGACACCAATGTACAACTGTAGTTGTGCTTCAGTGCCAAACATAGTGGATTTAAGAAGGTAATATCACTTGCAAATGGATAGTTTTTACTTTGTATCTGTGGTGTTCAGTGAAATATACTTCAAATGTGACTGAGACAACATATTTGGATGTGTAGCTATCTTACCTACAGGCACGTAGGTGTGCCTGCAGACAATTGTATGTGATGTTGAAATGTAGGTAAATGCACAGCAATTTGGCTGTGTCAACGCAACATGGAGCATGACTATCAACTAAGCATGTTTCCATGCATCAGCTGATGATTGCACAAATTTGGAATATGCTAAAAGTACATGGAGTAGTTAAATGTGGGAGTTTCAGTCAAAGTATTTGTGTTTGTATTGCATATAATGTTTGTGAGTATGCCACTTTACTGAACCTATGTCTCGGTCTCTTGCAGCATCTACCGAGGGCAGGGAAGGAGAGGGGCCTGACACCGTTGGGGAAGCTACTGGCACAACTGGTACACAGGAGTTTAGTGACACTGAGGGGACCAGCGCCTCGGAGGGGGACAGGAGTGCCCTGGAGGATTCCCACCCGGAAACACCAACCTCCACATCTTCCCACTCCAGCGGTGACTCCTCGGTGTTGGCGGGCACAGAAAGTTCAAGATCTACATCTTCTTCCGCCAGACCTCATCCTGTGTCCACCCTCCCGGATGCTCCCCAAAGTGCTATCCGTGCCCGCAGCCCTAAGAAGGGTAGAGTCTCCTTCCCCCCAGGCACGGCTGCCCCTGCCCCTGTCTCCCCTGCTGCCCTCAGTGTGGAGGCCATAGACATTTTGCGGAAGCTCTGTGTGGGTCAGACTGCGCTCCTGAATGCCCTCCAGGATCATGGCAACAAGTTGTCACAGGTTGTTGAGTTCATGGAGGGCATTCATTTGGACGTGGGTGGCCTACATCGAACTGTCCAGTCTTTGTCCTCCACAGTGACGGCAGCCATTCAGCAGTCCCAAGCTCCCAGTCCAGCTCCTGTCCCTTCCGCAACCACACTCCCAGTGCCCCCACCTGACAAGACCACACACACCCCAGAGCACTCAGGCACCCAGTAATCCACCCGCAGCACACAACAACAGCACTCCAAGCGAACAAGACACCATACACCATACACCATCACCACAGCACACAAAGAGCACACATGACAGCACCACAAAAAGCCCATCACAGGACACTCAGAGACATAAGGACAAAAAACATGCATCCACATTGCATTCTTCAGATTCTTCACCCTCCAAGAGCACTCCCATCCCCACACCTGATCCGAAACCCACACAAACACTTGCCCTGTCTGCCGTGAACCTGGTGCCTGCCACAACTGCCCCAAAACACCTTCAGAAGGCTGTTTTGCCCAAAACCTCGACTCCCACCCACACCCCTGTGAATCGTGGACAAGAGAGCAAAGTGGGGAGTGCACCTCCACAACAGGGAGGCAGGGTAAAGGCAACCCCCACCCCAGCGTACCACAAGGTCTGGCAAATTCCCATGGGAAGAACCACCACCACTACCACCTGCTACAATTTTGGGGAAGAGGGAGGCTGTTGGGGCCACCTCACTTCTCACTTGTGGCAAGACACTTGGGGGATATCGGATCCGCAAGCAATTGAGACCCAGCCCTCCTCATTCACCATCAGCCACTGAGCCTCCACACAGCATGTCTCCGCCTCCCTGTGCCACAACTCCACCCGGTCCAACCAGCCCTCAAGCTCCCATATCCATGGATCCCTCTACCTCAGCCAGTTCTCACCCTCCCAGGTCCAGTCCTCCGACTAGCCCAGACCATCAGCCCCCTCCCAGTTCAACTTCCACACAATTCTGAGGCCAAGTCCCCCTTCCCACCCCATTCCTCCCTGAGCGGTGCCTGGACTGCCCATTTGAGGCCCCTATCCTGGGGTGATTCCCATGGCAGTGGACTGCATTACATATTTTTTGCGCAGGTTTCCATGCACACATGTGCGGACTTTAAATTTGGACTGGCCGTTGGCCTTAATGTTTTGCACTTTTGATGCTGATACAGAGTTTATGTAATAAAAATGTTATATATATTGTGAGCTTTGTTGCTGCCCTTGCTAATGATGCAGTGCAATGTATGTGTATATGTTCATCTGTTACGTGCTCTGTATGCCACATTCACATTGGCATCTGCTAGAATTTCTTTTGCAGAGGTTCCCAGAGGTTACAGCAACTTTTGTGCTTCTTAAGTCAGAGGCTTGAGGGTGCAATGATGGGTGTCTGTGATGATCTACTCTTATCCTAATCATTCTATTGTCAGGTCTCCGATTTTGTACACTTGTCATATTTGGATGCTGTACCACAACAGAAGAAAATTCTATTCACCTGGTGACTTGAGGGGTGGACAGGGTCCGTCATATCTGTGGAATCTATCTTGATGTGTGCACACCAGTGTAGATGTGTAGTCAGCTTGTGTAGGTCTGGTTTCATAGTTACATGGGTACATTTGAATTCGTGCACTTGAGTACTCATACAGTGTGATTGTCCTGTCATTAGCTGAAGTATTGATGTGTATGTGCCCTTGAACATACACATGTCCTTGATTGTCCTGTCATTAGCTGAAGTATTGATGTGTATGTGCCCTTGAGCATGACCCTTACACACATGTATGATCCAGTTGATGAGTGCCTGTTTGTTTACAAGATCAGACACCTGCTGTAGATTGTGGGCACATGTATGAGTTTTTTCCCATGCAATGTGCAGTGTGTCGGTGTGACCTTGCAGTCCAGGGTACACCTACTTGTTGTCCACATCATTTGTGAGTATGCAGAGTGTGTCACTGCAATGTCGGTGTTGTGAGTTTTGGGATCAGCCATGGCTCTTGCTTACCTTTGTTCTCACTGTGCTGACTGGCTAATGGCTTTTCACATACATTGATGTCACTTTACACTTTATTTACTCCACTATGTGGTATTCAGAGTCATACCAGGCCCATGAAGAACCTTTGATGCCTACACATTGTGAGTAACTCCTCTATGTGTTTTTGCTCTGTACACTCCTCACCTGTACAATACTAATGTATACACCACTTCAGTCTAATATGTTCCACTCCAAGCCTTGGCAGTGTTTGGCCTTCCCCACCACTCCATGGTGTGACACTATACAGTGGGAGGATGATCTGTGTCCAGAACCATTGTGCCCCTCAACACTGTTTCACAATTTGTTATGTGCTATTTTATTGAACTTGATTGCAGTCATGGTTGCTCATGTACAGTACAGATGAGTTTCCAGCACAGCCCTCTAGTCAGGTTCCATGCATATGTGTTAGCCTGAGGTGTGCAACATTAGTTGATAGCTAAAGTGTGTATCTGTTTCCTGAGGTACTGCTACCCATCCTGAGTGTGAAGTGATCTGTGTGATGTGATGATTTGTGATGTTAAATTTCATGGTGGTGTAAGCAGATGTGTGTGATACTGTTTTTAGTAGTGTTCACACACTGCTTACTGTGCATGCACTGCTGTCAGTGGATGTTGCATTGTACTTGCCAGGTGTGAGTCCCCCTGATGTCCAGCTGAGTTGGTATGTGATGTGTTTGGATGTGCATATGTTATGAATTTGTTGTTGAGGGATGCAGTCTTTGTCCTGTGTTGGCTCTTTCTACTCACAGGCCCATGTGTGTGTAATGTCTTTTTAAGCATGACATTGTGTGTGAGGAGTTTGTGTATTTGAATGCATTCTGATGTGTGTTGAATTTGTACTGTGCATTAATTGTGTGCATGTCACATGCGGCAATGTGGAGTCTTGATAATTTGCTTGTTTTGTGTGAACTATTGTGTTATGGCCGCCTATATTTGATCAGGGATTGTGCGTGTGAATGCTTGTGCTACACATTGACACCATGCTCACTTTGTAACCGGTGGAGTGTCTATGTCTGTGTTTGCAGATTTGTCTGGTTGCACACAGTTTGTGTGTATATTTGACATTTGTTCATGTATATTTGGATTAGTTTGGATGGTGCTGTCTGTGCAGTTGGCCAGAGGAAAAATATTATCTATTCCAGGGTTGTCTAGGATCACATTGCCTATCCACTCTTTTGCTGCACATGTACATGCTATTTGGACTTCTTTTGGTGTGATTTGTGATACATGTATTTGTTAATTGGTTTGAGTTCAGCATTGGATCAGACATCCCTGAGTGGAAATCAGACATTTGTAGCTACACACTAGGGTGTAGCATTGGGTATCAGGGAACTCATAGGACCTTATTTTCATCTTTATCAGAGCTTCTCCCAGGTGTAGAGCAGTGAAGGTGGAAGATGGGTAGATGAGGGTTATGTGCAAAGGTCATAGTTGAGTTTGACAGTCAGGGAATGTCACCGTGAGCCATGAGTGTTGTGCTGGTGGCATACACATGTTTAGGAAAAACAATGGTTGCTAAGTGGCCAATGGGGTCCAAATAGGCAAGAACAATTGCAACAGAATTGTATTAATCAATATACTTATAATCAAACAGGCATATAAGGTAATAAATACCAGAGGGAGCAAAAAGAGAGCTACTTGGCAGGGACACAAGGGAGTTAAGTAACACACGATTTATTAAATATTCTTTTGCAACATAATAAGGTTTATAGTTCAGGGGCTCACAACAAAAAGTGACAGCAAGCGTGATTTGGTGAGTGAAGGTGACTTAAAAATTAAACATCGCATTGACAACAAAAAGTAGAGAGACACAAAAGACAATTTTTAACAATATAGGGAATCTCTTGTTGTAGGGGGTCGACGGCGTTTCAATCTCACTGAGTAGGGATCATCATCAGGACAGAACGTATTGTGAGCAAGAAGAATTGAGAAAAAACTGGCCGATGCCGGCGTGGTATCAAAGGATTACTATTAGAAAATGTGATGAACGCACAAAGTTGTGTGTGAACGCGCAGCATGGAACAGGTGATTGAAATAAGAATTAACTCCAAGCTAAATCACGTGTAATTGAACTGAAGTGAAGGCTGTGAGTAGAATTAGATTACAGGGACCCGGGAAACAATCGACCGGGAGCTAGGTTTCCAAGGAATAATTTGCTGCTGTGCTTGGTAATGAACCGTGTTAATCGGTCCTCGTGTTCCAGACGGGCAGCCGCTCCGTCTGAGGAATCAGGGCCGGAGCAGATGGGGAGCTCCAGGTGCACTTAATAACAAGCCAAGGTGGCATACACATGTCAAGATAGTTGATGAAGATGAGGGGCTGGTCACTGTATGGCTTATAACAGTTCATCTGATTCAGGTCCAATGCATTACTTGCATTGCTGTATCACAGGGATGCTGCACAGATGTTACTTCAATACCATTTTAATCTCTGTGCCAATTATGTATTATTTGATGTCCTAAGTGTAGTGTCATATGTGGTACCTCTTGAATGCCATGTACATATGGTACCAGTCATTTCTCCATGCTTTTTCTGCACTGTGCCCTCCACTTTATAATAGTTTACTTGTTATCATACAGTGCTGCTGACTTATGGTTTATGTATGAGGCAGAGTTAAAGTGTGTGAGCTGTATCAAGGACTTAACATGCAGACTGAACATTTCCAATGTTGTTAATGTGCACAGTGACTCTCCATTTCTTCAATTGCTCACTTTAATTCACGTGAGTGGAAGGCAGGTGTGAGGAAGAGGAGGGTTGTCCTGAGTCTCAGGTCAGGGTTTACTGCTGTCAAGATGGACTCTTCCTGACACTTTGGCATTCATTCAATACTTTATAGTTGGTGCTACCTTTGTTGAGGTGGAGTAATGGTGTGTAGGTGTTCTGTGAGTTGGCAGTGTAGTCAGTGTTGTTGATGTACAGGACATACTCACATTGGGTCATTTAGTTCAGCAGTACACTGGTGCTTACTTTGAGTTTGCTGTTTGAGTCAGAAATGTTGTACTGTGTTGCATGGTACGGGCTGTCATTATGTGGTATGGTCTGCCATTGTATGTGATGAGCCTACCAATGTCTGCTTGGGGGGGTGCTGATCTGTGATTATGAGGCAGTGGTGTCTCAAATAATGTGTCATCTACCTTGGCTCACTGACTCATTCCAACACCTTGTGGACTACTGTGGGATACACATACCCACCCTGTTTGTTCTACCCTCCTCTGTTCCACATTGTATGTGGACTGACCCTTATTTGGCTGCAATGTTGACTATTGTCATTTTGAAGGGACTCTTGCCTCATCCCTCACTCATGTTGCTATACAATTGCTGATGATCCTGATGAGATGTCACTATAGACAGTGTCCCTGCACATGACTTCTTGCTTCAGATATGTTGTGCAGAGTGGTGCTTCTTTTATGATACATGTGGTGTGGATGTTGTGATGATGGTCTTGCTTGCCTGGGACAAGGGGCTGTAATCCTACTACATTGCGGGCAGGTTTTACCGTGGCTTCACAGCTGTGGTGACATGACCGGCACGACTGGGCTAGTTGCAATCATTTCCATGGAGATGGGTGCCCCCGATGCTGAGGTGACAATTTACTTACGTGCAAGACATGTGTAATTAGACTATGGTATGTGTTCCTGTCTCCACCAGGGTGTATGTTGTAGACAAGACACGTATTTCACCGCGACAGTTGTGTGTTGTTGTTGTTGTACAGGGGTTGTATGCAGGGATATGTTTTTGACATACCTGCGGTGTTGACCACGACGGCGTCTTATCTGCTGGTAGTGGATCAGGTACAGCAGCGGAAGGGCTTGTAGACCAGGATCCATGGCGGCCAGGAACGTGTGGAGGTGTCTCTGACTCAAGTTTCTATCTCCGCAGTTGTGCTTCCGCCATCCCTGAATAGCTGGTTTCTCCGCTGCGTTCTGATGGGCTGGTTGACGCATTGTGATCTGTCCGGCGGCCGGAACGTCATTCCGCACGGCGAACTTTCTCTATTAGCTCCCTCCTGCACCGTTGCGGAACGAAAAATCTGGCAGATCCGGAAACTCCGCGATGGGCGGAAAAAGGGCTATCTTTGCCCATTGTAAGCAGGAGTGACTAAATAGACGTTTTCCTCCACCGCCAGCACCCCGGAGGTGCCTACGACCACCATCGTAATCAGCCCCTTAGTGTCTTAATGGAAGTCGAAAACTTCTCAGCTTAGCAAGGCAGCAGGCTGTGGCCTTGATGGGTTCCACAAGACTGGATAGCCATCAGACGAAGTCCCAGTGAAGCCATTGACTTCTGGCGGGAAAGTTCTGAGCAGGAGAAATTAAAGTTTTGTGCCCAAGGGAGGTTCCTCACCAGCTGGGTACTTTTGACGCCTTTGCCCAGTGAAGATTCCTACCTTCGGACTTCATCACTGTTTTGGAGCTCTGATTCCTCCAGCAGGGCAAGGTTGCAAGCTGTAGCCAAACCGGCCTCTACAAGGCCAGATACCTTCTTTGTGACATCCTGCTGAAATGGATTTGCTGCTGTGGACAGGAGCAACCTGAATCTTTGGACAACCAGTAACGCACCTTCACTGGATTAACTTGGCAGGTTTATCTCAGTCCTCTGTCTGTTGTCAAGACAAAAATTCTTGAAAAAGCTTCTATGACCCACTCTTCAGGGTTAAACAGGAGGAGTACACTCTGACACATATCCAAGGGCCCCAGGATCTTAGGGACACCACTTAGAGGTCTGGACTCACTCAAATAGTAGCCAACAGCAGGGACCAGAGCAGGTCCAGTTGAACTGGTCAGCTGAGTTCTTCAGGAAAGTCTTGCAGCTTTTGTGTCCCTGTAGCTTAACAGGAGGTCATCCACTGACCATTGGAGTCCACTTAATAGTCCTGGGTACACATGGTAGCAGGTACAACCCTAAAGGTTCTCCTCATAGGTCACAACAGCAGGTGCAGTCCTTCTTCTGTCCTTCACAGGTCCTTCAGGGTTCTGAACAGGGTACTGGGGGTGCCAAATTTATGCCCAATGCCAACTTGTAGGTAGGGTAGGGCAGGAAATTCTTGGTCACTCTCAAACGAACTCTGTAAATGTTCTAAGGGGTGACCCTGCCCACTTTTACAACACTTCCTAAGTGTCTTACTGTAAGGTATCCCACAGTGCCCTTTTCTATCTAAAATAAAGATGGCAGAACCTTTCTTCCCCTGTGTAGAGCTCACTGTGCCCACCCAGAGGTCTGGCAATGATAACGGGCAAACCCTCCCTTGTTGTCATTCAAAATCGGTTCTGTGAGCAGCTTCTCTCTTACTGGGATTGGTGACTGGCTGGCTAGCAAGACAATAGAGAGGGCAGTCCTAGGTGTGAGCTACATCTGCCTGAAAAAGGGTAGACATTCTTTGAAGCTAGCTAAGTTCCTGGGCAGACCCTAGATGGCCATCTTGTCAGGTGAAGGTCAACTACCCTCCCTTTGTCTCAGCTCTGGGAGTCACTTCACACCTAATCTAGGAGCCATTCAACTCCTGGTTGACTGTGAAAACTGACTGAAAGGCACATTAAGCCCAGGCAATAAAATGACAACTTTCTAAAAGCTTCATTTTCAAAACAGTAATATAAAATCTGACTTGACCATTACGTTGGATTTCAAATTTCTATTAAAATGAGTTCTTGAGTCATTTTTTTCTAGCCCCTCCAAAACTGAAGTTAAGCATTATAAGGTATTATAAGGGAAGTTGTACTTTTTGAAATACTATGACCTCTGCTCTAAGGGTATTTAGGGCTTACCTCGGGGGTGACGTATAAGTATTAAAAAGAAAGGTTTATGCTTGGCAAACATTTTTGCCAGGTCAAATTGGCAGTTTTAAAACTAAATACTCAGGCAGTAGGGGAATGTCTTTAGACATGCTTTGCATTGTCTCTTTAGTGGTTGCACAATATGTGCTGCAGTCCACTATTGACATTTAACTTACAGGCCCTGGGTACACTTTGGTGCCATATACTATAGATTTATAGGTAACAAGACAAGATGGAATCAGAACACATCAATTATATCTTATTTAAAGTTCATTGAAACATCAACTATCCGTGATGATTTCAAAAAAGCAGGTCCAGATTTTTCTTATGATCGAAAAATGTTTTCTTTATTGATAAATGTGTCCTGTTGTTAAAATCCAATATTCAAGAATTTCATTTAGCCAACGCGTTTCGTCTCAAAAGAGACTTCTTCAGGGCTAAAAAGAAACATACATGCACACCATTTAAAAACTGTACATATATACATATAAACAGTCAGATGTAACACTATCTGTTGTTTTGATCAGAACTAAGATGTTATCTAGTTAGCTGATCTGAATATTACAATATTATTATGATACATAATCATAACAAAAAAAAATTAAAAATAACAAATTATTCAACATTATATTCAAGCCTTATATGGCTAGATAACTCATCTAGGAGGAAGGTAAAAGTGCTCAATATATACCATTGTATTCACAATTTCAAAAGGAGACATTCCATACATTAATAAGTACAGTTTGTTATCTTATACTTGTTAAAGAAAATTCATCATAGTGATTCTAAAATCATTTGTAATACATAAATATCACATATAGAACATACCTCAGAATTGTACATACGTTGTTTGTTCGTATTCCATTGGTAAAGAAAAAACTCTAAGACACAAATAAATATAGTGCCAAAATAATCATCTGCAGAGAGAAAAATGGTATAAGACATACCACTCAATTTTTATATACATAGGTTTCAGAAGTGTGATGCTTGTTATGTCTGTCCCAACATAATACTGAGTCACTCATGTAAAACGAAAAAACCACATTCTAACAATGTCGCTTTTTGAAATCATCACGGATAGTTGATGTTTCAATGAACTTTAAATAAGATATAATTGATGTGTGCTGATTCCATCTTGTCTTGTGATTGTTTTTGGGGTGAACCCAATAGGAAGTGGAGAGGGGTGCACTTCCTGGTTTTAGCACCATCACCATACTGTTAAGCCACTTTTAGTGACAGGTGCAGGATCATTGCTTCAACCCTCTTTAGATTTATAGGTAAGTTAAATATACCTATTAGGAGTGCAACCTTTTTCAACATGTTTTAGGGGTAGAGCACATACACTGGGCTCAGTTTTCAGAATAAAAAAAAAAAAGGTGCACAATCTAGCAAAAATAAAATGGGGGTGACCACGCAAAACTTTGCATTTTCCTAAAAGCTTGCATAGGCGAGACCTATTGGCTTTGCCAATGTTTGTTTCAACTTGAGATTAGTGGTTGAGCCCAATGTTTTTTATGAGTTAGGTCTTGATTGCAAGTGGTGCACATATCGCAGGCACAGCCTGAACATTTGCTAATTGTTGTTTACTTGGCGTGCGGTAGTTAGCAGATGTGCAATTTGTACCTGTCCTAAATTGCACTCCTCGGAACGGAGAATTACATGCATGTTTTCACCCCTATGTTTTGACTAAACTACCTTTGTCCTTAAAATCCTGGGGGCAAACATCCAGATTGGGTTCAATTTGCATATGACCTTCAATCCCATTTGGGGAGCAAACTACAGGAAAAGGGATTGGTGCCCAACTTGGAATCAGGGCCTTATTTGTTTGAGTTAGAAAAATGTCACTGGTGAGTTTGTGAGTACTCATAGTTCAAACATGTATTCACCTGAAGCAAAGAGCACAATGTTTCTTCAGAGAAAGTGAAATAGCTCTTTGTTTTAGGAAAGCTTTTCGGATAAATTGTCCGTTCGCATTACCATGTGATAATTCAAAGAGAGTGGACCATTTCTAAAGCTAATGCTATATAAATATTTTATCCAGCTTGATTCATCCACTCACAATTGATGTAAGCAGGTGACGGAAGCAGGGTAATTAATGTATTGTATGTACCTATTTATTCAGGTGTTGTGACTCATGGTAGCGTCAGACTAGACATAGCTCTTGTATTATGGGATACAACCGCTGTACTGTTTAAAAAGCTCAGTACTGCCTTTCACCATTTCATAAAGATTGGCAACGCCTTGCCTTAATCTCAATGACACATAGTAACATCCATTGACAAAGCCAATAACTCTGCAATTTTTTTAACTGAAAGTGCTTTTGAATTGACTGGCAAGTTTGTGCACTTGGTTGTGTAAATTGGTGAATGCGAGAAAGTTAATGAATGGATAGAGGAGTGAGTGCATGGATGGATGAAGAAGTGAGTGACTAAGGGGCTAATTATGAGTTTGGCGGTCCCATCACCACAGGACCACAGCAAACCGCCGTGGATCCATGATCGCTCGGCGGTGGCACACCGGTCTGGCCCAGCAATATGCTGGCAGTGCCACTACTGCAACACCGAGCATATGCTGAATTTCCTCACAAACTGTGGTGGTGAGGAAACTAAGGGGGTCCTACAGGGCCATGAGGTGCATGCAGGGGGGCACATGCTGTGCCCCCCGGTGTGCATGAACCCCAGTGCCATGCAGGAAATGATTTGGTGCTCCCATGTGAGCCTTAGCACCGCATTGCCATAGAACCGCCAAAGCATCGCCCACCAGACCAGGAATCTGGCAGGTGGTGAGCAGATGACTTTGGTGGTGTGGGAGCGGGGCAGTGGTACGCCGACACGCTCCCACACCACCAAAGTCATAATCAGGCTCCAACTGTAGGGAAGTATCAATGAATGAGTGACTGGACAAATGAATGGATGAGTGAGTGTACAACAGCAGGGGGAGGAGTGAGCAGCCCCCTGCCACGCTACAGGCCTTGTATTCCGTCCAGAATCCTGACCTTTGCCATCCATGCACTCACATATCATCTTATGCATTCATCTATCCCTGCACTCACCTTTTTGTTATTATTTAACTACTCATTTATACACACACTCACTGTGAGAAAGTAGTTTATTAGCTGGGATGTCTGGAAGTCAAACACAGGTAGCTCTCTTGTTAGGTCCAGTCAAAGGTTTCAGTAGTTTAAACCTGAGCTCAACCCCTGGTGACTGTGGCACAGAGCAGATAGGCTTAACTTCGAGAAAATGTGAAAAGCATTTAGAAGTACTAGTACAGTTAAAAAGTTGAAAACAAAACACTATAAAAATCCCACTCCAATTTCGAAAAGTACACTAAACGCTAATTAAACAAAACCACACAAATACAATAAGGGTAACTGGAGATATGAATTTGTAAATTTGTGAAAATAGTGCCAAAAAGTGCAAAGCACCAATGGTAGTCAATGGTCACAGCAGACCAGGGCTGAGGTGTGATTTGATGGCAACCACAATAAAGTACGGGTCAGATACACTAAGTGGATTGACCCCACTAGGGCCTGGCAGCAGGGAAGTTTGAAAAAGTTTGTAATTCCCCATCTCAAAAGGGACCCTTTACTCTGTGTGGGACAAACCTGAAGTTTAGACCAATGCTAAGGAACTGCTGGTCGGATAATTTGGCAGTCTGCCACCTTGAAGCTTTGGAGCAAAAGTTTTGAAAAAGTTTGCAAGCTACTTTTGGTGCACAAACAACCACAGGAGTATACTTCCAGGGCTGACAGGGCTTAATGGGGAGCACTTAGAGACTCGCAGGTTGTCAGACTGAGGGCAATAGCAAAGTCCAGGCCAGGTCCAGGTTCCACTGGTCAGCTGGGATACTTCACAGCAATGTCCTCTTCAGGTTTTTAATGTTCTTGGAACCACCCAGTGGATCAGCCTTATAATCGTTGGAGATGGCAAACGTCTTCTATCAATGAAAACATACATTCATTTAATAATTGCCAGACTTCATAATTTTGCCAGTGCTTGCTTATGTTTAAATATTCTCCTACAAATTTCCCCTGGAAATCCACCGCTGTGAACAATTTTTCAACATTTTCTAATGAGGTACTAATGTATTCTTCTGCAATAAAATCTGTTGCGGTTTTGTGGAAAGCTTCTTCTTTACCTGAGCCCTACTTAAAGTCATGCTAACCCCAACTTGAAACATACTTGCTACTAATAGATTCATTTTTGTTTTAAAAGTTGGCAAGTCATGTTGTTCTCCATCATTAACCTTTTAAATGATTGTGTTGTATTGCATTCCTCACTGATTTGTTTTGTCTTTGGGAAAGAAACTTTAGTTCACCAGGGCTACCAGAGAGCAGACAGCTGTGCTTAGCTGAGACCATCCCACAATTGCCTTTGACCTTGTGAATAATACTTAATGTAAAATATGCTATTAAGCCTCAAAAACACTCACATGAAGACACGCAGACTCCAAACAGTATTCTTCAACATTGTCTCCGTAGATAGACATATAGTGATGCAAATCACAGTATGAAGGCTCCTATAACAGGGCAATTGGTTGAAGGGGGTGAGAACCCACCTCAAACAATAATCACAATCCATGTCAGGGTGTGCTACAAAAGTCACTAAATAAACTTGGCTCAAAACTCTAGTAGCTTAACACCAAAACAATCAGAATTAACTTAGGGGCAATGTGTTAGGTATTTATGCAGTACTACAACAGTAATAATGTAAAAACGCAGCAGAAGAATAATCCCAAACCACACTAGAAGAAATTTTAATAAATAAAATGAATGACAACAAAATGACCAACAAAATCAGTAGAACCAGAGTTATGGATTTTTAAATTGATGGTTGAAAAATTGCACCAAACGGCGCAAAGTGCCAACTGTGGGTATCTGGTGGCATGTGACTCGGACAAAGTCAGAAGTTCAGGCTGACAATGATGGAGTAAGGACTGGGTAGGGGTCCAATCTCAAGGCACTGGAAGTTGTACCTACTGTCCTTGGGTACTTGGTGCGGAGTTGCGATACCTGGCTCTGCGTCACACTACATGAGATGCGGTGAAGCTGCTGATCAGGTGCTGTGCGGTGCTAAGAGGCAAGGCTCTGCGTCAGATTCAGTGAACCCACAAATCAGAAGCTGCATGGTGCATGGTGCTGCAATGCGAGGCCATTCATCGCTCTTCCCTCACTCTGCGCTGGATCCAGCAAAACCTTTAGTTAAGCAGAGACTTCAGCCAAGGGTCTGGAAGGGTCGGGCCCATAAGTTCTAGATCCATTCTAGAGTCTCAATCCAATGGGTCTTTTTAGCAGCATGTAAGCGTAGAGGGGAGAAAATCGTTAACAATACCAATCAATTCAATTGAATTTCTCTGGACACATAGGGGGTCATTACCATGGCGGGCGAACTCGAGTCCGCCCGTCACCGTAGCGGTGCCTGGGACCGCCCACCTGCAATGCGGCGGTCCCACACGTGAAATTACGATGCGACCGCCACCGTGGCAGTCGCATCTAGCATGTTTACCATTGCGGCGGGTGCTGCTGGGTGCAGTACCCGCCGCAATAGTAACAAGCATTTGCAATGCAATAGGTCTCGCATTTACGCGAGTTTAAGCTATTGGCATTGTAAATGACAATGCCTTTTATTTATGTTTTAAAAAACAAAACTAATAGGCACTGTCATTTACAATGCCAATAGCTTAAACTTGCATAAATGCGAGACCTATTGCATTGCAAATGCTTGTTTTGCTATGTGATTCGCTAATCAGGGCCAATTTTATTTTGGTGTCTGGGCCTGCTTTCTACCCCAGTCCGACACTGAAGGTCTACTTCGGACATTCTTCGCAATATGGAAACAACTCCCTAGAAGGACCTGTATTTATTACATTTTGGAAAAGGGTAAAGTGCAGCTCTGCAGTTAAACTACTTGTAGGTGCTGCTAACTAGGAACTAGGCCATAACAATCAATTTACGAGAAAATAGGCTGAAGAGACAGTCCCAGGGGCCCTTTATTCAACATTACTTCTGAAAAGGGTTACTTACAATCAATCGTCCTCTACAAGACCTACTCACCCCAGCAATCATTCTCATGAACTATTCTCCCCTCCCTCCTTTTAACAATCCCATCTAAGTCTGTTTATTCTATCACAAACAGACTGTGATAAATGTATGGAAGGGTGTCTTTTGAGAAGATAAAACTGATCCCAACAAACAAACCCATCAAATGAACAGCTAACCTCGGGTTCAGGAGTAGCGTGCTACACAGCATAAAGTACTTTCGTGCCTTGTTAGGGGTAGTAGGCACTATAAAAATGCTATCACAATATGAATGCGTGCCACGTTGCAACTGTAGCTCAACAGTGAGAGTCCACTGCACAGATGTGTGCATAACCTGCAGGCGAAACACGGAGACTGACAAAAAAAGTGCCCTGCATTCTTGTGAATATTAATGTATGTTATTTGAGCGCTTTGACGCAGTTCAGCATAATGACCAATTATGGTATTAGTATTGTGGTTGTAAAGAAGCACCCCTTTAGTTGTTTTTTTTTAATACTTATTACTTAACCTGGTTCTATTGTAAAGCGCTCTGACACCTTTGGGTGAAGTCCGCGCTATATAAAACTGCATTAAATAAATTAAATAAACAAAAAAATAAAATAAAAAAATAAACCTAACGGATACCTGAAGATGAGAAGCCACTGTTCTGTGCCCAGACGCTGCTGGGTCTTTTCAGATATGTCAAATTCATATTACACAGCGCACGCCGCAAGCCTCAATCATTCTAGGCGCTAGACAATAGAAGTTATTGTTACAATGGCATTAAGCCGTTCTACTCAGGTTCGACACACACCTCTCTGCAGCAAGTAGTCCACACAAGGGCTATTTTAACCACTGGAGAATGGTATTCAAGGAGATGTTTTCTAAACGCAGGGCCTACACGTCTTATTCGGCAGAGGGGCCTGCTTTGCTGAACCCTCCGAATGAAAATGTCCCTCGCACAGGAGTAGAAGGGGACGTACTTCATCAGACAATCTCGCCTGATGCATTTGGAGGAGGCGATGTGCCTCCTAAACTAACAAAAGTGACCTCAGTCGCACTTTCACTGTAAACCGACAAAAGCAGAGGCTAGAGTAATATTTATGTGAGGGAAGAAGACACGCGCCAAACACGCACACAAATTGCACTTGGCAACAAGCGGGCGCAGGTTACACAGAAAACAGACATACAAAAAAGAAAACAAACAAAAAAGCCCACAAACTGATCACCAAACGAAGCCGTCACACGCAGAACGAGTGCCTTGAAGACCCAAGAAGCGCTATTACTGCAGATTACAACACATTATATAATTAGTATTCACTTATGAGCAGAGGTAATTACTGGGGACGGAGGCATGACAAGGTCTTGTTTGGACACTTACAACAATCCACTGCGCAAATGATCGCGTTTCGAGACGGTAATTATGGAGTGTGGGCGGTAGCAAGGCAGGAGAACCGTTCACGAGGCGCTCGTTGTGTTTTCCCCGATGTTTATGGGACTACTGGGGTCCCTGAAGAGCGGCATTAAAGCAGATGCCCAATGTCACACGGATCGTCAGCCGGGCCCGAAGACAGAGCAGAGATTTGATGCTAGGTAGAAGCTTGCAGTTTTGGGCACGGTCCAGACTCTCCTTCAGACAGGTAACTGGTAGATACGTCACAGAAACACACTCACAATAATACACGCTGTCGTCATTCACACAATGTATTCTACTATAAGGTTATCAGCTGTACGCAATGGACTGGACAGTGCCGTGCACACCGCCCTGGCACAGACGTGATACACCGGGGCAGCCTGACACCAGACACAGACAACGGGTGCAAGCAGCGCACGCTTCTCTTACAAGCACTACGCACCCCTCCACCCTCGGCCTGGGCTTGTATCACTTAATCAGAAGCTGTCGCCATTGCGCGAATGAAGAAAAAAGTGCTTACCGACTAGTTAAAGGAGACCGTGTAACGCCGCAAGTAAACGATCCAGTCCGGATGGGCCGTCCAAAAAGGAGACAGGGCGGTAACAAAGAAGCCTCATTTCGAATCAGAAGCCAGCGTTTAGCATAAACGATGACACCAGCCAATAAGAATGATGGGCGGGGCTTCAACTCCACTTCTGAAATCTCCTCGATTACAATAAGCCTCGCAGAGCGAGCAGCTCATGCGCGCTGCAACGCAGGTCTGCGAGACCTAAAAATGCATATCATGCATTTCCCTGCACTGCGTGGCAGGCACCACGCGGTGCCTGACACTCAGTGCAGGGAAATGTAGGGGGGTACCATGGTACCCTCCCAGTGCACCCTCCCACCCCCCCACACAAGGGGGGCCCGCAACAGGCCCTCAAATGCAATCCCCTCCAGCCTGTGAATGGCGGTTTCACCACCATACATCGGCTGGCGGGGATGCAGCATCGTAATATGGCGGACGGTGCCTGCTAGGCACCGCCACCATTTTACAGATGCTGACCGCTCCGCCAGGCAATCGGAACAATTTCCTGTGGCGGATCCGTGGTGGGCGGTCTTTGCGCCCACCACTGTCGCGGTCAGATTCCCCCCGCCATCCTAATTTGGCGGGGGGAAAATCACTGTCCAATGGCGGAGGGCCCGCCACCGCACGGCTGGCAGTGGCAGGCCTTCCACCATCGTAATGAGGCCCATAGTAACCACAGACCACTACGTAAGGTTAGGTAATTTAATACCACGCAAAAAATAACTGGACATAAAGACACCTCAAGATGAGAATGTAAAAATACATTGGAATCATCATAAAGCCAAATCTGCACATAAAGTTGAGTCAGTGCAACATGCACAAGACAATTAGCTCAAGAAATAGGATGCAGAGGATCAAAAAGCAGGAGTCTAAATTTCCTGCATCGGGGGTTGATGAATATAAAGCATCAATCTATCCCTACTCTAGCGCTAACATGGCATCCCTACTTAAGCATTCTTCAGTAAAAGAAATAAAAAGGTGCCAGCATGTGGATCCTCCTAAGAAGTCTCTCCACCATTGATGGGTCAAATAGCATAAAGCTATCAAGACAGAGCTTTGTCTGAGATGCTCTCTCTCTCAAGGCAGAGAAGAAATGGGCTGCTTTCCCTACTTGCAACATCCCAATATCACAGGTATCTTCCCTAGAATCCTTGTAGATCACGCCATCCGCTCTGCCCATGTTCTCATAGGTATTTTTCCACTGGACAGCAATGTTCCTGGATAGTATCATGTTGACCTGATTCCCAGGCCTTCTCTGGTGTGAAAATACAACAGTTCTCCTTATCGGCCTTAGCTCATGAAGTATCCTCTACTCTTCTCTACTTGCTTGACTACTAAAACGAAGACATTATTGTAACTAACAAGGATGCTTCTTCCACCTACAACACTAACGTGAGAAAGAACGAAATCCACAGCACACAAAAAATTAAAACAGTGAATTCTAAAGCGAGAGCTTCCAGGGAAATTGCATTTCAGGCCTATGACATTCAGCTAACATAAGAGAAATGGCGTAAGACTCTATGAAATTGCACAGAAAATAAGGCATGTTCAGTTAATATTCCTACCTACATGTAAGATGACACAATTAATAAACACATTTAATAAATGAAGGATTGTCTGTTGCACAACACGAGTTCTTCGCGTTAGTGTTTTTTGCTAGTTACATCTACTTTCGAAATTAACTCTTCACGTTTTCTATTTAATGAGCTAAATACATCATTTTTTACGTTATAACATTTAAAAATCCTAACACTTTATGTTACCACAAAAAAAGATTATATGCGGGTGCGCTGTACATGTGTGATTATAATGCACCCCGACAAATAAAATGAAATTTCCGCTACATAAGGTCAAAGACCTAAAGGACAACAAGTGGAGGCCAGGACTCACTCCCACATAGGCCAGCAGAGGGGACGAGGTTGGGTCAACTGGAATGCAGGAAAGGCCCTTGGAAGCTTGTCTGTGTCTTTGTAGCTCAAACAGGAGGTCAGTCAACTGACCCCTGTAGTCACTTCTGGGGTTCTTGGTTCAAGGCAAATAGGTCCAATTATTTTTCTTCAGACAGCATGGCAGTCCTTTACCTTACACCTCTCAGGTCTAGGAGTGTTCTAATTTAAAGTTCTGGGGATGCCACTTTTATGCCCAGTGCCAACATGTCTAACCCTAGATTGGTCATGATTAAGTAATCCCTGTCCCTCTGTTTTCATGTACTCCCTTTCCCTGGGTTTGGCTCCAGCCTGGCTAGAGAAACAAAGGGCAGGCAGACTTAGTTGTGAGCTGCATCCGCCTGTGACAGTGTAGGCTTCTTCTGCAGTCAGGATGGGGCTGACCAGAAGTTCTAGTGAGAGAGCCAACAACAGTCAATAGTCCCTGAACGCTGGCAGAAAGGCACATTTGGCTTAGCCATAAAATTGACAACTTTATAGAAGTGGCAATTCCAAAGTAGTAATTTAAAATCCAACTTTACCAATAAAGAGGATTAAAAATACAATTAAATTGAGTAGAAGTACTATTTTTCTAACTGTTCCCAAACTGAATGTAGCACTGTTAGAAATGGTGGTCTCTATTTGGTAGTGGTATGCACCCTGTCCAAGTAGGCACCCTTCCTCCTAGTCAGGATAAAGGGATCACAAACTTAGATAACCCCTGCTCACCCCCTTGATAGCTTAGTATGAGTAGACAGGCTCAACTCAGAGGCAATGTGTAAAATATTTACACAAAACACACACAGTATCACAGTCAAACCAATACAAATGGACACCGCATCAGTTTAGAAAAATAAAGTATCTTTATCTAAACCAAACAGGACCAAAATGACAAAAATCCAACATACACAACTCAATTTTATGACTTTTAAAAGATTTCAAGCAATTCTGCTCTTAGAAATCTGTGGATGCGTGATTTTTACACAAAGTAATTTAAACCCATCAAAATCCATAAGGCAAAACAGCTGCAGATGAGGGAAGCGTCGAAAAACACAGTGATACGTCAGTTCCTGAGTCCTTGGGGAGGCGATGTGACAGTTCTGTTGCATGCCGGAGAAGTGAGGCATTGAATCCGGACTGTAGGGGAAGTGATGCGTTGATTTCCTAGGCGATTTTGGTCTGCGGGTGTTGCGTCGGAAAGCTTGCCGCACAGGTGCGATGCGTGAGAAGATTCAGGTGCCACGGGTGCTGCGTGGATTTACGTAGCTGCTGGCTAGTGATGCATTCATTTTTTTACCCACACAGCGGGCCTGCGTTGGAGTAGGTGTGCAGCGGTTTCTCGGGCCGCAGTCAAGCGATGCGTCAATTTCTTCGGCCGCACTGGGTTGCGCATCAGGAATTTCTCCCGCACGGCGGTGCTGCGTTGGAAAATTCAGCCACAAGAAGAGCAAAGCATCAATTTTGTAGATTTCTTCAATTCTTCATAGCTTTCTGTAGCCGGAACAACCTCCAGGGGCCCAGAAATGGAATAGGCACCCCCAGGCAGGTCAGAACTCCCAGCAGTGGAGTTTAAGAAGGCTGTAGGTGAGGTCTTTGTGTCCCTGAGACTTCAGAACAGGATGCAAGCACACACAATCCCTTGGAGACTCTTTTCAAGCAGGTTTCACTGCAAAGTCCAGTCTTTGCCCTCTCCTTGGCAGGAGCTGAAAATGCAGCCCAACTCAGCAAAGCAACACACAGCAAAGGGGCAGTCCCCTCCACACAGCTCTTTTCCTTGGCAGAGGTTCCTCTTGATTGCAGAAGTAATCTAAAGTATTTGGGTTTTAGGTCTAATACTTATATCCCCATTTTCCCCTTTGAAGCCTTTGTTCACAAAGTCTCTCTTGCTCAGTAAAACCAGTTCTGTCTTACCTGGTCCAGATTCACTACAGGAGGAGGAGACAGCATTGTGCAGAGCAGCCGCAGCCTATTCAGGTGTCAGTGACAACTCATCCCACCACTCTAGCCCAGGATGGTCCATCAGTATATGCAGGGCACACCTTGGCTCCCTTTGTGTGAATATCTGGAGTGAATGCACAAACAGCCTGTGTCAGTCTAAAACCAGATGGGGAATTCACAGGCAGGCAGAGGCACACAGGATGGTTAAACAAGAAATTGACCACTTTCTAAAAGTGGGATTTTAAAAACACACAATTTAAAAAACAACTTTACTATAATATGTGTTATTGAATTCTGAGTTAAGAGAGCCTAAACTCCAAATCTCTAGCTATTCCCAATTGAAAGTTACAATTGTAAAATGTTACAAGGCAGCTCCAATGATAGCCTTTGGGAGAGCTAGTCCTTGTAATAGTGAAAAACAAAATACCGGGTATTTCACTATCAGGACATGTAAAACATACCAGTACACACCCTACCTTTAACATACACTGCACCCTGACCATGGGGGTACCTCGGGCCTACCTTAGGAGTGGATAACATGTAAGAAAATGGAAGGTTAGGGCCAGGCAAGTGGGTGCACTTGCCAGGTTGACATAGCAGTTAAAAACTGCACGCACAAGCACTGCAGTGGCAGGTCTGAGACACATTTAAAAGGCTACTGGAGTGGGTGGCACAATCAGTGCTTCAGGCCCTCTAGTAGCATTTGATTTGTAGGCCCTGGACACATACAGTGCACTTTTCTAGGGACTTACTAGTAAATCGAATATGCCAATCATGGATAATCAATCAGAATTACAATTTACACAGGAAGCACTTGCACTTTGGCACTGATCTGCAGTACCTAGGCCAGCAAAAACAAAATCCAGCACAGAAACAAAAAATACAGGAGGCAGAGGCAAATAGTCAGGGGAAACCACACTGTGGATGCCTAACAAGCACTTATTAAATGTAATAAGGTAAAGAAGAGGTCAGCTTTTCCACAGTGAAAAACTACATTTTTAAAAATTATTATTTATTTATTTATTTTATTGCCAGGACATGTAATACTTAAGTGCTCAGGTCCTTCTTTTTAAATACCATGCACCTTGCCCTATGAGCATTTACGGCCTACCATAGGGATGACATATGTATTGAAAAGGAAGGTTTAGGTCAGGCAAAATATTTGTTTTGCCAGGTCAAAATGGCGATTTAAAACTGCAATGTAGGCTGCAAATGCAGGCCTGAGACATGTTTTTCAGTGCTACTTTAGTGGGTGGCACAATGAGTGCCCCGTGTGCCTTTGGACTCTGCAGCCCGCGTCCTCATGACAATGTAGCTGGGAGCAGTCTTGTAACCTGATTGGTTCTCCACCACTCTAGGGAGTGGTTAGAGGACCCAATATAGAGACTAATAGTAAACGTCTATGTATGTGATATCCTCAAAGTTATTAAAAGATTGTCATATTTCAATTTATGGTCTCTTTATCGTAGTGGCCTTGAGTAAATTTTGAATCACTTATACTTTCGCTTCACAAATAAACCAACCCTGCTGTAATCAGGTGTCGAAACACACCCTGGAGGCATTCGGGATCCAGGGTGGTAACCCAATGATTAAGCATATCACCAACTAGATTGGTGAGTGAGGGTTCTTTAAAAAATCCTAGGGTTTCCCTTTCCCTATATTGAGTAAGAGGCCGTTCAATAATCTGTGTTAGGTAGGTAGTCAGCTTGTTCTTTTTATTTTTGTTCCAATTAGATATATGCCAATGTAACCATGTTTTGAAAGGGGAGAGCACACTTTCTTTACCACTTCACCACTGGTTAGCAGGAGTAAAGTACGCAGATTCCTAATACCAAAAAAAGCAGGGTCAGCAAAATAGGTCAATGAAGGTAAAAAGTTGGGGTGATCCTGCATAAGGGGCAAATTTCCAACACTGCCTTCTGTGTAATCCATGAAGCGAAAACACAAAACTAGCATTAACCTACTGCACACCTTCCTAGGTGATCATCTACATAGCATAAACAAGAGAAAATAGCAGTAAACTACATCAAATATTTTTTGTGTTCTGCCACCTTACAATGAAATGCACACCATGGAAACTTCACCATCAACTATATAAATTTAGCAAAGTTTCACTTCTACCAAAAAGTCGACCTGGTCCACTGTTTGGTGCTATCATAACTAGGTTAATTCAACCACATGAACCAATGCACATGGACATCCCTATAAAGACCTCAACCCCCTTTGGCCCAGACCTAGGATGTAAATAAGTCAGAGAAGATTAAACCAGCACTTAAGCTATTACACTGACTGAAAACAGAACAAAGAGACACATATAAGATACAAGGCAAAGCTCACTGGACATAAGCTGTTGATCCCAGCAAAACCAAGCAAAGCCCTTCTGTGCTGAGCTGCCAACATAAACTAACCCGAAATTTGATATAAACAGCGAACGATAATCACAACACCTTTAAACAAAGAAATCTAGAGTGGAAAATCCCTGGGGTCACGAAGAGCTAATGCTCAGAACACACAGACCCTGAAACAACAGTGCAATTTTAAATGTGTGTGTGAGTTCAAACCCACCATCCTTCTGCACAGAATATATGACTTTACAACGCAAACCATTACAGCGCATACTTTTACATCGCAGTTTTTACAATGCAAATACCATTACAATGTATGTTTTTACAACACAAGCCATTACAACGCATGTTCATTGAGATATATTAAAACTACAATTACAACGCATTCCATTACAATGCATACTAATACAACACATACCATTACAACGCATAATATATTTTCAATGTTAATTATTAAAATTTCAGAAAGTATACATTTTTGCATCCATCCCCTGGGACGGGATGCATGGGAAATATGGGGCTTTGGGCGGGGGAGAGTATTAATACCCAGGTATTCATTTTAATACTCAGGTATTTTTATAATACCTAACCATTAAAATACCTGGGTATTAATAAAAAAATATATATATATATATGTTTGAAAAAACGGCGAAAATAACATATATGTACAGCATTTTTTATAAAATACACACTACTGTCAGAGGCAAAAAGAGCTTATACATACACTAAACATGAGACACAAAAACGGCAGTCCTTCAACTATTTTTATTACAGCCCCTGACCTACCATCTACTCAAAATGGCTGACATTCCGAGAAGGAACGTATAAACGAACATTTCTACACAAGACAAAATAAATATACATTCTGTCAGGGTGTGAATCACGCAAAAAAAAAACTGTTTTCAAAACATATTTTCATTTAAATTCTCGTTTACCCCAAAAAACGTATAAAAGAAACTTTCCTCCATTTTGTGCTCAGTGGTACACTGACTTCCATGGTGACCACACGCAGCGGGAGTAGCTGGATAATTGTTCCAACTTTCCAGTTGAAAACTGCCATCTACAGAAGTGTATGTTTATAAGTAAATAGCTTCCAAATGATTACACCCAATTCTCAAGTACTTACAATATATTTTTAACTTATTTACAGCATTTACTGCATTTAAAAAACAGCCCCTAGTTTACTGCAGACATTCCTCAAATTATCTTTCCTTTGAAAAGTAAGTGAATAAATCTACAAAATGTATTTAAAAGTCAAAAGACCAAAAGCAAAAACGTTATTTAAATGTTCCTTTAGACATTAACAGAGATTGGACATACAGCAACACCAATAACCAACCTTGAACAAACAAACCTTTACAGAAACAACTGTAAGCAAACTTTAAAAAAATGATCTGAACCCCCCCAAAAAAACTAAATTAATTTCACAAACAATATTTTAGCAGGCACTGGTCCATGATATGTTTTAAAATTACTATTTTATCACCTCCGTGTGTTTGCCTCAGGGAAGATACTCAGGTAAAGTGCTGGATGGTGGTGAGGGCAAATTTGCTATTCCTACTCCGACCGGTGCCTGCCTCATGGAAAGTGCTGGATGGTGGTCGGGGCAAATTTACTATTCCTACTCCGCCCGGTGCTTGCCTCAGGGAAAGTGCTGGATGGTGGCGGGGGCAAATTCACTATTCCTACCCTGACAGGTGCTAGCCTCAGGGAAAGTGCTGGATGGTGGTGGGGCCAATTAACTATTCCTACTCCGACAAGTGCTAGCCTCAGGGAAAGTGCTGGATAGTGGGGGGGCAAATTTACTATTCCTTCTCCGACAGGTGCTAGCCTCAGGGAAAGTGTTGGATGGAGGTGAAGGCAAAATAAATGTACTTAAATTAAAAATTAATATTTAAACTGTAAATTACACATTTTCATTTCTGTTCTCAAACATGAAATAAAACATTTTATTTTTATAGTTCTCTACAGATAAAATCATATTACCCCAGCAGTGTGGAGGAACACATCCTTAACCAGAAAAAACAAATCAAACCCATCAACATAGAAGAAGCCAAACTATACAAGGTAAACATGAAGAAAAACCACAAATAATACCTTTTTTTTGCAGGTTTCAAGTTAAGAAACATTTGTTTTAAAAAAATAACATTACAATAAAAATTAGATCCAAACAAACAAAAACAGAATGACTATTTTTCTAGTAAATAAGGACTAAGGGGCTCATTACTATGGCGGACGGAAGTAAATCCGCAGTGGTGGCGGAAAACGTCGATTTTTCCGCTCCTGATGCGGTCATTGCCACTGCCATATTACAATGGGCCAACATAGGCCATATTCCGACCGTCGCAGTGTTTCAGGCTCCGCACGTTTTTCCGTTACGCAAGGGCGGCGGACGGAGCCAATAGAGCAAGAACTGCGTGCGGAATCACGTCCCATCCACCAACCAGATTACGATGTATCAAACAGCCAATCCCACTGCGGCGGAAAAACCACCTCATCGCGAATGGCGGAAGCACAACTACGGAGAGGAAAAGTCGAACCAGAACACCTGCATACGACCAGAGCCGCCACGGATCCTGGTCTACAGGCCTTTCCGCTGCTCTACCTGATGCATCACCAGCAGATAAGACGCCGCCGCGCTCAACAGCAGAGGTACGTCCAAAACATCTCCACGCATGCAACCCCGGTACAACAACAACTCCCATCAAGCGTGCAGGCAGGGTCGGCTCTACAATGTTTGGGGAAACATGCGAAATGCAATGTGTGAGGCTCCCTCAAATTATTACATTAACTTGTTTTGAGTGCACTTTGCCTGGGGGCAACTCTGTTTCTTCTCATTTTAACGGCCGGCCCGGCCTTGAAGTGCACCCCCGCAGGATCTAAGCGGGCCGCAGCGTGTTCATTGGGACAGCGATATGCGGATCATCAAGATGCTGGAATTGGGGACGATCTTTGGTGGCAGCTGCACTAGCAGATTTACCGAGCACGCAGGAGTGCAACAAACCCACATGGGTGAGAGAAGGACTACTATTCCCAGAATGCTTGGCACTGGCCTACGGTGCTCACCTGAGGGCTATGAAGTCACGAATGGGGAAGTATAAGTAGCCGTTGCTTGTTGCATTCACTACGTGCTGCCTTTCAAAAAGGAAAGTTGTTTTTTCCGAAACGCGTCAGGCATGATGACTGCTTTGTTTGAATAAACTTACCAAGAAAGCCTCCGAAAATTACATTTACTTGTTTTGAGTGCACTTCGCCTGGGGGCAACTCTGTTTCTTCTCATTTTAACGGCCGGCCCGGCCGTGAAGTGCACCCCCGCAGGATCTAAGCGGGCCGCAGCGTGTTCATTGGGATAGCGATATGCGGATCATCAAGATGCTGGAATTGGGGGTGATCTTTGGTGGCAGCTGCACTAGCAGATTTACCGAGCACGCAGGAGTGCAACAAACCCAAATGGGTGAGAGAAGGACTACTATTCCCAGAATGCTTGGCACTGGCCTACGTTGCTCACCTGAGGGCTATGAAGGCACGAATGGGGAAGTATAAGTAGCCGTTGCTTGTTGCATTCACTACGTGCTGCCTTTGAAAAAGGAAAGTTGTTTTTTCCGAAACGCGTCAGGCATGATGACTGCTTTGTTTGAATAAACTTACCAAGAAAGCCTCCGAAAATTACATTTACTTGTTTTGAGTGCACTTTGCCTGGGGGCAACTCTGTTTCTTCTCATTTTAATGGCCGGCCCGGCCGTGAAGTGCACCCCGCAGGATCTAAGCGGGCCGCAGCGTGTTCATTGGGACAGCGATATGCGGATCATCAAGATGCTGGAATTGGGGACGATCTTTGGTGGCAGCCTCACTAGCAGATTTTCCGAGCACGCAGGAGTGCAACAAACCCACATGGGTGAGAGAAGGACTACTATCCCCAGAATGCTTGGCACTGGCCTACGTTGCTCACCTGAGGGCTATGAAGTCACGAATGGGGAAGTATAAGTAGCCGTTGGTTGTTGCATTCACTACGTGCTGCCTTTGAAAGAGGAAAGTTGTTTTTTCCGAAACGCGTCAGGCATGATGACTGCTTTGTTTGAATAAACTTACCAAGAAAGCCTCCGAAAATTACATTTACTTGTTTTGAGTGCACTTCGCCTGGGGGCAACTCTGTTTCTTCTCATTTTAACGGCCGGCCCGGCCGTGAAGTGCACCCCCGCAGGATCTAAGCGGGCCGCAGCGTGTTCATTGGGACAGCGATATGCGGAGCATCAAGATGCTGGAATTGGGGACGATCTTTGGTGGCAGCTGCACTAGCAGATTTACCGAGCACGCAAGAGTGCAACAAACCCACATGGGTGAGAGAAGGACTACTATTCCCAGAATGCTTGGCACTGGCCTACGTTGCTCTCCTGAGGGCTATGAAGTCACGAATGGGGAAGTATAAGTAGCCATTGCTTGTTGCATTCACTACGTGCTGCCTTTGAAAAAGGAAAGTTGTTTTTTCCGAAACGCGTCAGGCATGATGACTGCTTTGTTTGAATAAACTTACCAAGAAAGCCTCCGAAAATTACATTTACTTGTTTTGAGTGCACTTCGCCTGGGGGCAACACTGTTTCTTCATATATATATATATATATATAAAATTCACAATAACATGAGCAAACCACCCGGCAGACCTATAATAGCCGCCTGCGATGGGCCTCTTGAAAATATGTCAAGATATATTGACTACTGTTTACAAAATCATGTTAAAAACTTAAGATCCTATGTGCAAGACACAAGTGACTTCCTGCGTAAAATAGCTGATATACAGTGGAAATCTGATTATCTCTTAGTAGCCCTTGAAATTACATCACTCTATACATCAATAAGGAATAATGATGGTATAAGGGCTGTGGAGCATTTTCTAGCTAATAGACCATTGATATATGCGCATCACAGCAAGATGTTAATCAGTATGTTATCATTTTGCCTTGAAAATAACTTGTTTCTCTTCAAAAATCAAATGTATCAGCAAATACAGCGGGTAGCAATGGGCCCCAGCTTCTCTCCCAGCTATGCATGTTTATTCATGGGCTGGTGGGAGGAGCTGGTCCTCACAAGGAAATTTGAGCAAGTCTACCATGAGAAGATCATTACCTGGTTAAGGTTTATAGACGATTTGTTTATTGTGTGGCAGGGCACCGAGCAGAGTGCAATTGAATTCATTGCACAGATTAATATTAATGATGTGAATTTAAACTTTACCTCGTCCATCAGTAAAGAAAGGGTAACATTTTTAGATGTGCAAATCCAGATTGTGGGTAATAAACTGACAATGTCTCTATACCGCAAGCAAACAGCTGGCAACACAGTGTTGCATGCATCAAGCTCACACCCCCCTCACCTCATTCAGAGCATCCCATATGGGGAAATGCTGCGGATAAGACGAATTTGTAGTGATGAGGTGGATTTATCTGTCAAACAGCTGGAAAGTAAGGAACGCTTTCTAGCAAGAGGATACAAAACAGAGGTTATCGGTGCAGCTATAAACAAATCCAGAAAGCGAGCTAGGAATGACCTCCTCCAGTACAATACCAAACAACAGGGATCAGAAACTGAGGTGGTGGATCCAGCTAATGAGCCTACCAGATTAATCCTTACATACTCAAGGCAGGAGAAACAGCTCAGGGAAATCATCAGGCGTAACTGGCCCATTGTGCTGGATGATCCCGTAATAGGCTGTCTCTTGCCTAAAATGCCAGCAATTACATATAGGAAGACCCAATCTATGGGCAATGCGCTGGTTAAGAGCAGCCCGGAAGATCATGAGTCAGGGAGCTGGCTAACAGCCAGAAAAGGCTTTTATAAATGTACATGCTGTAAGGCCTGCCAATATGGTATCAACAAGACTTCCTATCAAACAGCATTCAATGGTAAAACAATGGCAATAGACAAATATTTAACATGCAAAACAGAGTATGCGGTTTACATATTGGAGTGCAGTTGTAATCATAAGTACATTGGAAGCACAAAGTTGGCAGTGCACAAGAGGATTTTGCAGCACACAAGGGCCATAGTAAACAATGATGCAAGTTACCCGGTGGCGAGGCATTTTAGAGAGTGGCACAATAGCAATCTTAAGGACTTAAAATATTTTGTTATTGATGCAGTGCCAGCACAGAAAAGAGGAGGTAACCGCAAGGTCATACTGAGACGCCTAGAGACAAGATATATACTAGAACTCGATACTAAGCACCCGGGGGGTCTGAACACAAGTGAAGATTTGTATACTTACCTGTAATATGGGGATAGGTAAACTTATGTGTCAGATCCTTAATGCTGAGGATTCATCAGGAGAGTATGCCTCATAACATCAGATATGGATTTTAGCATTTTTTCTGGTTTAAACGTACATCACACTGGATTATAGATTGATATTGTATTCATTATTGCATTTTACTATGTAGGGGACCAAGATTAATTGCGGTGGATTAGACAATTCTATTTATGAGAGACCCTATGAATTTGTATATAAATGTATGATTATGTGTTTCAACAACCATGATCCGATTGCACTTCGATATAATTCTGTACGAGTATGCTCCATGCACTTTAGTATTGGGGGCCGGTAGCCCTTAAAGGCATTATGTCAGCACTGAGGCTACTGGTGACCAAGAGTCTATAGCACATAGCACTTTAGCTCTATTTTTGCACTGTAACCCAATGGGGTACAATGGGTTTGAGCACTTAGGCACTTTTTCGTATTTGCGACTTTGCACATTAAAGTGAACCTTATAGAGTGGAGGACGGACAGGAACTGGTGGATGGAGTCTAAGGGTATTAATACTGACAATCACAACTTAAGTATTGCAATAAATTATTTGCACTAGTCACTTTATGCATAGCAATGTTGGAGAAGTTGTCAACAATGTAGATATAGCAGGGGCAAATGCATATTGTGTATTGGTTAGGGGGTAAGAATTACGGTTAGTGGGTATTGTAGTTTTAGTATAACCAAATGAGGAAATAGGAAGCAGATATCAGGATGATAAAAGCATTTGAGCATTTATCAAATCCAAATATAGCGAAATAATGTTAGGCACACAAAATTACCATGCTATGTGATTTTAATGTAAAATGGTTGTTTTATGAAGGTATTTATACTTTTATTCATGTGTGCATTTACGCAGATATTGTAGTATGTTGTCTATGTCTATAATTTGTTTTATGAGCACTGTCACTTTAAAAAGGGCGATTAAGCAAGCCAGCATTGTCATGTGATCAAGGCCGGTCATGGCCGAAACGCGTTATGGCGGAATGGTGTGAGCGAAAATAAAGAAATTTGCACTGAATTGGGTCTGCACTCGTTTCTCTCCTGGAGGAGACAGAAGTGGCGAGGGTTTGGATATATAAATATATATATATAAGTATATATTATTATTTTTTTATCCCCTAAAGGACTAAAATTACCCTTACTACCCCAATATTCATACCCCCTGAAACCTTAAAATTACCCTTACTACTCCAGTACCCAAACCCCCTAAAATCCTAAACTTACCCTTAACACCCCAGAACCCATACCCACCCTGAACCTTAAAACTATTCCTGGCACCCAAACCTCAAACCCACCCTGAACCCTAAAATTACCCTCGGCACCCCAAAACCCATACTCACCCTGAACCCTAAAATTACCCTTGGCACCCCAAAACCCAAACCCACCCTGAACTCCAAAATTAACCCTGACACCCCAAAACCCAAACTCACCCTGAACCCTAAAATTACCCCTGGCACCCCAAAACCCAAATCCACACTGAACACCAAACGTACCCCTGGCACACCAAAACGCAAACTCACCCTGAACCCCAAAATTACCCCTGGCACCCCAAAACCCATACCCACCCTGAACCCTAAAATTACCCTTGGCACCTCAAAAACCAAACTCACCCTGAACCCTAAAATTACCCCTGGCAACCCAAAAACCATACCCACCCTGAACCCTAAAATTACCCTTGGCACCCCAAAACCCATACCCACCCTGAACCCTAAAATTACCCCTGGCACCCCGAAACCCATACCCACCCTGAACCCTAAAATTACTCTTAGTACCCCAAAACCCAAACCCACCCTGAACCCTAAAACTACCCTTGCTACCCCAAAACCCATACCCCTACACCCCAAAACCCAAACCCACCCTAAACCGTACACTTAGCTTATACTTAAATGTAAAACACATATGCCTTTACCATGCATGCCTTTACAACGAAATTCATTGTAAAGGCATGCGTGGTAAAAGCATATGCATTGTAATGCCATGTGTTGTAATGGCATTGCGATGTAATGGTAGTTGCATTGTAACAACCGCGTTTTAATGGCAACGCGTTGTAACATCCGCGTTGTAATGGTTGTTTCCCGTGTACATGCGAATGCAGCGACCTGGCATGGACTCCCCAGCTAATATTTGTGTTGACCTCATTGAGCTGAGTGATTTCTCAGCTGACGGCATAGTAACCAGTCTACTATCTGCACTAAAAAAAGATCCAGTTAACATAAGTGAGGACTTTCTCTCTGAATGCCTGGTTTCAGTTGCCTGTGATGGAGCTTCAGTGATGTTTGGCCGCCACAGTGATGTTGTAAAGAGGTTGCAAGAAAAAATCTCTCTCAGTATTGTAGCCTGGCACTGCTCAGCACATTGTCTGAAACTTGCAGTTCATGATGTCATTAAAGATATTGGCGCTACAAATCATTTAAAAAACTTACTTGATAAGCTATATTCTCTATTTGCCACATCTGTTAAATACAGTTCGGAGCTAAAAGAATGTGCAGAAGCTCTTGACATTCAGCTTTGCAGAATAGGTAGATACTCGTTGGGTTGCATTCAGCTTCATAACAGTGGAAGCTATTTGGAATGCTTATCCTGCTCTCTAAACGCACTTCACTTGTGCAGCTGAGGATGGTTCCCGTGACAGTTCAACACGAAATATGTAAACAGGCCTAGTAAGGCGGTTATCATCTATACAGTTTGTTGTTAACCTTGGTCTCATGTATGATGCTCTTCAGGAATTATCAGAGTTATCACTTGGGTTACAGAAACAGGACTCTACAATCATTGATGCTCATAGAGCTATTTGTCGGCAAATAGCAGCATTTGAGGCCTTGCTAGACAGGCAAGGGAACCACTTCTCACAGTATAAAAAGGCCATAGAAGAAAATACATTCCAAGGTGTGATGCTGCACAAACAAAAGTCCACTGACAAAATTATTCAACAGGGACAATTTTTTTGTAGCCTTGCAGAAAATGTAAGACATTGTTTGTTGTCTACAGGAAGCACTAATTCTCCTGACAAAAAGGCTAAATATGATATCCTGATTAGTGAAATTAAAGTTTTATACAAACAGTGCTGGCCTGATGAACTACCTACTATTTATGATGAAAGTGATATTGAGTCTCTGTGTAAAACATTCAACATTGCCAGTCGAGAAGCCATACGTGCTTACAGAGAGTATAAAGAATCTGGAGGGAAAGAAATTAAAAGGCAGTTTAAGGAGCTTTTGATAGCCTTACACACTATTTCTATCAGTACTGCAGAATGTGAGCGGGGCTTTTCTCAAATGAATCTTACATGCACATCTACAAGAGCATCAACGCTGACTGAAACAACATCTTCTTTAATGTTTTTAAATCTTTTTGGCCTACCTTTTAAAAGATTCAGCCCCATCCCCTATGTTCAGTCATGGCTTGCAAAAGGACGAAGAGTGGCTGCTGACACTAGGAGTAAAGCAAGGAAAGAGGAAGACTTGGAATGCACAAGCAATTTAGACAGTTTGTGGGCTTTTCTGGAAAAATAGATGCTAGCCCAGTCCAACTGACAAAACGCGCCATTGTAATGCTTTAAATAGGTTAAAAAGTTAGGCTTTTCCATCATTGGATATCTGATTATTGTTCTAGTTTATATATGTTATTTATTTGCATTTATAACACTTTATTGACAGTGTCAATTTATTTCATATTTTGTTATATTTATGTGTCTTCCTTGTTTGGATGTTATATTTATTGCTCTATTTTATATATTTTATTTATGTTGTATTTCTAAGACTTAATTTTCTTTTTCTTTTTTCACATTAGAACATGTATTTATGTGTATTTATCTCTATTTTATTTTTAGGTTTTTTGTCTTTATATATTTATATTTTGTATAGCACTGTGGTCATTTTGCACTAATAGGCATGACTTGAGATATGGTCAAATTGAAACTGCCCAGCCACTAACTCTTCTTTTGTCCTAGGTTCTTCTAGGACTTTTTTTGGAAGATGACATTATTCTTTACTCTATGTTAAGATACGAATCTTTAATTAAAAAGTAATATTTTGAACATATGCCTCTTTTGTAATCTCTGTATTGTCTGTGTGATACAGAACTACATTTGGAAACGCCAGTTAAGGTCCAAGTGTTTTTACTATTCTGAATTTCTAATAAATGCACATATATTGCTCCAGGGGAGTAAGTTATAGTAACAAGCCCAAATTTTAATAATCTTTTTTTAATTGTTTCTCTAAAATTAATAGCTTTAACGGAATACTCTACTATTTATGAACCAAACCCCCTTCGGCCACTATAAGTGACAAAGTGGCTCATTCAAGTGTATTGCATGATTTTATTCAATTTTTCTGCTTAGAGGATTTTCAGAAGATTTTGGTTTATTTTGTCACATAAGATATGTAAAAGTTGTATCTTTGAACTCATGACACACAATTAGACTCTGTTAAAAATGGCATACCCCAGTATTGTCCTTTCCCTAAATCGGCACATAGAGCACTGGAATGTTTCACGTGTCTCTTTTCAATGCATTAGTCATTTTAGCTCATTTATTCCAAAATTGTGCTTTAAATGCACTTTTGATTTAATCTTTTTCAAACTTTTCACAGGGCAGGGGTACCTCCTATCAAAACCTTACTTCGAGGAAGGCTCCCTTGTTGAAATTCAGATTGGGTATTACATCTGATTTTCAGCAGTGCCAGTTGAGGATGTGGCGCAGAGCCAATAGAGTAATTGAGTGGAGCCAGTGGAGGAAGTGGGTGGAGCCAGGGGGAAGTGGGTGTGGCCTCCAACAAATATTTGAGCACCTGGACTTCATATTTTACAAATTAAGCACTGCACCTAGCCCCAACTCCCTTTCCACCAAAGTTTTTTTTTTAAAAAGGGCTTAGAAGAGGGCATTGTCCCAACGGGTCTGGAGATGGTCCAGGCTCTGCTCTACACTCCCTAACCAGCTTTCAATGCGGTTTAGCCACTGCAGGACGCGACGCTGAAATTACCTGTCTAAGGGGCCGATTACGATGGCGGTCGGAAAAGCATACCGACCGCCATGGTAGCGGCAAAAAACCGCCCGCATGGCCAACGGGAAAAACGCCGGATATATTATGATGAACCGGCAGAATAATCCGTCCGCGGCGGCGGGAGTCAACGAAAAACCGCCCGCACTCGCCGGACCAGCTGAAAATCCGACTGCTACGGCCGGATACTCAGCGGAAAAGCCAAGAACCGCCGCCATGCACATGGAGTAACCGCCCGTGACATTATGACATCCCCGTTACCACCATGGTACCTACCTATGAATCCGACCGCATCGTGCGCGAACAGTGATGAATCCGATAGGCGGCGGAAGGGCTGCAGCATAGCCACCACTGCCGAGAAACCGCTGCCGAGGATCCGCAAAAAAAATGGCGGACGTAGAAAAAACACGAAAAAAAATACAAACAATGCACACAGTGAAGTAGACCTGTCCCAATACAAACCAAAAGTGCCCAATGACAACAGCCCCAGAAATTTCAAAATAACCAATCACAGGACAACACACACAACACACCTGACAGCAACATACCAGTTTGCCACACCCCCCAAAGCCGAGCATAAAACCAGCCCCTCCCTGACCACAATCCTTTGCTACACTCCACAACTGAAGGTCCCAACCCCAGAGAACAAAGGAGAGGCAAACCTGCACACATCACCTACACCACCCACAACACCCACACAACTGCACCACAGAACATCTGCACAGCACACACCATGGCACCACACAAAATGCCAAAATTCACTGATTCAGAGCTTGCAGTCATGTTAGATGAGATAATAAGCGTTGAACCACAACTCTATGGCAACATGGTCCAACACACCCCATTAGCCACAAGAACCCAAATGTGGGTGAGGATAGTCAATAAGGTCAATGCAGTAGGGACCACCCCCCGCAACAAGCAGGAAATACAGAAGCGGTGGCATGACCTGAAGACCGTGGTGAAGAGGAAGAGGGCCAAGAACCGTCAGCTGGCTGACGGGACTGGTGGAGGCACTCCCATCCCACCCAAACCATACAGTCCGTGGGAGGAGAAGGTCCTTGGAATCCTACATCCAGAGAGTCTTGAAGGAATCCGCGGGGACTGGAAGCTGGTAAGTACAAACCAATGTATATCATCACATTGCCATGTACCGTCTTGCACAACTTCAAACCTACAACCCCTAGGCCAAAGGACATTCGTCTGACCCACAATACCTAAAACAGGTCACACAGATGTAACCACCACTCAACCTGATAAAGCACAAAGCTAAACAAAATCAACTGGGTTGCATGTGTACAGACAAAAAGCACTACAACACACACCAGGCCCCCCTCTCCCACTCCTCAGCAGGATGGAGCACCCCACCCAGAAGCATGTGTCAGCCATTGAACGCTCCCCCACCACCTAACAGGTAGGTAGCCATCTTCACAGGGATGGGGAATGTGTATCTGGAGGCAGCACAACAACTCCCAACAGGCCCCCTCTCACACCCCTCAGCAGGATGGAGCACCCCACCCAGAAGCATGTGTCAGCCATTGAACGCTCCCCACCACCTAACAGGTAGGTAGCCATCTTCACAGGGATGGGGAATGTGTATCTGGAGGCAGCACAACAACTCCCAACAGGCCCCCTCTCACACCCCTCAGCAGGATGGAGCACCCCACCCAGAAGCATGTGTCAGCCATTGAACGCTCCCCACCACCTAACAGGTAGGTAGCCATCTTCACAGGGATGGGGAATGTGTATCTGGAGGCAGCACAACAACTCCCAACAGGCCCTCCTCTCCCACCCCTCAGCAGGATGGAGCACCCCACCCAGAAGCATGTGTCAGCCATTGAACGCTCCCCCACCACCTAACAGGTAGGTAGCCATCTTCACAGGGATGGGGAATGTGTATCTGGAGGCAGCACAACAACTCCCAACAGGCCCCCTCTCACACCCCTCAGCAGGATGGAGCACCCCACCCAGAAGCATGTGTCAGCCATTGAACGCTCCCCCACCACCTAACAGGTAGGTAGCCATCTTCACAGGGATGGGGAATGTGTATCTGGAGGCAGCACAACAACTCCCTACAGGCCCCCTCTCACACCCCTCAGCAGGATGGAGCACCCCACCCAGAAGCATGTGTCAGCCATTGAACGCTCCCCCACCACCTAACAGGTAGGTAGCCATCTTCACAGGGATGGGGAATGTGTATCTGGAGGCAGCACAACAACTCCCAACAGGCCCCCTCTCACACCCCTCAGCAGGATGGAGCACCCCACCCAGAAGCATGTGTCTGAAAGTAAAAACCAAAGTGACACTGCACAGGTAATCAGACAGTGCATGCACCCCACCATCACTCAACAAAAGCATTGAGAGACATGACAACACGAGGCTCTACTTCACACAAAAATAGAAAAGAAAAGCACAGCCATTGACAGGATGCAGACAGCTCAGCGTACGTAACTGTGACAGAAACAGAACTGTGACTCTCAACAAATATGTCCAAGCAAACGGGCCTCTGACATGCATCACCCAGACTTCCCTCTGTAGCGTACATGGGTGCTGATCATGAAGGACCATGGGAAAAACAAACTAGCATGGTCTGCTGTATAAAGAAATACAAGCACAGGACATGTCAACGGTATGCATGTGATGACAATGGCTAGTCCATGCACACAGGTAATGTCTGCCAGGCAGAGTGATCAGCAAAGATGCTGAACATCAACTTGTAGTCATGCCAGTTGTCAGATGACAACCTCACATTGAAATCACCAATACTAGAATAGCCACGTAACCTGACACAGACCTGCCTGAGTTGAGGGGATGTTATAGATCATTTTAGCCTAACTTGAATTTGCATTGCTTTTAATAATCGTGATACTGTGTTTTTAAGAGGGAAACCTGTGTTTTAAAAATACTGTTAGCATCACGCTGTTTGCGGTGCTTGGGGTCAGCGCTCTAGACGTCCAAATCTCAGCCCCCACTTCCTTTATAAACCGGATGCTGCGACCGCGCATTTGGGAATAGCCACGTAACCTGACACAGACCTGCCTGAGTTGAGGGGATGTTATAGATCATTTTAGCCTAACTTGAATTTGCATTGCTTTTAATAATCGTGATACTGTGTTTTTAAGAGGGAAACCTGTGTTTTAAAAATACTGTTAGCATCACGCTGTTTGCGGTGCTTGGGGTCAGCGCTCTAGACGTCCAAATCTCAGCCCCCACTTCCTTTATAAACCGGATGCTGCGACCGCGCATTTGGGAATAGCCACGTAACCTGACACAGACCTGCCTGAGTTGAGGGGATGTTATAGATCATTTTAGCCTAACTTGAATTTGCATTGCTTTTAAATAATCGTGATACTGTGTTTTTAAGAGGGAAACCTGTGTTTTAAAAATACTGTTAGCATCACGCTGTTTGCGGTGCTTGGGGTCAGCGCTCTAGACGTCCAAATCTCAGCCCCCACTTCCTTTATAAACCGGATGCTGCGACCGCGCATTTGGGAATAGCCACGTAACCTGACACAGACCTGCCTGAGTTGAGGGGATGTTATAGATCATTTTAGCCTAACTTGAATTTGCATTGCTTTTAATAATCGTGATACTGTGTTTTTAAGAGGGAAACCTGTGTTTTAAAAATACTGTTAGCATCACGCTGTTTGCGGTGCTTGGGGTCAGCGCTCTAGACGTCCAAATCTCAGCCCCCACTTCCTTTATAAACCGGATGCTGCGACCGCGCAGCGGGCGCGCGCAGCGGGCGCGCCGCCGGCACGCCGAAGGCGCGCCAAAGGCAAGCCCATCTGCGCCCGTCAGCGCCCGGAAGGCGCCCAGTGCCAGGAGTCCTGTTAAGGTTAGAAGTTTCACTTATACCCGAAATGAACTCCTCACGCTTAGACATGGTGAGTGCTCACAACCTATGCTAATTTTAGATGCACTGAATAGCAGCCTGAGGCAAAGTATTACATGCGCTCTAACACCCGGACGTCTTCCAATTAAATCTAATCTCCCTATCAGCGAAGTGACGACTACCAAACAAAGTAGCAACCTAGATCATGTAGGCACACGAAACACTAGGGTTCTTCAGCGGCATGTACCTTCCCACGGAGCCGGTAGAAATGAGCTTGGAAACATCTGCTGCATTTTACTGAACACACGCTCCATGAATAAACATAAATATGAGCTAGAATGTCTGATCCAAGTTGAAAACCCAGATCTGTTGTTTCTTACAGAAACTTGGGCAAACAATCTCTCCGACCCTGACTGGAGAGCTGCCGTGCCTGCAGGCTATTTAGTAGCCCATGTTGATAGGGTCGGCGCTAAAGGGGGAGGTATAGCGCTGATTTATCGGTCTCACTTTACTGTGAAAACGAAGCACGAACCCACATTAGAAGCAGAGGCAATGTTATTTAGTATTAAAAGAAGTAATCGCGAGCTCTTCTCAGGCGCTCTTATCTATAGACCCCCTGGAACGAGAGCCGCGTTTACTAGATCATTGCTGACTTTTCTAGAATCATGTCTGGACACCACCTCTTTTACAATCCTTGGAGATTTCAATTTCCACTTGGAACTAAATAATGATACCGACACAGCTAGCCTGATTGATAACATGGCCGCATATGGCCTGAGCCAGCTAGTATCAGAACCTACGCACATAGCTGGCCATACGCTAGACGGACTTTTCACAAATAATACCTCCACAGAAGTGACGAGAGTTCAACAATTAACATGGTCAGACCATTCCGCAGTCCATTTTAACGTCCGGATGGTAGCAACCAGCGATGGCCGCAGGGTCAGCTCCTTGAGGGGAGATCTCGCCCCTGGAAATCAATCAATGAACAGGATCTGATTTCAGTCCTGTCAAAGAATTTACCAGATGTTCTGGACTCAGATGTGGCAGCAAACAACTATGAAACCTGGTTAACTCAGGCAGTAAATAAGTTGGCACCGGAAGGTTCTAAGCATCAAAGGACTAGACAAGTCTCCTCGCCCTGGTACTCGATTGAGCTTAAACAGCTGAAAATTAAATGCAGACGTCAGGAGCGAATTTGGAGATCAAATTATAGCGCGGAACATAGGAGGCAATATAATTCAGTATTAGAGGAATATAAGTCCTCTATAAAGCTAGCCAAATCAAAATATTTCACGGCTAAAATTCAGGAGGCGTCAAACTCCTCCAAAGAATTGTTTAAAACTGTCACTATTCTATCCAACTGCCCACGGGATACGGTGTTCTCACCAAATCAAGCAATAGTGGATAACATGGCTGGTTTTTTTCAACATAAAGTAGAGTCAGTATATAGTGAGCTCACAAACTCAGTACCAATTCCCATGGGCAATGGGTTAGATGGACTAGAGGAGACGGCCCCTGGAGCCAGTTTGATACGGTTCCAATTGTTAGAACAGAGTCAAGTGCTTGGTCTACTGTTGAAAACCAAGTCTGGCTCCCCTCTGGACCCTTGCCCCCCTCTATCATACACTTAGCCCCAGAGTTGATCAGTGCCTGTCTGACCCCTTTACTGAACACAATTATAACTACGGGGGTCTTCCCAATGTGTTGGAAAAAAGTCTGTATTAGACCCATTTTAAAAAAACTTCACTCGACCCTTTGGAGGTCAAGAACTATCGACCTATTTCTTGCCTCCCGTTTCCTTCTAAGATACTCGAGAAAGCACTAAACAGAGAACTGACGGAATACCTGGATAATAATAGTGTCCTAGACCCCACACAACATGGTTTCAGAGCTCAGCATTCAACAGAATCAGCTTTGATCATGGCGACAGAAGAGATTAGAAAGGTGATGGACGGAGGCGGTAGGGCCATCCTGATATTACTTGATCTTACTGCAGCATTCGATACCGTAAATCATACGGTGTTGGTACAAAGGCTGAAAGAAGCTGGTATTGGGGAGAAGGCACTGGATCTTCTAGCCTCATACCTGGCAAACCGGGAACAGGCAATTCACTGGGATGGACTCCAGTCAGGAAAGTTCACACTTCCGTGCGGAGTGCCCCAAGGTTCGGCCCTTTCCCCTACCCTGTTCAATGTATATGTTGCCCCTTTGGCTAGAGTTATAAAATGCCATGGTCTTTCTCTTGTATCCTACGCGGATGACACCCAATTAGTGGTGTCAGTTGCGCAAAACCTGCACCTGACAGCGGAAAGGTTCCGGAACTGCCTAAGGGCTCTGATGGCCTGGATGAACCTAAACTTTTTGAAGCTAAATACAGAAAAAACTGAGGTCATAGAGTTCGGGCAAAAACCCTCTGTCTGGAGTGAACTCTGGTGGCCGCCTGAAGCAGGAACTCTTCCGGTCACTGCTCTGAAGGCTAGAAATCTAGGGTTCCTGGTAGATAAGGACTTAACTCTTGCCTCCCAGATTAATCAAGTGACATCGGCCTGTTTCTTCACGCTGAAAATTTTACGGAAGATCCTTCCATTCATTCCATCTTCGTTAAGAAAAACGGTAGTTGGTGCATTGGTGTTGTCCCGAATAGACTATTGTAACTCGCTATACCTAGGGGCTGGCGTTAGACAACTCTCTAAACTACAGTCTCTACAAAATGCAGCTGCACGAGTATTGCTAGAATTACCTAAATACCACCCAACATCCGCTAGCCTTAAAAGTCTCCATTGGCTACCAGTTCGTCGAAGAATAGATTTCAAGGCTCTATGTATAGTCCATAAAGCCCTTTATGGAGGAGGGGCGTCAGCTATACAATCTCTATTCCCAAGATATCTACCAATACGCTGTCTCAGGTCAGCAAACACCGGATTGGTCCTGCTCTCTACTATAAGCAGAGCCAGATGGGGCGGCAGGGGGTTCTCCTACCAAGCGGCCAAGCTGTGGAATTCCCTCCCAATCCACATGAGACTGCAGTCAAGCAGGGATCTCTTTAGAAAGATGATCAAAACATGGCCTGTTAATTCTGGTGGTTGGCTATTTCCTCAGCGCCAAGACGCCTCGGCATTAGAGCGCTTTATAAATATCTCAGTCAGTCAGTCAGTCAGTCAGTCAGACGTGTGGCATGGTAACCAATCACAGGTCACACCATTGTGAAATGATGAATGTAACTCCACTTCATGGCATGAGGCACATCACTGTGCAGACATACAATGTGTGAAAAAGACAACTGTGTGTAGCATAACATGTAAATAAGAGACATCAAACACAGCAACCCTGAGGTGTGTAAGGCAATTACCATCTACTTCCTGTCCCACAGGTGACCAACAACTGACTGCAGAGGACGACAACCTCAACCAGCACAGCCAGTCACCAGCTCCCGAACATCTCCCCTCGGATGCAGACTCCCTGGATAATGAGGAGGAGGAGGACCAACCCGGACCATCTGGTGTGGCAGGGCGTAATGTGTCCCAGGACCCCACAGCCCCACCACCCTCAGCAACAACATCAACGCAGAGCCCTGCTGCAACGACCTGTGCCACCACCACCTCCACCACCACTACCACTACTACTGCTGCCTGCAACACTCGCCCTGCTCCAGAGGCCAACCAGACCACAACAACTGCGGAGGTACGGGAGAGTAGGCCGGTGCCCACAGGAGGGAGGCAACAGGGCCGTGACAGCAGGCCAGGTGTGAGGACAAGGCTGACCCAAAGGGAACAAGACCCTGGCACTGAATCACTGGCACACATTGACAGAGTTGTGGGGGCCTATGAACACGCCCAGGGACAGTTGAGGCAGGCTCAGCAGGATGCCCGTGAGCAACAACAGATGCTGCGCTCAATTGACAACCGCATGGGCCAACTCGTGGCCTGCATGGGCCAAATCAGGGACCTCCAGCTAGTGGGGGTCCTCAGGGACAGGCATGCGGCACCGCCAACACCTACAGCTCCCTCCGTTGTGCCGCAGGATGACAGACCCCCATCCTCCCCTGCGTTCAGCGAGCATGGGGACTCATCAGACACCACTGGCCATGCACCTGTGTCCCCCCCTGCCAAAAGAGCAAGGGGCCGCCCGAAAAAATCATTGGGAGCATCCCGTGGCAAAGCACCTGGCAAAAGCCAGTCAAGTAGCCAGCCATGATGGCACCCCTCTTCACCCTGCTGTGTACCCTGCAGACTGTCCCCACCCACAATGCCGTGGGAATGGCAAATGACTGTTGGACTGTGTTACCATACTGATCTTGTGTATACTCTATTGTCTCATCTACCATCACTGACAAATCTGTTATTCACCATTCACAAATCTGTAAATATCCACATCTACATCACATGTATCCACTGTAAATAAACACTAATAACGCACCAATGTAGTTGTCACTGTTCCATGTTCATCACAGTATGTTAACTCACACCCATGATTACAATGTCACAGGAGCAGGGATACTCCGCAGGCAAGTAGAGGCTGAAGGGACCTAGGAAAACACAACAGAACATCAGTTGCTACTCAGGTGGTGGACTAACAACCATCACACAACACAGCACATCAAGGTACGACAATCTGCACATGTCACAAGGAGCAACTGTACCAACATAGACATCAAGTAGCTGTGTCAAAAGATCCCTTACCATACACATTTGCAGCCAGCACTGACTCTGCAACATGCTGTAGTCACAAAGCTCACATACACATATTCACCAAGCACAACATCATCAGACAACAGCCAGTTTTGACATTGCCACTGACCATCAAGTGAAGTAGTTGTTGATGAGCTGTTGACGCTGTCCAACACCTTCCTCCTCTCCACTATCCTCGTCACTTGACATTTGGGTGTTCGCAGGTGGGGGCTGTGGCTGGTCATCATCATCCTGGATTAAGGGGATCCCCTTCCGCACGGCCAGGTTGTGTAGCATGCAGCATGCTACCACTATCTGACACACCTTGACGGGTGAGTACTGCAGAGCCCCTCCGGTCTTGTCGAGGCATCGAAAACGCGATTTCAGGAGTCCAAATGTTCGCTCAATGACCCGACGTGTCCTCCCATGGGCATTGTTGTAGCGCACTTCAGCTGGTGTCCTGGGATTGCGAAGTGGACTCAGCAACCAATGTCCGTTGGGATATGCAGAGTCACCTAAGTGTGAAAGACACATACAGATTGAGTGTCTGACATGTGTCCGAGGACAGCATGGCACACAAACAGCACACAACTCGACCCTTTGTACACACCCACAATCCATGCCCGCTCCGGCGCCAGATTGGCCATCAGTTGTGGTAAAATGCTGTTGCGCATTATGTGTGAATCGTGGGCTGATCCTGGAAACTTTGCACAAACGTGTGAGATGACCATATCTGCCTGGCACACCACCTGCACATTGATGGAATGATAATGTTTCCTATTTCGGTAAATATGCTCCCGTGCTTGGGGTGGAATCAGGGAAACATGTGTGCCATCTATTGCACCAACTACATTAGGAACGTGTCCAAGTGCATAAAATTCGCCCTTCACATCCGCCAACTCCTGCCGCCTGGGGAAATGTATGAATTGGTCCCTGTGTTGCATCATAGCCAACAGGACATCACGTAGCACCATGCTGAATGTTGGTTGGGACATCCCCCTGCAATGCTCACAGTTTGCTGGAAGGATCCCGTAGCCACGAAATGTAGGAATGCCATCACCTTTGCCGTTGCCGTGAGTGCTGTTGGGTATGTCCTGCGTGGAAGCAGGTGTGGCTCCAATATCGCACAAAGTTCCAGGAGGTTTGTCCGATCCAGACGGAATCGCCTGATGATGTCGGTATCCTCCATGTTAGCCAGCAGGGTGAAGGTACGAAACACATTAGGTCGCCTCCTAGGTGAGATGAAAGGGGATACGTCATAGCAACATAAATTAGGATGTGCACAAATTCATAAAGTCCGTCCTGTCACGGCGCTAACATTGACTGTCATCCCTGAAAGCACACAGTGCAATTCAGTGTTGTCCCAACATGAGACAGATTAATTGTACAACTGTCATGGATTTGCACAGTCAGTAGACACAATACGAACACTGTCTATGTGAATGCCAAGAGTCACATATCGAGCTGAGGTGGACTCAGCCTTGGGTGTACATGACACAGGACATGTGTGAAGCAGAGACACTGCTGGCTTCCACGTTGCTGCTGTACCTGCCACACCTCCTTGGCCAATAATTGCAGGGGACACATCAACAACACAATGTGGATAGATCATTGGGATTGTCTTTGTACTCAGTGCCACTTCGAACACACTCAAATTCAATGACATTCACATCCCAAACCCATACATGTGCCAATGTCATCAGTACACAGGCCATATCTGCTGCTGACTTGAATACAAAGTCGGACAGTGACAGATGATGTCACGCCTGTGCAGAGTATGTGTACCACTGTAACAGGCCACCATTACCCCACTGCCCAATACTCTCTACAAGCACACAGATAGCCAATGTGGCACACATTAACAATAGATGAGGGACGTGATCAGCAGGGCCTGTATGCATCCTTAATCTTCCCCCATTTTGGACATTTACATGCAGCATCAAGGAGGGACTGCCCAAGGACACATGTGCACCACAACACATACCATGGTGATACACATCCAGCTGTTTCAAGACACAACAGTGCCACAACACAAACATACAACACTACATGGACAATGCCAAGCCAGTATGCCAACAAGTCTACGCATGAACAGACTGTATGCATTACATATGGACAACTGGCTCAGACACCTGACACCAGTGGATGTAATTTTACACCACATGTCCCAAAGGACATGCATCCTGACCCTCATTCCACACATGCTGTCAGGCCCAACACAGCATACAATCAATATCCCACATCTAACAAACATGCTGGCTGTGCATAAGTAGTGGGACACTGGTACCTCACATTGACCAAATGTCGTAGTTGGATGAGTGTCACAGGCACAACAATCAAGGTACATCTCACCTGTCTTGGGTGCCCACTCCATCCTGATACACCAGCAGATGTGATCCACCCACACAGTGCTGGAATAGATGGTGAGCAAGGATGGCTAGCACCCCATAGCATGCACATACACTAGTGTTGGTGGCAACACACTGCACACGTGTGCCACTTGTGCTGACCATCCAACATTGCAGACAATTCCCGCAAATCAGTGCACACACATTGCACAGACAATACTGGACACCCATAGCCTGTGGACAAATGTTGCATACTATATTCCATACAGTTAGCACAATCCACAACCGTGCATGCAGTCCATCTGCCAACGCAACATTCCTGATGTGAACAATGGACATGCACTGGTGGCAGGTGGGTAGCACCGGAACACAGCACAACACTCAAAAACATAGTTTAGCTAAGCACCATTGTTGAAATGTACATGTCACTGATTCACATACAACAGTCCAAACAACATGAGCACAGACCTGACACTACCACATAGGTCCCTGTGGTTACAGGTGGCAGACATGTAGCAAAGACATCTGCTCTGGCCGTCTACCCAAGTGACAAACAATAATAATGCAACGGATGCCAGGTGTGGTGCTGAAGTACTCGTCATCCTTTAGCAGGTCGAGCCCCCCTGTACATGTGGACATACACTGCAGGAGTTGCCAGTGTGTACAAAGACATTACATGCGGCATGTAATTGGTCTTAGCAATAACACAACAGGGTGACATCTGTTTCCAATGATGACAGTCATGCTGAATAAATGAGTTCATCTGGGTTTTCAGTGTAACACATGGGCTCAGGTGTGAGATAGTGGTCAGCATGGGTGGCAGATACGACATTGTGTGTAAATATTGCTCAACATAATGGAGTACAGTGTTCCATTTGGTGTGAGACGTTACACATTGGCTGACATTTGTGACAGGAGACCATATCAATGTTATCCAGTGCCATGTGCCACTGTACGTATCCACTGTGCATAGTACAGTAATGACCATTGATCCACACACAACAAGAACTGTCCGTAGGTGCCTTAAACGTGCCCCATAAACACAATGACGCACAGAGTGTACGATGTGATGCCGCATATTCCCCATAGCGGACGCACATACTGTCCGTGAATTGGGTGGCGGAGCATGCCAACCACCATTTGAACCTTTGTCGATGCCCACCACTGACGCAAGTGTTTCATGTGCTGCACATGACACTTTGGTGTTAGTGATGGCCCTCTACATAGCTGCAGATGGCGTTTGTCATGCTCCACCAGCCACATCCCGGTCACCCATGTCACTCTATGGCAATCAAACAGCGGTAGCGCCGGCCAGGACCCCACGGTGTGTCACCGCCATGAACCATGCCCTTGCAGCCAATGGGGACCGCTATCGCGGTGGCATGATGCACATTCAAAAATCGTGGTAGGCATGCTCCGCCCCCAGCGGATGCGGAGATTGGATGCAATTGTAAGATGTACCACCGCGGTAGCGCCGGCCAGGACCCCGCGGTGTGTCACCGCCATGAACCATGCCCTTGCAGCCAATGGGGACCGCTATCGCGGTGGCATGATGCACATTCAAAAATCGCGGTAGGCGTGCTCCGCCCCCAGCGGATGCGGAGAGTGGATGCAATTGTAAGATGCACCACCGCGGTAGCACCGGCCAGGACCCCGCGGTGTGTCACCGCCACGAACCATGCCCTTGCAGCCAATGGGGACCGCTATCGCGGTGGCATGATGCACATTCAAAAATCGCGGTAGGCGTGCTCCGCCCCCAGCGGATGCGGAGAGTGGATGCAATTGTAAGATGCACCACCGCGGTAGCGCCGGCCAGGACCCCGCGGTGTGTCACCGCCATGAACCATGCCCTTGCAGCCAATGGGGACCGCTATCGCGGTGGCATGATGCACATTCAAAAATCACGGTAGGCGTGCTCCGCCCCCGCGGAGGCGGTCATTGGATGCTTCTGAAGAAGGCTGACCTGGAACACCAATGGCAGAAGACTATGACCACTGAAACGAGTCCAGGGCCCTATATATGTGTGGAAGGGAGCACCACAATTCCACTGCTGACAGAGCCTGCTGCCTGGGACCCCTCACCTGCTGCTGCCTCCAGGGACTGCTGCCTGAGACCCCTCCCCTGCTGCTGCCTCCAGGGACTGCTGCCTGAGACCCCTCCCCTGCTGCTGCCTCCAGGGACTGCTGCCTGGGACCCCTCACCTGCTGCTGCCTCCAGGGACTGCTGCCTGGGACCCCTCACCTGCTGCTGCCTCCAGGGACTGCTGCCTGAGACCCCTCACCTGCTGCTGCCTCCAGGGACTGCTGCCTGAGACCCCTCACCTGCTGCTGCCTCCAGGGACTGCTGCCTGAGACCCCTCACCTGCTGCTGCCTCCAGGGACTGCTGCCTGGGACCCCTCACCGCCCACTGCCGCCGCTGACGTCTCATGTCCACAGTGATGGCTAGGACAGAGAAGATCCGTGCCAGTCCATTTACAAGCGAGGAGCTGGATGTCCTGGTGGACGAGGTGCTGACACAGTACCCACGGCTATATGGTGGCCCAAATGTTGTGGTAAGTCTCCAACAGTGGGGGTGTGAGTGCAAGGGGGGCACACATGTAGTCGATCAGATGGTGTATGTGCCTGAGAGTGTGGGGTTGTGTCATGCACTGGCTGACATGCTGTTTCCTAGTTGTTAAGGGGGTGTATGCAACCCACACATTAAATGCATGGACATGAAGGGTGGATGGACATGTGTTGTGTACACATCCATATGGTGTGACAGCTATCTGGTGATGCATGTTTCGGGACAGTTATTGTTCATGTAACTGTTTGTGTGGGTCCTCGTTGTCCATCTCTGTGTGATTCTACCTGGCATGGACTGTCCACGCCCAATGTGACAAGGACACATCACTGACTGTACAGAGTGTGATACGTGTGTGGTTGGCAGGAGTGTACATCAATGACCCATGTCTGCCGTGTGGACTGCACATGACTGGCCCTCTGATCAGTCAGTGGTTATGTGAGATCATGTCCCTCAATGCTACAAACATGACACAGTGAGCTATTCACAGAGCAAGGTCGTTTAGGCGTGCACAGTGGTGGACACAGTGACTCTCACCCCATACACATGTTGCAATGTGACATATGTCTTGCTCGACCTGGTAATAGCCAGTAGATGTGGGCACATTACACATGGCTTTCTGTGCTAGCATCCAGCTTGTATGTGAGATGTGCGGATACAGTGTCCCTCCTCAAACATGCATGCATTGACGTGGACTTCACACATGACGATGTACCCTGTGAGATGTTGTAGTGTATCTGCGGGACATATCTGCCGTGTTGGGATGAGTCTGTGTCATGCCACTGTTCAGAGAGAGAGGTTTTACCATGAGAGTGTGTCACTGATGTTTTCCCCCTCTTGTCTCCCACACCTGCAGCTCAAGGTGCACCAGCGTAAGGCCGTGTGGAGGTCCATTGCAATCAAGGTGCGGGCTCTGGGAGTGTCAAACCGCCGGCGCACCCACTGCCACAAGAGGTGGGACGACATATCACGACTGGCAAAGAACGTTGCCGAGATGACACTGGGGATACTCCCTCGCAGTGGCAGGTTGTCACGACGCAGCTTGACACCACTGATGTGCCGCATCTTGGCTGTGACACAGCCTGAGCTGGACGCACGTTTGAAGGAGCATCAACAGCAAGCTAGGGGTGAGTATTCTGTGAAGGTTGATTTTGTCTGTGAGTGGCTGCATGTGTACCAAGCCTGTACCTGCGCTGGTGTACGTGATGTGGTTACGGTGATGCAGTGGGTTGTAAGTGGCCCCTGTGCTGGGTGTGGCAGTCACGGATTTTACATACATGCACTTACTGATGTTTTTCCAATCCTGGGAATTTCAATGGCATTGTGGGTGGTGTGCTGCAGGCCTGGTCCATTGGTGTTAGTGTTTGTACGCCCCAACATGCATGATGTTGTGCTGTCTGCCCATCACATGGCTCAGCTATGCCGTGTTTAGATGTTTGTACGCACTGTTTGAGGTAGTGAAGTGTGTCTGCATGGTGAGAATGCACGGGGTGGCCTGCAACATGTAGACGTTGTCATCCTCAGTGTTGCTTTGCTTGAATATGTTTGTCCTGTTGCTGTCACTTTGCTGACCCTACATGTCTCTCTGTTATGCAGCATCTCCCGTGGGCACGGAGGGACAGGGGACGGACACCAGTGGTGGTGAAACAAGCACACCAGCTGCACAGGATCCCAGTGACACAGATGTGACCAGCGCCTCGGAGGGGGATAGGAGTATGCTGGAGGAATCACAGCCCGAGACGCAAAGTTCAACATCATCTGATGACGGCGGTGGTGCAGACATCTTGGAGGACACAGGGAACGGAGAGTCTGCTACATCTTCCAGCACACAGCGTGCATTGCCCACCCTCCCAGCCACTTCCTCTGTTGCTGCCCGTGTTCGCACCACAAAGAGGGGAAGAGTGTCCTTCATTCCAGGCACCGCTGCCCCTGCCCCTGTGCCCCCTGCTGCCATCAGTGCAGAGTGTGTGGACCTTATGCGCCAGCTGTGTGTGGGGCAGACAGGGCTCCTCAATGCATTGTCAGACCACGACCGCAAATTGGCACAGGTGTTAGCTTTCATGGAGGGCATACATTCAGACGTGGGTGGGCTGCACCGCACTGTCCAGACAATGTCCTCCACAGTGGCGGCTGCACTTCAACTGGCTCAATCTCGTAGTCCAATTCCAGTCCCTTTGTCCACCCCCATGCCAGTGGCGACGTCTGACGACGGTGACCACGCTTCACACACCTCAACGTCATGATACTGCACACGTAGCACACAGCAGCAGCAGCCCAAGCGGTCAAGGTCACAGACACCTTCCCCTACGAAGGAAAAACAACCCCAGAGCGCAAAGGGAAGAGCCCGTCAGGCGTTGCAAAGGCACATGATTCAAGGAGGAAGTACTCAGGGTCACAAGCCTCAGAGCAATCCCCGGCCACAGACTCTGTGGTCCCAAAACGTCTCGCAAAGGCATGCAGACACTCTCCATGCCCACTGTGAAGGTGGGGCCTGGCAAGGCTACACATAGTAAGGTATCCAAGGCTGTTTCACCAACTACCTCTACTCCCATTCCAAGACCAGTGAAGCAGGGACAGGAGGGCACTGTAGGGGGCACACAGGGTAAAGAGGGGATGGAGGGGCAGAGGCAATGCCAGGCTAAGCGTCCTTCTGGATCCAGCACATCCCCAGAGGGAGGTCCAGCGTGTGCACCTGCGGCAGCCTTGGTGATGAGTGTGCCGTTTGTGTCCACACCACTTCCCATTGATACCAAGACAGGCAAGCCATTTAGAATCCCCAAGAAGTGGAAAGGCACCCCTCCACTATCTCCCTCCCACACTGTGTCCCACGTCGGCCTGAGTCCACCTCCACGTGCCACTAGACCACCTGGTCCAAGCAGCCCTCCAGCGTCCAAGGCCACTGATAGCTCTTCCTCAGCTGGGCGTCTCACTCCCCAGTCAAGTGGTCCAACTGTGCCCGACACACAGTCAGCTCCCAGTCAGACTGACAGCCAAGTATGAATGTTGATCAACGTCACAGACCTATCTCTCCCACACCGGTACCTGTGCTGCCCATCGTGACACACCAGACTGTGTTGCTGACCATGGCGGAGTTTGGTGACACACATTCCCTGTGCAGCTTCTCATTGACTCTGTCAGCACCTTGGACTGGCCACTGGCCTTGCAGTTTGCCCCCTGCCTGTGCAGCTTCTCATTGACTCTGTCAGCACCTTGGACTGGCCACTGGCCTTGCAGTTTGCCCCTGCCTGTGCAGCTTCTCATTGACTCTGTCAGCACCTTGGACTGGCCACTGGCCTTGCAGTTTGCCCCCTGCCTGTGCAGCTTCTCATTGACTCTGTCAGCACCTTGGACTGGCCACTGGCCTTGCAGTTTGCCCCCTGCCAGTGCAGCTTCTCATGTTCAGGCTCTGCATCTTGTGCCTTGGTCTTGTCTGATATTGTTGCCTATCAGTGCTATTTGTGAATAAAAACAGTTGCTCATGTTGTCAGTTGTGTCATTGTCCTTACTGAATAAGGCTTTTCCTGTATGTCTAACATTTACTGGGCCACATGCTCTGTGTGCCACTTCAACTGTGTCACTGGCTTGTTTAACTTATTATTTTTTTACAGGGGTGACGGGGACTTCAGTTCTTCATGACTCGGATACTTGTGGGGTCAGTGATGTTGTTTTCGGTGACATACCAGACTCATGTTCCTTCCTTGTTGCTGTTGGCTATGTTTTACTGAATCCTGGTATGTGGGCACTGCAAACACATAGAGGGGTCATATACACGGGATTGCAGGCAGGCTGACCAGGCTCAACATGTATGTGCGTTCTTGCTTTCATGTATGCCTAGCAGTGTAGATGTGTAGTCATGTTGTGATGGGCAGTCATCCTAGTCACAACGGTTACTTACAAGGTGTGCATTTGGGTGGTCAAGGGTTGTACGGTGTGTTGGTTGTGGCTTTGTCGTGTGTGTTGATGTGTGTGTTAAGGGCGTGTGACTCATGGCTGTGTGGGACTGTTGTGTGTTTGTGTGCACACACTGCTTGTTGTGCATTCAGTGCTGTGGGTGTATGTTGCCTTGTGCTGTCCTAGTGTACATCCCCTGATGTACTGCTGTGTTTGCTATGGCCTTTGTGGTGTTGTGCATCTGTTGTGTGTTTGATGTGTCTGTGTTGTTCTGTGATGGTGCACTTCTTGTCTGTGTTGTGGTATGTAGCCTATGCGTTTTTCCTGACTGATGAGTTGGTGCACTCCTGTTGTGTGTGTGCTCCCATTGCCTTCCCCTAGTTTGGCTGCACAGGTGATGTGTGTTATTTTTGTGGTTCTGTATGTGTTTCTGTTTTGAATTGTGTTTGCCATTTTTGTTTTGGTGCAGACGTTGGTACTGGCATCCCTGTGTGTGTGTGATGTTTGTGGATGCCCCCAGGGGGTTTGATTGTTTTTCTGTCTCTTGTCTGGACATTATGTAGGCCCTTCTGTGTGTCTGGCATTGGGGTTGTGTGCTGCAGATATGAGGGGGGTATGTTTGGGGACTCCTACTTGTGTTTGACAGTCATTGAGTGTGCCAATGTGCCCTGTGTGTTGTGGTGCTGGCATACTCATGTGTACTTGCTGTTCACTGTTTGACTTGAGGTCCTTCCTTTCATCCCTGTCCCTATACATGGGTTACCTTGCTGTCTCCCTGAGTTGTTGCACTGAGGTGACTGTTGTTTGACTTCACTCACTGTGCCAGCCATGTGCTTGGATGGGGTGTGGATGTTGTTCTAGGTTCCTTGTCCTGCATGTGTCTGTTCACCTGGTTGTTGGTTGTCTTCTTGCCCTCCCATTTGTGTGCACATCATTTTTGCTTTCCTCTATGTTGTGCTCCATTGCTGGTGGCATGTAGTCTGTGTATGTGGCTGTGTGTCGGTGTGGGGTATGTCTGTGTGAGTTGGCAGGGTGTGTGTCCAGTAGTCTGTATGTTCCTTGTGTGTGTGGATGTTAAGTTTGTGCTTGTATTCAGCTTTCTTGCCATGTATGTGGTGTTGTGGTGTGTGTGTGTGTTGCCCTGGGCCTGTGCTTCTGTGCTGTGTGTTAATCTACACCCAATGCTGCTGTGTCTGTCTCCCTAGGTGTTAGTTGTGTGCTGCTTGGTGTGGATTTAGCTCGCTTGGTGTTGGACATGGGGGTGCACAGGGGGGATTGGCATGTTTCTTGCTGTGTGCGGCGGAGCTGTGGGTGGTGGGTGGTGGTGGTGGCCTGTGGTCTTTCTGGCCTAACCGTTGCTGTACATGCATTCTGCTTTGTGCGATGAATTTCCCGCATACTCACCGCTGCGGTGTCGTCAGCAACACATTACATTATGATCGCGGTAATTTGGTGGGCTTGATGCAGGGTGTGAATTGGTACCAGATGAAACATGTGTGGGTACACTGATGGATGTGTTCCTGTCCACACCAGTGTGTCTGGTGTGGCCAGGTGCCCTGTTTCAGCCCGTGGAATTTGTGTTCTGTTTTGTGTTGTATTGTGTTTTATTACGTACCTGCGGCGGCGTCCGCGGCGGGCGATGTTTACCTGGTGATGTATCACGTACAGCACCGGGAGGACGTGTAGTGCTGGATCCATGGCGTTCGGCTCCGGGTGGAGGGCTCCGGAAGTCTCGTTTCACGCTCCGCTGTCGAGATTACGCCGTGTCTGGACGGGCGGTTTCTCCCCTGCGGTTCGACTGGTTGTTTGGCGCATCCTAATTTGTTGAGCGGACGGGACGTCATTCCGCACGGCGGTGAGTCTCCATTGGCTACCACCGGCGCGGTGGCGGGCGCAATTTCATGGCGGTCGGTGTTGCACCGCGGAGGTCGGGAAATGGGGCATATTTGCCCTTCATAATATGGCGGCCGTGAGGACCGCTGCTGGCGGGCGGTAAAAGGCATTTTTCCGCACCGCCGGCACCGCAATACTGACACCGACCGCCATCGTAATCGACCCCTAAGTGTCTGCCGTAAATAGACAGTGGGGAAAATGATGCACTGTACTACAGGGAAAGGAACAGGCTATATAGATTGTATTTGGCACGTTAGTCACAAAGTGTCCCTTACGTCTAACTTGAAATCAAATCAGGCACTTAGTCACACTTTACTCACTGGCCTCACCCACCACCACAAATTATTTGCAACAAATTTATTCGCTGGGCAGTAAGGAAAGGAAACTTTACTTACTCCACTGAAGGGTAAGCTAGAGGAATTAGGCGAGTAGGTAGAGCTTTGGCTATAGAATAGAGGGGTGTCACTGATCATCGATTTGTCATGTGTTAAGCTTTTGTTCAGTCACTGTAATAGACGAAAGTCTGACGGGAAAGATCAGAACAGGTGTAAAGTAAATCTGTTATGGGAAACCGTAAAATATATTTTGGAATCACTTCACATGGCCATAAAAATGTGACACACACCACAAATGGATTTTTTCAATTTATTAGTAGGCTGGGAAGGAAGAACTTATGAAAGAATAAAGGAGTGAGGTACTAAGAGATGACTGAGTGGGTGAAGGGAAACAAACCTTGTGTGTTCGGTTTACATTGCATTGACAACTTTGTAAATGCGCATTAACTGAAGCAGACGAGCATTGCACAGCAAAAACAGCAGTCACAAATTGAACCATACTGCACTTCGGTCATGGGTGACGAAATGCCATGGGCAGGAAGGGGGGTGATGAATTATTATGGGTGGGATACATTTCTGCCTCGCTTAACAAATACAGTGAGTTAAGGGATTAGAACAAAAATTGAAATACCCCCTACTTTGAGCCATAGCTTCGATAACCATAAAACAACTTCCTACTATATACACCCATAGCCACCGTGATTTAAGCTTTATTTTCTCTCTTCCTGTATTTCACCAACATTTCCAATCCATTATCCATCCATTCAGTATAAACCCTTTCTTTCAATCATCCTTTCACGCATTCATCCATTTACCCAAAACCCATTCACGCATCCTTTCACCTATCCATGCATCCTTTCCTTTCACTCATATACCATTTCACCCCATCCTTTCTTTTAACCTTTTAATCTTCAGTTCTTTTCCGTTTCCATCAAGCCATCATTTTTAGCATTCATTGTGTGAACGTTTGCTGAGTTGCAGATAGAAGAGGCCATAACTCAATCACCGCTGTAGCTGGTAAAGAGGGGGGTTCACGTTTATGAGTCATGACAATGCCCTTGTAGCTAGCGAGTATAATAGTAATTGTCAATAAGTAAGCAATGTGACTTACCACCGCCCATCCCTGTGGCCGCTTTTCCCCTGCCAACCGCATTTCCTTCTACTCCTGCAGCGGCACTTGAGGTGGAGGCACTCTGTGTGGCTAGAAGAAACATTATACGTTTTTTAGATGCCTGATACGCCTCCCCTTCATTTTTTTCCTAAAAAAAATACAACCCCAATTCATCACTACAGTTCGGTTAGCACTGCAGTATCTTTCTGTGCATTTTGTTGGTTCAAAATGTTAGAAAGCCAGGTAGTCAAACCAACAAAACTTTTCGGAATGGAGGGGCAGAGCTATAGCCTATGAAGATGATGACTCTGAGTTACTGAAGTGCAATGAAGGGGTGGAATAATAATGATCAATGATAGACATATAGTGTTGGTTGGCAAATGCAATGGGACCTCATACTTTCCAGCCATGCTGCACTGTCATTGGAACTGCTGGTATAGTGTATAAATGAATTACACAGCGCAACATTAGGGGTTGGGGGTGGTCCCTAATCATGCCCACTCTCTTGTTAACTGTTAGAGCATGAGCAAGAAACAGAAAAACTTCTCAACAAACATACAAGGTGAATATTATTTATACTACTAGCTTACTTGGACCTGTAATCTTCACAGTAGACAGGAGTACCAAACATCTGTTCTTAGTCTTACAGTGCCACAAGATATATAGAGGAAAGGGAAAGATTACCAACAAAGCAGAAGATAACTGCAGACTAGTAAGGACAGAAAAATCAGCTACCAAAAAAAAAAAAAACATTAGGGAAAAAAATGATAACACAGGGATACCAGGAATTAACCAAAAAAAATGGATAGGGGAGTTGGAAAAAAAGAGACAGCATAAAAAAAATAAACAAGGCAAAATTGAAAGTAGCATAATAGGGGGCAGAGGTAAAAGTTAGGGAAAAAATCATAAATAAGAGGACTTACTGGGCTGAGCAGAGTCCTCAGCAGTGGCGCTGGTGGTTAGCGCCCCCTCCCCAGCTTTTGCTAGACCCACCTCTGCGCTGTTCCTCTTCTTGCCCTTGGGTGCTGATGTTGGAGATAAGGAAGATTTAAAAAAAATAGATTAGTGGTACAGTTAATCTCCACAAAGTTATCATGACAGGCAAATGTACTAACATTGTACTTATCTAAATCAGATCGCCTATAGTACTAGCATCGGCTATTGTTGAGTTGGCCATACTAATCCTAAAATTGCTATTCCAAATTTCCTTAACAAAAACTACATTTGGAACGAATGCATTGCAATGAATGATCTTTGATTCTATTCTCATTTCTCAACCCCCTTGATGGACCAGCTCAGTCTCCCTTTTTTGCAATGCATAGATGCATATTAGTAGTACACATCACAGTGAAATTGCTTGGGACTGTACGAGCTACATAAAGAAAGTCACAGAGAACGTTAACTCACTGATATCACTATTTCACTATGGTGACAGGAGGAAAGAGGAGTCTACAATGACTTCTTAAATAATAAGCCAAAGCGAGCACCGTAGAGGACAATTCGATAGTATTGAGCACCTGCCTAGCTCAAACTGGATCACATAATAATATTCTTAATATAAGCTAAACCTATCTTACCTCTCAGTATGAGCAGCATGCTATTCAGAATTTTTTTTTACCATTGTAAAACACACACACAACAAATAATTATTACTCACCAAGCCCTGCAATCGCAACGCCTAACTGGTCGAGCTGGTCCTGCTCCCTGTCTAGGATATTTGCCCAGCGGTGCGTCAGCTGTTGGGTGGTGCGCTGGACTTCGCTGGTGCGCCGCACAATCCTGTGCATCCTCCACAAACGCAGCTGACGCTACAGCAGGGGGTACCCACTGCCAGGCCTGCCGCATGCTGCAAGCATGGAGGGGAGGTGGTGTTGTAGAAAAAAAACACTTCTGCCACCTCCACCTCACAAAGATTGCCCGGGGCTGCACCCCTTGGCAGTGCCGCCATCCACAAGGTAGGTGGCTGTTGCTGGCTGTTCAGGGGACCTGGGGATGGGTGGGGTAAATAAAGGAAACAGGAAAAAGAAGGAAGGAAGGAAGGAAGAAATAAGGAAGTAATGGGAAAAATACACAAAAAGTCACAAAAAAATGAAAATAACAAAATATACATACACAAAAATGCACACTAATACAATAAATAAAAATGAGGGGTAGATTAATTAGGAGGGTGGAGAATTGATAAGATTAAGAAGGGATTCAAAAACAGGCACAGCACCATTAACACAGTAAGAAAAGAAGATGGCCGCGCCCATGCCAACTGTGTGGTGCTGTTCATGTATGATTTTGAACGCAAGGACATACTCTGTATTGCATTCGACATATAAACGCAATGTGAATGGATGCAACGGGAAAGTCCATCCACCATCGGAACTCCACGTTCTGCGGTGGAGTTTTTATACCACTCCGCGGAGTTTTGCGTAGCATGCCTCCACGAACTCTGACCAGGCCTTGTTCACTCTCCTTGATCCATTAATGTCCAATAATTGGATGCTGAGTGAGTTCAGTTAAAAAGCTTCTGTCTCCCTCCATTTGTATAGATATATACAAACATGCAAACAAAAGCATGCCAAAGCACACAGATAAACACTGGAAGGCACACAAACACATGTATCCACACAGCCACACTGAATGAAACACACATCACTGAAAGACACACACACAAATTTTAACATGAACAGACACACAAACAGATACCCATCCACAAACATACACATGGCAATAAACGAACGTATATTCAACCACACAGATGCACAGACCTATGCTGAAACATAGGCACAGGCAAGCAAAGGAATACACGCAAACAGACCAACATGCATCACAGAGTCGCATTCAAAGAAACACATTCATTTTCACTCAAATTCACCAATGCACATAGAAAACACAGATGAGCACAGACATTTATGCACAAACAAAACACAAAAAACAAACAGAAGTTTATATCACTATATTCCTCCATTAAACGTTCTTATTACCCAGAACGGAAGTATCTATGGCAAAGTCAACTAATTTAGTCAAGCAATGTTACCTGAAGAAAGAGTTCATTTTCTTGAACAAGTCTGAATACTTCATCAACTCAAAGTATCCTACCGACCACTTAAGAGTTTCCAACTTTCACTGCTGGGGCACCCCGAGGAACTGAGGGCTTTACCCCTGTGCATGCCAGTTCCTCTGCCTGCTGCTTGACAATCCTCTTTAGGTCTCCTCTTCTCTCTTCTAAGGGACTACTGCCGGCGACCAGTCGCTGACAACTCTTTGTTTTCTCGTTACAGTTTATATTGGCTTCTACTGCTAATCTCTCTCTATGGGAGCTGCTCTATATGTCACACAAGGTGCTGTGCGCCCAGCAAGGACGCTTCCAAGCGGAGCACATGGGCACACATTTAGGCCGATGAGACACCCTGCACTGCTAATCTGGAGTGTATGTTAATTGGTGTTTTTTTTTTTTATCCTTCTTTGACACATTGCGGCCTGATGGGTTGATCTGTAAAGTGATGCCTGTGCAGTATTGAATAAAAACAATGAAGAAAAAAAAAGTTTTCAACTTTATTGATCTTTTCTATTCTTATTTATGTGTTCACGTATCTGATCAAGTATTTCTCCCATCCTGGTTGTGTTACTTTTATAACACTACTGCTCTTCTTCCAGGTGATGCAGATGATGCATTATTTTACTTGGTGTACTAGTAGAAAAGATCATCCTCCTTGTAAAATCTACTTCTATCACTGTGACTGCTGGGGTACCTGTGTGTGCACTCCGAAAGTACCACTGATCAGTGGGACGGAAACTGTAGAGTGATGTGCAACAGAGAACAGTAGTGTACACACAGATAAAAGGCGCATGAACTCAACAAGCCACAGGTAAAAGGCACACATGAGCTCAACAAGCCCCAGATAAAAATACACATGACCTCAACAAGCCAGAATTAAAAGGCACACATGAACTCAAAAAGAACTGAGAGAACAGGTAATTTGGTTCCAAATAGCTCAGATGAGTGCTGCATCCAAGGATAATAGAAACTACTCATTCTGTATTTAATGCAGAACAAAAAAAGAGAAGGAACCCAAGCTCACCAAAAAAGCCCGTAGCTATGTACAAAATCAACATGTACGTACTCGATATGCAATTAGGCGCACATCTATTGCCTGTGTGTTGTAAACACAAACACATTTGCACACACAGACACATGCACGTTTAAAGCATTGATGGAGATGCAAACAGTCACAAATTTTGACAAATAGCAATAGTTACACGAAGAAGGGAGCCACAAACGTCACATGCACACATACAAAAATGCCTACCTCCTCAGCATTCCAAAACATAGGCAAAAACAAATGTAGAAAAGAATACAGATACATGCAACCACACAGGTACAACCACAGAGGCGCACGGAGAAACAGATGCTTATCTGCACAAACAGGGAAACGTTCTTACAAACGTGTGCACATACCGATGTCTAAACACACACAGAGACACATCACATAAACAGACATAGCCTAGCAAACCTGTTCACAGAGACTCAAAAACACGTGCACATAGAAAACGCAGAGGAAGTCAGAGAGACATGTTCAGGAATAAAAAAACACATATAAATATACACCCTTATGTGCAGATAACTGCAAACATACACACTTGAACATAAGCATGACACAGAATCATACTAAATACAGAGACAGTCTTGCACAAACATATACACACTCACACAAAAGAAGGCAAAATGTGGATTAGGATTCCCAAGGGAAAGGCAGAACAGAAACTCATTCTGTGCAAAAGTTCTGGTCTCTTTTCATCTTAAAGCCATTAGACAGTGAGGAAATGCAACAGAAACCCTTTCTGTTAAGAAAAGGAATGCCATGAATTAGCATACATAAGCAGATACAGAGAGAAGAAGTGAAGGAAAGATATAGAAAAGGAAAATAATAGTGAAAGAAGGAAACATAGGTGGATAGATGCATGGAAGGAAAGAAGTGGGTGGTATATAGACAGACAGACAGATATGTTAGGAATTTTTTGTATATCGCTCGTATACCCGAAGGTGTCTTGGCGCTGCGGGGAGGATCTGGACAAAGTGGACTAGGTACAGGTGTGGCCCTTGGTGCTAAAAGAGCCAGATAGGTAGGTAGATAGATAGATAGATAGGTAGGTAGATAGATAGATAAATAGATAGATAGATAGAGAGAGAAAGGTAGGTAGGTAGGTAGGTAGATAGATAGATAGATAGATAGATAGATCTTACCACTTTAATGTTTTTATCTGTAGAATTGCTTGCTCCATTACACACTACTGCAAATGACTGTTTACAAAGTACATGGTAATACTGGATAGATTCTCTGTAATCCTACCCTTCAGCAGTTTAATGGGACTTGGAACCAAAAGCACTCTTGGCAAAAATGACCATCCCACCCTGCTCCTTGCCTCATCTCTCATCTCTCATCTCCCATCTCCCATCTCCCATCTCTCTATCTCTTCTTTTCCTCTCTGGCGCCTGCTATAAATATGTGGTGGAGTTGAAGGAAGTGGCAGAGGCACCAGCAGCAACCCTCTATCTTCAAAAACACAGCCTCCAATGGCCCCACCCCACCGGAAAAAAGACCGATGGAATAAAGGAGCAGTCCAGCCTTAGAGGCAGTCAGTGTGCTCCCGCTTGAAGATTATCCAAGCATGTCCTAAGGCACAATCATTCCCATCTCAACATGCATATAAAAACTTAGTTATAATATCACTTATAGATAAGGCAAATACGTGCTACCTGTGAACAAAGCGCTTCAAAGCCAACTTAGGCGCAGGAAGCGCTATATAAAAACAGACAGGGTTCTGAGGTTTTGACAGACACCTACTCTTTTTTTGCCCTTCCTTATTGTAGGACAGAGCAGCCAAACAAAGACAAATCATGGGAGGATGAAACCTGTCAGCTTTACCAGAGTGAGTCCGTGTGAAAAGAGTTGGAGAACGGAGTAACTTCATTGCTAATGACGGAGTGCAAGGCTACAATTGGGGATCTTCATTGAATGTCACCACTGTCCGGTTTGACAGCATTACTGATTGGAGTGCGCTTAATGTACATTAAACTGCAAGCAGAGGATGGCACCAGCATCTTAATAAAATCATAGTCTATTCAGGTGCTTTAAAATGTGGTATCATCTCTTATTATAAATTGTAAATGTATTTAAAATGTGCCTTGATCGAATGATAAAGTTGAAAGGTTTGCTTTGACAAAGGGGTAATTGGCATTTCCTGTACACCTTCTTTTAGCATTATGTAGGAAACACCCAATCTTCACAAACCTATAGTTCAGTTCTTGACAAAAGAATCTGCATGTCTCCTTTTTGACAAACATTCCTTTTGGGCGGAAATTTAAATGTGTATCACTCCGTCACTTAAATGGTAACCTTTCAATTTCTATCTTCAACAAAAGGAAAATCATCTTCCAAGCAAATGACACTACCTTGGCCATGGCTGACCTTCTTTTTCGTACTCTTAGATCTTTCTCCTCCGATTCACGACCATCGCCTTCTGGTCAATTCCCCCCAAAACTGTGCTCACACCCCCTTCAGTCCCTACTCCAGGCAGTCAACTAGCGAAATCATTCATTCCCGACCCCTTCCCTTCCTGGCTTCCCCTTTCTTAACAACAACTCCCTTCCTTCGGAGTTCATATACAGCCCCTAATCCACCATCCAAAGACCCTCAAAATCTTATCCCCGCCCACTGCTTACCCCACACCTGCCCTGCCTCCATACCTTTTCGTCTACCCAAGTCTAGCCAAGAACGCCGGGTTCCAATTAAGGCTGCTCTAGAAGATCAGGCATCTCAACCCTGAACAGGACTTAAAATTAGTTATTCAGACTTTGGTTCTCTCTAGAATAGACTATGGGAAATTCACTCTTCTTAGGTACCCCAAAGAACACTTAGATTCACCCAGATCAGTTCTACATGGTGCAGGCCATTTTGTTACTGGACACCAAACATTTTACCACTTCACACCAACCTCCTATCCCTCCAATGGCTTCCTCTTGAGAAAAGAGCTCAGTTTAGAACTGCCTCCTCTACACACAAATCACTGCATTCCACTTTGCCCAGCTACCTAAATGGAAAATTCCAAATTCAGTCATAAAATGGAGTTCGAGGAATGCACTATCCATTCTCATGGAGTCTCCTGCCTTCACACAAGTACAATACATGAAAGCTGCAACAAGAATCTGCAACTCTCTTCCTCTGACCCTCCTTATGACCCAATGCTATGGTACCTTTGAAAAGGAACTTAAGACCTCTCTTTAAAAGACAAGTGGTTTAATTCTATCATCTCCCACGCACTCTTGAATGTCTGTTTCGCACTTTTCCTGTGTTGTATCTCAAATTGTCGCAATGATTATTGGTAACTATACTCTTGTAAAGCGCATTGGGCTCTATATAAACTCACAAAAATAAATGAATAAAAACCCATGCAGAAAACATTAATCTGGTTCAATGTTCTAAGCTGGAAGCGTGTGAGGAACAGAAACTGCTGTACTGTATTGTGTAACTTGTCAAGTTCATGGCCCTGCCAAACAAAAAAGGATACTGAAAGAGTGTCTCACTTTGAATGAACTATACATTATTTCTAAAGGTGAATGGTGTAAGATAAATATGGATGTGTTCAGTTGAAGGTCAAGTGCACTTTGATTGGTACTGATAACGCTGATTCTTATTTTATCACCTCTAAGAATCTTCAGGTCGCCAGGATCTTTTTACCTGCTGAATAGTCTGAAGGGGAAAACTTTTTCAAGTTTACAACAATTTGAGAATCCAGTTACTTTAAAGACCACTGACTCCGAATTCAATTTTGGGGTTTTATTACAGCCAAGAATAACTGCACATGCAAGCACCTCAACACGAGGTTAAAGAAATAGATGGGCACTAATACAAATAGCAACCTACGCAGGAGTCTCATCCGACTCAGGATAAGGAGAATCGTTAGTTCCAGAAGTATTAGACAAGCGATAACTGCTCCAATCTCTATATTATTCTTCATTTACCTAAATAAACATGAAACCATTAGCTGTCCCTACTCTATCACTAAAGTGGCATATCTACTTAACGAATTTCCCAGGCAAGAGTAAAAGAAAAAGGTGTCAGCTGTGAAGGCTTCCTAAGAAGCACACTCACTTAGCATTTCAAGCTCGTTCTAAGATGCTCCTTCCTAATAGGTCTCTCTCTTGGCCCTTCTCTCTGGTCTCCTCTACCTCCTCTCCTCTCTCCCCCTCGGGGCACTGTCCCTAATACAAAATCCACATACAATTGAACACGCCCTTGTCACGCCTCTTCGGCCAGGTCTTCCTTCTCGTACTTTTCCATCGAAGCTCTGACTTCATCCAGGACGGTTACGATGACCTTGAGTCCCAGGCACTTCTCCGCTGAAAATATCATCCATGCATTCCAGTATACTCCCATCTCAGTGTCTCCCACCATCCTAACTCCTAAAACAAAGAGCCAGTCTTTTACTAACGAGGCATGTGTCCTTGCACCTGCAACAGTAGATACGTTCAACCAAAACCTTCCACTGTGCTAATTAAATCTACTGTCGGTGCCCCGAGAGCATTTCCAAGAGAATCTTCTCTGCCTACAAAATAAGCTAACATAAGAACAAACAGGCCTTTCCTTAGCGTATATGCAGTCAGGCCTTTACACAATTTAAAAACACAATTCTTAATCACTTCTATAAGCCTTGATACATACATTTCATATGCGGAAAGTGAACTACACGTGCAACTTAATATGATACACGTTTGTACTACTGCATCTCGATTACGCATGGGCTGATTCATTTAGGCATCATTTAAACATGATTCAGTTATGCATTACATTTGCAGGATTATAATAGCACAATTACGATTCTATTCACTCTAATAACTGCAAGTTAAACTACATCTTACTGGCCATTCATTGGTATATAACTGGATATATGTGGGTGCTGACTAACGGTGATTATGATGTACCCCTACAATTTTCACAAGAGCTTAACACTCTATCAGTTCCCCCCTTTGATGACTCCAGTCATCACAATATTCAACTCCCTTGGAGAAAGAACCGACCTAAACAGAACTCGTTGCCATTCTCCTTTGTCTGAATCTCTCCAAACTCTTAAGGTTTCGATAGTGACTGTCCTGCAGTCTAGCCATTCTCGTCTCATTTTCTCTCAGAGCCCTCTCAGTTCTGCCTGCTCAATACCACTTGTATGCCTTTATCAGACCCCACAGACAAACCACACAAACCACCACAATCAGGAGAGGTCTCAGAACATAGCCAAGGAATCCCTTTCCCAAATTCGCAAACCAGCTCCCCACTTGCCCGAATCCTTTTCCAACCTTCTCCCAGGCTCCCTCTTCAGTTAAATCCGCTATTTTCGTATGTATAGTAGTGATGTTACTTATATATTTCTCCAGATCCTTACTGTGGTCTGGTATATAAGTACAGCACTCTTGAACCTTCAATAATTTACAGACTCCGCCCTCTTTTGCTAATAAGACATCCAAAGCAAGGCGATTTTGCAAAACCATTGTCCTTATCGACAACATCTCTCCCTCCACCAATACCAACGATTTTGCTGTGTTCATCAATAGTTCATCTATCACAGTCGCCAATCTCTGGATCTTTACATCATTCAAGACCACTCCCAAACTTGGTATCATTGCTCCAAAGATATCTCCCACTACGACCCCTGCACTCGCCCCCCTTCTCACTCTCGAATACTTTCCACCTTCCAAAAGTTCTAAATCTTCTGTATGGTAAATCTTTGGAAATATTATTCCCAAGTAACATGTACCATACCAGTTCGCAGGCAATCTCACATAAGCATTCCTTCCACACACGAAATACACCGTAGGTATCACTTGTACAGGGCCTTGGAGAAAATTCTTTGCTGAATCTGCCATGGTGAAAACATGGTCACAAGTACTGTGTCCCACTGGAACCTTTTCATAGTAGGTCTGATAACGTCTCACACACAACTTTCCCCTCTGCTCATTGTCCAAGGCTATAGGACCATAACTTCCTTTTGTTCGGTGCAATTTTTCCTCCTCAGTCCAATCTACTGGATTATGCCCTGTGTCCCGGGTCTGTGTTAGTTTTCTGTATCTATCTTCTACCTGATCTACAAACTTCTTTTCTACCTCTGATAATGAACACGTCAAGTTATGTCGGTGGGCATATGCTGTGTCCAATTCCAAAGACGGTATGAAGAACTTCCTAAGTCTATCCTCTGACTTATAGTAATCATACTTATTCAAATGTTTGTATGCTGGGACTTCAGGAAGCACTGCATCGTAATTGGAAAAGAAATACTCAAACTGATCTCTTTCATAAAATATACTAAGCAACAGACTACATGAAATTCCATACGTCAGTGGAAGATGGTGATATCTAATACCCTCATCCACTGAAGCAGGCAACTGCATACATACATAACAATCTTTAGCATCCATCGCATCGACATTCTCATATAGCAGCTTGGCGTAAGCATTAAGCTTGAAATCACTTCTAGACAAATCTACATGCAACCTACGACTTTCTTCTATCAGCAAAGCCTTGTCAGCTCCTATGTTTCCCTCTTTTTGGCTAGGTGTAGTAGGTGTAGGAGTTCCTGACATCCCCTCCACTGCTAGCTTGTGTGGAACTGTATATGAGACTACAATTACTATGATTATAGAAACTATCACACCTCCTATAAGTATGCCTACAATCAATTTTGATCTACGATGCGGATCTCCAGCCTCCATGGTCTCGAAAGTTCTCAAAAGTTCTTAGTTTCAGCAATGAGCACTCAAAAGTCTCTGTCTTCTCCACACGTGACTTGCTTAACCAGTTCGAGCAACACTTGAAACCTCTGGAAATCCCCCCTTTTCGATTACAGTCTTATTTACATAGTCCAGAAAAAGACTTCCCTAAACTCTTGTTCCTCTTCGATGGAAAGTCCCTAAGTTTATTCTTCTTCCACTCGGATCTAGGTTATCTTCTTCTTTATACTTTTTATTTACAACAGGTTATATTTCATCCACCATAAGATCCTCTGCAAGCGCTTCCAAAACGTGATATAAAAGTTCAAGACGAAGAATTACCATTTCATGTGAATACGGCTCAAATCCAAAAGACGGAAATTCGAGTCGATGCAGAACCAATTCTCGGACCTTACTCAGAAGCTGGGGATTCGGAACTGTGAGGATCAGGATTCCTTCGACTTCGAGCCCTGGCAACAACAGCACCACCTTCAGTACCACATTCGGGCTCTTGCTGACAACCTGCACAGACCTCAGCTCCCCGTGCTCACTACCCCCTGCATCAGTCACTGCGTAAGTCCACTCAGGGGTAGAGTATCTCTGGCAAGGTACCCTTGTTCTCTTCGACCTCCTCCGACCCTCTTGAGTCTGCTCTTCGTCACTTGCTTCTGTTTCAGACGTTTCAGACACTGGAGCAAGATCTCTTTCGGGTGCCAACCTCAGATTCAGTCGCCTCTGTCTTTCAGGCCAAGCCTCCTCAATTCTGGTCGTTCTTCCGCCTTCCCCTTCTATACCCTGTGCACCACATCCTTCTTCTGCTGAATCTGACTCTACTCCACGCACTGCACCACCTCTGTCATCTGAGTCAGAGTCGAGGTTCGGGTTGTCGGAACCCCCTTCAGCTTGCTCTGGTGCACCACCAGCTGCGTCAGCGACCCTTACAGCTTGACTTGTCCTCTCATGTGGCCCTGCCACATCAGCTGGATTTTCATATACGAGAGGAGCTGTTTCTTCCGAGGGTGCTGAAACTCTGCGGGTATGGGAAGCATGTACCCAGTTCGGCAATCCTCCGCACTTCACTGCTGTATTCGTTACCTGTATCACCTGGTACGGGCCTCACCACCGAACATCCAAACAGCTCTTCCTCACGTGCTTTCGGACAAGCACCCAGTCGCCTGGACACAGGTCGTGGCACAGATCACTCGAGGTGGGAACAGCTGCAGCTTGGACCTGCTGGGACACAGAACGGACCACATCAGAGAGTCCTTTACAGTAATCGAGAATCAAGTCATCAGTGATGTTTATCAAAGCTGTAGCCGGTACTGCTGGCAACCGCATTGCCCTTCCCATCAAGATTTCATGAGGGGACAACCCAGTCCTCCTGTCTGGGACACTTCGCATGCTCATCAGCACAAGTGGCAATGCATCAGGCCACTTCAGAGACGTTGATGAACACATTTTTGCCATTCTTGCCTTCAGAGTTCCATTAACCTGTTCCACTATCCCAGAAGCCTCTGGTCGATAACTGCAATGGAGTCTCTGATCAACATTCAATGCGGCACAAAGTAACTTCATGATTTCACTGTGGAAGTGTTTTACTCTATCTGATTCCAAAGAGGTTGGAATCCCAAACCTCGGGATGGGTTCCCTCAACAACAACTTAGCCACTGTGAGAGTGTCACACCTGCGTGTTGGGTAAGCCTCCACCCACCGTGAGAATACACACACCAGCACCAAAATGAATCTCAACCCATTGCACTTAGGCATTTCCACGAAATCTAGCTGTATTCTATTGAAGGGCCCTCCTGACCTCCCAATGTGACTCATAGTGACTACAGTTTTCTTTCCAGCATTCATCTGCTGACACGTAACGCACCTCTGACAAACTGTTTCAGCCATCGCACGAAATCGTGGGTTATACCACGTTTGCCTAAACACACGCATCATTGCATCTCTACCAAGGTGTACCGATCCATGTATTAATCTCGCCATTGGGCTCAACAAATTTTCTGGCAATACAGCTCTCCCATCACTGGAAACCCAAACATCCACATCCCCTCTTTCACACCCTGCTTTGACCCATCCGTCCCGTTCCTGATCTGTCACCTCATCCTGCAGTCGCTTGAGTTCCTCCCAAGTGTCTGCCATGGCCAACATCATGTTGAGCTCGGTTCTTTCTTGGCTCTCTCCTGTGTAACCCTCTGTACATATACATCCTTGCTCTGCACAGAAGCGGGCGACTTCGTCCGCATAATTGTTCCCCAGGGAGACAAAATCATCCCCCTTTCCGTGCGCAGTGCACTTGACAACTGCAATTTCCTTCGGATATTGCAATGCATTTAACAGTTGTCTTACATATTCTCCATTCCTAATGGGTGAACCAGATGATGTCAAAAATCCCCTCTGTGACCATAACTGTCCGAAGTCATGAACCACACCAAACCCATACTGGCTGTCCGTGTAGCTCGTGATTCGGATTTGATCAGAGGCCAAACAGGCACGTGTCAAAGCAATGATCTCAGCTACCTGCGCGGAGTGTACTCCTTCTAGGCAAGCAGCCTCAACCACTCCTGAAATGGTACATACAGCAAACGCTGCTCTTAGTTGGCCAACACTGTCTCTTAAGGATGAACTATCGACAAAGAAAATTTCATCTGGGTCAGTCAGTGGTTCATCGACAATGTCAGGTCTCGGTTTGGTGCGTAGTTCAGTCACATCAAGACAATCATGGTCCTCACAATCTTCATCATCAGTATTGGGTATAGGCATCAATGTCGCAGGGTTTAAGACAGAACACCTCTTCAGAGTCACATTTTCTGCAGCGAGTATGACTTGCTCATACCTCGTTAACCTGTTATTCGTGAGGTGCTGTGTCTTAATTCTGGTCATTAACAATTCATCTGAGTGTGGCACATAAACTGTTAAAGGGTGACCCATCACTATGCTTTCACATCTTTCAATGCTGACACCTGTTGCAGCAACGGATCTGAGACATCCGGGCAATGCAGAAGCTACTGGATCTAAAGTAGCTGAAAAGTAGGCAACTGGTCTACGGACACCTCCATGATTCTGAGCTAGAACTGCTAATGCACAACCTTCTCTCTCGCAACAGAACAGTGAGAAAGCCTTATTATAGTCAGGCATTCCCAAAGCCGGTGCAGAACACAACTCTTCTCTCAGTCTTAGGAATGACACCAAGCACTCCTCGTCCCATGGTACCGGATCACTCACATCCTTGTGCGTAAGTCTCTGTAAAGGCTTTGCTCTCAGGAAAAAATTGGGAATCCACTGACGACAATAGCCGACCATCCCCAAAAACATCCTGACCTCCCTTTTAGTGGTGGGCACTGCCATGTTCATTATTGCCTCAATCCGATCTGGTGACACCTACCTCTTGCCTTTTTCCAGTCTGTGGCCCAAATACTGAACTTCGTTCAGACAGTACTGCAACTTGTTTGGGGACACCTTGTGTACATTCTCTGCCAAATGATTCAGTAGGGCTATCGTGTCTATCCTGCAAGCATCTTCCATTTCTGAGGCGACAAGCAGATCGTCTATGTACTGCACGAGAACTGAATTCTGCGGCAATACAAGACTCTCAAGGTTCTTCTTCAAGATCTGGTTAAAGATCGATGGACTTTCTGTATACCCTTGAGGGATACAACACCATGTTAACACACGATTTTCCAGCCGAAAAGCAAAAAGAAATTGGCTTTCCTCATGGAGCGGTATCGAGAAGAATGCTTGACATAAATCAATGACAGTAAACCACTCGGCTTCGCATGGGATCTGAAACAATATCACTGATGGATTCGGTTCCACTGGACAACAAGGGACAACTATCGTGTTGACCTTTCGCAGGTCTTGCACGATCCTGTACTTCCCGCTCGGTTTCTGCAGTCCCATGATAGGTGAATTACATGGGCTACCCCTTATCTCCCTCAGAATGCCTTGCTTGATCATGGACTCGATAACAGGCTTAATTCCTGCGATCGTTTCAGAGGACAGATTGTACTGTGGCGTCCTAGGGAATTCGACATTCTGCTTAACCTGAATCTGCACAGGTTCAACCCCCTTGATTAGTCCTATCTTTTCTCCTGTAAAGTCCCACACCTCTGGTGACACTGTGTCTCTCAAATCCGGTGGAAGTTCTTCTACTGTCACCATTGGATACAAGTCTATACACAGATGCTGATTAGCAACTTTAAAGGTAGCATCATCATCCCTCGTCTGAACCTCCACTCCCCTTGGTGTGCAATAGATCGTGCAGTTCAATTTACATAACAGATCTCTTCCCAAAAGACAGACTGGACTCGTATCGCACACCACAAACTGATGTCTAGTTTGGAAGGAACCTATCCTCACTGGAATCGGTTCGGTCAGTGGGCTGTTTATTCTTTTGTTCGCCACTCCAACAACTTGGATCGATTGTCCCGAGAGGGGTAGGTTGGGGACTACTGCTGATCTTACAGTAGACCGGATAGCACCAGTGTCAACCAACAGAGTGGTAGTGTTATGTGCTGGATTGAGGCCCTAACATAGGTGCGCTGTTTCAGAGGCTCAAATCCTTCGTGCCACAGAGACAGGCAGGACCTTTCACCTACATTGGCCCTCCCTTTACAAATAACGAGCAACAGAGTCTGTCCCTTATCTGACGTGTGCTCTGGGTGCAGAAGACGGTCCATTCGAAATACGTCATATCCATGTCCAACAGTGACTAACCTATGTCACAACGAGTTCTTAGACAAAGACCCTTCGCTCTTGGGATTTTCCTAGCACAGGATTATTGATTTCTCCAAGGACTCATTAAATATGCATGAACCACTATTTCCTAAGGGTTCATTCCTGACGTCTTCCTCTGACCGACTGTACGTCAATACTAACATTCCACGGCATCTATCAGGTATAAATATACCTCCCTTTGCCCAAGCAAACTAGAGAGGACCGAGACTTTCCATGCCGACACTCTGACGTGAGACGCTGCAACCTGCATCATGCCACAGCTCCAGCTGGCAAAGGGCCATCCACCCATCCTGGGGTGTCCAGCTCAACACCAGGATGAAGTCCCACTAAGGTAATGGGGTTAGACTAAATCCTAGGGGGATTCTTTGCTCTCTAAGACCTACACACATGCTAGGTACACTTAGGTACATCTAGTTAGGCATCATAGGGGTATAGGCTTTATCTTAATGCATTCTGCATTTCATGTATGTGTTCATTATTATTGCACAATGGTAAAACTGTACCATGCATTTTTATTTAACTGCACTGCTGGCCATATTTCTCTGCTACTGTCCAACAGTTGTCGCAGCACATATAACCAGTACTAGAACAACAACTGTGCAATAAATTTTATTGTAAACACACCCGACTGTTTCTTCTATGTACTTCTCCGAGATGAGTGACTGAATGAAAAGTAGTATATTGTTTCCACGATCCTGAGGGATCAGGGTTTTATGTTATGTGGTTGCCAGAAACTATTCCCTTCTTGTCTTCAAGAAGTTTCTAGTGGCCTCTGAGCTAGCTGGCACAGGTAATTAAGTTTAATACAATCGATAGGGACATACCGACCTTAGTCCTATGTCAAACCTATAGGTTATATTATTCCAATGCGCAGAGCCTATTAGGGAAATAGGAACTACACTACATGGCGCCCAATGTGAATTTGGCACTTATTTAACAGTAGAATCTGAGTAATTCAGTCATGCTTATTCTCAGAGACCCCTACTCACAAAACGCCAGAGACGTCTGGAGTGGGTAGGCACAAAATTCCACCACAGCTGAGTAGGCAATCTTCCTATGTATTGGCTGTAGGTTAATCAAGCTTGAAGGAAAAAGTTCCCGAACAATTGTGCCTTTTAAAACCTTATCTTAAAACCCTTTTTTAGGACATTTTGTTTTCACAACACAATGTCTGTCGAGGCAACTGCTCCTGTCACTGGGACACAGGTCTCAAACGACGAAGAGGAAGCAAATGCAATACATTTTGCAACCAAAATCAGGCATACACTCACACAAAAACCCCTCAGACATGGTTTAACAGACCAAGGAGGGTACAGTGATATTAATAGAGGCACACAAAGATTATCAAACAGATGTGTTCTATTCTTGGGTTACATTCCCAGCAGTAAATGCAACAACTCAGACTTTTCATTCTTACATACATGAAAAAGTCCCAGCGGTCTACACTCCGTTCGAGGAGATTAAGATTCCGCACACTGACCAGGACCACAATTTCTGGTTTAATGGCGCCCTACAACAAATAAATAAAACCAGGTTCGGTCCACTAGGTAGACCAGGATCTACAAGGCCGACATTAACCGGCTACACACCACATCCTGACATTGATATAATGCCACAAGATGCACTGCTCCTACAACACAAAGAGTTGGTAAAACTCTTATAGAGCCATGACGCAACTCGTCATGAGGACACTTGGTGTCCAGCCCACAGTAGCTACAAATAACACAGCTCCAACACAGAGCACCGCTACTAAAATCACTCCACAAACATTACACACAGTAATGGGTAAACTGCCCACAAAATGTGAACAGATTCCTTTCTGGGTAGCTCAGAAAATTATCCAGTTAGAAGCAGAATTTCCAAATACCACACCATATAATGCTAACACTCTGCTTGCCCATGGGGATCACACCACAGTTAGAGGACTACAACACTTGGGGTACAGTCTTTGCTGCCATATATACCAGGACTCATGGTATTCCTTCCTTAGCAGTAATTCCAGATGTCTTACGACAGATACAGAACAAGTATGGAGCTGAACCAGCTCTGACCTTAGGTATGAAATTACTAGGTAACTACGACCAAGTATCAAAAATAATACTAGCTAACATTAAAGGGGAAGCAGCTTCAGTGGTGATCCGCCAACACCTAAGAGAGGTCAGTCTTATAGACCAACCACAAGAACTTCCCAAAATAATTGAAACTGCATATGCAGAACTGGGAAGGACAGTTTGGGTGGAAAAGCTTTTAAAACCACAGCTAATGGGCAGTCCTGAGAAGGACAATTCTAAGCAGACACCTACTTCTTCTAAAAAGAAGTGGGATAATAATAAAAAACAAAAATTTTCAGAAAAGATTCTCAGTCCTGAGGTAGGTCTCCTCAACAGGAGCCCTCTGCAAAGAGGTATAACCTTAGGAATAGGGATAATATTAGGAAACCTGACAGGTATCAGGATACTGATACACATTCCTCTCGACAAACAACACAGGGAGAGAAGGAAAGTCAGCACACAAAGAAGAGCGCAAGCAGTCCAGGGACAAGCACGCTCAGGATTCTTCTAAAAACAGGAGACAAGCCACAATCCAAACCTCAATTTAAAAAGAAGAAAGTTGCAGGTCTCAAAGTTAGACATGCACAGAATCCTAAGGACTCAAATTCTGAACGGGGAATGGGCTCAGACAATGCTAGACAGAGCGGCAGAAGTAACAATAGCTAGCCGGAACCTGAAGGAATTTCTGGACAGCAAAATTGAATGATTACATCACGGTGGAAACACCAGACAAAAGGGTGAGCGTCCCACACAAGTTATATGAAATAACACTCCGCATGGAGGAGGACAAACACAGGAAAGTAAAAGGTCTCTTTGCGAAGAACCTATTGTCTGGTTTTGACATACTGTTAGCAGAACAAGATTAGCCACCAGCATTCGTCAGGGAGCGCCCAAAGGGAGAAAGTATATTTTTCCTGCATTTTCCAACCATGTTCCAGTTCACCTTAAACATACATATGCACGGGAGTGGGCAGTAGCCCAAGCTTCTGCATTGTATAAAAATCACGCTGGATGGGATGATGCCTCAACCCACCACGTGATCCCATTAATAGTTTCACCACATGATCAAAGACAATATCGTATTAAGCAAGAAGCTAAAAACACAGGTCAGGGAGATCTTAGATCAACTTGAATACCAGGAGATCATTGAAAAATGCACTTCACAAAAGAACAATCCCTTGTTTCACTTATCAAAACATGATAATACATTTCGTCTAGTTTTCATTTACAGACACTTGAACACTTGCACAAAGACATATGCTGTCCAACATGCAGATAGTGCCGCATTAATGAATAACATTATGCGGGAAAAATACAAAACGACACTTGTTGTCTCAAATGGATTTTTCTGTCAAACTATAGCACCTGAAAACAGGTACCTAACAGCATTTAGTATATTAGAGTCCCAGCGACAATTTTTTGTCATCTCCCCGTGGGTATAAGAACAGCTCAGGGGTATTTTCTGAAAGAGTTACTGAATGGCTAAAGCACTTTGATGAAGAAGCGTTGTCCTATTTGGATGATATTTATCTAACGGACGACCTATTGGGGAAACACTTGACCAGAGTGAGCACCATTATTATGGGATTCGCCTCTGGGGGCTACAAATTTAATTTTGAGAAATCAAAAATTGCCCACCTCTGTGTCCTATTTTTGGGATACTAGTTTTCAAGTGAAGGGAAAAACCTGGCAGCTAACATTTTAGAAAAGTGTGCGCTGCTCCAGCCTCCAAAGACATTAAAACAACTTCCAATCAGTACTGGGATTCCTAGATTTTGGCAGAACATACATTTTGGATTTCGCAGAGAGAGTAAAACCTTTCTACGACCTTTTTCAAACCTGACTTTTCAGTCAAACACTGGACACAAGAACACACCAATATTCTTTGTTCACTCCAGGAAGATATTATTGCTTCCAAACACATACACACATGTGTAAACTTGCACCACTTGGTACTCAGTATTATTTATGGTCAATGCGGGTACACTAATTAAACCTTTAATGAGGGTGAAACTGTACCAATCGCATACAAATCTCATCTGTACACAAACACAGAAATTAGTTTTAATTCAACAGGAAAAAATTCTGACAACCATTCAGACTGCTGTAGCAAAAGAAAGAGCACTGGCTCATGGGATGATGCATTATTGTCGTCACCCCAGTACCGGGGCTAGCATTCCTAATGCCAAAGCCTTACATCCAGAATGGATACAAAGGGCTAATTCTTTTGCTGCATCAGACTTTGAATCCAGATTTGATCCAAGTTTAAAAACACAGGCATTCCTGCAATATGAGAAAGAACATCATCTACCAAATGAAATCTTGCCTCTAGACCAGTATGAATTTTTTAAAATTTACACTGATGGGTCTGCCCCACCGGCCGCCTTTGTGAAAGAACAGATGCTGGATGGCAAGTTCCGTCCTCAATGCACCCAAAAACTACCTCTAGGTAATAGCACGGCTCGGTTGGCAGCTTTAAAAGCCCTGATACTTGCACTTGTAAACACGGATCGCGAATGCCCCAAACTTATAGTGTGCGATTCCTTTTACTGTGTGCAATCATGTAATAAATATTTACACCATTGGGAACAAAATGGGTTTAAAGATGAAAAAGGTGGCAAAATTAAACACAAAAATTATGGGAACAGGTAGTGGAGTTGAAAAATACGACCTACCAAACAAAAACTCACGTGATTAACACACTGAGTCATCAACGTGATGGCGTGCACGTTGCAGGGAATTCATTGGCTGTGGAAGCCACACAGGGGGCTGTTCACATAGCTTCCGTAGCTGCGCACACTCGTTCAACAACGAGAATAGACTGTTAGAATATGGTGGCTGTAATTGCTTCACGCGAAGGCAGCACAGCAGTGCTTAAGAAATTTCCACTTATATACTCCTACAAGTTAGGTGCAAACAACATTCCATATGCTCAGATTCCTGGAGTGGGGGATAGAGTATTTCCAAATATGGATAGTAGGCAGGAATTAATCATTTAAAGCACACAAGGGCTTGGGCTCCGCACATTCAGGGGTAATAGCTACTATTTCTTCATTGCAAACAGTGCTATTGGTGGCCAGGGTTCAGAAGTCACACTATTGGCTTTGTCTTGAATGGCAAAATCTGCAAACAAATGCCAGGCTACACCATCACAAGACCCGCGCAGGTCCCATTGCTAGACAGCATCAGACTGTCCACTTGATCGTGTCATGTAACAGGACCACTGTGGCCCCTCAAATTTTGAGGTGGCTTAAAATATATCTTGGTGGCAGTGGATCCGTGCTCAAGTTTCCTATAGGTATGGCCTTAGCGCTTGGCTGACGCTCAAAACTGTTATAAAAAGATTTGCGAGTCCATAACAGGAGATACGCAATCAACGTTACACCCTGACTGTGGCTCCACGCTTAGCTCTCGGGCTGACAAAGAGGCCATGGAAGGGATGGACGTAATATTGCGGTACTCCTCTCCAACGCCATCCTGAGGGAATTTAGGTAGAGGAGAGGAAGGACTGGGGCATAGAGCAATCCTTAACAGCTAGGGTATTAGGCGTGGTGCTAGTGAGGTCAAACACTTATATGGATTCAGGGGGCAATACACACCCAGCCAAGAAGCTCTCTAGGAGGTCTAACTCCATTTACGAATGTGGGAACCTGATCATAAAATGTGAAGGCACAGTGGCGGATGAAAACCATTCTGTATCTATGATCGTTTGGCTGTTTTACAGGAACTAAAGGAAACAAAGAAACAAACAAAGATTCTGTCAAAGTGAAACAGGCCGCCACTGGGAAGTCGAGGTAATCACAGCAAGACCTGTCTGAATCCCAAAAGTCGGGGATCTGGGCAGAGAGAGATAAAGATCGCGGACACAAAGGAATATGGCCCCTCATACAGAAATACATATGCCAGTCCTTGAAGTGAAAGGAACAAGAACTGTGCTTTTGCCGCATCTTGCCGTGAAAACGGAAAACAGATTCATTTCAAATGAAAGAATCAAACAACACTATGTGGCCAATACTGAGCAGTAGGCCTCGTGAACTCCACAGTAGTAGACGTCCCTCTCACTACTATTCAAGAACTTCAAACTGAAAAGCTCATCACGTTTGAGAAATCAAATCCATGGAGTGGAGGACTATGCAACTATGCAATGGAACTAGTTCTCCTTGAACCAACATTTCAAATTCAAAATAAAAGTCAAGACAACACTCAAGTTGCAATTTGGCCAAAAACAAATGTGTACACCAACGTTTTTTCAAGGAAAACATCAAATAATAAAAGCTTCAACGTTTTTCAACAAAAACATCAAATAATAAAAGCTAATAATAAAAGCTTCAACGTTTTTCAACAAAAACATCAAATAATAAATGCTTCAACGTTTTTCAACAAAAACATCAAATAATAAATGCTTCAACGTTTTTCAACAAAAGCATCAAATAATAAATGCATCAACGTTTTTCAACAAAAGCAACAACTAATACATGCTTCAATGTTTTTCAACAAAAACATAAAATATTAACTTCACCATCTGAAAGTTTTTCAGCAAAGACCAACTATTAATTTCAACATTTCAAACGTTTTTCAACAAAAACAGCAGAAATAACTTCAACTAAACACGATGCAATTTTAACAATTGATCATACAGCTACTGGCTATTTCATTAACTGTGATACGTTTTCCATGGCTCCACGGAACAGGAAACGAAGCCTGCCAAAAACAAACAACGAACATACAAGTACAAACTTTTGAACCTTTTCTTTTTCCAAAAAGATACAGACCTGGCTTCACCATGGGTAGAACTATGGAGTATTTCTGGGTTCATCTTTTTCTGTTCTAGCTTTGCTTAGAGCTAGCTTTTAGTATGACTTTTAGTGGACACTTTCTACAACACAGGATCAACATAAAACTGAAGCCACATCCATTTTAAATTCAAATGCAAAAGAGACTTATAAATGTATTCGGCCTGAACAAGCCTTTGTATTCTAAATGATGTATTTAATCATCCGGTTTTTAATTCTGATTAATGTATTTTGAACTTTCATTCATTTTCATTCATTCAGTGATGTCATTACCTGCAGGACATTTTTCTGAAAATTGGGTTACTGATACAGTGAATAATATGCTGTCTGTTTTAGGAATAATTGCTCCATTTTCAGATCATCAAATGTTAGAGATTTATTCTTATTGTGACGCTTTATACCTGTTACCTTCATTAAGGTTATCAACTCCTACACAATTGTAATGCATCTAGAAATGTGGTTGTTTAAACACCAGTAGGAACGTTGCCAAACACCACCAAACACCATCGCACGGGGGTGGAATAGTTGAAATACATCAGCAGGGGCAACATTAGATGCCATTTACAAAACAACAGGACAGACCCAGTTAGGAAAGTATGGGTGGTTTGGCCTTTTGACACAAATACCTGTCACAAAAATGATTCCTGAACATCACCAAGGGACTCAGTATACATAAGCCAGACCTACGTTATGTACAGATAACATCCAGAGGTAGGGAAGTTGTGCCCTTTTTGGCTAGAAGCCCCAACACTGACAGTAGTGAAACAAAAGATTCCTTTATAAAGTTCAAATGCTTTGAGCAATCTGAAAACCATGCTTGTGCAGCATTTTTATTTTTCATTTTCACATCAGCTAAAGAAATATTTTTCTTTTTTGCAAAATAGCACTCTTAAATACAGACTGCCCCTCTTTCCTTTTTGATACATTTTATCTTTCACACACAAGCAGTGTGATGCACCTTGGGAATACCTTGAAAACAAGAACTATGCTACTCATGGTTTCGAATATTAAAAAGACCAGTCTGAAAAGACTGCAACTGCAACATACATGTTCTCTGATGCCTGTTTTTTGCAGTGAAGAATGCGTGGTCATTATCTGTCTGATACTTCCAAAGGAAACGCCAAGGGCATTTACCACCAGGCTGCAACTGCTGAAGTCCCATGCTTGGCTGTGTCCCAAGCGTATTCCCATCAAACCCAAGCATTCCTTGCAAATCCAAGGTATCGATTACAGCACCGGCTGCCTCAGAACCAGCAACTGGCAGCACTGCTCATTCTGTGCTCTGATTCTGCGAGGTATTACAGAGGTCCGTCCCCTGCAGTAACTATCAACAGAAATGTTATGTCTCTCAGCCACTTGTTATCTCTCATTTTGCTAAAACATGTCCTGAAACACATTTTTTCTCTTATTATTTCAACTCTGACCGAGTGCTTGGAGCATTCCCTCTAAAATGACCTTTCTCTTTCTTTTTTTTTCTTCTAAAGAAAGCATGGCCTTCTGAACAGCTTGTAAGAGTTTTTAATTTTATAAACAGGAACTTTTATAAGTAACTACTGACTCTAAGAGAGTATTTTTTAATGACACTATAGTAATTTTACATATTTTAACAGCTGCTATTTTTTCAGCTCATAAACAACACTCTCGTGCAACTACCTGCCAATCATATGCAAATGCCTATTTTAGTCACGTTGTTTGCTCTTAATGGGTTATTCACGATTGTCCATGGATAGGAGTGGGTGTTATGTGCTGGTTTGAGGCCCTAACATGGGTGCGCTGTTTCAGAGGCTCAAATCCTTCGTGCCACAGAGACAGGCAGGACCTTTCACCTACATTGGCCCTCCCTTTACAAATAACGAGCAACAGAGTCTGTCCCTTATCTGACGTGTGCTCGGGGTGCAGAAGACGGTCCATTCTAAATTCGTCATATCCATGTCCAACAGTGACTAACCTATGTCACAACGAGTTCTTAGACAAAGACCCTTCGCTCTTGGGATTTTCCCTAGCACAGGATTATTGATTTCTCCAAGGACTCATTAAATATGCATGAACCACTATTTCCTAAGGGTTCATTCCTGACGTCTTCCTCTTTCCGACTGTATGTCAATACTAACATTCCACGGCATCTATCAGGTATAAATATACCTCCCTTTGCCCAAGCAAACTAGAGAGGACCGAGACTTTCCATGCCGACACTCTGACGTGAGACGCTGCAACCTGCATCATGCCACAGCTCCAGCTGGCAAAGGGCCATCCACCCATCCTGGGGTGTCCAGCTCAACACCAGGATGAAGTCCCACTAAGGTAATGGGGTTAGACTAAATCCTAGGGGGATTCTTTGCTCTCTAAGACCTACACACATGCTAGGTACACTTAGGTACATCTAGTTAGGCATCATAGGGGTATAGGCTTTATCTTAATGCATTCTGCATTTCATGTATGTGTTCATTACTATTGCACAATGGTAAAACTGTACCATGCATTTTTATTTAACTGCACTGCTGGCCATATTTCTCTGCTACTGTCCAACAGTTGTCGCAGCACATATAACCAGTACTAGAACAACAACTGTGCAATACATTTTATTGTAAACACACCTGACTGTTTCTTCTATGTACTTCTCCGAGATGAGTGACTGAATGAAAAGTAGTATATTGTTTCCACGATCCTGAGGGATCAGGGTTTTATGTTATGTGGTTGCCAGAAACTATTCCCTTCTTGTCTTCAAGAAGTTTCTAGTGGCCTCTGAGCTAGCTGGCACAGGTAATTAAGTTTAATACAATCGATAGGGACATACCGACCTTAGTCCTATGTCAAACCTATAGGTTATATTATTCCAATGCGCAGAGCCTATTAGGGAAATAGGAACTACACTACATGGCGCCCAATGTGAATTTGGCACTTATTTAACAGTAGAATCTGAGTAATTCAGTCATGCTTATTCTCAGAGACCCCTACTCACAAAACGCCAGAGACGTCTGGAGTGGGTAGGCACAAAATTCCACCACAGCTGAGTAGGCAATCTTCCTATGTATTGGCTGTAGGTTAATCAAGCTTGAAGGAAAAAGTTCCCGAACAATTGTGCCTTTTAAAACCTTATCTTAAAACCCTTTTTTAGGACATTTTGTTTTCACAACACAATGTCTGTCGAGGCAGCTGCTCCTGTCACTGGGACACAGGTCTCAAACGACGAAGAGGAAGCAAATGCAATACATTTTGCACCCAAAATCAGGCATACACTCACACAAAAACCCCTCAGACATGGTTTAACAGACCAAGGAGGGTACAGTGATATTAATAGAGGCACACAAAGATTATCAAACAGATGTGTTCTATTCTTGGGTTACATTCCCAGCAGTAAATGCAACAACTCAGACTTTTCATTCTTACATACATGAAAAAGTCCCAGCGGTCTACACTCCGTTCGAGGAGATTAAGATTCCGCACACTGACCAGGACCACAATTTCTGGTTTAATGGCGCCCTACAACAAATAAATAAAACTAGGTTCGGTCCACTAGGTAGACCAGGATCTACAAGGCCGACATTAACCGGCTACACACCACATCCTGACATTGATGAGTGACTGAATGAAAAGTAGTATATTGTTTCCACGATCCTGAGGGATTAGGGTTTTATGTTATGTGGTTGCCAGAAACTATTCCCTTCTTGTCTTCAAGAAGTTTCTAGTGGCCTCTGAGCTAGCTGGCACAGGTAATTAAGTTTAATACAATCGATAGGGACATACCGACCTTAGACCTATGTCAAACCTATAGGTTATATTATTCCAATGCGCAAAGCCTATTAGGGAAATAGGAACTACACTACAGTAGGATGACCATCAATGTCCGCCTCCACATAAGGTCCTCTCTGGTCTACCTCCAAGACTGCTCCAAGTGTGCAGTCTTCCTCCCCCCTCAGGCACCGTCAGGATAACGGGTCTGGACTGTACTCATCATACCCTTCAAAAAGGGGCATCTGCTGGTAAGTCCGTACTCCTTGAGAAATTCTTGGTGGCTGGGGGACCTGTACTTGTGGGTTATACGTCCCCCCTTTCATCGATCTGGGCCTCATCACAGTATTAACTACCTCCGGCGCAGGTGCCTGAACCACTTCTACCTCCTGCTGCACCTGGTTGGCTGGGTTCAAGGGACACTCGCGCTTCCAATGTCCAATCTGATGACAAAGATGACACGCAGTGGTCTTCTTCAATGTCGCCACATCCACCCCTGTCTTGGGATCTATAGGTTTCCCTTTTCCCTGTCCTTGCCCGTTTTGGATCCCTTGATAATTTCCCTGTCTCCTTCCCAGGGTCCCTCCACTAGGCTGGACCTGAGCTGTCTGCATCTGAACGAGCATCAGCTTGTCCTTTAGCTTCCGGTGCTTCGAGTCTACTTCATTGCTACAGTACCTCGCATACCGCAAGATTTCATCTACTGGCTTGTTTTGCCAACAGATCAAATGGTGCTGTATCATGAGGCTGACCTCTGGTCTCAATCCCAAGACAAACTTTGAGACAAACTGTCCCATGTCCTTGGGGTCCAACGCATCTAATCCACTATACTGTTTAAAGGCTTGCAAGAGTCTTTCATAGTATTCATGCACTGTCTCCTTGGGTTCCTGCACGGTTCGATCTATCTTAACCCAATCGATATCCTGAGGTGAAATCTTCAACTTCAACCATGTAATCACTTGCTCGAATTTTTTCATGACAATGGGTGACGGACCATTCGTAACAGCATCCCTTTCAGGTTCGAAGGTCGCCACTCAACTGCAATTTTACAAGCTGTCCACAAATCTCCTGGTACCACTATATCGAACAAAGTGTTCAAATCAGTCCACAGTACCATCGAGATTTTAACGAAACGCTCAACCTGTTTGTACCACTCTACGGGTTTTTCCCTCAGTCGAGGAAAATCATTTGTAACGCAGCCAAGTCACCTCTACTCCACGGCACATACACGTACCCTCCGTTCTGTACTTCCCGTAAAAGAAAGTTCCCTACACCCGTCGCCCCTCCCCCCCGGAGGCGGCATTTCTCCTACAATTTTCTTTGTCATCTTCTTCTTTGACCACCTTTCCTCCCATTTACCCAACATCATCCATATGCGCATTCCCACAATCAGGTCTTTGGTATGCGTCCTTAATCCTATGATTCTTTTCTCCTCCAATTCCTGATCACTATACTGCAACCTATGTGACCCTTGCAACGATTTGGTGCTATTCACATCTACCTCATATCTTATTATTATTATTATTGCAGTTTATAAAGCGCACGGCTACCTCCAACGGAAGTGTCCCGGCGCTAGCGACAGAAACATTGCGTGCGTGGGCTTAGGGACTGGACAGGGTTTTAAATTTGGCTGAAGAGCCAAGTTTTTAAGGCCTTCCTGAACAGGAGTTCTGACTTCGCCTTCCGAAGGTGCTCCAGCATGGAGTTCCACAGGGAGGCGGTTTTCACAGAGAAAGCACGACCCCCAATCCTGGCTTTTTTGAAGCACGGAATCACCATATCTCCTTGCCAATTCTGTCAATTTCTCATGTGCGGCCCTTGCTTTACGAGTCACATTTTTTGCCACAAAAAGCAGCTCGTCTGGCCCATAAATCTCTATTCTCTCCAAAGGCAGGTTCCCACTAATCATTTTGTCTACCTCCGCCTTTAGTCTTACTACATCCAGCAACCTTGCCTGTACTGCACTCTTCAGTATTTCTTGACAAGCCGCACCATTCCGCTCGTCGTAGTCATTGCTTCGTTCTCGTGACCTGCTCTCTTCTATTGTATTCCTGGAACCTGGTCTCTCTCCTAAGTTGCCTTGCTCCACATCTCTTGGCATCCTATCGCTCTGATTCCTTACAGGTGGTACCCACATCCTCAAGTCTGATCTGGACTCGATTAAGGACCTTGGTCTTACTGGTCTCACCTCCACCTGTCCAAAAGTGGAATCTGCGGTGGCTGGCAATGGCGTGCTTGTTTCTAGGGGCTTTGGAAAGTGGACCACTTGCATCCCTAAGCCATTCCCTTCAACGCTGGTCCCCTCTCCCCCTATCGTCTGCATTGGACTCCCTTCCCTTATTCGATCTGGGTCATATACTGATACTATAGGACCAATGGTAACAGGTACCGTCAGGGAATCCAGTAACCGCATATTCCCAATAGAAGGCTGGGTCCCCCCTCCTTCTGTTCCTGTGGAAATTTTCCCCACTACCCTCATGTTTGTCTGATTCCGTAACTCGCCAGTTTCTACTGCTGAAGCTGATTTTCCCTCTTCTGAGTCTGGATTGAATGGAGGTGGTCTCTCTGCTAGTAACCTATCTAACAGGCTGTCGTCTGTATCACTGTCGTCCTCCTCGGCCCATTTCTTCTTGGCCTCGCCTACATTTATCAGCAGTGGAAATAGCCTATCTCCCTCAATAGTTTCCACTCTCCACCTTTTCTCCAATGCATCCCATCTCGCATCTTGAAATGCCCTGATCGATTTCTTCACCCTTTCCTGACTTTTGTCTCCTTTTCTGTCATACGCTGCCCTAATCCATGCATGTAGCGCCTCAAACCGTGTCGGTCTCGGCAGTGGTCGTAAAGAAGACATTACAGTTTTTAGCTGGTACAACACTTGCAACCTGAAAGTGCCATAATGTGGGAAAGTCAATTCTCCTTCTCCTTCTGTCATTTTATGCCAATTCTCAAGCCAAATTATAGTACGTAATCCTACATTTTTAGCCATATAATGTGTTGGCGTATCCTCGGGAGGGGCTTCCTCACCACCCCGAGTAACCACATGTCTATCACCTCTGCAAAGTTCTCGTAAAACTTTAAAACATTTCATGATGAATCAAATTTCTGTTCGCACACAAAATTTCCTGATTTCAACCCACCAATGCCAGCGTGGCTCACACCAACCGACGTATCGTAGCGCAGCACTGTCTGACGTCACTATTCCTCCGCTCGCAGCAGTTCTCCTCCTTCTCCTTTCACCCTTTCTCGCTCGCACGTGTCCCAATCACACTCTGAAGCAATTGTCTGTCTCACCGAACAATTACCTCTCTGACTGTCAGTCCACCAATGACCGACCAGCCTCTCGAAATTGTTGACCTCAATCTGGCAACTGTCTGTCCGCGAACGACCGGACAATCACCTCTGACACAATTGATAGGATCCAAACGCTCAATGTTCTACACACAACAACCTACGACCACCGTCGGTTATTCACACACTCACACATATGCTTCCTATCTTCTGTGGGTTAATTAACGACGTCTCATGACTCCCACAACCTCTGGTCAACGATCTCAGCTCTGGGTGTCTTCTACACCACAATAATCAAATCTCACGGTCCGCGCGCGCTCACGGTCCGATCCTCACTCACACGACTCTCATTCTAACTCTGCAAGACATCACACACCAATTAAACATCGCAATCTAACAAGCATCACCCTGTTCATACTCACTCTACCACGAACTGCTACTTCCGCCGCACCATCACTCTCCGTCAGTTCTCATCAACTGCCGTCGTCCTCCTCTTACGATCCACTGGATCACCATCACTCGGGCTCTATGGGGCAGATAATCTCTTATCCTAATCTAGATCTCCCCTTACTATCAGAGGAAACCATCCTACTCTGCTACCAACTGATAACACTGATTCTTATCTTATCACCTCTAAGAATCTTCAAGTCGCCAGGATCTTTTTACCTGCTGAATAGTGTGAAGGGGAAAACTTTTTTAAGTTTACAACAATTTGAGAATCCAGTTACCTTAAAGACCACTGACTCCGAATTCAATTTTGGGGTTTTATTACAGCCAAGAATAACTGCACATGCAAGCACCTCAACACGAGGTTAAAGAAATAGATGGGCACTAATACAAATAGCATCCTACGCAGGAGTCTCATCCGACTCAGGATAAGGAAAATCGTTAGTTCCAGAAGTATTAGACAAGCGATAACTGCTCCAATCTCTATATTATTCTTCATTTACCTAAATAAACATGAAACCATTAGCTGTCCCTACTCTATCACTAAAGTGGCATATCTACTTAACGAATTTCCCAGGCAAGAGTAAAAGAAAAAGGTGTCAGCTGTGAAGGCTTCCTAAGAAGCACACTCACTTAGCATTTCGAGCTCGTTCTAAGATGCTCCTTCCTAATAGATCTCTCTCTTGGCCCTTCTCTCTGGTCTCCTCTACCTCCTCTCCTCTCTCCCCCCTCGGGGCACTGTCCCTAATACAAAATCCACATACAATTGAACACGCCCTTGTCACGCCTCTTCGGCCAGGTCTTCCTTCTCGTACTTTTCCATCGAAGCTCTGACTTCATCCAGGACGGTTAGGATGACCTTGAGTCCCAGGCACCTTCTCCGCTGAAAATATCATCCATGCATTCCAGTATACTCCCATCTCAGTGTCTCCCACCATCCTAACTCCTAAAACAAAGAGCCAGTCTTTTACTAACGAGGCATGTGTCCTTGCACCTGCAACAGAAGATACGTTCAACCGAAACCTTCCACTGTGCTAATTAAATCTACTGTCGGTGCCCCGAGAGCCTTTCCAAGAGAACCTTCTCTGCCTACAAAATAAGCTAACATAAGAACAAACAGGCCTTTCCTTAGCGTATATGCAGTCAGGCCTTTACACAATTTAAACACACAATTCTTAATCACTTCTAGAAGCCTTGATACATACATTTCATATGCGGAAAGTGAACTACACGTGCAACTTAATATGATACACGCTTGTACTACTGCATCTCGATTACGCATGGGCTGATTCATTTAGGCATCATTTAAACATGATTCAGTTATGCATTACATTTGCAGGATTATAATAGCACAATTACGATTCTATTCACTCTAATAACTGCAAGTTAAACTACATCTTACTGGCCATTCATTGGTATATAACTGGATATATACGGGTGCAGACTAACGGTGATTATGATGTACCCCTACAATTTTCACAAGAGCTTAACGCTCTATCAGTATAATGCTTTTACTGTCTACACGATGATCGACTCTCACCTGCCCATGCCCATCGAGGAAAGTGCTGAGGCACCAGGAATGGCCCTGGGCTTTCAAAACGGGCCTTCAAGAGCTCCAGCCCACCGGGGAAATGCCCTGGTTTTGGGCTAAAACAGAAATGACTTCGAAAGCTTCACAAGAGAAAATGAGTTCTTTCACAACAGAAGTAAAAGAATACAACACATAAGATCAAAGACGTTGGTGAGAAAGCTATGCTCCTGGGGCTAGATAAACAGAACAGGGAGGAAAGCCATCAAATCAGAAGCAGAAGATTGAAATAGACAAAAATTCTGCCCAATGATTAAAGCCTAATACTGATGCTTAATTATTCAATACAATACTGCCTGCAAATGACAGCTGAAGTTTTCAGTTGCTAGACCGGATCAATGTATAAATGTGTTAACAAATTGAAACCATTCAGAAAATCTTGGACAATTTGAAATGGAAGCGCTCCATTCAATACCCACAGCAGGCACCACAAAATGCAGCAGCACCACCATTTTTAATAGTAGTTATGTGAGACATTGCAATGTCAACTTTTCATTTTGAATGGATGACATCACAATACCGCTGTCCAGGTCTTGGGACCCAATTAGGTAGACGTGAATTGAGAGCATTTGTATTAGCAGTTTTGGAAGAATTGGCTGCACTAAAAACTGCATGGCCCTCCCTGTGGCGTTGCAAAAATGGAATGGACGTGCATGAAAGTAGGAAACTGCTCCTCCATTCCATAGTTTGGTAGTGAAAAAAAGCCATAATTGGGCTCTTCACCCTGATGCTCTGTTGATGGTTATCTACCTAGAACACCTGAAGCAATGCTGTCATCTTGTTAGACGCCACCAAAGCTTCTAACTAGCAGAGGCCCTTTGATTTGTTCCGCTTTAACTTGAGAAGTGGGTGATAAGGCTGCTTCAATGTGGTAAAGCCGATCAGGAACCTACGGATCAATAAAAGTGAATTAGCATCTCAAGATAGAATTGAGGAGGACAAGAGAGCCTAAAGGCGGATCTCAGCGATTAACAATCCCCCCATGTAACTGAAGATGAAAGAATTACTCAGGCGAAATTATGAACTTCGCATTGGCATTAAAAGAAATAAAGGACTGGATGTGCACAACAATATACAATGATCAGATATCAGCCTTCCAGGAAGCAGAAGTAGGTTGTCTCTCTTCTTCTGTCCTTCAAAGCTGAAGAACAGAAATCAATTCACCACAATTTCATTAGCTATGTAATTGCAATCACACTGAAAAGGCATTGAAAAAAAGCAACAAGCATTACATAACCTACAAAAAACGTTGCTACAACTTAGTTAACTTTTGAACTTCCATTGCATCTTTAAATTGCAGTTTCTGACAGTCCTCGATTTCGGTAACACTGTTGGAAGCGACAATGTTTCTGAATTGTTACAGTGCCGTAAGCGTGTCGCTGTCAGAGAGACGAACTTGTGCTGAAAGTGAAAACGGAGCTAGGGATCTCTAACTAGCACATGCAGTGCTTATGTTGCAAAAAAACATAAGTGCCAGGGCCCTTGTTAGGAGGCCACTGCAGCTATCGCCCCTGCCAACACTGACAATGACAGTAGCAACACAACTACTAACCATAACACTCCTGCAAGTGTGACATTTCGGAGTTTTAATATACATTAAACCTTCCATGCATGCTATTCTTATCACAAAATTAGACAGACAGCGCCGCCATGTGGCAAGATGTCATGAGTGCCGATGCCGAGCATGGAAACCACCGGCTCAAATTAAGCACTGACATGCTGAGGACATGTACACAGGCTGGCTGGTTCTTGGTGCAGCTGCGCACCTAGGAATATGTACAGACCAATCATAGCTTCTGTCTCCCCTCTCCCATGGTGTAGAATTTCCTCTGTGAGATGGGAGTCAATTCTGCTAAAAGGCATGCGCGCCTGGTAGCATGCAAAGCCAGTCATCATTCAAAGCTCTTCCTATGCTATACAAACACCAAGCTTGAAACAGCAGCTCTATAGAGTGCTTGTGGCATGGAGAGCCATTGGAATCAAACTATTTTGAGGCCTACTTCTCCTTCAGTTTTCATTTGTTACTGGATGAATGCGGATGTTAAGCCATAACTTGTTGTCACTTACACTGCTTAACAGTCCGATCAACAAATGGGTGTCTACTGAGCGGATCCACACGTGAATGACACCTGCAACAAAGCAAATGGCTGAAATGGGCTGTACCACTGCCCTTTTCTCTACATGCTGTTCTGTGGGCTGATTCAACATGCAATGAGGCGGAGGCTTTTTGCTTGAGATTTGATGACAGAGTTATAATACTGGCTGTCTCATCCTACATTTATGCAGCATGAACACAAAGAGCAGAAGTACACATAAAACTGAAAGCAGATAGGCAATGTCTGCAAGGCCACTGGCAGCTGGCTAGATGGTCAGATGCAGTTTTTTTTTATATTTAGAAGATTGAGTTCCATCCGAGAACGTGTAATTGAGTCTTATTATATTAAAATAGCACTTACGCACCTATATACTACTCACCAGCTCGACTGGCAAGTAAAGTTTGCAAAGTTACACAGGTTTTATTGCTACAAGTAGGCGGCATAACATCCAGCAGGCTTGGTTTTATAATACATTCTTTTTCATTGTATTTTCATGGAGAGGTGGGGTGACACTCACGTGGCGGCGTTGATCTTACCTAGTGTTGAAAAATGAATTGATATATTTTTTTAGCACATGCAATTCTAAACATGTCTTGCTATTGTCGTTGATAACGTAACTACTTGAGGGGCATACGAATCAGTACTGTCTGTAATTTTACTCAGATTATTTTTAATTTTTTTTTATCTACCGTGCTTTTTGATTCTTAACTTGATCTCCCTATAAATATTATATACAAGTATTGAATCTGTAGTAAGATGACTTATATTTCCCCAATCAAGAGTAATTATTCTCTAAAATGGTAGGTTGTAATTTAGATAAATCATGTAAACGAAATTGTTTTATCGGAAAATTGATTACACTGTATCATTTTAACTGTGGGAAACCTTCATGAGATTAATTTGTTTTGTATAATGCAACATTAATTGTTATGGCTAGTTTGGCTGAAAACAATTTAAAAAAATTGAAAATTGATTCATCACGCGACTGACACCCTACTTGAGTAGTACATGGAGAAACTGACCCAAATCACATATCTATTTAATATTTAATATGTATTCATTTCAAAAGATCTGGCAAAACAGTGAAACCTTTGATGCAGTTGTAAAAAATGATATGATTACTAATGATCAATATAGCAAACAATATAAACAAGCTGCAGAACATCCAGTCTCATCTAACTTTTATGTAAGGGGGGAGTCACATGATGCATGAAATTAAGTAGTAGTACATGCTCTGAGCTTACAGTTTACACTCTTGTGAGAGTGACCTTTTAAAGTTCCCTTGAGTAACCAAAAATGCATTTGAAGGCATAATGTTGCCATTAGATGACAAGAGGTTAAAGAATGGGATTCCTAAATAGATTAGGAGAAAACATTGTTGTCTTCAAAAATAGTTTAAAGCCCTGGCTGTTTGGGTTGGCCTCCTCAAAGGAGACGCCTAAGTGCCTGAGTACTGTTGAATTCAATGACTCTACATCGGCAACTGTGGACAATGGACTAAGTAGGAAAACTGGTAATTAGAGAGGATGTGAGTCCTTCCCAAAGTAATAAGTCCAAAATCTTGTCAGGTTCAACACACAAGCACAGTACTTAAACTTAGGCTCAACCCTTGGTAGCTAAGGCACGGACACACAGGCTTAAATTAAGGAGAGGTATTTAGCAGTACCAAAAGAATTACATTTAAATCCCACAGACAATTTCTAAAAATAGATTACATTAATTTGGAAAATGACACGAACATGATAAAAATCCAACAAGGGATCCGGAGATATGAGTTTTATTTAGCAAAGTTCTCTTGAAATGAGACACCTTTACCACAAAGTCCCATTGAAGCTCCTACGGTCTTGGAAGTCCAAAGGTTTTCTAAGTCTCAAATTTTCAAACTTAGGGGCCAGGTCTCACTCCAGTAGTAGCCACTAGCAGGATCCAATCCTGGTCCAGTGCTACTGTTTAAATGTCACGCCAGGAAAAGGGCCTCTCGCAGCTTGTTTTGTTCCTGTAATCACACAGGAGGTCAGTCAACTGACCTGTGGAGTACACTTCTCAGTCCTGGTTACAAGTGGGAGCAGGACCACCCCTTCAGGTCTCCACGTGTCACAGCAGCAGGTCCAGTCATCTTCTATTCAGCCAAAGGTTCAGTTGTATTCTGATGAGCTGGGTCTGAGGTGACACTTTTATAGGATTCATCAGTCACTATTTGGGGATGACTCCTGGACACTACCTAACCAAAGAGAACAAAGTAACCAAGGGCAAACCTTCCTATTTGTGCAGCACATCCTGTTTGCCTTACCATAGACTTTCCCACCATGCACTATTCTAGGTTTTATCCAACATGGCGAAACCCTTCTTGCCTTAGAGGTGGATTGTGTCTGAGGCAAGGGTATGTCTAGGCAAATGAGCAGTTCCCTCCTCCTCCACCGCACCAAACTGGCTCTGGGACCAACTCCTCCTCCCACTGGGATGGTGCTACACTGGCTACACTCTACCCTGGGATCAAAGGGCTTCTCTTCCTTACATTTCCCATTACACTTAACTCTGAATAGGCACGTCTCACCCTGGTCGCTTTCAAGTTAATGATGTTCCTGAACCCTCCCCAACTGCCCTTCCTGAGCTAATTAGTGTACTTTACTCCATCTATGGCCTTACTGGAAAGCTAATATGCCATTTAGGAATTTGCTAATTGTGTCATGTTTTATGGGTCAGAACACTTACACCGGGAACTGTATAGCAGTGCGCTAGTTTGCAGAGTTTAAAAACAAGCAGCATCAGTCCATAAAAAAATGGGGGTGACTTTGCAAAAGAGGTACTCTCCCACACAGACTAATACATTTTATGCATCTTTTATATAATGCAAATCAAGCTCCAGCTTGAGGGCCATTCCTGTGATCGCAGATGTCTTGGTGAGTTGAAAATGAATTGTGCATTGAGGTTGTCTGCTGTATGGTACTGGTTTTGTATGATGGGCCCAAAGAATCCTATTGTTGTAAGCTTGTATATGTAATTTTTTCTTGCAAAGAAATAACAAAAATAAACTTTCGATATGGTGTGCCAACCTTGGACACGCTATAACAATCTTAGACATGCTACACTGAACTTGGCCCCGGTACAGCAATCTTTTTACGGTACACCAATTTTTGCAATAGAAAAGTGTTTAGTAACGGTTGGTAAAACATGCAGAACTCCCTCGGGTATCTAACATTTTGAGTGCTTGAGCAGGCGCCTGTCAGCACTGTTAAGATATAAAATAAAAGAAAGAAACAGTGGCCGAATCATGATATGAATCTCTGCGTTGCACAGATGCGGAATGGGTCTGTTTCTTTTTCTGCTTATAGCACATCATTTAACCATAGAATTTTCAAATTAATGCTTTGCTGCTGACAGGAGAGCTCAGAAACATGAAAAGGCAGTTACCGTCCTGTGTTTCTGAGCCCTGCTGTCTGCAGCTCATACACTAACTCAGAGAATTTTAGAACTAAGGTGTGCACTGAAGACAGGAAAAAACTGCACTTGAACCCTTATGTGTCAGTGTAGTGTCAATTTCTAAGAGTGTAGGAAGTGTGGACCCAGTACATAAAACATCTCAATGAGTAAATGTATTTTACACCCAGTAAGAATTCATAGGGCCTATTCACAAACTGCATTTTGAAGCCCTTTAGTAATACTACAATACCACTACAAAAGTACTACAGAATACTATCCACAAAAGTCTGAGTGTAAATCTCCACCTTGCCCTCTCCTATCTTTTCTAAGGGAAGATAATCAGAAATGTAAGTTTACTACTAAGTAGTAAATGTGGGCGGTCCCAGGGGTATTGGTTTGAAAAAAAGGGCATAATTAAATGGGAGGGATTTAGGGAGGAGTAAGAAGAGGGTTATAGAGGGACATACACCCACCTACAAAAGACTAAGCCCATTGATATTTACAATCAGCACTTCCTAAGTTAGTACAGGTAAAATAGGACCCAAAACAGTAGTAAATTAGTTCAGCTCAAAGCTTGAGTAACTCCGGCACCAGATATGGCCGCCCACCGGTACAGCAAAAACCCATAGAAAATAATGAAAGTAGGAACCACATACAAAATAATGTTAAGTTAAATGATTTAAAATAGTTTAAAAAATGAATACATTTATTTTATTGTAAAAAAATCTAAAAGTAAGACATTTTATAATATTATAAATATCTTAATCTTTTTTTTAATGTATAAATTAACAATTATTGAGGCATAGTGAAGAATTTAGCTTTTAATTTAAACTTCAGACGAATAATTTAAATTGAGATGAATATGTTTAAATAATGAACCATTTAATTCAAAATTAAGTTATCACTGTATATGTTTTTCTTTAGTTCTTTAATATAAATACATAACCATCATTTTATAAAAATTATTTAATGTAAAAATATTTTTTACACTTTTTCCAAGTTTATTAAACTTTTGTTCTTTTTCCTATACTTTACCATATGGAGATGCCGGCAGTGAGGCGGAGATCTCTGTATGGTAAAGTATAGGGCTCATGACACATTGGCTACACCACAGGTCATGCTATCTCTCGTTTCTATCCCATACTCCCCGTGCCAGCTACTCTCAGAGCTTGAACCCTTTCCATGTGAATGCTTCATAGAGGGACACATTGCCACAAGGACTTCCCGTCCATGAATCCATGACTGCCCCAAAGAGTCATTCCACAACAGGGCTCAACTTGGGACCAACTTTTATGGCAGTGTCAAATTCCAGGACTGCGAGGATGTAATGTAAACACTACTGCTTTGTTGACATTTTCTCTCCCAGTTGGTGATTTGCCTCTGGTTCTCTGTCAGACATTGAAATAATTGTTAGCAATGGGGAACTGTGTGGGTGAGGGCGATGCCATAGAACTGAGAACAGCAAAAGGAACAAATGAGGGACGGAATGCTGAACAATGCAAACATTCACCCCAGTCACAAAGATCTGGGTTTAATCCATTGTTCTTTTGCTCACCACGCCACCCTAGTTTGGACCCAGCAATATAAAAATCAGTCTTGACCCTGTTCCTCATGGAAACAGTCTAGCCCGAATTGCCAAGCCAGATGCTCCCTGGACCGGAAACAAGCATCCTGGGACGGGTTTCAGGGAATCACCCCTCATCAGCCAGGCTTGCTTGAATCCAGTAGCGCAGTGAGCAAGGGACCCACGTCTGAGCATACCCTTCCCACTTAGGGCGACAAAAGCAAAAGGAGCAAATGATGGCTGGAATGCTAAACAATACAAACATTCACCCACAGTCACAAAGATCTGGGTTTAATCCATCCTTCTTTTGCTCACCACACCACCCCAGTTTGTACCCAGCCATATGCAAATCAGTCTTGACCCTGTTCCTCATGGGAACAGCCCAGCCCGAACTGCCAAGCCAGATCCTCCTTGGACCGGAAACAAGCTTCCTGGAACCGGTATCGGGGCATCACACCTCATCAGCCAGGCTAGCTTGAATCCAGTGGTGCAGTGAGCACGGGACCCACGTCTGGGCATACCACTCCCACTTAGGTCGACAAAAGCAAAAGGAACAAATAATGAACAGAATGCTGAACAATGCAAACATTCACCCCCAGCACAAAGATCTGAGTTAAATCCATTGTTCTTTGCTCACCACGCCACCCCAATTTGAACCCAGCCATATGCAAATCAGCCTTGACCCTGTTCCTTGTGGGAACAGTCCTATCCTGGGAGCCAAGCCAGATCCTCGCTGGACCGGAAACAAGCATCCTGGGACCAGTTTCGGGGCATCAGCCCTCATCAGCCAGGCTAGCTTGAATCCAGTGATGCAGTGAGCACAGGATCCACGTCTGGGCATACCTTTCCCACTTAGGGCGACAAAAGCAAAAGGAACAAATGATGAATGGAATGCTGAACAATGCAAACATTCAGCCCCAGTCACAAAGATCTGGGTTTAATCCATAATTTTTTTGCCCACCCCGCCACCCCAGTTTAGACCCAGCCATATGCAAATCAGTTTTGACCCTGTTCCAGTCCTATCCCAACTGCCAAGCCAGAACCTCCTTGGACCGGAAACAAGCATCCTGACCTGGGACTGGTTTTGGGGCATCAGCCCTCATTAGCCAGGCTACCTTGAATCCAGTGGCACAGTGAGCACGGGACTCATGTCTGGGCGTATCCTTCATACTTAGGGTGAAAAAAGCAAAAGGAACAAATGATGGATGGAATGCATAACAATGCAAACATTCACCCTCAGTCACAAACATCTCTGTTTAGTCCATCGTTATTTCTCTCACCACACCACTCCAGTTTGGACCAGCCATATACAAATCAGTCTTGACCCTGTTCCTCATAGGAACAGTCCAGCCCGAACTGCCAAGCCAGATCTTCCCTGCACCGGAAACAAGAATTCTGGGACCGGTTTCGGGGCATTACCCCTCACCAGCCAGGACGGACTGCACTGTTCCCATGGGAGCAGGGTCAAGACTGATTTGCATATGGCTGAGTTTAAACTGGAATGGCATGGGGATAGATTTCTGTACTGAGGTGAATGTTTGAAATTGTTCAACATTCTGTCCATCAGTTGCTCCTTTTGCAACTGAGAACAGCAGAAGCATGAAAGTGTCATTCCTACAGATAATAGGAAACATGTTTTGAACAGTGCTTTGACGAAGAAGAACTGCATTTACAAATCAGTTATCACTCTTGGTAAGGTACTTACAGCCTTTTTCTTTGGCGCCTTAGTCGCCATATGTCTGGAATAGTTTAAAGGTTTTACATTAAAGCAGAGCACAAACGTGTAATGCAGGTAGAACCAATAACTATTACACAGTGCCTGCACGTCACAGAGTTAATTTGTCTGGTGCTACAGTTGAACAAGCTGGTTTTATCCAAACAGCACCACGACCTTTATCAACTTTTGAAGAATGAATGACCGAGTCGACCTTGCCAAGAATCGAGACAATGACTTACAAGTTTCAGGGTGAGTGATCATTTCACTGAGCTATCTTGTGTGACAGCACGACAGAGAAATATGGAATCAGTGTCTAGTTCTGTGCAGTTTATCTGACTTGTGGAGATAGAGTAAAATCCACCAGAGCAAGTATATTGCTTTACTTTATTGCTTGCCTAACTTTTACGTTTCAGCATTTGGTTTAGGAAGATGAGGAGCACCTGCAATGCTTTTTTTCATAGATGGGAGCGAACAACGGGTGGGAGAAAGTGGGAGCAGAAGTCACGCTCATGCAGGGCTTAAGTGGGACGGGTCCTGCCAGGGCTCAGCACCGCAGTTCTAAAAAGTAGTTGATGAGACGGGTCCCTATCGGTCTCTCAATTTTTGCCCTCATCCTCAGGGTGGAAAACAAATCTTAACTCTGCAGCAGTACCACCCTTCACTGCCTTTGATGTAATGCTGAAGAGACTCATTATAGTTTTCCCTGTCTCATAATTTCAGAACTGAAGCATTTTCGATATTATAGACAACTAAGCCATAGTTGTTGCTTATTTAGCTTACGCAACTAACAACTATTAACAAAGCCAATAATCCTGGCTTGTTGAAGGTGTGATGTAACTTGTTGCTGATGTAGCGCAAAATCCAATTTTTTATTATAGGGGTGCACTATAATCACACATGTAGAGCATCCACATATGATCTTTTGTCGTGTAAACCTAAGTGTTAGGATCATGTTATTGAATGTGATGTGCCTAGGCTAAATTGTAGAATATGTGGAGAAGTAATGTGGAAGATCAAATGTAACCAGCGGAAAACATTAACCGAAATGCAACTGACAATCATTTTATTATTGAATATGCTTATTAATCGTGTCATTTTATATGTAGATGAAAATATTAACTGTATATGTCTCAATTTCTATATCACTTCGTAAAATTCATGCTCTAGTTCCCTTATGTTGGCTGAATTTTGTAGGCCTGAAATGCATTTTCCCTGGAAGCTATCACATTAGAAATTAATAGTTGAAAAAAGTTAATAGTTGAATTCCATGTGCATGTTAGATTCTGTTCTTTCACACGTTTATGCTGCAGGTGGAAGAAGCGCCCTTTTTGTTAGAATGATGTCTTTGTTTAAGGAGTTAGGCAAGGAGAGAAGAGGATTTATTGGGAACTAATGCCAATAAGGAGAACTGTTGTACTTCTCACCAGAGAGGGCCTGGGAATCAAGGTCATCATGCTAAATCGCCGTCTCATGAAAAACTACCTACGAGAATGTGGCCTGATCGGATGGCGTGACCTGAAATTAATCCTGGGAAGATACCTGAGATATTTGGTGTATTGTAAGTAGGAAAAGAGCCCCACTTCTTCTTTGCCTTTTGGAGAGAGAGCATCTTAGAACAAGCTCTGTCTCAGCAGCTTCATGCTACTTGACCCAATTGAAGTTGGGAAGCTTCTGAGGAAGACTCCACACACTGACACCTTAACCGATCATGTCCACAGAATGCTTGACTAGGGATGTCATGTTAGTTTTAGTGAAGGGATAGATTAATGCTTTATTTCCATAAACCTTCGATACAGGGGAACCTGGACTCTTGTTCTTCAATCTTTTGTCTAATGATTCTTGAATTAATCATCTTGTGTATGTTGCACCGCCTTAATTTGATTCGTAGATTTGGCTTTGTGTTAGTCCCACTGTATTTCTATATCCTTATCCTGAGGTGTCTGTATGTCCAGTTGTTTTTGGCTTTGTAATAAACTAACTAACTTTATTTAGTAGTCTCTGATTCTTAATGGCCCTAGAGAACCGCAACGGAATTGATTGACATTGTTAACGATCTCTCTCCCCCCTACGCTCTCATGCTGAGAAAAGTACCATCAGCTCAAGGTTCTAGAGCAGATCTAGAACATGTTTGTCCGGCTCCTTCAGTTGGTAGCAGAGTAGGATGGTTCTCACATGAAGCGTGGGGAGAATCCAGAAAAATCTAGAAAAGAGACTAAACCCCAGAGCCCCAAAATAGAGCCCAATGGTCGAGAACGGAGAGCGACGGACTTTGGTGTAAACCAACGGGGCTTGATGGTGCGGCGAGAACAGCGGCATACAGATGAGTATCAATAGTAATATGTTGTGTGATAGATTGTGGGAATTAAGTGATTGTATGATGCCTGGTGGAGTTTGTGTGAAAGTCGAGTGAATGTGGTTTCGGGCAGGACTTTGTCCAAGGTTCGAGGTTTAAATTTCAGGTCCAAAAGTGGCCTAAGATCCCAGGATATATTAAAAGGTGTAGAGGACATCGAGTTATTGTGATTGTCTGACCGGTGATTTGAGGAGTTGTCGTGAGACATCATTGGCAGTGCCACCTAAGACAGGGAACTTTGTGTAAATGGGACATATGGGAACCGTTTGGTAAACCTTGGTAAACAGGGGCAAACTATACTGATTTGAGTGACCAACGCAGGTCGAGGGTTGCCGGGTGTGAATGTTCTTGAATGATTGAACTCTATCGATCTTGTAGATGGCAGATAATTACAGAGTTTAAGATGATTGTGTGAGTGAATGTGGATGGAGAAATTGTGAAGGAGAGTGAGCCACTGCGAGGAGTAAAGGGGACATAAATTGGTTGCTGTAAAGCCACACTGCGATTGGTTGGTAGTCATCAGGAAGTTGTGATTAAGGAAATCTTGTCGGTCGCGAGGAACATTTTGAGTAAATCATGCGATGTTTTAGGGTATTGCGAGATCTCTTCAGGGGAGATCAGAGAGTCGTTACTCGAGTGAGCCAATTTGTTTAAAAATTTGTGATAGGATTAAGACCAGAGATTAGCTTCATGATCCAGCAACATTTGATCTGCAGGTAAAATAAGTCAGTGGATAAGATTCTACGGTATGCCAGATATTGCAGTAATGAAGTGGATTTCAAGCATTGGAGGATAAAGGACAACAATGCTGGTTCAAATGTGGAATGTGCAGAGGGTAGATCAGGTGAAGGTAAATGAAGGAACGTTCGGTCAAAATCAAGGGAAATGCCCAAGGAGGGGTTCAGAACACTCCGGGTACAGATGAACAGAGAAGAGGGAGAGGTGCCCCTATAGATCCCAAAACAGGAATAAACATTGCCACGCTGAAAAAGACAACCACTTGTCATTTTTGCCACCAGATTGGGCATTGAAAGCACAAGTGTCGACTGAATCCAGTGAATCAATTGCAGGAGGGATATTTAGTACAAGTGCCAGATGTGGTAAATACTGTGACAAGGCCAAGATCGTACAATGGGTGGAATCAAAATCGATTAGTGCAAGTGCCACAACCTTCGAGAATTCTGCAAAATAATCAAACATACGATCAGATGCCCGTTATGGAAGCGCTATATGGGTTCTAACAGGACCCGTCCCAATGACTGTGTCTGAGGGGGGGAGGAAGACTGTACCTTTGGAGCAGTCTTAGAGGTAGACCAGAGTGGACGGTATGTGGAGGCAGATAGAGGTGGTCATCCCGTTACATTATTGATTGATACTGCTGCTACCCATTCTACTTTGAGATCTGCAGTAGTCCCAAACGTACCCCTCTCAGGAAAGTCAATCCAAGTCATAGGAGTTGCCAACAAAAGAATGTCAAACTCTTTGACGGAAGACGTGCCGGTGAAAATCGGAACCTTTTAGGATCGTCACCTGTTCGTGGTGTTTGATTCGAGTCCAGTCTGTTTGATAGGGCATGATCTCTTGTTTAAATTGAACTGTACCATCTATTGTACGCCAAGGGGAATTGAGCTGCAGACTATCAAAGATGCCATTGCTTTCAAGTTTGCGAATCAGAACCATTGCATAGACCTGTTTCCTTTACTGTCATTGGAAGACATGCTGCTGGACCTCAGAGATACTGTCTCTCCAGTGGTGTGGGACTTCACAGGGGAAGAGATAGGACTGATTTGAGGAGTCGAGCCAGTCCACATACAGATTAAGCCAAATGCAGAATTTCCGAGAACGCCTCAGTACAACCTGACCCCGGAAACTGTGGCAGGCATTACATCTGTGATTGATTTCATGATTGTGCAGTGTATACTGAGGGAGATCATAGGAAGTCCGTGCAATTCACCTCTCATGGGATTGCAGAAGCCAAGCGGAAAATATTGCATAGTTCAGGATCTTAGGAAAATAAATGCCATTGTGATTCCATGTTGTCCCGTGGTATCGAATCAATCTGTGATCCTGTTTCAGATCCCTTGCGAAGCTGTTTGCTTTACTGTGATTGATTTGTCTTTAGCATTCTTCTCCATTCCATTGCATGAGAAAAGCCAATTTCTTATTTGCTTTTCCTCTGGAGAACCATGTCTTAACATGGTGTTGTATCCTTTCAGGGTATACTGAAAGTCCATCTATCTTTAATCAAGTTTTGAAAAAGAACCTTGAGAGCTTGATTTCGCCCTAGAATTCTGTGTTAGTTCAGTATATTGATGATCTCCTAATTGCATCTAAGACACAAGAGGCTTTCAAGGATGATACCATTGCCTTATTCGATCATTTGGCTGAAAATGGACAGGTGTTGCGGCACAAGCTACAGTACTGTTTATCTGAAGTTCAGTACTTGGGTCATCGCATTGAGAAAGGCAAGAGGAAGGTGTCACCAGAGTGAGTGGATGCGATCATGAAAATGAATCCGACTATCACACGAAAGGAAGTCAGGATGTTTTTGGGAATGGTTGGCTACGGCCGACAATGGATCCCAAACTTCTCCTTGATGGAGAAGCCCTTACAGATGCTAACCCACAAAGATGTGAGTGATCCGGTACCCTGGGATAACGACTGCTTGAGTGCCTTCTTGGAACTGAGAGAGTGCCTTTGTGATGCTCCAGCTTTAGGAATGCCTGATTACAGCAAATCGTTTTTGCTATCCTGCTGTAAGAGGGAGGGTTGTGCTCTTTCTGTACTCACCCAGACACATGGGGGTGTCCATAGACCAGTGGCCTATTTCTCAGCTACATTAGATTGTGTAGCGTTAGCGTTGCCCGGATGTCTCAAATCCGTTGCTGCAACGGGTGTCAGCATTGAAAGATGTGAAAGCATTGTGATAGGTCATCCACTTACTGTATACGTTCAACATTCAGTTGAGCTTCTGATGACGAGAACCAAAATACAGCATTTGACGAATAACATGCTGACAAGGTTTGAGCAGATTTTGTTGGCAGCGGAAAATGTCATTTTGAAGCGATGTTCTGTGTTAAATCCTGCTACCTTGGTACCTGTTCCAAATGTTGATGGGAAAAATTGTGAAGAACATGACTGTCACTGAACTTTGCACTGACATTGTCGATGAACCATTGTCTGATCCTGACCAAGTCCTTTTTGTTGATGGTTCGTGCCTAAGGACAATGAGGGTAATTTGAGAGCAGCATTTTATGTCTGCACCATGTCTGGAGTTGTGGAAGCTGCTTGTCTACAGGGAGTATACTCCGCACAAGTAGCCGAGATCATTGCCTTGACCCATGAATGCCTTGTTTCTGAGCAAATCCGAGTCACCATCTACCCCCATAGCCAATACGGTTTTGGCATAGTTCATAACTTTGGACAGCTATGGTCGCAGTAAGGTTTCTTAACGTCATCAGGATCTCCCATAAGAAATGGGGAATATGTGAGACAATTGTTGGAAGCTTTACAATTACTAAAGGAAGTAGCAGTTGGGAAATGTGCAGCTCATGGTAGGGGAGATGATTTTGTAATGGTGGGTAACCGCTATGCTGACGAAGTCACCTGTTTTTGCACCATACATGCATGCATCTTTAATGTGGAATATGTTAGCGAGAACACATTGAAGACCGAACTCAGCATGATGCTAGCTATTGCAGATACTTGGGATGAAGACAGGCGGGCACGATTGGAAGCAACAGATCAGGAACAAGCCAGTTGGATCAGAGCAGGTTGTGAAAAGGGGGAAGATGACATTTTAGTTTCAACTGATAGTAGAGCAGTGCTACTAGATTGTTTGTTGAGTCCAATGGTGAGACAGATTCATGGAGCAGCTCACATAGGGAGAGACGCAATGGTGAGATTGTTCAGGCAACCCAAGATTCTCTGTGCTTTCTGCCGCAGTGTGTCATCGGTGTGTCACATGTCAACAAATGAATGCTGGAAAGAAAACTGTGGATGCCCTGAGCCACATTGGGAGATCGGGGGGTCCTTTCAATTGAATTCAGTTGGACTTTCTTGAAATGCCTGTGTGTAGTGGATTGAGATACATCTTGGTTGTTGTGTGCATCTTTTCATGATTGGTGGAAGCTTATCGGACTGGAAGGTGTGATAGCCTCACAGAAGCAAAGTTGTTATTGAGGGAGCTTATTCCGTGCTTTGGATTTCCAACTACATTGGAGTCGGATAGAGGAACTCACTTTCACAGTGAAATCATGAAGCTGCTGTGTACCGCCTTAAACGTGGATCAGAGACTGCATTGTAGCTACAGGCCAGCTGCGTCAGGAATTGTGGAACAGATTAATGGGACGCTAAAGACAAGAATAGCAAAAGTGTGTGCTTCGACATCCTTGAATGGCCTGATGCGTTGCCTTTGGTTCTAATGAGTTTGCGCAGCATTCCTGATAGGAGAACTGGACTATCTCTGCATGAGATCATCATGGGGAAAGTGATCTCTTACCTGCAGTGCCATCCACAGCATTCATTAACATCACAGATGATTTGGTCCTTGATTACTGCAGAGGATTGGCTGATGTGGTTCGTTCTGTGCCTTACCAGCTTGAAGTTGTGACTGCACCGACTTCGAAAGACCTCTGCCATGACTTAGGCCCAGGAGATTGGGTGCTGGTCCAAAAGCACGTACAAAAGAATTGTCTTGACTCACTGTGGCGTGATCCGTACCAGGTGATCTTGGTGATGAATACTGCTGTGAAGTGTGGAGGCCTGTTGAATTGGATAAATGCCTCACACACCCACCGAGTCTCAGGGCCCTCAAAAGAAACAGCTCCTCGCCCAGAAGCAGCTCCAGCCATGGTTGCAAGATCACCGGAGAGGGCAAGCCAAGCTATGGGGGTTCCTGAAGGGGCTGGATACCCACCACGTCAAGTTGAGGGGGTTCAAGCTACACAAGGCCCAGGTATAGACTCTGAGGGAGATGATAACGTTGCGAGTGGTATAGAGTCTGACTCTGCAGAAGAGAATGATGTGGAAATTGGTCATGTAAAGTCAAGGAAGAAAGAGGTCACAAATAAATCATGGCCAGTGAGACAGAAAACACAAATCCTGAGGCTTGCATCTGAGAAAGATATTGAACCAATAACTGAATCATCTGAATCTGATCAAACCGAGTCAAAACAAACTCAAGGGAGCGTGAGGAGATCGAGGAGAGCAAGAGTGCTGTGCCAGAGATACGCCTCTCCTGAGTGGACTTATCTAGCTACAAATGCCGGGGAGAGTGAGGGCCGAGACATCGATACTGATTATCGAGATTTAGCTGAGAGTTCCTGGAATAGAGGCTAATGCAGTTTTGTCATTGACTGTGCCTTATCCACCAAGGTTGAAAGGTTACAGACTCTGATTTTGGAAGACATCAAATTCCCGACCTTTGGAATTCAGCCATCAACTCAGGAGATCGCAGCATTTCGAGCTGAACTGTTACAGCGAGTCATCGACGAAATTGGCTATGATCTCATAAGGGATGTAAACTGAACTTTGAACTGTAAATACAATTCTTGCTTGAAAGAAGATAACCTAGGCCCAAGTGGAAGAAGAATAAAAATAGGGATTTTCTTTAGAAGAAGAAAGAGGGCTAGGGATGTCTTCTAGGCTGTGTAGAAATTGTGCCAGAGACTGTTAAAGAATCTTCCAAGATCCCAAAGAAGCCGTTCAAGGACTTTGTTGTACAGAAATAAGATGCGAAAGTTGCTCCTCTTACAGCTACAATCCAAGCCAATTTAAAAATATAGTCTGGAAATTCGAACCGTAGGCACAGATGTATAATAGGCACATTTATTGTAGGAGTAACATAGTGATAGCTGTAGTCATTGATGAGTTCATAATAAATGCACACAAAGCTGAGGTTAAGGGAGTGGGGGTGAATGGGACATCCATACTTACCACTACCACCACAAAAGAGAGTACATTAGGATCTGATAGAGGCTTAATAGAGCAAACTAGTAGCTTGCTACATGTAGATTTGTCTAAAGGTGATTATACGCTGAATGCTTACGCAAAATTATTGTATGAGTATGTGGACACTATGGATGTGAGAGACTGTTATTCATGTATGCAATTGCCTGCTTCAGTCGAGGAGATTATAAGGTATCATCACCTGCCCTTGACATATGGAATTAGTTGCGGTCTGCTTCTTAGCATGTTTTATGGAAGGTCACTATGAGTATTATTTCTCAAATTATGATTTGCTACTTTCAGAGGTTCCAATTTATAAACACCTGAACAAATTTGATTATTACAAGCAAGAAGAGAGAATGGGAAAGTATTTTGTACCCACAGTCACACTAGACACAGCATATGCGCATAGACACAACTTAACTTGTACACTAACAGATATAGAGAAAAAGTTCGGAGATCAAGTAGAAGATAGACATAGGGGACTAACAGTTAGACGTAATAGTAGGGAGTAAACTTTTGAATGGACGAAGGAAGAATTAGCACACAAGGCTAAGGGAAGTTATGGTCATATTGCTCTCGATTGGGAACGATGAGGTAAGCTATACATTTGACAGGTAGAAACATGCCATGACACCATGTTTTGTGGGACAGAGTGCGTGCAAACACACATTTCTGATTGATGTTTCTTTCAAACAATTCTTGCAGGAAGCTGTTCAAGTGGTGCCAAGTGTGTACTTTGTGTGTGGGAAAAATGCATGTTTGGCTTCCGAACAAGTGGTATGTTACTTGTTATGTGGCTGTTGTGTTTCCAAAGATATACCATGTGGAGGATTTGGAGGGTTTGGAAGGAAAGTCAGCTCATAGAGAGAAACATGGGTCGAGTGCCGGTGAAATCATGGAGGATATGTTTGGAGCAATGATACCTAGTTTGGGAGTGGTTTTGAATGACATCAAGATTAGGAGGTTATCAAGGATCGTGGCTAAGTTGTCAGCTAATACAACTCAGTCACTATTGCTTGTGGATGGAGAGATGGTTTTGATAAGAGCTATGGTAATGCAAAACCATCTTGCTTTAGATGTGTTACTAGCAAAAGAGGGCGGATTCTGTAAAATGTTGAAGGTCCAACAGTGTTGCACTTACATACGCGATAACATTAAGGACCTGAGGATATATATAAGTAACATCACTAAGATACACCATGAGACACATGATCTGGCAACTGAGGGAATTTGGGAAAAGATTGGGAAAGGATTTATAAAAGTTGGAAGTTGGTTTGCAAATCTCGGGAAGGGAATTCTTGTATAAATCTTGACGCCAATAGTAATTGTTGTGGTCTGTGTTATCATCTTGTTGGGCTTAGTGAGGGCATACAAATGGCACAAGTCGAGACAATTGGAAAATTCCATCACAAAGAGAGAAAGGAGAATGGAAAGACTGGACAGTCACTATGAGACTCCTAAACATTTGGAAGAATTTAGACAAAGGAGATAAGCTATGACATCAGTTTAGGTCGGTCTACTCTACAGGGGTTTAGAGAGTTTTATGATGACACACATCATCAAAGGGAGGACTGATATAGCACAAATCCAATTTTTCATTGTAAGGGTGCACTATAATCACACGCGTAAACTGCATTGGCATATAATCTTTTGGCATGCTAACCTAAGTGTTTGGATCTTGTAATGTATTAACATGAATGCCACATTGTAGAATATGTGGAGAAGTAACGTGGAAGGTCAAATGTAACCAGCAGAAAATATTTACCGAAACGCTTGTGTTGTGCAACTGACAATCATTTTATTATTGAATATGCTTATTAATCATGTCATTTTATATGTAGATGAAAATATTAACTGTATATGTCTCAATTTCTATATAACTTCATACAATTCATGTAATATAATATTTCCCTTATGTTAGCTGAATTTTGTAGGCCTGAAATGCATTTTCCCTGGAAGCTCTCGCATTAGAAATTAATAGTTGAATTCCATGTGCATGTTAGATTCTGTTCTTTCTCACGTTTATGGTGTAGGTGGAAGAAGCACCCTTGTTAGTTAGAATAATGTCTTCGTTTTTGGAGCTAGGCAAGGAGAGAAGAGGATACATTGGGAGCTAATGCGATAAGGAGAACTGTTGTACTGTCTCACCGGAGATGGCCTGGAAATCAAGGTCATCGTGCTTAATTGCCACCTCATGGCAAACTACCTACGAGAATGTGGCCTGATAAGATGGTGTGAGTTGAAATGAAGGAAGGTACCTGAGATATTTGGAGTATTGTAAATAGGGAAAGAGCCCCACTTCTTCTCTGCCTTTTGGAGAGAGAGCATCTTAGAACGAGCACTGTCTCAGTAGCTTCATGCTACTTGACCCAGCTGAAGTTAAGAGACTTCTGAGGAAGACTCCACACGCTGACACCTTAACCGATCCTGTCCGTAGAATGCTTAACTAGGGATGTCAGGTTAGTGCTAGTAGAGGGATAGATTAATGCTTTATTTTCATAAACCTTCGATTCAGGGGAACCTGAACTCTTATTCTTTAATCTTTTGTATCCTGATTCTTGAATTAATCGTCTTGTGTATGTCACACCGCCTTAACTTGATTCGTAGATTTGGCTTTGTATTAGTCCCAATGTATGTCTATACCCTCATCCTGAGGTGTCTGTATGTCCAGTTGTTTTTGGCTTTGTAATAAATTAACTAACTTTATTTAGTAGTCTGTGATTCTTAATGGCCCTAGAGAACTGCAACTGAATTGATTGACATTGTTAATGATCTCTCTCCCCCCACGATCTCATGCTAAGAAAAAGTACCATCGACTCGAGGTTCTAGAGCAGATCTAGAACATGTTTGTCCGGCTCCTTCAGTGTATTATATAACTGGGTGCACTGACTGTCGGGCGGCACACTATGCACAGAGATTTAGCATATGTGTTTATAAGCCATGCCCTTAATTACATCGGCCACGCCCCTTTGAGAGTCCCTCCAGTTTTTTCAGCCCACTTAAAGCCCTGCCTTCAGGAATCCATGCAAGACACCACTGCTCCTGACCAATCCCGTTCGAGCCCATGTAATGATTACAGATGCTGATAGAGGGCAGAATGCGGAAGTGAATATGGCGGGAGGTGAATGGATAAGGAGAAAGCAGGAGCGACTGATACTTGTGGTAAATCTATGGCATGTCTTCACAGAGCATAAATTGCTCCCAGCCGTCGGTGGCAATGCTCAGTTGTCAGTGACTTTCCCCTCTTGTCCAGAGGATTATTGACCACTATACAGCATACAAGTTCCTTTCTTTACCAACCACGAAATGCGACAACCATCCACAAAATGCCATTGCCAGAACCAATATGTGAAGGGCAGAGCAATACAAACAAGACCAGCCATGTCTGTAGGATGCTCAGCCACAAAAGCTAAAAGACTAATAGTAAAGGACTAAAAGCCCTCTCTATGTAGATCATAAAAAAAGTTTTTGAAGCAGCAAATCTAAAAACAAACCAAAGTTAGACACTCCCCTTTATCCTAAACCATAACTTCACCATCATTTTGCCATCCAAACAATTTCTGGCACAGAGAATGTTCAAAATCTAAAGAACTATCATTAACAAAACACAATGCAGGGATTGGATTTATTTTTAAAGAAAAACATACTGCACTATAATCAAGCACCACTAAACTGATCTGCACAAAACGTACTGCACTTGTCAGAAACCAACTCCTTTAAACGTCTGTTGAAAAGAAAAAAGAAACCCGAGACCAACGTTTTTAAAGGAATGCAACGGTGCGCTAATTGTGTACATTGTAACAAAGTAATCCCTGGTAACCTGTTCACCCATCCGACCAAAAGATTTGTGATTACATTACAACACTCCAGCACATGTGACACATCTAATGTTGTATAAGCCTTGAAATGTCCTTGTGGCAAACTTTATGTAGGGAGAACCAAACGTAAGATCAAAATCCAGATATCAGAGCATAAAAGTAACATCAGAACTCACAACGTCAAGTCAACTGTGGCAATGCACTGGCAGCAAGCAGGACACAATGTAGCACAATTGCGTTGCACCATTTTGGAAGTTGTAAAACCCAGACCAGATGTGGATTACCATAAACAACTAGCAAGATCTGAATTTTTCTGGACCAAAAAACTCAACGCCATGCAACCGCATGGGATGAACGACAGACAGGAATTTAGTTGTTTTCTTTAATTTTCATTTCAGTTAATATGCAGGGGGATATATACTTGATGTGATGGCATTATGATGTGACTTATGACTTGATAATCTTGTCTTCTATGTTTTGGTAACTGGAATTGTTCTACACAGTGATGTACTGATGCATTATGACCCGTTATCTGAACGACCCCTTGAGGTCCCACACAGTTTTCACTTCGAGACTTCCATGCTGCCAGTGGGAGTCTGTTTTTCTTTTTCTTTCACTCACTTTATGTAGCATTATTTAAAACTTTATTGACCTTTTTGTTTGAAGCACAGAATTCTCTTTGTGATCTGTACACAGTGAGTTACCTCTTTAAGAACGCACTGAACACGTACGTCAGGACACAAGCCACATAAATGCATACTTTAACAACTAACCAGTGGGTTTAATGAGAGTGTTTTCAGTTCTGTAGCGGGGACGCGTTCTTCATCGGTTCACAGGGTAAGCACACTCAGTTTTGGCATTCTAGTTATCTCACCATCTTCACCATCGCACGTTTCAATTTCAACATCCGTTAAACTCGATAACTGAAATCTAGCATTAGATTCGTTGTAGCAGTGGTAGCTGTTAACTACTTGTTCACTCGGTGCACGTTGGCAGTTTAGAAGGCATAAGCATAGCAGTATATCCTCTGGTTAAACGTATTATTCAATAATTTCGGGTACATACAAGTAGTCTTCACTTTTTCTGAGAAACATTGGAGACACGTTACGGGCATCATTTAATGAGTTTCACTGTTGTAAATTCACATCACATCAATCACCTCTGGGGGCAGAGGTCGAGTTTATGGTTCACATCAATACTCTGTGCCCTCCTTTTCTTTTGCCGTTACTTTTCTTGTTTTAGTTGAACTGAGTCACGGTTGTAACAGGATGTATATTTTTAGGATTGGTAATTACTGAGGTCTGGATTGAGCTATCTTCTGTTTCATTTCATTTGTAGACTGGATTGAGAGACTCCTGATGAAGGGTCTAGAATGACCCAAAATGCATTGGGTTGTGAAAGTTTTACAGTTTGAACCAAAAAAACACACAAAAAAACAAACAATGAAGAATTCTGAAATACAAGAATTATAAAAATAAAGCATTAAAAGAAGCTATAAATTATCTTGGATTTACTATTCTTTGGAAAGAACACCTAAACATTGGGAGAAAAAATTAACAGTTTGTTAGTTAAGTGCGCCAGTCAGCTGGGCAGAGGTTTTTCCAAACCTGGCATTCTTGCGATATTTATGTTCTTAGTGCTTTCAGACACAGCGTTAAAGACAGGGACACACGGGTGTGGCTAACCGCCGAACATGGCGGACGCATCTTAGCTGAACTCCGGGCCTTGCATCCTGTCGACAATCCTGATATTGCGAGGCCATCCAGAGCAATAAACCGATCGCCGGACACATGCAACCCAAGGTCGGGCGAACTGGGAAGACAAACCTCTGTTTGAGGTGTGAATAGCAACATTTGCCGAAGTGACGGCACCGCTGCGGGGACGAGGGCTGTCGCGGCCTGTCAGCGCCCGCTGGGATCACACCAAAAGAGAATCCCGGGATGAAGCGCGATACGCCGCCCTGCTGCCGAGGCGACCTGGGGGCCCCCTGATGCCACCGAGACAGACTGCACTAGCGGCAGAGAGATGCTGCGATAACCGGCATTGAACCGGGGGCCCACTGTGATCGAGGCACTGGGGCCGGCTGGGTCTGGGCCGCTGACACGGTGCTGAATGGGGCCGCAGTTCCTGAGGGCCCCGTGACTTGCATTGGACTGGGCCTACGGCTGCGACAACGGCGGTGCGGCCCCCAAGTGGAGGGCTGTGCCGCGATCTGTTCCGGAATCCCGGAGGGCCCCAGGGGGTGGCTGTGCTGGAACGCCCCAACCATCGTGGGCCTAGACTTTTGGGCTGCGGCGTCCTCACTGGCGCTGGAGTAATCCCAAACGAGGAGACTGCTGTGTGGCGGCCGAATGTGATCAAGCGTAAGAGACTTGGCCAGTGAAAGTGCACCACCCCGGTACCTGGGCCTGGTCACCGCCCCGCCGATCTGGACAACTGCAATAGGAGAGGCAGCGGCAAAGCCAGACCAGGTATTTCTCCTTTGGTGGCAGCGGGGAGGGAGGGCCCCTCCCCGATCACATACCATATATATATATATGTGATCAAGGCCGGTTTTCCGGCCGAAACGCGTCATGGCGACATGGTGATTGCTGAATAAATTATTGCAACGAATTCCTGGGTCTACTCTTGCCTTTCTTCGTGTGGATGAAGTGGATGAAGTGGTGGGCAAGCCTGTAACCCATATATATATATATATACTATTCGCTGCTGCCGCTCCGGTTGGATCCCCCAAGGCCTGCATCGGATGGGGCTGGGCCACAATTGATTGCAAAGTGGCCCCAGGCAGATTCAGCACAAAGTGAGAACGGCAGTAAGGGGGGGCCTGCTGGTGCCAAATGGATCCTGCTGGGCTGGGCTTTGCCAGATGAGATCCTACCTACCCCCGAACCTGAGCAGCCCAATCAAGTGGGCCGATCTAGGCCCCAAAAAGGCCTTGTCCACCTATGAACATGGCCTGAGGCCTACCACCTGAACTGGGAGCCCTGTTATAAACTGCTGGTACCTAGGCCTTCTGGATCCCTGCGTTCGCTGAAGTGGTGGTAAGTATTGAATAGACGAGGGGTGGTGATAATCCCTGAGAACCGGTCCTTCGCCGGGCCTTCGCCGCAGACGCTGGTGGGTATATATCAAACGTGAAGCGCAGCCTGATACCTGCTCCCTGACACCCCCGGCGTGCGGTGAGTGCGACGCGACTATTGAGCTGCACACTGCCACAAGGCCCCACAGCCAGTCTTGCATTACACCTTTATATAATCAGCAATGGGCCGCACAAGAGGGAAACAGCCAGACCCACCTCACACAGGAGGTTCTGAACCAAACGAACAAGAGGATACAGCCCAGTCACCCGACCCCGACTGCATCCCACCGACAAAAATGGGGAATACCCCAGATAAATTAGACCATATCCTGCAGGAAGTCCGCGATTCAAGAAAGGCAATTGAGCAAAAAGTAAGTGCACTAACAACAGGCTTCATGCATTTAAAAGCCGATCATGATAAAATGGCTCTGACAGTGAAAAACAACAAATCGCTCCTTGCCGAGGTGGTACCACAACATAAAGCTCACTCAGACCAGATTGAACAACTACGATGTCAGGTGTCCGATCTACAGGACAGAGTTGATGACGCAGAGGGTCGTTCCCGAAGAAATAATGTAAGAATAGTGGGACTGCCGGAACGCAGCGAGGGACCAAACCCAACCCAATTTATAGAATGGTGGCTGCGGGACACGATCGCCCCTGAGGGTCTGACAGACTTCTTTAGTGTGGAAAGGGCACATAGAATCCCCATGAGACCACCGGTAGCTGGTGCAGCGCCTAGACCAATAAAGCGCACATACTTAATTACAAAGACCGTGACACTCTACTTAGAGCTGCCAGAGAAAAGTCCCCGATTCAATTTGAAAACAGACGGATATCACTATATCCGGACTTCACGCTGGCGGTCCAGCGTCAAAGAGCCTCCTTCCAAGAAGTCAAAAAGTCGCTCAGAGCCCATGACCTGAAATACGCCCTCTGGTTTCCAGTCCGTCTAAAAATAATACATGAGCATAAATCACACTTCTTTGACAATCCGGAGGAGGCCGCGGAATAGCTAGAGGTCACCATATCCCCTGACACATCGCAGAGGTCGTCACAATCGGCAGAAACCACAAAAAATACCAAAGTCAAAAAAAGACGAATTGGGCCGGGGGATATCATTCCGCACAAACAAGAAGACAAGTCCATCACCTGATCAAGTGATAGAAAGCTGCATTAATGGCGGCTGCAGCATTAGACGACCAAGACGGAGTCTCAATGGCAGAGTCAACTGAATTGTCAGAGGACACCAACCTTCACTCGGATTCTGAGAACAGTATGGCTCTCTTTCCCTCCTTTACTCCACAGACGGTAAACGATTATTTGGGCTAACAATCCTAACTTAAGGCCAGTATGAACTTGGCAAACATTTAAGACGGACGAAACTACGATCTTGAGGTACAATTGACTCTGCCATACATTCAAGATATTACAATTGGCCTGAGCCCGCCCAGCGGTATTGTAGCTACATCCATACACGAAATGCAGTTCGTGGTTTCCACATTCCCCTTTTCAACTGCACTGAAGTTTAAGTTGTACTGTATTCAAATCTGTTTCGTAGTTTGGTCCTCCTCAGTTTTCCGGGGGGACCTTGTATTGGGAAATGCTAAGGGTATTTGTGGAACTGACTCAATCCGAGACAAACTCACTATCTTTCCTTCATGCAAAAGCATGGCAAGTCCCAACACAAAAATATACATAAATGAATGGCTACGACAGGAAAGTACACAGTAACAACCTGGAATGTTCGAGGTATGGGATCTGTGCATAAGAGACACAGAATGTATGCCCAAATTAACAGAAGAAAATCGCACATTGTTTTTATGCAGGAGACTCGCCTAACTAACTCAGAAGCCACCAAGTTAAGGAAAAAGTGGAGGGGGCAATTATTTCACACAACATATTCTGCATTCGCGAGAGGGGCCGCCATATGGTATGGTATGGTATTTGGTATGGTATTTGGTATTTTTTAAGCGCATATATCACCTTTAGGTCTCATAGCGCTAGCTTGTATTCAGGAACTGGGGGAACAAAGAGAGGAAGAACTGCCAGGGTGGAAGGGACTCAGAATAGCAAAGTTTTGAGGGATCTGCGGAATTTCTTATGGTCAATTTCCATACGGAGGTGTATGGGCAACGTGTTTCATATCATAGGGGCGATTTTAAAGAATAATCTGCCGCCATTCTTGACAGTGCGGATTTTTGGTGTGGTTAGAAGTTGTTTGCTGGCAGATCGAAGGGTTCTTATTGGTTGATATTTTATTAGTTTCTGTGCTAGATATTGAGGTCCCTTTCTGTTAAGAGTTTTGTGTACCAGACAGCATAGTTTAAAGGTGATCTGCTTTCTGATGGGGAGCCAGTGAAGGGTCTTCAAACTGGGGGCTGAGGGCGAGCGCGGGGGGAAGTTGAAGACCAGTCTAGCCGCTGTGTTCTGCAAAACCTGGAGCTTTGTTAAGTGTGCTTCATTTATGGATGCTAGCAGGGCATTGCCATAGTCCAGGCGGCTTATGATTAATCCCTGCACTAAAGGCATGCGTGAGGACAATGGGATCCATTGAAAGATTTTTCTAAGGCTACGCATTAGCCCATAGCATGTGCAAACCACATGGTTGATGTGATCAGACATAGAGAGTTTTTTATCTATTATCACTCCAAGATTGTGGGCTGCCGTCTTAGGTGAAGGGCAGGGGCCTAGGGTAGACGGCCACCAGTCATCGGTCCACAACTTTTGTGCATTTCCGAAGAGTATAATCTCCATTTTACCAGCGTTAAGTTGGAGATGATTATTTGTCATCCAGTCATTGATGTCTGCCATACATTGCTTAAATCTTAGTTTCGTGTTGTTAGGATCTGGTCCAAGGTTAATTAGCAGTTGGGTGTCGTCCGCGTACAACACTGTATCAAAGCCATGGGCTTTAATTATCTTGGCTAAAGGAGATAGATACAAATTAAAAAGTGTGGGGCTTAGAATGGATCCCTGGGGAACACCCTTGCCAATGGGCTGGCTACTGGAGGTGAAGGCTCCTATTTGGACTTTAGATGTGCGGTCTGTCAGGTAGCTCCTGAGCCAGCTCAGCGCGGGGCCCTCGACACCAAGCTCCCACAGGCGGTCCAAGAGGATGCTATGGGAGATGGTGTCGAAAGCCGCCGGCAGGTCGAGTAGGACCAAGATGGCAGATTGTGTGGCGTCAAGGGAGAGCCTGATGTTATCGACTATCTCCAGTAGTGTCGTTTCGGTGCTGTGGAAGACCCGGAACCCAGATTGAGAGGAGTCCAGCAGGTTGTTGCTCTCTAGGTGTTTGGATAGTTGATTGTTTACCAGTGATTCCAGAACTTTTCCAAAGAGAGGCAGGAGGGAAATTGGTCGGTAATTGTTGTGCTGTTTTGGGTCAGCATTAGGCTTCTTTAAGATGGGTCTAACTATGGCCTCTTTCCAAATTGATGGCACGATGGACAGAGATAGTGAATTATTAAATAGTTTGGTCAGTCTGGGCAGAAGGGGTGGTCCGATTTTGGATATAATCTGGGCGGAGGCTGGATCTGTGGGGGAGCCAGATTTAATCCTTGTGAGGGTTGTTAAAACTTCTTCCTCAGTGACTAAGCGGAATTCTCTAAGAAGGTTGGAGTGTCGGGGGCTTGTCATGGTTTCTCTCTGAAGGTGGTGTTCCAGTTGGCTGGGGAAAGAGTCTATGGATGACATTAATTTTGTTCACAAAGAAGACTGAAAGGGAGTCAACCCACTCCTGCGAGGTGGTCTGCGTTGGTTGACAAGAGGGGGGATTGATAAATTCTTTCAAGATCCTATACAGTTCTTTGTGTGAGTTGGATGCCTGGTTGATTCTATCACCTAGGTAGTTTTTTTTGGCTGCAGCTATGTGGTCCATATAGCGCCGGTGTATTGATTTATAGTCCTGTTCGTCTGCTGCATTTTTTGTGTGTCTCCATTTACGTTCTGCCTTTCTGGCAGCTAATTTGTCGATTTTCAGGTCTGGTGTAAACCAGGGGGAGAGTTTATGAGGGCATTTGACTTGTTTTACCGGGGCGATTTTGTCAAGGGTCGAGGTGATAATTTGCACGAGGGATTTGGTTGCCTCATTGGGGAGATCTGATTCTAATGGTGGAAGGAGGGCAAAATGAGCAGAAAAGGAGTCTAAGTTTATTTTATTCCAGGACCTGCTTAGCCTTGATTCTTTCAAGGGGTCTTGTCGGGTTGGTATACCCAGTAACTGAAATTTTAGCACATGGTGGTCAGACCATAAAACTGGGACTGGTTGGTCGACCTTCACCTGAGAAGAGTTAGTAAATAAAAGATCTAAGGTGTGCCCAGCAATATGGGTGGGGCCAGTTACCAGTTGGTTAAGGCCTAGAGTGTTAAGGCTGGAAACATGATCATCTGAGTGTGGATCGGATGGTAGGTCTGCATGGTAATTGAAATCCCCCAAAAGGAGAAAGTTGTCAGCGGCCAGGACATGTGGTGCAATTACCTCTGTTAGATGGCTAGTAAAGTGACTTTTGTTGCCAGGGGGTCGATAAAGTAGGGCCCCTCTCCAGGTCCCTTTTCTGATACTGTTTATTTTAAAAATACAGATTTCACCCCAGTCTGTTTGGATGGTGTCAATAATGTGTAAATTGGTGTTAGTCCTAAAAGCTATAGCTATGCCCCGCCTCTTTTATCTTTTCTGTCCAGTCTGGTCAACTGATAGTCGTGGGGGAGGGCTAAGGAGATGTCGGGTTCTGAGGACTCGTGGAGCCATGTCTCGGTGATAAAAAATAGGTCTGGTTTCTCTGAGTCCAATAGAGACCAAATTTCCAGAGCGTGTTTTGGGAGGGAGCGGGCGTTGCAGTATAAGCCTGTTAAGATGTTTTAATTAGATATTGCAGTACTATTAGTGGGTTTTCTGAGGCATAGACTTGCTGTTGAGGAAGATAGGCCATTATGTGAGGTGTGTTTATGACTAGTGGGACTCTTAGTCGCTTGGATGGGGGTGATACCTTCCACAAGAGAGGATATTTTATTAAGTGCGCGGAGGTCTTGACTAGAGTATCATAATATAGCCATAGAGGGGTTGGGAGGATGATAGATGGCAAAACGGGCAGAGTGGCCGGCGTCTGGCGGCGGTCAGGCATGGACGGGCGCAGACGGGCTTGCCTTTGGCGTGCCGCCAGCGCGTCTGCTCTGCGCACTTCCTTAATTGTGACATGAAGCTGGCGGGACTACAGCAGCGTGTGGGGCGAGTGGAGCGCTGACCTCTAGTGCTCAGAGGTACTGTGACTAAAATGGTGGTGCTATTACCCTCCGCACAAACGGCACTTGCCGCGGCGGACCAGGGCAGCACAGTGAGATACAGGTGAGCGGCGCGATATTAAAAACAACAGTTTTAAAAATAAGGTTGAGGTTCAGCAGCAAGGTCTGACCTGTCTTTGTTCAATTTCGGTTTCTATGTAAGCTGCGCGTCCACTCTGCACACTTCCTTAAATGTGACAGGAAGTGGGCGGGACTGCAGCAGCGTGTGGGGCGAGTGGAGCTCTGACCTCTAGTGCTCAGAGGTACTGTGACTAAAATGGTGGTGCTATTACCCTCCGCACAAATGGCTCCTGGGAGGGGACTTTAATGCAGTATTGGATATAGATTTAGATCGCTCTCACCCACCGTTACAGGAAGCTGGCACCAAGAAACAAGCAGCCTTTCTGCTTGGATGGGCGTCGGGGTGGGCACTATTAGGATGTGTGGCGCTTCAAAAATCCTAGATGCCAGGAATACTCATTTTATTCTCCCCACATATGCTGCACACAGGAATAGATAGGATATTCTGCTCCCCACTCCTGGTTACAAAAATTACCCACACCACATATCTTGGGAAAACGGTGTCAGACCATAACCCTCTAGAGTTAATGCTTTCCTGGGGGAAAATTCCCACACTGGTACCAACATGGAGGCTGCAACCCCAGACACTAGAAGACCTGGTATTTCACGATACTCTAGCCACAGCTAACTCTAACTACTTCTCAGAAAACGCAGACACTGCGACCTCACGACAAATAGAATGGGAGGCATTCAAGACTGTCATCAGGGGGGGCGCTAGAGGGCGTACGGCAAGATGGCCGCACCTTAGTGCTGCTCTGCCCGGCCAAGTGACTATCCGCCAAATATCTGCTTTAATTTGCCACATCGAAGTCCCAGACGGGACTGAACGGAGCTGGGAACTTGCCTGCCAGTGGTGGGGAGCGAAATCCTGCTTAGCTGCGACGTATCGCTGACTTTTTGAATGTTTGATTCCCCCGACCTGGGTCCCCAACATGGCAGCTACCGTACGCTCTCGCTGAACCGGTGCCGGCGTTGCTGAGGCGTGGCTCTGAGGCTGATCTCTGTGCCTGTGCTTGTGGGCGAAGGACCGTGTGACTGCCAGCGGGGGAGAGTGCTGGGAACCTAGCTCCCCTTTCCCGGCGCTGCGGAATGACTTGGAGCGGAGCGGAGGAAATTACCAGTGGACTTCATCGCTCCCGGGCCGGCGGTGGTGAGTGGGGCGCGGTGCCTGCGGGGCCTGCAGCTGCGGCGGTGGGTGGGGGCCCTGGCGGGCGCTCAGCCTGCTGCTGCTGGGACTGGTGGGAGCGCGCTGCTGCCGACGCTGATGCCTGGTGCAAGGGGGTGTTGTGCGGGGGTTGAGTCGCCCTGAATCATCGTTCATGCCGGCTACGTGCAGCGCAAGTTCCCGCTGATGAGTGAGACCCCCCCCCGAGTTAACCGTGTTTCACTGGGGCAGCTTTATGGTTTGGACTGCGGGGGACTCTCTGCGCTGGGCCTGCTACTGATCGCCTGGAGAACGAGAGTGGGAGTTGATGGCTGATCTGACCGCTGGGCCTGCCACATGGGGGCTGTGCTCAGACACTTGCAAGTCTCGGCTGGGAGGTGGACCTGCCTGGCGAGTTCTGCGCAGGGTGATTGCTTGGCAGTGAGCACGCTCGCGAAGGGCTGGTTGACCTGCAGTGGTGCTTGGTGCGTTGGACCTGGTTGAGACATACACACCGGCGATCGGTTTGGGAGCTGGTGTGGGGCCTATCAACTACCCAAGGCTGTGGATGCTGATCTGTGTATTTTGCCCTGCTGCCTCTCTGCCCCTGGTTGGAATTACGTACGGCTGAGTCTCCTGGTGAGCAGGGTCGGACCAGATAACGTGTGGGGGCCTGTGCCACCGCCTCTTACGGTGCACAGAACACGGCGCTGAGTACTGCGACTAAATGTAACGCGCATTGTGCACTGCCAGTTGCCAGGGTGCCTTCTTGGAGGCTTTGAAGATAGCTACGCCTTCCAGTCTTGGCGCACGTAGGGTGCAGGTGCAGTGGTCTGCCGGGCTATAGTACGAGGTCTGGTGGCGTCCCTCCACGGGTCCAGGGAGTTGAATCGTTGAAGCTGTTGGTCTTTTCTGGATGTGCACTCTATCTGCTTCATCATGGGGAGAACCGACAAATCACAGCCACGACTTACATTTGAAGTTCGCCGGCCAAGTCACTGCAGAAGGCCGCCTCGGATTCGGAGGCAGATGCCCCTGGGGACAGTAATCCTACGTTGGAGACCACGCTCTTGGCAATGCAGCGTAGCTTGCAGTCGATCGAGGGCTCCATGGCCGCGGTGAATCACCGATTGGACCATCTCTCCTCTCAGTTGGAGAAACAAAATACTCGTATGGGCGAGGTTGAGCAGAGAGTCTCAGCGGCAGAAGATGGTCTGGGTGAGGTGGCTGGCAAGGCCCTGAATATGGAAAAGGTGTTGTCCCTCATCCAGGCCAAGAATGAGGACTTGGAGGCGCGGTCCCGGCGCAACAACATCCGCCTTACGGGACTGCCTGAGTCCACAAATGTGGGGAAAATGGAACTCTTTCTAGAAAACTTGATTAAGGAGCTCTTTGGCACTGAACATCTCTCCCATTTATTTGTTGTTGAACGAGCTCATCGCTCACTGGCAGCACGCCCTGTCCCCGGCGCTCCACCTCGTCCCATCATAGCCAGGCTATTAAATTATAGGGATCGTGACACTTTTCTACGTCTGGCGAGGGATAAGGGGACCATCGAGCACCAGGGCAACACATTGGCTTTCTTCCCAGATTTTACTGTTGCGGTGCAAGCTGCCAGACAGGAGTTCACTGCAGTTAAGAAATTCATGCAATCTGAAGGGGTCCCATATGCTATGCTGTATCCCGCACGCTTGCGGATAGGCCCGGAGGGGGACTCCAAACTCTTTTCTAACCCTAAGGCAGCCCTTGAACATGCGAAACAGCTTAAACGCAGGTGCCAAGGATCTAGTTCGCCTCGGGAGGACGAGGATCAATGAGTCGCATGTGATATGAAATGTGTCTGATTTTACACCCTCCTGTTCTCTGTTGAATTGTGTATGCTATGTACTGCCCTGAGTGTTTGAAACTTGACGAACTATAGGATACTTGTCCAAATACATTTACGGGGCGTATGTAGGTAGTATGTTCTAGGCTGTGAGGGACGGCTTGAATTCTCGGGGAATGTCGTACTATTAATGATACTATTTTTGCATTTATATATGGATGGTCCATTATTGCTGCGTTGCCTATGGGTTAGGATGTGCGCTATTGTTAGGTGCCATCATGGGGGAGGGGGGGTTCTGGGTTCTGGGGGGCGAGGAGATATGTCATATTGTGCTCCTTGAAATTGGAATGTTGACACTCGGGCAATACTTAGACCTACTCGGCCACCTCCTGCCTTGCGGGAGGATAGTAGCGCTCTGTGTCCCCCAACTGGGTGTACCCCAAATGTGTTCTGATTCTTTATGGGTGGGGGGGGTGGGGGTTGCAGTATTGGGATGGCTTTGGCAAGTTGGGGATGCTGAAGTGGGTGGGGGGTGGAGTGGTTTTGTTCAGGGGAGGCAGATTGATACTGATGCTATGTTGGGTCAACTTGGTTCGAGAACATTATGGTGTTCAGGAAATGCATTGTCTATGTTAATGTGCAGGTGTGTTGTTTACGGTGGCTACATAAGATGAACAGTAAGATTAACTTCCTTACCTGGAATGTGCGCGGGCTCAATACCCCTAAAAAGATACGGTCAGTCTTTGCATGTCTAGATCGCATGGGTGTACAGGTTGCCTTGTTACAGGAGACCCATCTTACTAGCGACTCAGCCAGAAAACTAGGAGTGCGCTGGGCTTGTACGATAGTGGCGTCCTCGTCCTCCACATACTCCAGAGGGGTGATGACGCTTGTGAAGAAAGGTATCCCATTCACCCTAATTAGATCGGATGTGGATGATAATGGACGTGTGGTGATCATACATGGCAGATTGGGTGGTATGAGTGTGCTGTTGGTAAATGTATACGGCCCGAATACGGACGACCCGTCCTTCTATTTGGATGTGTGGCGTAGAATTGCCTCATTCCCTCCAGCTGCGATTATCTGGGGAGGGGATTTTAATGTTTGTCTGGATACGGAGCTGGATAGGGCTGGTGAAGGGGAGGTGCGGCCTAAACAGGCGGCGGAGATCCTCACCGGCCTCTTGGATGCTGGCCACCTGCGTGATGTGTGGCGCCTTCGACAACCCGCTGGTCGGGAGAGCACTTTTATATCGTCGGTTCATGGGTCCTGGTCCCGTATAGATTTTTGGCTTGTCTCGGAGGAGGTTTGTACCTGGGCAATAGAGGTAAGGCATGAAGCTCGCACGCTTTCGGACCACTCTCCAGAGACTCTTGCGCTGCAGGTTCCCACCTGTGAGTGACCGCCGTTCGCATGGCGTTTGCAACCTACGGAACTGAAGGATCCTGTCTTTAAGCAAACGATGGCTGAGGCGATAAAAAATTTCTTCAGGGAAAATGAGGGATCGGTGGATAGTGCGGGTGTATTATGGGAGGCGTTCAAGGTGACTATACGGGGGGTGTGCATAGGGGCACAGTCTGGTGTGTTATGAGATATCAGACGTCGACTTACCAGCTTGGGGGTGGATATATCTAAGCTTGAACGTGAATATGAGTCTGCTCCTTCTCCGGCAAAACTGGCGGAGATACGTACACTCGTTACGGAATATAACGAAACGGTAGATCAGGAGGTGATGCACTGCTCCCGTCGAAGAATTGCTCGGTATTATGGCGAAGGAGGTCGTCCTGCTCGTTCTCTTGCGCAAAAATTGGCGGAGCCACGTTGCCAAGAGCATATTACCGAATTGTTAGACATAGATGGTATGGCCCGCTTCTCGACCACGGAGCTCTGTGATACGGTTTTGCAATTTTACGCCCGGCTATACGCGGCTAGGGACTCTCCGACATCGACAGAGATTGATGCCTATCTGGACGATGTCGCGCTTGGATGGCTCTCCAACTCGCACCGCGAGTACCTTACACAACCATTTGACGTTGAAGACGTTAAATTGGCCATAATGTCCCTGCCGACCTGTAAGGCGGCCGGGATGGATGAACTGCCCAGTGAATTCTATAAGGCCTATGTTTCGGATCTGGCTCCCAGGCTCTTGGAAGTCTTTGCGGAGGTCTACGAGACGGGAGCTCTGCCGCCATCTCTCTGGGAGGCATTACTCATCACATTACTGAAACCTGATAAGCCTTCGAATCAGTGCGAATCATATCGGTCTCTTTCAATTATAAATATAGATGCCAAAATCCTGGCAAAAATGATCGCCACCAGGATACAGCCGCTGGTCCCGCTATTGGTGCTACCTGACCAATCTGGGTTCGTTGTGGCGCGCTCCATGACACACAATCTCCGTACTGTCTTTTCCACTCTCCATTACTTTGACCCTGATTTCCAAGCTGTTGCTGTGCTGCTCGATGCGGCAAAAGCTTTTGATTCTCTACAATGGCCTTATATGTTCCCGGTGCTGACTAGGATGGGCTTCCCCCCGTTCTTCTTGCATTGGATTCGCGTGCTCTATGAACAACCGGTGGCCCGGGTGAGAGTCAATAGCTGGGTATCGTCGGCATTCCCTATTGAAAGGGGCACCCGGCAGGGATGCCCCCTGTCCCCGATGTTGTTTTCGCTCGCTTTGGAGCCGCTGGCCTGCAGATTGCGCCAGGGACATGCAGCAGCTGCCTTGCGTTTTCGGCAGAGGCCGTTGGTGGTCTCCCTCTATGCGGACGACATGTTACTATATGTCCGGGACCCTGTTGTGCATTTGCCAGCGTTACTTCGGGAGTATGTGCGGTTTGAGGGATTCTCAGGACTAGGGATAAATTGGTCAAAATCGGTGGTGTTCCCATTGACGGCGCACACGACTGAGGTTGAGTTGGATTATCCTTTGGCATGGACATCTGACCCCGTGAAATATTTGGGGGTATGGTTGCATCGGGATCCGGATAGGGTTGTTTCGGAAAACTATGGCTGTGCGATTACACGCATTACCGACTTGGCGGGGCGATGGACTCATCTACCCCTTTCTTTGGCTGATAGAATAGCGGTAGTAAAGATGGCCTTTCTCCCTAAATTGCTTTATTTCTTTGTCAATATCCCTATTAAGCTAAACATGGTAATGTTTAAAACGCTTCAATCAGCTCTACTCACGTTTGTTTGGGGTGGGAAGAAGCCTTGGTGCCGATGGGACCTTTTGGTGCAGCCATTTGACCGGGGTGGCTTTGAGGCCCCGGATCTTAGGCTATACTACTTATGTGCTCAGGTGCAGTTCGCGCACTATTGGCACTTTCCCAAGCGTATTCAGCCACACATCGCTATTGAATCTGATTCGGTTTTGCCGATGCCGTTGCAGACTGCGACCCTGTCGGGAGGCTCGGGTGGCCCGCGGACCGAAATAAACCCCGTACTGTGCACGGCGTGGGCTTGGCGGATGCTAGCGAGACAGGCTCAGCTGTCTTATCTCCAGGCTCTGCTGCTCCCTCTAGCCTCGCGTCCGGATATATCAGCGGCTCGGGAAAAACAGGCCTTGCGCGCGCTGGCGACGGTGGGTATTTCTCGGATGGGCGACCTCTATGCAAATGGCTGGTTCAGGACGCTGCAGGAGGCACAAAACAGCGCGGATCGTGGTTTCATGTTCGACTTTACGTATGTCAGAGTGCGTCAAGCAATTCAGGCGGCATATCCGGAGTATCCGGCAGAGCCCACTGCTCTACGGGCGTTGCAGGCGATGCTGGCGGGAGAGGGGCTTAATTACTAAATTGTACGCTGCTTCCCTACGCGAGCGGGACCAGGAGGAGCATCCCTCCCGTGTGCGATGGCAGGCGGTGTTGGGAGACATTCTCACACCGGAGGTTTGGACAGAGTGCTGTAGACTCACTGGCCGGCTTACAGCAAACTGTAATCTCAGAATAATTCACTTCAAATATCTGCATCAATTATATTATACTCCTGTGCAACTCTATAAGTATGGTTTGAGAGAGACTGCTAATTGTGTGCTGTGTGGAATGGCAGATGCGGACTTCATGCATGTGGCATGGCTGTGTGCAGGCATATTTGCTTTCTGGTCTGCTGTCGTGAAGATGCTTACAGATGTGGTACTGGAGCCTGTGCATTGCACTCCGGAGGTGTGCCTACTTGGGTATGTACATCGCCTCAGACCCTGTAATAGGCGACTTGTGGCAGTTGCTACTTTATTTGCCAAAAGAGCTGTAGCGCAGTGTTGGGGTGCTAAGACGACTCCTATGGTGAAGAAATGGCTTCGGGACTTGCTTTACTGCAGGGACCAGCTGTTGATATACGAGGAGGAACTGCCTGAGACCTCTCGCCCTAGGGATTTTTGGGCTCCACTCACGTTATACCTGTTGTCCCGACCGGACTTGCTGTAACTTCCTGGTTTCGACTGCACCCTATATAAGTCTGTGCCCATAGATTTCCTGTTTGAGCCTGTATATCGTCTTCTGTTCTGCTGCTTATGTGTTGCACCTAGGCCTTGTGTACTCTTTTTGCCTACTCAGATTAATGGATTTCATATAAGAATGTGTCGACTGCCAGTGTATTCATGGCATGGTATATATCTGTTTCCTGATATGCGGATTCTGTATAACTGTACTGGACCGTTGACTGGGTTCTGCCTGGGTTGGGGGGGGGATCAAAATGGATTATGTTCTTCTTGTTACTTATATCGGCTGCATAGTCGCTGTGTTTTGCAATCTTTTTTGAACCAATAAACATATTTGAAAGAAGACTGTCATCAGGGGAGTAGCTATCAGCATGATAGTCGGTGCCCGTCACACGACCAGTAAAGAACTGCGAGAACTAGAGGTCAAGCTAGGCATACTGGAACAAGCAGCGACCGCTGACCCCTCACAGGAGGTGGCTCTGCAGGAAGCTCGCATTACCCACGCTGAGTTACTTGAACGCCTGCGAGTTATTGATTACCCTACCTACACACAAAAACAACATGCGGAGGCAGATAGGGCCGGTACCCTCTTGGCCAGGCTATTAAGGGATGAGCCATCCCCCACCCCTATCCAGGAGGTTACTACACTTGAAGGAACCTCAACTAACACACAATCGGACATAAATACAGCATTTAGGAAGTACTATGAAACACTGTACACACCATCCACAGATTTTGAAGAGGCTGCATTAGATGAATTTCTAAATGGGCTTGTATTCCCAAGCTGCTAGAGGCGCACCAAAAAGAACTAGCGGAGCCAATCTCAAAAACCGAAATTAGAAATGCGATCAAAGAGCTCCCAAGAAACAAAACCCCAGGGCTAGACGGTCTCCCAATAGAGTTCTATGAGATGTTCTCATCAGCATTAGTCCCCCAGCTAGAACGTTTGTACCAGGCAGCGCTGGATACAGGCTCCCTCCCTCCTACCACACGACAGGCCCTGGTCTCATCCCTCCCAAAACCTGGCAGGAACTCTATGGACATGTCTGGTTATCGACCTCTTTCATTATTAAACTCCGATTTTAACATTTTAAGTAAAATATTGTCCCGCAGACTGCTCCATCTTTTGCCTAAACTGATACACATAGATCAATGCGGCTTCATGCCAGGCTGTAGCACCTCTCTCAATATCAGACGACTACACCATGTTATAGCTTCCACACCAGCGGGTATTCCCGGAGCTGGCTGCATCTCCCTAGACCTTAGGCAAGCTTTTGACACTTTGAACTGGAAATATATGTTTAAAGCTCTATCGAAATTCAGAATACCGCAGGAATATACACGTTGGGTCAGCTTATTATACACGAAACCCACCGCAAGGGCCTGCACGGGAGCCCACATCTCACAACCCTACCCAGTAGCCAGAGGCACACGCCAGGGCTGCCTACTTTCTCCACTATTATTTGTATTAGAGCTCAAACCACTGGCAGCTAAACTCCGAACGGTGGCAGCGAGCAGGGGCATTAAGATCAGAAACGCCACCCACACCCTTTCCGCTTAGGCCGACAAAATTATTCTCTATCTAAACAAGTTCCAGGGAGAACCCGAGCCCATCTCAAGTATATTTGCTCAATTCCAAAGCCTCTCAGGCATATTCATTAATTAATCCAAGTCGTATGCCTACTATTTCAATGATACGGCACGGACCGAGCCGGTCTATTTTGGTCCCTGGGTATTCCCAACAGCACCCACTACGTTTAGATACCTTGGTATACAAGTATACAGGGATTCACAGGATCTACTAGATGGCAATCCCGTACGTGCAATCAAAGCACTTAAAAACCAAATTGTGTTTTGGATCTGTCTGCCACTCTCTGTAGGAGGTAGAGTAGCCATATCAAAAATGGTCATGCTCCCCAGACTATTATATTTTTTCACAAACCTGCCCATATTGATCCCAACACACATTTTCAAGACCCTGAATACGCTCCTGTCAGAATTAATATGGGTTAAGGGACGCAGGAGAGTGGGGCTTCAGAAAATTCAACTAAGCACGGACCGGGGGGCTTGGGAGTGCCTGACTTTAGGGCATACTGCTATGCGATCCAGCTGCAGTGGCTAACGTATTGGACCGCAGGTCATAACCTGCAGGAGATAGACATGACGCAGCAGACACTGGACAACGGTACCCTCCATACCTTATTATTACCAAGAAGTAGATCCCCAGTCGCGGCTCCCCCTCTGTTGACAATAGCCCTTTTGTACTGGAAAAAAGCACTCCAATATACTGGGGGTGTACTTCCTTATGCCCCTAATATTCCATTAGTGGGGATTCCCACACCGTCTAGGATAGTCTTTACTAGATGCATTTCCAGATGGACACGTGAAGGAGTGAACACTGTCGGGATGCTTTTTGCAGACGGCACGCTACTCGACCATGAGAACTTTGCCAGGGAACAAGGTGTTCTGAACTCTCTTTATATCTTATATGCGAGCATAAGTAGATATACTAAACAGACTTGGGCACCAGACAACAGTGAACCCCTCATGCATGATTTAGTGTATACACTGCACCTCATGGGCAATGGAAGGCACTTAATCCGACGGCTATACAAAGGTATTTGCTCCCATGCGGCAATCCCACTAGAGAAGCTCAGAGAAAAATTGGATTCAGACATAGGTAGGGACATAACTGACAAGGAATGGGATTCTGTATTGGAATATCCCAAAAAAGTATCCCGTAACGCCAAATTTAAACTTATCCAATATATGTTGTTACATAGGGCCTATCTTACACTGCACCGGTTACACAAGATGTACCCGGAAATGGTAGACCAGTGCCCCCGAAGCCTCACACAAAACGCCGATCTGTTGCACATGATATGGACCTGTCCGTGCCTGGCCCTCTTTTGGGCTGGTGTGTTGGAAGTCCTAGGGTCTGTTACGAATATGATAGGGGAAACACGGTGGAACACTGTATACTAGGTAGGCCTGGGCGGAAAACTACGCTACGCTCGCGGAGTTTGCGTTACTACGCACTACGCAAATTGCACGTAGCACAGTGCAAAAACGCGTAGCGGGCATTTTTTGCTTGCTCGCGGTCCTCAACGTCAAGTTGGCGACCGCGAGCGAGCATAATCAACATCCAGCGAGACTTTTTCCTCGTTCGCGATCAGCAACATCAAGTTGCCGATCGAGAGCGTGGAAAATAAACCTCCCGGCGAGATTCTCAACGCGGGGAGGTCAGGTTTCTCATTGCGAGTGGTCGCGTATGCTCGCGACCGCTCGCGATGAGAAACTACCAGTCCGCATTGAGAAAGCTGCCGCTCGAGTACAAATCTACTCGAGCGGCAGAAAACGACCGCTTGCACTGTGCAAGATGCCGTTTGCACTGATTGCACAGTGCGGACAAGCATCCGGCACTGTGCAATCAGTGCGAACAGCATTTCCCTACCGTACTACGCAGTTCGTGTAGCTACGCGTAGCGTGCGAAGTGCACTTCGCGTAGCTACGGTAGCGCTACTACGCGAACTACGCCCAGGGTTAATACTAGGGATGCGCTGTAAATGTAAGAAGTAACCAGTACAAACTAGATTTACCAATTTGGCACTGATACTGGCAAAACGTTCAATCACAATGCAGTGGAAATCTGCGCGCCCCTCTGCTATGCTCTCCTGGAGGGAGGAAGTAGTAAGATGGGGAAGAGCTGAGAGCATGGCAATAAGGAGGGAGGAAGCTAAGGGAATGCGGAAGATCCCAATCGCACTGGAATGGGGTGCATTGTTGGAGGTTTTTATATAATTTGAATCTTCACCATAATAAACATTTGTGTCAAAGACAGTATCCTAATGGAATAGATATTGAAATCAATAACAGATCCCACTAAGTGTTACCAAAGCGGAGATAAGTACACCTGTAGGCCACGTACAGAAGAATACACACGCAAACAGAGACTAACCCATAGAAAAACTGACCCATGTAAACAATGGAATGAGTCGAAGAGAGTAAGGGAGGGCGGTGGGTTCATTCTTTTTTTTTAATGTTAGGGAGGCGGGACGGGAATGTTTGTATAACATTGAAGGTAATATTTCATCATAATCGCATACAATAGTAAGGGGTGATGGGGGCGTGGCTAACCGCCAAACATGGCGGACGCAATGTAAGAGAGCTCCGTGCCCGGATCAGCAAATCCTGCTTCAATCATATGTAACCAGATCTCATCTGCGACGATAGCATTGGCGACGGACCTGCGGAGTATCCGGAACGTGGATTGCCCACTGTTGCGCTATCGGGAGTCCCCTGTGCCACCGAGTAAAGAGTGGGGGCCGGATGCCGGGGGGAGGCCACGTGTGCTGCCGTGCCCGGAAGACGGACACCACAGCGACAAAGACGGACAGGGGCAGAGCGGTGGCCCCTACCCCCTCCGGTAATCACCATCTGCCGACTGGAGTGTGCCTGGGACCGGCTGTGTGGGGCCTGCAATCGGCGGCCTGCCCTAGGCCCTCGCCGCTGTGCACGATCCGGTGGACCACACCAACTTCCTCCCCCTCCATTGCTGCAGCGGAGCGACAGGAGTCCCACCCACCACCGGACGGGCTTCTGACCGGAGTATTGGCGGTGGGTGTGGGAAGTACAACCGGAGCTCCCTGGTGTGCTGGGCAGGTCACGACGCATGAGGTAGGAGGCAGCTGAGTGCTAACGGGAGCGGAGGGCGCCACCTGTATTAAAGGCACCACCCGATACCCTGCACATACCCCTAGTGGTGCAGCCTCAATAGCTGGGGTGCGGTGGCCTATAATAAGGCCTCCTGCTGGTCATAAAGTTGAGTGGCGGTGTGTGGGCATTGCCGGGACACTGCGGCCTGTGTGTGGGCTTCCCCCTGCCTCCCCCCTTTCTCCGAAGTGGAGCTCAAGCCCATTGTGGTGAGAACCTGCTGATGGTCTGCTCGATGACGGTACGCTGGCCACTGCACTTCCTGGGCCCAATTACTACGACGTCCCTCCGGAGCGGCTGCAGTGTACAACTTTAACTTTTGCAGGCCCCTGACTCCCTGGGCCTGGGCAAGGCCCCTGATTGCTGCTAGGGAGGACCAGTAGGAGTGCTGGGGTGGATGCCTCACTCCAATGAGGGTGGACCGCAAACATGCATAGGTAGTGATAAACACACAGCACCAATCAAAGAAGACGGACTCTACCCACAAGGGGCTACTGTGCTCACGCACATACACCGGGGTGACCCGCACTGCATGTAGTGAAGAAAAAGACCTCAACCAGCGTACTTACACGGCAGGCATTGCGGTCCACACCCGAGTGCTGCACCAGGAAATACCGCAAAATGGGGCGCCCCAAAGGAAAGGTACCTGACACCAACACTACTGGTGCACAACAGTCAGAAGAAACAGACATCTCTACACAGCTAACAAACTGTATCCCACCCACTAATCTGGAGGCAACCCCGGATAAACTGGATTTAATTCTGCAGGAGGTGAGAGACTCGAGGAGATCTATTGAACAACAAATTGGTTCCCTAACAACTGTGTTCACCCTCCTGAAAGCAGATCACACTAAACTTGCCGCCACTGTAAAAGACAACAAACTCGCCCTAGCAGAGCTACTACCACAGCACAAAGAGCATGCAGCGCAAATAACACAACTGCAGCGTCAGGTAACCGGGCTCCAGGACAGAGTGGACGATGCTGGAGGGAGAACTCGGCGGAACAATGTCCGAGTTATAGGCTTGCCAGAACGCAGTGAAGGACCAAATGCCACTAAGTTCATAGAGCAATGGTTTCGAGAACACGTGGCCCCAGAGGGCTTATCGATTTCTTCTGCGTGGAAAGAGCACACAGAATCCCCACTGGCAGACCGACAGCTGGGACTTCACCACGTCCTATGATCGCCAGAATATTGAACTTTAGAGACCGGGATGTATTGTTGCAAAAGGCGATGGAACGATCTCAAATCCAATATGAGAATTAGGGCTGGGCGGAAAACTACGCTACGCTCGCAGAGTGTGCGTAGTTTGCGCAACTACGCGCTACGCGAATCGCACGTAGCACAGTGCGAAAACGCTTAGCGGGCATTTTTTGCTCGCTCGCGGTCCTCAACGTCAAGTTGGCGACCGCGAGCGAGCAAAATCAACATCCCGGCGAGACTTTTTCCTCATTCGCGATCGGCAACATCAAGTTGCCGATCGCGAGCATGGAAAATAAACCTCCCGGCGAGATTCTCAACGCGGGGAGGTCAGGTTTCTCATTGCGAGTGGTCGCGTATGCTTGCGACCGCTCGCGATGAGAAACTACCAGTCCGCGTTGAGAAAGCTGCCGCTCGAGTACAAATCTACTCGAGCGGCAGAAAACGACCGCTTGCACTGTGCATGATGCCGTTCGCAATGATTGCTCATTGCAGACAAGCATCCGGCACTGTGCAATCATTGCGAACAGCATTTCCCTACTGCACTACGCAGTTCGCGTAGCTACGCATAGCGCGCATAGTGCAAAGTACACTTCGCGTAGCTACGCGTAGCTACGCGTAGCGCGACTACGCGAACTACGCCCAGGGTTAATGAGAATCAACGAGTGACACTATACCCAGATTACACAATGATAGTACAACGCAGGCGATCCCTATATCAAGAGATAAAAAAAAGCTCAGAGCACTAGACATTAAATACGCACTGCTGTTCCCAGCAAGACTGAAAGGAGTGATAGGGCCGGTATCCTGAAATATCTGATTCCAAGCGACCAGGCTTAGGAAGGGATATTACTAAGGCATGCATTGTGGTGGAGGGGAGTGTTCCCGTGTCTAATGCAGATTGGTATAGTCGCACTAGTTGCGGGACCAGGGCGTCCGAGAAAGTAGTAAAGAATTCTATTGGTAGGCCATCAAGACCCGGGGCCTTAATTTGTGGTAGATCCCGAATAGCTTCTTTTATTTCAGCTTTTGTAATGGGGCCAGATAGGTCATCTTGGGCTGCTCAATTCAGCTGTGGGAATGTTAGGTCTTCTAGGAAAGGATTTAAAGAATCATCCGCTAATTGTGGGGGGGATTGATATAGTGATTCATAATATTCACAAAAGGCCTTGTTGATTTCCCGCTGAGTGTTAACCGTGTCCCCTCCTAGAGTGGTAATTGCATGTACTGTTGTGGGGGGGGGCGCGTCTCGTGCTTTACACGCCAGAAGGTGAGGTGGGGTAATGCAGAAAGTGCTGCCATCCAACGGGAAGAAGCCCGGGGTTTACGTAAAAAGCTTATATCAATGGACTGGGACCTAATAATGGAAGCATTTAAGGCACTTGAACCCACACCTGTCCCCGCAGCTCAGGAGGAGTAGATATGTCCAATAGGCCAGTCCCCACACAAACAAAGCAACCCTGAGCATAGTTCTGCTACACAACATTACTACGAAATATGTGTTACCCCTACATGAGTTAATGGAAGGGCGTGAGTCGTAGCTTATTGGCAACATTAGCTGCTAGAGTAGGGCCAGTAAAGTTGGGAAGTTGGGTGGGATGGGAGGGACAAACTACGCAGTTCTTTGGAATACTGTTAATACACTTGTATAGGTAACTAGAAAACTGATTACAGCTACAATCGAACTGTCTAAGATTTGTACAATATGGTTATAAGACAGTGAAACAAATTAAAACCTTGTTCGACTCTTAAAGGTAACTGTACTGCATGCAGCGAACCGGGGTAGGTCGGCCGTTTGACTCCAAATGGGAGTAGAGACACCACTTATTGTGTCTTTTTAACTTCGTTGCAACTGATGAGGCAATATCAGATACCTAAATAGGTTATTTCATTTCCCAAAGGAAATGTCCTTGAGGAACTACCAGTGGTAGGTAGCGTTGCACCTTGCCACCTATGTGTAGATAGTTTTGTTTTAATTCACACGGTCCTGAAGAATCGCCAACGATCATTCCTTGACAACTAATAGCGAGAAACATGTCGACCATTTGGGAGTTGAGTGCAATTTTTGTCGCATTATAACAAAAGGAGCCACCCCTCCCTATTTACTTTTAATCAGGTCGGGTCCCTCGCTGAATAAATCCATCACAGAGGAGTCCCTTACCTGTTTTATTATCACTTTACACATCTACACTCATTCTGGCCCCACACACTCACGGCACCCATACGGCGAGGAACAGAAGATCTCCGAAAAAGAGCCCCTTTAAGGGTGCCCGTCGGGCATTGCAGCGCCGGCCCGACGAGGAGCAGGCTCAAATGATGAAGCATGACACCTAGCTTGCTGGGTGTGTGAGGGCCCTAGTTCCTACAGGAGGAATTCCCCCTATCCTCCTCTTTACCTGTAGCACCTTTAATATTCTTACCCTTTGAGTGATTAATACATCACATAGGAACTCCGTACTCTCTTTCTTGGGAACTGTACTGCATACCACTGTAATACATTTATTACATGTACCTATGTCTATATAAGATGCAAAAACCTAAAAACGTCTATAAATGTGTTTCTAAAAAATAAAAAAATAGTAAGGGGTGATAGAATCTTGAAACTACTATACTGATTGTGTATATACCCTGCTGTATGATACATATATGGTATAATGTCCGACCAAGAATATGGAAGATTGTACCTATCAGCATTTTGAAATGTATGTTTCACAGACTTGTTTGGTCTATTGTTAGATAAAAACAATAAAATGTGTTTTAAAAAAAAAAAAAAAGGCAGGGACGCACATTGAAAGAATCTTTAAAAATAAGTGTACACTTCTTTGAACTCGAGTGCACCGAGGCATCAAGTTTTTGTTGACCCTTTTCAGACATGACACAATCTTCGCCAAATCTGTAAAAACTTTACGTTTTCTTTTATATTTCAACCTAGGCATGAATTCTGGCAAAGGGGAACAGCAGGGGAGATGCTCAGCACTCTGATTTTGTAATGAGCACTGGTGGTAGCTGGTAATTCAAGCAGAAGGGGGTGGCAGGAAGGTGGGCCACACATGTGCACAAATACTTCCTCATCTGCACACCCATCTACATGCACACTCACCTACCCCCATGCTTTCATAAGTGCGCACACATACACCCACCATTCACAAGCCAACACACCCATTCACAGCACGCACTCACAAATACACATACATTCATACATACATATACGCACCACACATTAAGAAACATAACACTTACCTTATGCAGCGCCCCGGGAAGGGAAGCCTTTTTGGTTCCAGAAGGGTTGGGACTGCCCCCTCAGTGGGCATTCCCTACCTCATCACAAAGTGGGATGGGTCAGTGAGATTGCTGACCCTACCCCACCCAGTGATGAGGAGTCAAATATATACTATTGGTCCTAGACACTTTCGGACTTAAAACTGAAGCGCCCAGGTCTGAGGCTATCAGTGACACTACCCCTTGTCACGAGGAAGAGGGCCTTGAAGTGCTTTGCCAAGTTGAAGTGCTCATGCCCAAAGGGATGTGACATCTTCAACCTCGCAAAGTTCAGCTCAGGAAGCCAGATGCCTGCGTATTTAGCACGTCCAGCTCCTGGTTGCTTGACCTTAACAGCCTAAAAGGCACTCTTTATGTCCTTCAAAAGGTGGGGGGCATGGACCTTCCCCCCTAAGGACGGGCATCTACTGATGAGCACATGCATCAGTGGTGAAGAGGGGACTACTTTACTGATTCAAAATGAAATGGACGCCCCATCCAGTCAATCCCTCAGAAGGGGGCTTATTCAAATTAGGATGACATGGGCTTTGGCAACCCATTATAGCTTCTTTAGATTGTCATAAAAAGTAGTTATCAACATTGGAAATTTAAGGTCAGGGCATCTGTTAGAAATGGGGGTCTCTAGCTGACGGAGGTAGGTACCTTTGTCCAAATAGGGGCCCTTGCTTCTAGTCAGGGTAAGGGGGGATACACACTATAGATAACCCCTGCTCACCCCCTGGGTAGCTTGGCACGAGCAGACAGGATTATCCCAAAGGCAATGTGTAAAGTGTTTGTACTCAATACATGCAGTAATACAGTGATAACACCACAAATGGACACCACACCAGCTTATGAAAAATAAAGTATTTTTATCTAATCTCAACAAGACCAAAACAACAAAAATCCAACATACACTTAAAAGAATATGACTTTTAAAAGGTTTCAAGTAACTGGTTTCATAGAAAACTATGGATGCGTGATTCTACACAAAGTACCTGTAGATGCATCATTCACAAGGGCAAACAGCCGCAGAGAAGGGAAGCGTCGAGAAACAAAGAGATGCGTCAGTTCCTGAGTCCTTGGGGAGGCGATGCAACAGTTCTGCTGCACGCAGGAGAAGTGATGCGTTGAATCTGGACTGTAGGGGGAAGTGATGTGTCGACTCCAAGACAGTTCTGGTCCGCGGGTGATGCGTCGGGAAAACGTGCCACACAGGTGCAATGCGCGGAAATCCGGGATGGGCTGGCAATCAATCCAGCGGCGGCAAGCGGCGCTGTATCGGTTTCTTCATCCGCGATCCCACGATGCTTCGGTTCTTGCAGCCGTGACAGGCGCTGTGTCTTTTCTGCAGCGGCGCAGCGATGCGTGGAGATGCTTCTCGCATGGCAGCGCTGCTTCAGGAAAACAGCCTCAAGAAGGGTGATGTGTTAATTTTCTCAGCTCTTCAACTTTCTTCCAGATCCCAACAGCAGGTTCACCCTCCAGAGGTCCCAAACTGGAATAGGCACCTCCTGGCAGGTCAGAAATCTCAGCAGTAGAGTTCAGGGGAGCTGAGGGTGAAGTCTTTGTGTCCCTGGACAGGAGGCCAGCACACACAGGCCCTTGACGATTCTTCTTCAAGCAGATTCACAGCAAAGTTCCAGTCTTTGTCCTTTCTTTGGCAGAAACAGTAACTGCAGGCCAACCCCACACAGCACACAGCAAAGGGGCAGTACTCCTCCGCACAGCTCTTCAGCTCTTCTCCTTGACAAAGGTTTCTCTTGAAACCAGAAGTGATCTAAAGTTCTGGGGTTTAAGTTCTACTACTTATATCCCATTTTGTCTTTGTTCTCTTTGTGCAAGTGTCTCTGAGCCCAGTCCTAACCAGTTCTGTCCTCACTGCTGCAGTATGACCACAGGAGGTGGAGAAGGCATTGTGGAAGGGAGACAGGCCCTATTCAGGTGCAAGGAAAACTCCTACCCCTACTCTAAATGCAGCCAAGGTCTATTCAGCTCAGCTATGAGTCATCCAGGAAGGGCTAGGCACACCTCAACCCCCAAGTGACTGTCTACAGTGAATGTACATCCCTACCCCCTGTCACTCCAAATCCAGACAGTCAATCCACAAACAGGCAGAGGCACACAGAATGGTTAAACAAGAAAATACCTACTTTCTAAAAGTGGCAATTTCAAACACTTAATTTAAAAACCATCTTTACGAAAAGATGTGTTATTAAAATCTGAGTTCAGAGAGCCTAAACTTTAATTCTCTATCTTGTCCCATTGGGAAATTATACTTAAAAGATGTTACAAAGTATCTCCCATTCTATCCTATGGGACAGATAGCCTTTCAACAGTGAAAAACGAATTTGGCAGTATTTCACTATCAGGACATGTCACACACACCAGTACATGTCCTGCCTTTTACATACACTGCACCCTGCCCATGGGGGTACCTTGGGCCTACCATAGGGGTTCCTTACATGTAAGAAAAAGGAAGGTTAGGGCCTGGCAGGTGGGTGCACTTGCCAGGTCGACATGGCAGTTCAAAACTTCGCACAGACACTGCAATGGTAGGTCTGAGATAACTTGTCAAGGCTACTCATGTGGATGGCACAATCAGTGCTGCAGGCCCACTAGTAGCATTTGATTTACAAGCCCTGCTACACTCACTGCTCTTTACTAGGGACTTACCAGTAAATCAAATATGCCAATCAGGGAGAACCAATTGTAATAACAATTTACACATGGAGCACTTGCACTTTGACTCTAATCAGCAGTGGCCAAGTGCCCAAAGCATCTAAGCCAGCAAAAACAAAATCCAGCACAGCATCAAAAATACAGGAGGTAGAGGCAAATATTCAATAGAAACCACTCCAAAGATGCCAAGTCTAACAGTATCTAACCTAGTGAGTGCTAAACCATGATGCTATGGATAGAGAGAAACGTTAGGCAAATCCTGAGACAATGAGGGGCTGAGAGTGCTAAATATTTCTATCAGTGGTTTTACTCTTTATATGCTTAAACTTCTCATGTGGTCTGCCACTGAAAGACTTGGGAGAGCTCTTTAGAAGCTAAGGAGGAGCTTGAGGTAGTGAAAGAGAAAAGAAGACTTTCATATTAAATAAACTTCTAAAGAGAGAATTCCAGAGACTAGACCTTCAGCTGTGACAGTGTGAATTTGGATGTTTGCACTGAGCATATGGATTGAAACTATTCTTTTGATGGCTGGAACAAGAAAGGCGTAATCGGACAATACTTTCATTTGAGTGTATATGCAATATAAAGCCATCATGATCAAGTTGATGCAGAAATATGCAGGAATCTGATATTTCAGTGGAAAAAAGTGCAGAAATATTTCCCTGCCTCAAACATGCAGCAGATGACATACTTATGAATAAGAATGCATTAGCATTATATATGGGATAGCGTACCTCCTACCATACATTATAATGATATTGCAAGTCACAGAGAAGTTCCGTGATTATATAGAGGAAAAAGGCCAAAAGCAAAGTTCCTTTTCAAGGTCCTGAAACACCGAAGCGACTTGCAGTATCCTTTTAATATATGACAGAGTTATTTTATTCCGTGTAGTACATGATCACACATCACTCTTTCCACAAACTCTTTGATTCCTTGGTGTTTTACTCGTTGATGTTAATTGGAGCCATGAACAATAATAGGATAATCTGTACTGCAAAACTAAACACACCAAAAGACAGTTAGTTTTTTGCCAAAAGACAGTAGAAACCGTTTAATGCAAATGTTGCAGCTCAGCTTGTGTAGAAGCATGCAGAGATTCTACCTTTCCTATAATGATTTATACCATAGAAATTATTAACATTTGGTCAGAAATATCTTCTTTCTGTTGATAGCTTTTTCGTTTTAGAAAAATATATTAGGTGTAGGAAAAGCTAGTTTCCATTTTCTGTGCTTAAACTACAGCTCTAATCCACTGGTATAACACAAAATGACCCCACCCTCCAGCGGAATGTGGCCCCTGAGCCTCCTATATCTTGAAGAGATTCATTGGCCTTCGGGTTAATAGAGGTCCATTTGAAGGATTAGGGGCCCCCAGGAGGTGTCAGGTCCCCCCACCCTGCAGGGACTGTAGGAGCCTGTGTTACATCCCTGCTCTAATCATACTCTCTGACCTGTCTTTTACACTGGCTTCTGTCTCTGACAGCAGGCATTTTGACCTCAGAACTCAATTGTAGTAGCTTATTACAGCTGAGCAGCTATGTCATTTTTGTATTATTACTAAGGACCTTAAAACTCAATCGTAATTAAGAAATAGAACTAGGCTTTTATGCATGGATTGCAGGCTCCCATGATTTACAGAAATATATATTAATCAGATCGGCCTTGTACTCACAAACTTTTATCCTTAAGATATTTTTTATTTTGAGTGAATTCCTTCAATGTAGCCTCCATAAATAAGGATGTTAGTAGCAGAATTATTCATATAATTGGCAGTCTGTAACCTTCATTTTCTTGGCTTCTAAAATGGCATTTGGGTCAGTATTGTATTTGTAAAATAGATCACTCTTATAAACCCCAGAGGTCAAAATTTTAAAAGAGCCCACTGCCCTGGTATTGTAATACACCTATTCGCAAATTATGTTACACTGTAATGCCATTCACCTCAAGACCAGCTACCCTGCCCCCGACCTAACCTGCACATCAGGCCATAACGCAGGATGGAAAAACACATGAGAGCCCCTAATCATTCCTACTCTAGGTCCTCTGCCATATCTTTCTCTGCCCACACCACCGCCACAAATGAGCAGACTTCCTCCACCCCTCTTGAATGCATTGCACCCCTTCACCCTCAAGCTGTAAACCACCCAGCTAAGCCGATTACAGAGATCAAACCATCTCTAAGCAACATCAGCAACGCTAATACGCAACCCATCGACACCCCTGGCAACTATGACCCAAACCAACTCCGCCGCCCTGCCTCTTTGTTCCACGCCTTGCGAAACGCTGACCCAGAGGCACCTACACCAGGCATTCCCCAATGGCACCCCATCCCATGTGACTCGACGAAGGCTAATTTACAAAGACGCTGCCTGAATACCTACTCCAACCATGACCAAACCAGGGTTGAAACATGCGACCACTCAGCCCCCTGCTCTCACTGACCTAAGCCACCTTTATCTAGAATGCAACACACAAGATAAATCTCACCTCAACTATCCCTCACTCTACTTACTAAACCCTGTACCCAGGATGGATCTTAGGGAATGACTTACTCACATGGAAAATCAACTCAATAAAGCAACACAGGGCAAAAACAATATCCTAATGATCCTCAAATTGTATCCTGAACTAGCACAAAACCCCCTCTTACACATCAAGACAACCCCCTCGAATGTCCAAGATTCAGCCTCTCAGCTGGCGCACAACTTCTCTTGGCAGCCGAGTGCACGGACCAAAATGGGATGTCTCTGAGAGAAGCAACAGCCTTGGCTAAAATCTATAACCTGACTTCAAGCCAAAACAACGCAACTCCAAGATACAGGTGATTACTGGAATCAGGAGACACATCAACCCTCCAAAAATTGCCAGACCACTAACCCACCACATCAAGATTACCCCTGGCCCCACCCTCTCAGAAGCCCAAAATCAACAGTGACATCAACTGCATGCACAAACTGCAGATCAGCAACTAAATATTCAACAGACCTGGAATCCTGAATCATGACATTGACATCACATTCATGACAGAAACATGGCTAAATAACTCTGCCTATGTGATACTTGACCTACTAGTCCCTCCTGGCTTCTCTATCATCAAAAAAGACAGGGAGAATCACCCTGGGGGTGGCATAGCCATTATCCACAAGAACAACATCCTCATGGTAGAAACAGACACTTTTACCTACCCCACATTTGAACACATCAGCACAATCATAATGGTGAAATACAATAAAACCACAAAATGCCACCTCCTTTACCACCCAGCAGGCAGCACGCTCACCTTCAGAGAATTCCTATTGGAACTGATAACTTACTCTCCAACAACAACAACTTTTTCCTAGGCGACTTCAATCTACACTGGAATGATGAGAAAGACACATGTATCCAATCTGAAAATGATCTCCTAATCAGCAAAAATCATATCCAGCATTGCAAATGTCAAACTCATACCAGAGGTGCAACACTGGATGCCATCTTAGCACACAAAGAAGCGGTAAGTATTGGTAACATTCTTCCAGTCGACTGGTCGGACCACCACATTATTCTGTTCCATATCAACCAAATGGAACTACCCCCCATTTGCACTAAAAAAACTAAACAATGGTCCCGCAACATAAGTCAGATTCCCCTGAAGGATCAGGAAGATAGAATGATGTATCTACTCCCCCCAACAGATAACCTCTCAAAAGATGATCTTACATCCCACTATGACTCAACAATGTCATCCATCCTAGACCAACTAGCACCCTGGAAACTTAAAAAAATTTGAGACACTCCCTCGAGAGCCTGATTCATCATAGACCTCAATGTAGAAAGAAGACAACTGAGAGCAGCAGAAAGGCTCTGGAGAACAAAACCCTCCTCAACAAACCTTCAACAGCTCCGAATGGAACGCAGAAAATATAAAAACCACATTCTTCCCCAGAGTGCTATATAAAGCATAAGATCACTACAAAGAACTTTTCAATATCATTAAACAGCAAACTTCGAAACCAGCAAAATAAAATCCCCATGTCTCCAAAGAACATTGTGACAAATTTGCGAAATTCTTCAATGATAAAATTACAAAGATTGAACTGTCCTTAGACCTCCACACTCTACCATCCACTGGAAACCCTCCCCTCAGAATAGAGAGAAGCAACTCACCGTCGCAGTCACCCAACTCCCAAGGAACGGCCACTCACCCGAGCCTTCTGGATGCAATATAGACCTAGGATCCACCTCAAATCACAAGAGCTGGAGGACGTTCAACTCGATCGCGGAGGAGGACATCTCAAAGAGGATTGCGAATCCAAAACCCACCTCTCACCTAGCAGATCCTTTTCCAGTCTCCCTGGCAAAGAGCCTCAACAATGCCCTAGCATCTCTCTGGACTAAGATAATAAAAAGCTCCGTGAGCAATGAAGTGATGCCCGACTGCCTCAAACTAGGACATGTCATTTGCTTGCTAAAGAAACCAGGCGCTGACCCGAATGACCTCAACAACTTCTTGCCCGTCTACAACCTTCCCTTCTTGTCTAAAATACTGCAGAAATGCACTCTTTCCCAACTCAATTAAAACATTGCCTCCAGCAATATTCTTGACCCACTCCAATTGGCTTTTAGAAAGAGTCGTAGCATGGAAACACCCTTAATGAACATAGCAGGTCACATACACAAGTCACTGGACACTGATAAATGCTGTCTACTCATCCTCCTAGATCTATCAGCGGCCTTCAACACGTTGACCACAAGATGCTTTTAAAATCCCTCCAAAAGCAGGACAGATCGAACAGCCTGGTCTTGAAATGGTTCACCTCATATCTCCATAGCTGCTCTCAACAAATAAAAATTAAACAACTCAACCCCAGACTTATCCACCATAACCAGGGGTGTCCCCCAAGGCTCAGTCCTCTCACACACACTCCTTAATATATACATGGAACCCCTCACCACCATATTTAAACAAGCAAACATCCTCTATCACCTCTATGCAGACGACACCAAGCTTTTCCTAGCAGTATCCTCACTAGAAGACTTACAGTGACTAAACACCACTCTCATAAAAGTCCAAAACTGGCTGTCACACAACCAGCTAAAACTAAACCAAGATAAGACGGAAATCCTGCTCCTATTCAAAAATGGACAAACCACCCAGGTCCAGTAGTGGACCCCATTGGCGCTTTGAATTTGCAAATTGCCACTGTCTGAATCCATCAAATCTCTGGGTATCAACCTGGACCAAAGTCTGAGCATGCAAAATCAAGATTTTCCTCCCCCGGATGATCTAAAAAGCACCATGCAAGTGATGGTACTGTCTAGACTGGACTTTGGAAATGCCACCCTTACCGGCACAGCAAAGTCGCACCTAGCCCCCTTAAGAGCGAAATGCAGCAGCAAGGATTTTCACCGGAGAAGAAAAAGCACAATCACATCTCCCCCTCCCTGAAAAATCTTAAGTGGCTCCCGATCGAAGCCCGTTGCTGCTTCAAAAAGGCCTGCCTCACTCACACAATCCTCCACACCGGGAAACCAGCCTACCTTGCGTCAAGAATCTCAAAGACAGGCCAAGCAAGAAATCTAAGAAGGACCAAGAACACTCTTCTTCTCATCCCACCAAAAGAGCACAAACATAAAACCGTTGCGTTCTCCTTTTTGGGCAATGCCCCAAAAATCTGGAACTCCCTCCCAGTCCATATCGGGACGAACCCCTCCTTTATGACCTTAAAAAGACAATTAAAAGATCTTCTCCTCAATCGACACCTCAACCCTCTGGACTCTACCACCTAGCTCACAACTGAACTCTTTCTCTCATATTAACTATTGTAGGTTTGCTCCTCTCCGGAAACTATTGTGACCCAAACCTGAGTCTGTTATTTCGTAACTTATGCTTTTTTAACACTTCTTTGATTATGTCTGTAAAGTGCTCCGATACCCATTGGTCTTGTCAGCGCTATATAAAATTCTTTAAATAACTAAAAATAAATAAAATAAAAATGTATAATCTTTCGTGCAGATGCACGTAAACTCTGTTAGTTAAAGCTATCATGAAGATTCTCCCTGTTACATAATAAATATTGTAATTCATGTATTGGTAAAATACATCATACCATGATGTATATTATTACTGTTGCATTTGACGCTTGATAATTAACGGGTCGTAAGTTGCAGTCAGGAATCTTCTTATTATAGAATGTCCGTCCTTCACAAAACTTGCTAAGGTGGAGAATGTGGCCTAACGGCTAAAGCGTTTGACCTCAGAGCTGGGGAACTGGGTTCAAGTCTCCGTAGGGATGCTCAACGTTCTGTGATTCTGGGCAACTCACTTAATCGCCCTGTGCCTAACAAAAAATGAATGTCTCTGTCTGTAACGTAACTGGTGCTCATGTAAAGCGCTCTGATACCTTTGGGTCTAGTTCTCGCTATATAAAACTCCACAAAAAAAAATAATCATGCACTAGTCGATAGCCATTTCTTTTCATTTGAATACCTCACTGGTTTTAAAAAGAAAACTTGTTTTATTTTTTGGGTGTATATCTTGATTTGGGATAGAAATGTCCCATACATCTCACCTTACTACTTAAAAATATTTTCCTATGACAAGTAGTGCACAACGGAATGGCCAGAGCTGCCGACTGTGGAACTAGGGAGACAGGTTCGAGTCTTTCAGTCTGTTGAACATCCTGTGATTCTGGGCAAATCACATATTCTCTCCATGCCTAAAATAATGAACTATCCTTGTGTAATGTAACTGATGCTCATGTAAAGCTCTCCAGTACCTTTGGGTCGTGTTTGCGCTATATAAAACTGCATAAAAAAAGATGGCTCCATTGACTATCAAACGAACGCTGCTTGTCAGGTTTGTATGTTTATTGTTGGCCGGGATTTATGCACCTCAGTACATATTTTCAATACATCAAGCTGTCACTTTAAAAACATGATCCGCCATAAAAGGCACTTACAATGAAGCTTTGCGCTTATAGTCTCAGATTATAACAAATAGAGCCATGCCAATCTCCCACAGTCAGCCAGATTCATGCACATGATTACTTCCAAACAAATGTAGCTCTTATCTATATTTTTTGCTTCTCAAGAGTATTACTTATACTGTTTTACTTCTCAATTTTGTACTTCTTTTAGACTTTATTTCTTTAAGACTTAGGGCCTGATTTAGAGTCTGGTGGATGAGATATCCATCACAAACCTGATGGAGTCAAGTCAAGTCGAGTTAAATCTCTTTATTCGATTATTAAAAATGACCAGGAAAAAAACAATCATAAAATTAAATATACAATCAAACAACCATTAAATAGGCTGCATAAAATGAATGGTTATTACATCAAAGGTTCATGGAGTTACGCCATCGAATTGCATTTTTAAGAAAGGCTCCCACCTTCAATGCAAACCTGATAGATATCAATATCTGATCCGCTGAATTCCCATTATCCATTATCAGATTTATATACATTGAGGGGTATATTCACAAGAACGTGTGCTAAATATCACCAAAAAATGTTAACGCAACTTTACACATCGCAGTCCATTGCGGGAAAATAACCCCTTGTTAACGTGGAATTCACAACACGGCGGTACCATGCGATAGTCTCCTGAAACCGCAGACAATGTCCGCGATACAACCACCGCGACGGAGATAAAAACACAAACCCCAACACCAAAAAACATGCGATGAGCCCATTCGCGATGAGGAAAGCAGCGATAAGCAGCGCCAGGCCTCCCATACACACCCGGCAGGCGGGAAAATCACTACAAAAGGAGAAAAAACACACAAACACAAAATGACCAACACCCAAGCACCATGGAGGCAGCCGGAGCAGGCGCAGAGGACGAGCGCAACCCCACAAGTACCCCGGACGACCAGCCCGGGACCACGGTGACAGGGAAGGGCAAGGACAAGAAGAAGAGGAAGACGAAATACAGTCCGCAGGAGAATCGGATCCTGGTCACGGAGGTGATAGAACACCATCAACAACTGTTCAGTGTCATTGGGCACCAGAAATGGATTATGGCGGGCCATCGTGGACAAGGTGAACGCCGTCGGAGAGTACAGGAGGTCAATGGACGAGGTCAAGAGGCGATGGAATGACATCAAGCAGAAGACCAAGGATAAACTCGCAGCCAACCAGAAGGCAGCAATGCAGACTGGAGGTGGGAGGCCTGCGCCACAGCAGGAGCTGGATGACATGGAGGAGCTGGTGTCGACAGTCATCAGTGTGGAGACCGTGGCAGGAGTCGGGGGACCGGACACTGCTCGACAGGACACAACACAACCGCAACAGGGTGAGTGACCACCAGGTACTGGGGGGACGGGGGGAGATGGCCACAATGGCACACATGCACAATCAAGCAGGGCACAGTGCACACCCACAATGATTCTGGATCATGGCCCTGAGCCACAGACTGTCACAATGTACAATGCCATGCTGCCTGAATGTGAACCTGTACCATGCGGCTATATACATGCGGACACATTGTAATACACCATCTCCCCTTCACATTGCAGGGGCACCGTCAACACCTCCTGCAGAGCAGTCCCAGCCACTCTTCACTGATGACGAGGAGGACACCACCAGCATCGACACCCAAGCCCTCCAAGACATCATTGAGCTCATCCGCCAAGCACCTCCAGGACCAGGGCAGCCCAGCTGCATCGAGGAGACCCCACCCACTCCACAAACCACCCAGCAGGAGGCACCCACAACCCCGGCTGTCTCCCAAGACCCCCCCGAGCAACACATGGCCTTCCAAAGCCGTGTGTTGGAGGTCCAGAGGGAGGTGGCTGAGCAGGTGCGGGTGGGGTTCGACCTCATGGCTACCAAACTGGATGCCATCCATGGGTGTCTAGGTCCCATCAGGGACCAGCTCCAGTCCCTAACGGACACCCACGGCCCGCACCATGGTCTCCAATGAGCCATGACTGACATCGCTGGAGTCCTGACTCAGAGACAAGAACACCTGTCCGCTCAGAGTGGCTCCAGCGATTCCAGCTGTGAGCTGGCACACATGCGGAGGCTCATGGAGGACATGGTGCGGATGGAGGCGGAAAGGATGGCAGCCACCGCTGCACATCAGCAAAATGTAGCTGGCATCTACCAGGCCCTGCATGTCCTCATCATGGCATTGCTGCCACAAGGTGTGGCGATGATGAATGCTGCTGCCCCCTCACCATCCACAACTCCGCCCCCTGGTGTGTCAGTGCCTCACAGTGCCGCAGCCGGTACTGCAACACCCACAGGTGGGGCAGAGCACACATCCGAGGACGAGGACGTGGATGGCACTGATTTCAGTAGGAGGCACTAGCATTCATGTCTGCCACCTTGCCTGTTTCTGCTTGGTGCCGCACATGGCCCCATGACCTGCCACTGACCCCTGATACACTCCGCTGTACTCACCTTGGCCCGCGACATGGACTGCCATATCCCGTTCGATGACCAATGACACGGCGAACAGACTGCGGACTGTACCCTTCCTCTTCCGCAGTACTTGTCATCCCTGGATGGACTCTGGCTGGCCCTCCACGGGCCCATGTTGTGTAGTGTGCTTGGCATGGACCTGTACTGCTCCAGCTGCAATACTCCACCGGATGTGCAATAAACATCCATAAACGCACTGCTGTGTCATGTCCTTCATCATTCATGTACGAATGTGTGGATGAATGTAGGGACAGTGATTTCACTCACGTCAATGATGCTCATCTAGTGGGATGCCAGTCACAGTGTGCCACATTGCCTATTGTGTTCCGCTTGCCGTGGACACTACAACAGGGACACACGCATTTGTCACTTCCTTGTCCGGAGATGGACTGAACCACGCCCTGAGCCCCCGAGTCATTGTTGCAAGCCCTGCGCTGGTCCGGCGTACGCCAAGCCAGACCACTCCGCTTACGCTCCGAGGGGGGGCGCACAAAGCTACATGTCGCAGGCGTACACGCTGGTGGTATGCAGGTCACTGGTCTAGTTGTCAGCAAGCCACGGCCACTCCCTGAGGGCAGCTTTGCACACACACCACACCCATCCGGCACAGGCGTCACAGGCCATGTGACCCCGCCAATATAAGGGGCCGGCAACGACACATTCCCCACTGCCGGTGGTGACTGGATGACGGACGCTCCACGGTTCTCAATCATAAAGGGCCCATGAGTTTTTGCGCACAGGGTTGGTCGCACCAGAAGCCTTGCGGCCGTCACGGGCCTACCACCACGTGGCGCTGACTGGGGTTGCACAGGGTTAGTGGCACCGAAATAGGTGAGCGGGTGTGCAGCCTGCGATGATGACGTGTGCACTGATGTGGTCTCTGCCATTGATGCCTCAGCATCATGTGTGGGACCTGCTGTGCCACGGGGTGGCTCCGCATGATGTGGAGCATGCCATGGTGGCGGGACCGGGGCCTGGGGCTTGCACAGGCATGTGGTGTGCCCACTGGTGGACACACCGTTGGCAGCAGGTGAGCAGTGGGCCCGGGGTGCGCAAGTGCGGGCAGCCAGCGCTGGCCGGTGGGAGGGGGTGGGGTGCGGCTGCATGCGTACGCAGGGACGGATAGGCATTGTTGCTGTGTGCTGGGTGATGGACTCTGCCATGATTGACTCTGGCCTCGATTGCAGGTTGCAGACCTGGTGGCTTGCAGTGTATCCCGGCATGTGGTTGGAGACCCGCTGGTGGCAGCAGGTGAACAGTGGGGCCTGGGTGCGCAGGGGCGGCGGTGTCTCTCTCTCTCTCCCTTCCTTCCTTCTCTCTCTCTCTCTCTCTCCCTTCCTTTCCTTGTCTCTCTCTCTCCCTTCCTTTCCTTCTCTCTCTTTCTCTCTCTGCCTTTCTTTCCTTCTCTGTTTCTCTGTGTCTCGCTCCTTTGATGTGCGCATGACACGCGTTCTGATTTTGTGCTTTATTTTCCAGGCTGTGACATCGAGATTGTCCCGGACGGAGCCGACAGGAGTCTTCCGCATTGGTGTTTTGTGTTGTATTTCAATAAAGTTTTTGGTTGTTACTTCAGTGCTGTGTGACTGTTTCTCGTTCTTCTGGCCACACATGTGTGTTATTTTTTATCAATGTGCGTCATCTGGCGCTTTTTGTGGCTCTTGTGTCGTGCACGGTATGTGTATGTCGCGGGGGGTGGTGGGTGTTGTGGCCGTCATGGGTATCGGACCTGCATGATGATTGTCTCCATGGCTTCTGTGGGTCTTCAGATGTGGCTCTTGGCTGGGCTCCCTTTGATGCTGCAGGTGGTCGTCCTGCTTTACACCAGCAAAAGGCAGGTGTTAATTCCCTGGTGCTACCGCGGCTTATCGCCTGTTTTTGATTCGCATCGCAGATCTGGCAGTTCGTTGTGAAAGTGGTGTTGTGGTTTTTTCGTGTGTTTCTGCACAGGAACGCCTACTCTGCATCTCATTAGGGTTAGTTGGTGGTGTCCACCGTGGTGTTAAGTTTTGGGGCAGTTATCGCAGGAATACTGGCGATGTCGGCAGTTTGCACCCGCTTGTGAATGGGGTGTTAAATCTATCTCCACTTTTAATGAGTTAAGGTGGAGATAAATCGGAGATAAGTCCTTGTGAATATGCCCCTTTGTCTTTTTCACTTCACACCTCATTTTCCTTTTCAGAGTATCCACCCATTTTGTTTTCCTCTCTCCTTGCCATTTTTAGGTCACAGCCTATCATACAGCGTAGATGTGTGGTTTGCGAAAGACATCTTGGGGAGTTTCATAAAGCTGACCTGGGAATGCATTCTGCCAGTCGCTTCCCATTGGCTTTGGGGTTTGTAACTCACATTTTCTTGCCTCCCATTTGCTGGCTTTATTTGCTATAGGCTGTCCTGGTTCCGTTTGCCAGATAAGAAAGCCGTTTTCACTGTATCCTTCCTCGAACTCGTTTTCTATCAACAGGCCTTTAAATCTTGCTCTTGGTTCGTCAACAGGCCTTTAAATCTTGCTCTTGGTTCGTCACGTTTTCTGGGCATTCAAAGACCGAGCTCAAATAAGAAATGCTGTCTTATGGTTCTGAGTGGTCCATTTCTGTAATTAGGCCTGTAAATCCCTTTCTTATCGCGTCACATTTACTGTTCATTCAGCCTTCAAAGTGAGAGCGTTTATAGGAAAGAGGAATGCTTTTTTTTTTTTTTTGCAATGTTGCAGAGTGCCCAAGTTTGCGCTATTTAAGACTACCATAACATTCTTTTTTTTAATTTAGGCACGGGGATATTGCATTCATGTTTATTTAGGCACGGGGACTTTGTATATATATATATTTTTTTTTTTTTTTGGGTATAGACACGGGGTCATTGAGCAATATGCCCAGAATCACAGGTTATTCAGCACCGCCGGGACTCAAACCTGGCTCCCCAGGCAGCTGTCTCTCGATTGCATATTCCATGTGCCCGTTCTGGGTGCAGATTTAGAACTCACTTGGCACTGTACATGAAAGAAACGGCACAGATTCGCTCCCACAATCTCCTGGGTCATAAATTCCAAAGTGCTGTGTGAATGAGAAGCTGCAGTTATCTGTTTTGTTTCATGCCCAGGAGATGAGCTGGCTGGTTTCACTTGCTATAGTCACGAATAAATGGCACGTTTTCAAGCCACTGTTGCGAACCCGCGGGTCTTTGTTTACTTTTGAACAGTGCATTGTCAGATCCTTCTAGAGCGTCCCTTGAAATAAGATCTCCAGTTTTAGATCTTCAAAATCCGTAATCAGTAAGTTAATTGTAGAGTAGGGGTCTCTGTGGAAATCCACAGATCTCGTAACAGATTGGTGTCCCTAAGAATGCAGTTGTGCTGTGCCTGCAGTATGGACTGACTTATTCCCAGGCTTGTCTGCATTTCAGAGACACTGGTCTGTCGCAAAATGTCCACACTCTCAGTCCAACTAGTCGGGTTTTGTGATCACTTGCTTTTTGTTTGTATAAGGCATTTCTCTTGCTATTGGACAAGACAGCTTACAAACACCCTTGTGTTATCTATAGATAATAAATAATTCTGCTTTGGTACTTCTGCTATGGAGGAGCCTCCCAAATGTGGGATAGTGATGGCTGAATAAACAGTATCTCCCCTTCCCCTTGCTTTTCTACAGCTCTCCAGACCTTTTTGTTTTTTAACTTAGAGCGATCCCTGCATGAGGTCTGCAACAGTTTGATGTTTTGTTTCTTATTCCTTCTCCTCCATTATTCAGGAGGACATGGTATCCTATCTTATTGTCTCTCTCATGTCAAGTTGTACATTGCATACGTTTACATGTTATAATTAACCCTGGGCAAAGCACTACGCTACGCTCGCGTAGTTTGCGAAGTTTGCGCTACTTCCCACAACGCGAATTGCACGTAGCACAGTGCAAACACGCGTAGCGTAGCGTAGTGCAGCGGTCATTTTTTGCTTGCTCGCGGTCCTCAACGTCAAGTTGGCGACCGCGAGCAAGCAAAATGACATCCCGGCGAGACTTTTTCCTCGTTCGCGATCAGCAACATCAAGTTGACGATCGCGAGCGTGGAAAATAAACCTCCCGGCGAGATTCTCAACGCGGAGAGGTCAGGTTTCTCATTGCGAGTGGTCGCGTATGCTCGCGACCGCTCGCGATGAGAAACTACCAGTCCGCGTTGAGAAGCTGCCGCTCGAGTAAAAATCTACTCGAGCAGCAGTAAAAGACAACTCGCACTGTGCAAGATGCCGTTTTCAATGATTGCACAGTGCGGACAAGCATCCGGCACTGTGCAATCATTGCGAACAGTGCACTACGCAGTTCGCGTAGTGCTACGCGTAGCTCGCGTAGTGCGAACTGCACTTTGCGTAGCTTCGCGTAGCGCTACTTCGCGGACTACGCCCAGGCTTAGTTATAATGTACTATGGTCAATCCTGGGTTGGGATGTTGCTTGAGATTTGCGTGCAATTAATCTATAAGTACTTGTTGCTTAGATGCTGGTCTATTGCTTATGATCTGCACGTTTGTTGAGCCCCTGCAAGGTCTTGAGTATTACTGCCTTTTTCATTTATCATTGTCCACCCTCGGGTGATGTCTTATTAAAATGCCAATAAACATAAATTAAAAAATATATATTCATTTTGCTTCTGTGACTTTTTTCACTTCTGAAAGAATTCCACAAATTAGAGCCGAGAAAGTGGGAGTATTGTTTGCCACTGGCCCCCCCTGCCCAAACCCCACCAAAACTCACATCGAAGCATTTCCCATCTTCATCCTGCCGCACCCTCAAGAAAGACATTTCTGTTCCTCGGGGTATCCATAGCGAGGGCCCCCACGAGCTGCAGGGGCCTGTTGAGCGCCACTCGCATGAGCGCCTCCTCAGTATACTGTTGCGTCCCCAGTGCGGAGTTTAGTGAACATTAGTTTAACTTTAAGATATAGTAGTTCATCTGTCAAGTTTAACAAGAATTTCTTTGCCAAATTTTAAAGAATGGGGCTCTTCAGAGAACCCCTCCCAGAACACTTTTCCCAACTCTGCCTCATCAAACTTTACAACATTTGATATAGAAATAATAGTTATATGGATTTGCTGAATGCCTTCTAAATGTTAATGTTGGAAATGAGAGCTTTGCTTTTAAAAAAAATAATTGAAAATGATTTACCTATAATTAGAGCATGTGGTCAGAAAATGGCACTGTGTTCTATTTTTAGTCACCAATCATGGCACACACAGTACTCATTAAAGCCATTTAAAATTCATGTCAGTCAAGGACTGGACATCGTGACTTTTGAAGGGGTCAAATAGTGCTTAATGATACTGGTGTGAAATAAAGTTCGATCAGTATCCCCCATCTTTGGTACGGACAGTCAATACATTTAGATTCGTGGAACCTGAGTACACCATGACTTACGCAGGGTACAAAATCAATACAAACCATTGTGCTTTTAGTGTCCTTAATAACAGTCATGCTTACTACCGAATGAACAGTGAACAAATTCATAAGCACATACACCAACAGGCGCATTAAACAACATATCAGAAATGTTTCAAATGCACACTTGTGACCGGCACGTTTTTACCAGTAATAACTTCTTTTATAGATGTATGTACCACTTTTCTGCCATTTCTAAGTGCTGTAAATAGCCATTGCTGCTATTACCAGATTTTAATCATACTTCATATACCAATCTCGGAAAGGTGGAAGGCTCTGCTAGCCTGTGCTGATCTTCTATTCACTTTCTTCAAGTCCCTGTCCTCTTCTGCTGATCTGCTGTTCTAGTTCTTACAGCTCTCTTCCCCCTACCATTTGCTTCTTCTCCTCCTTGCCCACTTCTTGGGCTGATCTGCCGTTCTCTGCCACTCGCCTCCTTCTCTAACTCCCTGTTCTCTTCTCCTGTGCTGACCTGCTGTTCCCTTCCACCCGCCTCCTTCTCTAACTCCCTGTTTTCTTCTTCTGTGCTGATCTGCTGTTCTCTTCCACCCGCCACCTTCTCCAACTACCTGTTCTCTTCTCCCATGCTGATCTGCTGTTCTCTTTCTCTTCTCATTCTCTAACTCCTGTTATCTCCTGTGATGATCTACTGTCCTCTTCCTCCCTGCCTTCTTCTTTAGCTCCTGATCCTTTTCTGCTGATCTGCTGTGCTCCTTCGTACTGCCCTCTTCCCCACTAATTTTATCCTCCCTCTTTCCCACTTCTTGTGTTGATCTGCTGTTTCTTTCTTCCCAGCAATTTCCTCTACCTCTGTGCTTTCTTCCTCTCTGCCCTATTCGCTTCCTTCCTCTTCTCTTGTTCCCTGTGGTCCTATGTTCGTTCCTGCCCGCTTCTCTTTATCTATGTCCTATTCTCTTGTGCTGATCTGCTGTTCTCTCACCCTTCCCTTCTCCCCGGCCCTTTTTAGAGTTGAACCTGCGATAGCATGCGCTAGCGCATGCGTCTTGCCTGCAAAACACTATTGGTAACAAAGAGGGCTTGGAGCCCGTTGCTTACCATATGTTGACTTGCGTGGTACTTTTCTTTACAGCCTTGTAATTCGTCACTGCAGTCTAAGTATCATTTCCATTCCTTTATGTGGAGGAGGGACCAAGCACTGATTGATTGATTGAACTTAATCAGTGCCCGTCCGCTGCCCTCGTCATGATTCAAGTACTATTTTGTTCTTTTAAGCTTCTAGTCCCCCGCAAACAGAAGGCGCGTGTCTGGCAAAAACTTGCCCAGCAGGACAAACAAAATTGCACAGTTTTTTCTTCCAGTAGTTTTTTTTTTTTTTTTTTTAGGGAAAAAATACTTCAATTTTCAATAATCAGACCAAACCATAATTACATACATATGAGGAGACAATAAAAAAAAAAAAAAAAGGGAAAAGCCGAATAGAGGAGAAACAAGAAGAGAGAGCAGAGATCATACGACAGACTGAATTAAACATTAGATATTAGAACAACGGTTCCCATATTGTTTTACATTTAAGCAGAGAGCGTAAGCCTCTTGACTTAGCCAATACAAATTCCAACTCATATGTCTGTCTCACCAACAACCACCAGTCCATAACAGTAGGAGGCTTTGGTGATATCCAGACCCTGGCAATTGTTAGTCGTGCAATGACCAATAATATAGTAAATAAAGAATTATATTTTGCAATCCAATTCCCACAGCCCATCATTATATCCCCTTCTGTAAAAAAAATGTGAATGCCGATCTTCTGGGACAAGACTTCCCCCAACCTCTGCCAGAATGTTGACAATCCAGGGCATGTTACAAACATATGTATTATGTCTGCAGCAAATAAGTTGCACCTTGGGCATTTCGTCGAGCGCTAGTTAGACTATTAGCCGTCCACTTAGAAATTCTTTCTGGAGTATGATACAGTAAGCATATTGTACGAAACTGTTGAAGACGTAAATTAGTAGAATATACCGCCTTATCTATAGCACTAAGTGCTTGTGAGATCATAGTACCCGAAACAGGTGTTCCCATGATCTTACTCCATCGCTCCGCTAATCGTGGACTATCATCCAACCTAAACATCGATAAACTTTTATACCCTTTTGAAATTAATGATGTTTCATTTGCAGTAAGTAAACAATCCCAGATATCAGATCCCGCTACATTCGTTAGATTTAGATGCCGTAAAAAGTAATCGCGGATCTGATAATATTTGAACAACATGTTTTCAGGTATTTTGTATTGCGCCTGTAATTTTACAAAAGAAGTAAAACCACTGCCATCGTACAGTTCTCCTAAACATGTGATACCATAGCTAACCCAGCGTTTACAACCCACATCCTGAAAAATCTCTGGCAGCCCCGGATTATGCCAAAGCGGAAATTTTTCATGAAAGAGCGATGTATTGCCTTTTGCAAGAATGGCCTTCCAAATGAAAATGCTATCTCGTAAAGTCTTGAACCTGACCCTCTTAAAGTAATTTGGATCATTGATCCTATACAGAAACATATTGCTCTCATCTCCCAAAATAAGTTTATGACAGAACATAGTGTGAGCAGGATTAATGAGGCTACGAATACGGCAAAAAAAAGCTGACCAAAAATACAGCTTAAAATCCGGAAACTCCAGACCCCCTTGACTAAAAGGGAGTTTTAACAAATCGATAGCCCGTCTTGCCTTTTTATAGCCCCAGATGAAGCTACTCAATATCCCCTCTAAGCGCTTAAAAAAGAGATTAGTGACTCGTATAGGGATAGAGCGGAACAAATAAAGAAATTTGGGAAGTATTTTCATCTTTATAACATTTATACGCCCAATGATACCCAGAGGCAGCTTGTGCCAGTTCTTTAATGTCTTGGTTGTCTCCTTTAGTAATTCTTCATAATTAAGCTTGAATATCCTATCTAATTGTGCTGATAGTTTAATACCCAAATAAGTAACAACTGAGCAGGCCCCGGAATTGGAGCTAAGGGTTTATGATTGAGTAGAACTTGCGTTTTGTTCACATTTAGTTTGTATCCTGACATCAATCCAAATCCGCCGGCTATCTCTGCTATAACTTTTAATGCCTTTCCAGGTTCAGTTGAGAACACCGCAATGTCATCAGCATATGCTATAGCTTTCAAGCAAGTTGCTCCTACCTTAAAAGGAGAAATTGATGAATGATTTTGTAAAACTGAAATAAATGGTTCTATATATAAAGCAAATAATAAAGGTGACAGGGGACATCCCTGGCGTGTGTCACGTAAAATCGGAAAGATCGAAGATTGTAATCCTAGATAAAGTAATTTAGCGCAGGGCTTGACATAGAGGGCTTGTACCCAATTCTTAAACTGGCCCTTAATACCGAAGGCAGAGAGTATAGCCCAAAGGAAGTCCCACCCCACTCGATCAAACGCTTTTTCAGCATCTAACAATATCATACCGAGTGGGGTGGAACCAATATTAGCTATATCCAGCGCAGTCACTGCCGTATTGACATGGGCGGTCGTGTCCCTCCCTTGTATAAACCCATGTTGGTGAGGGGAAACCAAGCCAGGCATAACTGGGGCAAGTCGACTTGCTAAGATCTTAGCAAAGATCTTTGTGTCGGCATTAATAAGAGAAATAGGCCGATATAAACCACATTCCTCCGCAGGTTTATTTAAAAAAAAAAAAGAAGAAAACATCTGCGTCATGTTCCATGAATCAGGGATCTTTCCATTTGTCCCGATAGATCTAATAACTTGGTCAAATGGTTGTACTAGTTCTTCTTTAAAAATCTTATAAAACTCCACAGGTATAGAGTCGTCGCCTGCCGCTTTACCAGATGGCAAGGTTTTAATTGCCTGCTCCATTTCTTCCCTTAATATATCCCTTGCTAAAAAGTCAGCTGTTTCTTCCGCCATGCTTATCAAAGAACAGTTCCTAATGTAAGCCAAAATATCTTCCTGATTCGGACTAGTCTCTGGAGTATAGAGTTCCTGATAGTAATGAGCGAACTGTTCTAATATCTGCTGAGGACGCTCATATAATAGACCATTAATGCCTTTAATGGCCTTTATATGGGTCTTAGCCTTATCCTCCGCCACCTTATATGCAAGGATCTTACCTATCTTTTCCCCGTATTCATATTGGGCTTGACGATATTTGTTGAACCTTATTGCACTCTTTTCCCTAAATGTTTTCTTTAATGTTAATCGTAGATTTATTAAAGTCAACCCTAAATGTTCCACCTCGCCATTGCCCCTCAGAGCAGCTGCAGCATGCTGATCTTCTACTTTGCGAATCATTAGCGTAGTTTCCCTTATTTCCTTTTTTTGTTCCTTATTTTGTCGCCATACGTATTGCTGCGTATACCCCCTAATAATTGCCTTCCAAGTATCCCAGATCACTATGGGAGAAGCAGACCCTATATTCTCCCTGAAAAATATTTTGAGTTGCTCCCTAGCCCCAATAACGAACTCCTCATCCGATAGTAGATACCTGGGAAATGTGAAGGGCCTGGGCAGCTTGTTCTCAACAGAGATTTTAAATAGAAGAAGGATAGGGTTATGGTCTGAGGTGACTTTAGGACAGATTTCCAAATCAGCTAACCCAAGTATTCCATCAGAGACCCAGGCCATATCTATTCGAGAGTATAGCTTGTGTGGAGAAGAATAATACGTATAACCTGGTATACTCGGATATAAAGTTCTCCAAGCATCCCTGACAGCTTGCAAGCGGCCCAGTTCCTTGATTGCCGCCCGTGTCTTTCGCATCCTATGATAAGCACCTCGTCTTGTGTCTATCCCATAATCCATTACACAATTAAAATCTCCCATCACTACCCGTTCACCCTCCCAGTTCAACAATTCCATATTAACTGCTTCTATAGTAGTTGGGTCGTCTATGATAGGGCCATAAAGTACGCAGAATACAGACTTCATCCCTTTTATCACCATCTGTGCCATGGCCCATCTCCCGCCTTTATCAACCTTTGTTTTACAAACCTCCGCTATAAATCTTCTGTGTTTCAGTATAGCGACACCCCGTATTGAAGAGCTCAGTGACGAGCAAACAACAACTTCGTATCCTAATTGCTTAAGCAAGCCGCGATCTTTATATGAAATATGAGTCTCTACTAACATAACAATCTGGGATTTATACATCTTGAGCTCTTCAGCCACTAGTTGTCTCTTAATTCTGCTATTTAGCCCCGCTACATTCCATGCTTAACATTTGACCCCTTCCATCCCATGCATAGGCCTTTGCCGATTTTTTCCAGACCTGACTTTATCCACTCGTAGCAATTCATTATTTTTGCTTCTCTTTTATTTCTCAAAACCCTCTTGATAACCTTTTCCTTTCCTTTTTGCTCCCTCCCTCTCCCACCCCCCCCTACAAACCCACCCACTTCTGGGAGGAGGAATCATCCCCTTCTCACAGCTACCGCTGGCTTGGTAGCTAACCAGAACCTGGGTGCCACAGAAGTCCCGAGGCGGACCCACAAACGCTGTAAACTCGTATATTAAAAGAGAACAGGAAAAAAAAAGAGAAAAGAAAAGAAAAAGAGGGAAAAGGGAGGAACAGATTAACACAACTATGCGATCAGTGTAATATAAGTGTGAGTATAATTAACCCGATACTAACTCTACATAGACCTTTTAGATCGCCCCTTCTTTTTGCCATCTATTCAGTGCTTCCTTCGCTTCCAACACAGAGGAGAAAAACATCGATTGCCCCCCCACGAATGACCTTCAAGCGTGCTGGTTCCTGTAAAAATACCTGGCCCCCAGTAAATTTTAAAGGATCTATCAACTGTCTCAGCTGCCAGCGCCTATCCATAGTTGACTTGCAAAAATCAGAGCGAAAAAAAATAGAAAATGATTCCACAGCCACCGGTGATCTAGGACCCGCCTTCAAAAATACTGCTTGCCGCAGTAGATAGTTCCCAAAATATATCAGAAATGGTCTGGGAAAGCGGGTATCTTGTTTTCGTTGTACCAGCGGTAATCTATGTGCCCTCTGCACCTGGCAGTCCCAATCCCAGTCTACCAAGTCCGGGAAGGCCTTTTGAAGCAGCTGCACGATGAAGGCTCTGGAATCTGCCCCTTCTTGACCCTCGGGGACTCCGAACAATTTTAGATTTTGTCTCCTCTGTCGGTTCTTGAGATCTTCAATTTTAAGTTGCATCGAGGTTAATAGATCGCTATGTTGCTGAGCCATGCCCGTTACTTTAGTACCATCTTCCTCTACTGCAACTACTCTTTCTTGTAGTTCCTCTATATCTTTTGTCATGACCCCCACTCTTGATGTCACTTCTTTCAGAGAATGTTGGATGTTCTGATTGTCTGTTTTTACTTGATGAAAAAATTCCCGTGTTTCATCCCTTCGCTCTTTCAAAGTTTGTAATATTAAAGATAGCATAGGGGTCTCAGCCACTTCATGGGTTTTTAGGACCCCACTGTCTTGGGAGTCTGCTTGGCTGGACTGAATAGCCGTTGGTCTAGCCTTTTGACTGAGGGTACCTAATATTCCTGGTGGTGTGCCAGACCCTGATTCAAAACTAGCCTCTGTATCTCCACCACCACCATTAGCTACTATCCTGACAGTACCTGCATTGCCTGTCAGACCTGCATCCGATAATCTGGAAATCATAGATTTGATCCCACCTTTGGACTGGACCCATCTCCTCATGGGACTCTCCAGTCCTTTATGGGCCGTCTTTGCTTCTTTTGATGTTTTGGCATTAGGGGTCTTTTTTCTTTTTATAGTTGCAGGTTGTGAGATTTGCTTTTTTTTTGTACTTATAGGATGCGTGGGCTCATCTTGTACTGCTGATAACTCATCTTGTGATACTGAGGGGTCTTGCGACCCTTGTTGCGTGTTAGAAACAGATGATGTGTCCGGAAAAAAGAACTCATTGCTGTCAATACTGTTGCGATCAGTATCCTGTCGCACCTCCGCCCCCTGTTGTCCATTATTGCTGATATTATGCATTTGATGAGTTCTTATAGGTGAACTTGCAGTATTCATCTCAGAAGATTGACTCCAACCCGGAAGTTGCGGTCCTGGTCCTGTTCCTGTACCTGTACCCCTGCCTTCTTCAGATACTGGACCCGGTGCTGTACCCTGCGTATCCATAGTTATTATAGGCACCTCCACCTGAGCCTGAGCCTGAACCTGCATATACGAAATAGAAGCGGCAGGCGGTGTCTCTTTTCCTCCCGCCATAATACTGTTAGTTTTATCCCGTTGATCCTTAGGGCTCATCAGAGCTATATCCGCCCTCAGCGCTGAGTTTGCAGAGTACTCGGTTTCTTCCCCTTGCCCAGGCACCGTATCTACTAGCCTCTCCTCACCAACACTAGCAAGTTGTACCCCTAAAGATACAGTATCAATATCAATATCCTTAACCGCAACTGAACTGTGCTCTTTTTTACTTTGTTGCAGGTCGATTGCCTGGATAACCATCTCAGCCATTCTGCTGTCAGGCCTGGCTCTCGTGTCAACAGCTCTGTCGTTTTTCCTGAATGAAGAAGCTTCAGCAAAGGCTTACCGAGTCCCGTTGACTTTTTGCTTGGATCCAGCCTCCCCGTCTCTGAACTTGCCGAGACCCGTACTTCTCCCATCGTTTCCGCTGTGTTCGCAGGCAGCCGGTTTGCAGCCCGCGCACTTCTCGCTGTCTGCTTCGGAGGAACCATTGCTCGGAAGAGAAAGGAGCTCCGTAGTTTCCGTGCCTGATTAGCAAAGAAATATGAGGCAAGCGAAGGCGCTGGATGAAAACTGCCTAAACGCCGAGCGAACCACCACATACGCGAGCGGTAAGCGCCTTAGCCCGATCCCAGCCTGCATACAGCGTTAATTAGTGTTTTGGGTAATATTTAGTCCATGTCTTTTCCGATCGAACATCCGATCAAACTTTAAAATAATTCTCCTCTAGTCTTCCTTACCTCTTCCTCCCATTCACGTCTCTCCCAGCACAACATCTTAGAGCAGATGACAGCCGCCTCGGGTGCCCTCTGTGTCCCGGTTCTCAGAGACGGCGTTAGTCCGCCATCTTGTCTCCTCCAACCGAGAATTAACTTTCTTTTATCATGCCAAGCCTTCTTTTCTCACATTGTACTTATGTTTTCTTTTATTTTTGCTTGTGCGTGCTGTTCTCCAACAATGGCGATTATCTTGTTCTAAAATTTGCAAAGCAACATTGTTTCTTCCTTATGTGCAATGTCAAAAACTACGCTGTAACACATATTTGTGGAAGACACTGCAATCCACCCCAATCCAATCTGTAGCATTCCAATCCAATCTGCCCACTCCAATCTGCCCCACTCCAATACACCCCAATACACCCCACCTCACCTCACCCCCACACCAATCCAATCAAATTCAATCCACCCTCACTCAATCCAATCCACCCCACTCTATTCTACCTCACTCCACTCCACTCCAATGCAATCCAATCTAATCCACCCAACTCCAATGTTATGCTATGTCATGTTATGTTATGTTAATTATTTTTATAAAGGGCTCAAATGCCTGGGGGCGTCTTGGTGCTACCTTTAACTAATTCAGTGTGAGAGAAACTCCCTACTTTTTTTAGGGTGGGTAATGTCAGTTCAATATCCAGAGACTATTGGTTAAAAAGCTAAGTTTTTAAGGCTTTCCAAAAATGAAGAAGGTTTGTAATTTCCTTCAACTTGAGAGGGAGTGTTCCACAGTTTGGTCATACAAGTGACAAAGCTTCTGCCCCCCCAAATGAATTTCCTGAATTTTGGAACCATTAAAATTTTTTGAAGCAGATGAGCGAAGTGGATGTAACAAGAGAAGCTGTGTCTCAGGTAGTCAGGGGCCTGAGTTGTGGGGTGCTTTAAAGGCAATACATAGAGCCTTGAAAGCAATCGCTTTTTTATAGGTAACCAATGTAACTCATTAAGCACCAGAGATGCTGACTAGTGCTGGGGGGTTCCACATAGAAGTCGTGCTGCAGCCATTTGCAGTGTTTGCAATTGGGTAAAAAAAAATTGCTACATTTTGGTATAGAGTACATTCAAATAATCTAATTTGGATAATATTAATGCCGTGACCACTGTCTTTTGCAGGTTTTTAGGAATGAATGGAGGGATTTTCCTAATCATCATGAGAGTGTAAAAAACAGATGACGTAATCTGGTTGATTTGGCTTTCAAACGCCAATCTGTCATCAAAAAGTATTCCTAAATTTCTTACCTTTTCTACTGGTGTGGGCAGCACACCCATTTCCTGGGGCTACCAACTTGAAGACCAAAAGGAAGTGTATTTTCCAAACAGTGTCAGAATTGAAACGTAAAAGTGCCATATTACTTGTATTTTACCTAATATTATGTTAGCATTTATATAGCTAATACATTATTATGCATACAGTATGTATACGCAACTAATAAATGCAGAACTTTATATTTGTTAGGTTAGCAATGGTGCCACCATTTTAGCTCTCGAAGACGTCATTTTGTATTATAATCGAAACTGCTACTTGCTCATTTACGAGAAATGGTCCTTGGTGAGTTTCGTTTCTTCAATGTTGAATCTTGCTTATTAACACATGCCTTTCCTATTACATGAAGGCCCTCTCCCACCTGTCGAGTAAGGAGGAAAAGCCAGACGACCTTGGGCAGTAGATAGCGGGTCTTTGTGGGCTTCGCAACCTACATAATGTAATTGTATGTTTGATAGAGTCAGTCCCTTGTCAGCCATCAGAGGAGGCTGGTCAGACTGGACTCCACTGCAGTGTACTTTGAGAATAAACTAGTTTGCATGCCTTCTCTAATGCGTCATCGACTCTTCATTGAATGGAAGGCTAGAGGAGGTCGAGAGTGACCCGGGGGACCCTAGGTGGGGCACTTCCTTCAGTTGGCGCCCGAACAGGGACCCCACCAGGTGACCCATCTCACCCGTAGTCGGGTTGTAGAGGTCGGTGTTGCGTCTGGTCGGATGGGCGGATCAGGATACCCCACACGATCGAGCCTAGTTCTTGCAGCTGCCCCACCTGTCTGATCGGGCGGCTCCTCGTCTAGTGGTCATCTCAGCTGGGGTCCTGAAAAGGCGAAACCCTTGGATCTGCCCGTTTGGTCCGAAAAGTCGGCAGTGGAGAATAATCTTGTTTGACCTGTGTGCACCAGGTGAGTTTATCTTGATCTTTTTTTGGTATGGGCGGCGCCGTCTTGGTTAACTTGGTGGGTCTGTGGACCCTTGTGATACGGAGCATTTTAGAACGTTCTGCCAGGCCACCTGGTATTTCGGTTTGGTCCTGAAAAGGCCTGGAGCTAAAGCCTTTCTTGTTTTGGAGCAATCTGAGGACTGACTTGTCTTGGTGCAGTTTACGGACTGCTTTTGAGAGTTCCTTGTTTGTGCGTGTGCGTTTTTACTGTGTGTGCGTGTGTGTGTGAGTGGGTAGATAGTGAATGTGTCTGATGCTACGGTGTCTTGTTGGAGTAAAATGTGGTGCTTTGGGTGTCGTAGATGCTCTGCGGAGCATCGGCTGGAGGAACAACAACCTGCACCTCCAGAAGGCACTCCAAACTTTGCGATGTATGTGAAGCACGGCATTGGTCCTATTATGTTTCGTACATTGTGGCACAAGTACACGAAGGATGATGCTGAGCTTCAGTGGCCATTGGATGGTACTTTTGACAAACGAAAATTGAATAATTTACAGGACAAATTATTTGCTAGACGAAGTAGACAGTCAATGTTTGATACTTTACAGGTATGGCAAAAGGAAGCTAAACAGAGGCGTATACGGGCCGAGAAGGCGTCTAGGAAGCAAGCAATGCAGACAGTAGTTCAAAAAGCTGTAGTTTATGATGAAGAGCAAGCAGAGAAAAGTCTTGATTGTGCCGGTAGGAAGTTCAGATTACAATGTAATAAGTCTTATGTGGTTAGAGAGGATGAGGATCCTTTTGTGGAGGATGTTGGAAACTCGTCCCCTACCTCCCTATGCCCACAGAGAATATATCCAGCAGTTCCGTTGTCTCAGTCTTCTGATGTTCCTCCACTTTCTTCGAGTCTCCCTGTGAGTTCAACAGCTTCGGCTCCGGTTTTGTCTATCTCCTCTTTGGCTTTACAGACTGCAAGTGCGGTGACTGCAGGCACCCCCACAGCATCTGCTATTTCTGCTTCCGTTTCTCCTCCTTCTCTTACTTCCACTACGCAGCCATTATTGACACTGTCCCCTTTGTCTGTACCTCTTGTGTCCTCCCCAAGTCTTTCACCTGTTGTGTTGAGTAGTGTTGAGACACTAGTGCGAGGGTCAGATGGAGGGAATTGGGTGGCAATACGGGAGCGAATGGAGCAGGTTTTGACGCGATCTAATGTAGGTGAGGAGGAGAAAAGGATAGTTGCAAATCAGGCAGCGCAGTGGGCCCGGAATCCGATTTATAACGTGGAAGATATATGGAGTGTGATGAAAGATTTTGACCTGTTTGTACAGCAGCATGCCCTTCAGCACATGTCGGCTACATTGATTAGTCTGTGGGAACAGTGTATCGGGGGCACAGCCCCTCAAATTATCTATGACATTTGAAATCGTGTATATTCAGCTGGTATGGCCCCTATGGAAGTTCTTGGTAATGTTGGGATGTTACTTAGTTATCGAGAAAGGTTACAGCATCGTACTCCAGCTAGTGTGTCCCAGGATCCTATGAGGGAGGTACACCCTATTTTTCACCCTGAGATTCCAGAGCAGCGGAACCAAAGAAATTATGTGGTCCAACAACGAGTGGCAGCTCATTTTCAGGAGCAGTGGGTTTATACTCCATGGAAGAGGAGTGAGGTATTAGCCCTTAAAAGTCAGTTACCAGATCCAAGGAAAAATCCTACGGCATATTATAAATAGTTGACAGAGGCTGCCTCTTCATCAGTTATGACTCTTGCAGATATAGAGATTTTTTGGGGGCTGTTGGTGCCGGTGGACATATGGAGGCAGGTGCATATGCAGGGCCACAGGGTGGAATTGGGTGGTTCTTGGGATGAGATTAAGGCATGGGACGTGGAGCGAAAGCCCGGTGAGAAACCTAGAGCTGAGATCCTGGCTTTGCCGAGTCGTATCATCACTTATATGCATTCTCTCATTCCACCCAGACGGGTGGATTGGGATGGTTAACGGCGTGTCGTCAAAAGAAAGAAGAGAGTGTATCTGATTTTTTTACTAGGTTTGAAGGGGTTTTCTTGGATTTTAGAGGGCAGGATTTGTCAGTTGAAGGTGGTATTCGTCTGTTTGTTAATAGGTTTGTTACTAATCTGCTTCCGGAGATTGCAGCCCGATTGCAGGCTTCAGAGAGCACTTGAACTACCTCCTCCCCTTCTGTGATATTGAGTATGGCCCAGTATTATGAGCATCGAGAAAATGAAGAGAAGGAAAAGGTGGATAAGAAAAGTAAGGATTTGAAAATGAGGGTGTTGCTGCAGCAAGTTTCAAGAGGGTCCGGAAGGGGACGGGGAAATGGTCCAGTTCAAAGATCACGAGGTGTTGGTAGAGGTGATGCACCCCTAGGGCCAAATCAGTGTGCGTATTGTAAAAAGGAGGGACACTGGCGGAGTGAGTGCCCAGATTTATTACAAAAACTTGCAGTTCCTGGCGGGTGAGGTTCGCGAGAAAGGGCCGTTATGAGGCTGGTCGGGATGGGGTTCAAGCAGGTGCATCCTCAGGGGGTCGTTCTGATCAGAACTATTTTGATGACCCCCGGTGAAGGCAGTACTATCATGATGATTATGATATGGATGACGCTGCAGGGATGTCCTATGGTTAGGACAGCCAAGGACAGGGGAAGGGACCAGTCCAAATTCCTGTAGATCAGCATGGTCCTTATGTCACAGCAGATTTGCATGGTTTAGCACAGACATTTTTGGTGGATACAGGTGCGATGAATAGCTCTGTTTCTCATACGCTGGTCCCCGGGGCAGCCCTGTCTGGCCGTAATAATGTTTCGGTAAGTTTTTCAGGCGTACCGGTCGTGAGCCCCATTTCCAAACCTCTTGCTTTGACTATTGGTCCCTTTACTGTGGACTCTCCATTTTTGTTGACGGCGAATTGTGGTGAAAATGTATTGGGATTGGATTTATTGAAGAAGCTACATGCTACAATTTCTTGTTCCCCAGATGGTGTTTACATGACAATTGGACCTAATGTGGCTAGAGCAAAACAGTGTTTGGCGAAGGATGCCCCGCTTACTGTTGAATTTAAAGATGTGCCGTCCTCATTGTGGGCCACAGGGGATACGGATGTGGGGATGTTACGGATACCACCAGTTTCTATAAAGGTCAAGGAGAATGCTGTGCTCCCTCGTATTCCCCAGTATAAAATATCACAGGCAGGGGAACAGGCTTTGATGCAGATTATACAGGACCTAATCAAATCAGGGGTGGTTGAGGAGACAGTGGCGAATGTTTGCAATAGCCCCATTCTTCCTATTCTTAAAAAGGCACCTTTGGATTCCCCTGATTCACATCCTGATGTTTATTGTTTTGTAGTTGACCTTCGGGAAATAAATAAAATAGTGATTCCTCAGTTTCTGGTGTCAACAGCAGGTCACCTATTTAGGTCACCTGCTGTCGAAGGAGGGTAGGAGGCTAACACCTGAACGAGTTGATGCCATTGTTAATATGCCTGTCCCTGTGACTCAGAGGGATGTGCGTGCTTTCATAGGCATCACCTCATATTGTCGACACTGGATTCCTGCTTATTCTTCATTAATACAGACCTTGCTTCGCTTGGCAACTAAAGATGTGCATGAACCTTTGCCTTGGACGCATGAATGCCAGCATGCTTTTGAGCAATTAAAAGTTGCGCTTTGCTCTGCACCTGTGCTTGGTACGCCTGACTATAAAAAGCCTTTCGTGCTGTATGTACACGAAACGGCTGGGTGTGCGCTTTCGGTGTTAACACAAGCCTTTGGAGGTAAGCAGAGGCCGTGCGCATATTTTTCTGCTACGCTTGACCCTGTCACCAGAGCTCTCCCGAGTTGTTTAAGAGCCGCCGCGGCTGCGGCGATCTCTATACAACAGTCGGCAGGGCTCATCCTCAATCATGATCTCACAGTAATGGTACCTCATGCTGTGGATGTACTTTTAAACAAGACAAAGATGCAGCATCTCACCAGTGCTTGTCTGACTGGTTACGAATTAACTTTGTTTGCACCTCATATTACTATCAAAAGATGTGCCATTCTGAACCCAGCCACATTACTACCCCTCCCTTCGGAAGATGAGGACACAGATGTCCATGATTGCTTGTTCCGCATTGAAGAAGAGATAAAGGGACGGGTAGACTTGACTGAAGTTCCCTTATCTGACCCGCAAGGGGAACTATATGTCGATGGCTCTTGTTTCAAATTGTCAGATGGCACCACTACAGCAGCGTATGCTATTACTACGCTGCGCACTGTAGTTGAGACCTTACGCATTCCTTACCAATCTGCCCAAGCTGCGGAGTTGATAGCTCTTTTGCGAGCATGTGAACTAAGTGAAGGACTGACTGTCAATATACTGACAGCCAAGTATGCCTTCGGGGTGGCCCTTAATTTTGGACCCCTCTGGGCAGAGAGAGGATTCTTAACATCACATGGAACTAAGATGCAAAATGGTCCGCTGATAGAAAGGCTTTTGACAGCTTTGACCCTTCCCAAACGATTGGAAATAGTAAAGTGTAGTGCCCATAAAGCAATCACTGATGATGTAGGAAAAAGGGAATGCCTTTGCAGATCAAACAGCAAAAGAGACAGCTAGATCGAAAATGACAAAAATGTTTGTGGCAGGACCTGCTAGGTGGGTACCAGATGTTACCATGTTTGAGAATACACTGGACAGTGTCAAGGAAATACAGTCAGAGGCGACAGTAGAGGAGTTGGCAGTGTGGCAGGAACATAAGGGGCGTTTAGCTGAGGATGGGTGCTGGACTGATAAGATTGAGAAGCAGAGGTGGATGCTACCTGATGCATATGTTTTTCCTGTAGTTACAATGGCTCATGGTACGATCCATATTAGTGCGAAAGGAATTTGCAAGCTATTGGATCCTGTGTGGCAAAATGACAATATTTTGAAAGTTGCTGTACATTTAGTGAGGTATTGTATGATATGTCTGAAGCATAATCCTGGAAAGGGTACCCCTACACCGTCTGGTAATTTTGCACCACCTTCTCTCCCTTTCGAGGTGCTCCAAATGGATTACATCGAGATGCAGCGAGTTAATAATCTGAAATACGTATTAGTGGTGGTTTGTGCATTTAGTAAATGGATTGAGGCTTACCGAACAAAAGAGAATACAGCCATGGCGACGGCGAAAGCTCTTATAAAGGAGTTCTTCCCGCGCTACAGTTTGCCCCGTTTGATTTGGAGTGACAATGGCAGCCACTTCAATGCCAAATTGATTCAATTGGTATGTGAAGGTTTGCACATCAAACAAAAAATCCATGCAGCAAATCATCCTAAGTCAGCGGGTTTAGTTGAAAAGTACAATGGTACTCTCAAGCTAAAGATGGCAAAGATTAAGGAAAGTACTGAGCTCCAATGGCCAGATGCATTACCCCTTGCCCTATTGTCCACCAGAATGACAGCCCATTCTAGAACAGGATTATCGCCATATGAGGTGGTCTTTGGCCGCCCTGCAAATGTGTGGGGTGTCCCAAGGCCGAGAAAATATTCGGAGATAGACTATCCTCTGTTAGTCGATTATTTATATGATCTCACTAAAAGTTTGCGTTCTATTCTTCAACAGATAAACGAGGTGTTGCCTCCAGTACCAGAGGGACCAGGGCATGCCATACAGCCTGGAGATTTTGTTCTTGTGAAGAGCTTTCAGAGAAAGGACTATTTGGAGGCCCGGTGGAGAGGACCCTATTTGGTCTTCATTGCAACAAGGACAGCAGTATGAGTGGACGGCCGGAAACACTGGATCCATACTTCTCATTGCCGGCGTATCCCTCTCCCTCTCCCCCTCCCCTATGATCGCTGGGTGCAGGAGGGGATAGGGGACCACGAAACTGAGAAAGTCCCGAGATTTGTGCCCTTTTAGGACGCCCGGCTGACTTGTGTGCAAACGGAAGAAGAGAATGAGGCGATGCTGAATGAAGCTGTCCCCCCAGAAATTAAGGCTGCACAGGTTCCCTCTTCATCTGATAAACAGTAACCTGAGCCTCGTTCTCCGACACTCCCTGAATTCCAAATTCTTTTGCAAGATGAGACAGTGCCTGGAGTAGAAAGGTACCATTTGCGTCCTCGACAGAAGGGTAATGCACCAAAAGAGAAGTGAGTGTAGCAGGGATGGACTTTGTGGATAAGATTAGTAGAATGCCCCTTTGTTTCTGTTTTTATCATTAGGTTAGGGATTGGACAATTGGTGCACTGCCTGAGACACAGGACAGGATAAGCTGAGGGGGTTTTTCCTTGGAGGGAAAGCGCCCTATCCTGAGGATCGTGAACATTTGCTGAATGAGCCGCAACAGTGTGGCTCCACCGTACAGTCAGTGCTCAATAGCACCATCGAGGATTGAACCATAGAAGCCTGCCAGGGAGGCTTGTAACCGACCCTGATCTTTTTTTATCATTTTTTACTTTTTCTTTTTTGTGTGTCCTTTGCACCGTTGGTTCCATTATAAAACGTCTCTTTCTCTGGTGTTTTCATTTGTAGCTCTATAAGCAAAATGTATCTTTTTGGTCGACCTCATGTAGAAGATGAACAGTTATTTGCTGCCCTGAGACCGGGGCAAATTGGTTTTGAATGGTTCCTCAATAGAAAAAAGTTCTGGGCTGTAGTTATATTGCTGTTTTTCTTGCTGGGAGGGGGGCTGTTCTGGAAATTGGAGTGTTTTCCTGAAGCCACCACGTCATGTGTTTTATATCATGCAGTTTCCTCCGATCGCAATAGGCGATCAATGCACGGTAATGTTTTTTTAGATACACATAGGAAATTCTTTGGAGATAATACAGCATGTTACCCCACTGATTCAGTCACAAGTCTATGGACCGCTTATCAATTATCTTTGGTTAATTATACATATGTTCGTCCTCCCCATTTTGTAGAAGTAAAAGGTGAATTCGGCCTAGGATATCTTGGACCTTGTTTATATTATAGAAAGCCGAGAGGGACAGGGTTACCCTGGGTGCATGCCCGATATGTATTGTGGTGATCTGTACCTAGCCAAGAGAAATATCACCCTGACAGGTTGGCACTACCAAGATCTGACTGTCACTCAAGAAGCAGGTATTTATCCGGCGTGTTACCCTGTGATAAATAGTACGGATGCTTATTTGTATCTCAATTGTTCTGGAGAGATAGTGTACAAAAATGTAATGCGCTTAGGGAGAAAAGACGATCCTAATATGAAGGGGATCAATACTAGATATGCTCCACTAGATTATCAGGGTCCACTTTATGCACATCCAGGTTTTTATCTTCTGTCAAATGGTACATATACTAATATGTACAATGGTACGGAGGACGTGGCCTTGGGAATGGTATTGCCTCTTGGGGTGCCTTGTAAATATAGCAAGCCAAACATAAGATGGTTAAAAAGAACATTGACTAAGGAATTTTGTAAGGGCGTCACTGATTTGGAAGTAAATAATTACAGCAATGGTATTACTTTTGGATATATCCTCTCTTCTATCATTACCTTTGGTGGTACTGCCATGGCCAGGGGTGAGCGAGCCAGAGAGTATTTTGGGTGTAAATTACAAATTTTATCCAATTCTACAGTGGCAGCTTTACGGCACATTACTACCCAATTGGAAAGTATGTGCATATACTCCGAACAAACAAGATATGCAGTTGACTTTATTTTAGCTAAGAATGGTGGAGCATGCGCAGTGATAGGAGAGCAATGTGTAGTTGGTATTACAAATATGGAAAAGAATATCACTAAGCATATATTAGATATTTTGGAAAATGTTCAGGGAATGGAGAGTGGCAATTGAAGCTGGTTATTATTTGGTGGTTGGGGCTGGATCCTAGAGAAGGTGATATACTTCATTGTTTTACTGATATGTTGCTGTATTTTAATTCAGTGTCTTCCCCTGTGCTGCTCATACTGTACTACTTATTTGTCCCCCAAGAGAATTTCAATTCATGATACTAATGCGAAGATCATGCTCCAACAGGAGATCGATAATATGCTGCAGATTGATGAAGGAGTTTTTGGGTCAACCACATCTCTTGCAGGGTCTATCCCTGAAGTTCCCTGTGTTGATAATAAATAGTGTTTTTTCCTTACTATGTTTGCTTATGCATATACCTGAATATATATATATATATATATATATATATATATATATATATATATATATATATATATATATATATATATATATATATATATGGCGGCGGTGCAGGGGATTCAATAAACACATTGCACCGATATATTGGGTTCGCTTCGTCTTTTTGCTTACAAGGCACGGATAAGAGACGATTTGCTGACATATATATATATATATATATATATATATATATATATATATATATATATATATATATATATATATATATATATGATAGGAAAGTTTTTCGGCATACCAGCTCCACTCCAGGCGAGGTCGGTGCGAGATCCGGGTGTCGGATCCCGGCCGTCAATTGTTGAAATTTCGCAAGCGCTTGTCACCGCGCGAAAGAAGACTCGCACTCCAGGGATCGTGTTAACAAAATTAGTGTTATTGGCGACGCGTTTCGACCAGAACGGTCTTTTTCACAAGCCAACTTGCATCTAGAAAAACCACCATTTAAAGTACATTTGTGCTAAACATCAAAAACGGACCACAATTGGCTTCTTCCTGGATAGACATGGAAAAAAGACTTTGCAAATCCTTTACAAAATATAACAGTAAAGAAAATACTTCATTTCGTCATGATTGATTTTGAGTTGCAAATTAGAAAGCATGATTTATAAAATAAGATTATTTATTTTGACAGTGCAAAACAGTTCATTGTTGAATTCATAGCTAACTTCCAATATGACGCTCATTGGTTAATAATGGGAGTTTAACAACATTACAAGCGAACCTCACTGGTTTTGCTCGATCACCCCCAGATTTTTAGATTTTTCCCTGGTTTGGTCAAGGCCAAGTGGCCCAATCCAGCAGACATTAATTAACTATCTTCACCACATACATCTCCAGGTGCCCCTGGTACTGGTCCTTATTACCGTTGAAACATCGATCAGTTCTGTCACTGAAGCGATGAGACGATCTAAGTGCATCCCACAAAATCTACCTAACATGGAACCAACATATAACCCTCAAAAGACTAACAGGGGGAAAACTTAAAAGACTAAAGACAATGTGGTGGGTGGGGTGAAGAGTGCAACTGAAATTACACAAACAACAAGGAAAAAGACAAAGGGAAAAACAGGTTTATCTGGGCCCCAGCACCCTTGTTTGCAACAAGGTTCATGTATATTTATAGTACCCATGTGGGCCTTTTCGTCACAAAGGATATGGTTATCAAGTGAGTGGAAAGGGGTGTAGAGGTAGTGTATGATGTAGTCTAGGGTAAGTGTGGGACTGGGCAGCGTGCACCGGAGGGAGCGCACAGCTTGGACTTAACAGTCGCTGGCTACAGGCAGCAGTCCTCATACGTAATATTATTCTGATTGAGTTCTGGCAGGAGCACCGCGCTCCTTAAACGTGGATGAGCGCGGCAGGGAGACACTTGTGTAGGTTCATAAAATACAACAAAAATGAACAAAGGGAAACAGGCTGGTACCGTAGCAGTGGAAACAGACCCGAGGAATAAGCGAGCAGGGAGACCAGATGCAGCACGGTCACTGTTCTGTGAGACGGATGGGGACAATGATGTGGGTAGTCAGGAACCGGGATCTTCAACTGGACAGACATCGAGAAGTTTGAAACAATTATTGTTTCAATATGAGAAACTACAGAAAAAGAAATAAACAGATGGTGGGAAGTGTCATCATTGGACAACTATATCGAGGTGGGCAGGGTCCCGAGGGGACTGCGCATTTTAATCACACCTACCTATCAGAACCCCCACCCCAAGCTACTGGAAGAGTGGTCCAGTCTGATGGCGGCTACTTGTAAGAATATGTTGGGACTCCTGTCAAAATATGCGGCACTTGAATTGGAATCAACTATAAAAGAAATTGACAAACTCAAGAAAGAACTTGATAATCATACTGCACAGGATGAGATCAGAGCAGCACTTGAACTGATGGAGCGGAGGCTCGACAAATATGAGGATGAAATCAAACAAAAAAAGAAGAGGAAATTCTTGCGGGACAAACAAGACTATGCAACTGGCAGAATCCTGACCTTCGGAAGAAGATATGATGGAGCAATCAAACAATTTAAACAAATGAGTGCACTTAGACAACAGAAAGTGGCCACATCGGAGTCCGGCTCTGAGAATTATTCTGACCTGGAGGATCAAATAGATGTCCTTGGAAAAGACCCCTTAACCTTCAGGCCTCTTGAGGAATATCGGTTTTTACAAACGAACATGACTTTGAGAGCGAGACCACCGGAAGGAGGAAGAGGAAGAGGAAAAGGAAGAGGCGCAAGCACAAGAGGAGGCAAACAAGGAGGGGAGGACACAAACAAAAATTCAAAGGACACACTGCCGTATGGGAGAACAACGTGGCAATCGAAGCAGAAATGATAGGTGAGCAGAATTTAACAGTTGTGAGTCTGTCATCACATGAATTGACTGTGGCAGAAAAATCCTTACTGGAACTGGGTCTCACTTTCTGCCCCACGGCAAACTTTGATTACAGCAGGACTAGAATTGATATGTTTTTATTTGTCCGCAAATTGAAACTTATGAAAATGTTTATGCAAAAGAAGAAACGTATTTCTGATGACAGTGCTGGGTTTGAAAACAATGCAGCACAAATATCTGAGCTCTTATGTTTGAGTGACATAGAAGGCCTTGCGTGTCTGGCAGAGCTAGGAGGAGAATTGAATGAGTGGTCGAGTGAGCGTGATCTCCTTGAACAGATAGGACTAGCAACCGGGGGTGCCTCACCCACGAATTTTAGACCTAAATCCACATTCAACCCGAACGTACCGCACGACAGTTTAGACACGTTTCATGAGGTGGTAACTCAAGACCTCATGCGCATCTGGAATAAAAGTAAAAACAGACACGCACATAATTTGACCCCTGACCAGAGGCTGGCGCTAGGGACTCTTAATAGTGACCCCAGCTTTGTGATCAAACCATCCGACAAAGGAGGGAACGTGGTCCTGTGGGACATCAACCTGTATAAACAAGAGGCTAACAGACAATTGATTCTTTCTGGTAACTACACTAGGTCAAGTAAAGAATCATATGACGAGGCAACAAATGCATACTACATCAAAATTGGGCAGTGGAAACATCGAGGACTTTTAGGAGAAGATGAATATAAATTCCTCTATACGAAACATCCTACGGCTCCATGTTTTTACATGCTGACTAAAGTCCACAAAGACGGTACCAACCCACCTGGCAGACCCATTGTGTCTGCCAATGGTAGTCCCCTAGAGAATACATCCATCTTTTTAGACACTTTTCTTTTTCCATATGTCCTCAGCCTTCCATCATACTGCAGGGACAGTACTGATTTTATCAATAAAATTGAGGGAATCACTTGGCAGGAAAACTACTGGCTGGTAACGATTGATGTGATATCTTTGTATACCTGTATAAGGCATGTGGATGGAGTGAATGCTTGTAAACATTTTTTTAGAGACAGATCTATATTTTTGTATGAACAAACCCACATGTTGATTGATATGTTGACATTCTGTCTTGAGAACAATTTCTTTTTATTTGAGGACAAATGGTTTAAACAAGAGGTCGGGACCGCCATGGGAAGCTGCTTTGCACCTAGTTATGCCTGCATGCTGATGGGGTGGTGGGAAGAACAACAGGTGCTTGCCGGTACTTGAGCTCCGTACTTGACGGGCTTTAAACTTGATTTTTTAATACTTGATTTTTAACATTTGTGTGTATCCTTGTTTTTACTCGAAGCGCTTCTCACCTGCCCCTCTCCTGATCTGTCCTGCTTCTCCTTCCCTGCGCACTCGCACTTGGTCTAGAGACCCGGAGGACGTCAGCTGCTGCACAGCAGGGCTGATTAGTGGGGTGGAGCCAGGGGTCACGGGGGCATATTAACGCACGCTGGAGCGGACGTGCGCAGCGGGCGCACCGCAGGCGCGCCAAAGGCGCACCTAAGGCAAGCCCGTCTGCGCCCGTCTGCGCCCGTCCGCGCCCGTCCGCGCCCTAACGGGTCCAGGGGCCAGGACCCCTGGCCAGTTACAGATCTATACCATCAATGAACTTAGATCCCTCAAAAAACTACACTGCCCCTTGTCACCCGAGATAGCGAGTGCACTCAGGAGAGAAGGACTTCTGGTCTCACAGAGGGGAGAAACTCCCTGCCCTCACCAGGCTAACACTCCCGGTCATATGACCACTAGCGGAAATGATAGCCTGAAACTCTCGGTCCTAAATACACGGTCATTACAGAAACACGCCACTGAGATCCTCATGCTCCTACAGGATGAGGCCCCTGACATCCTAGCCCTGACCGAAACCTGGCTGGACGATGACTCTGGCCCCACCCTGCGGGCTGCACTACCAGACAACTATGATGCCTTCTGGCATAACAGGCCGGCGGGAAAAAGAGGTGTGGGGGTGGCAGTACAAACTCCTGACCATCGAAAAGGTGTCTGGGGAATCCCTTGAAGATGCAGACACCCTCACTCTCAAGGTCTGCCACCACTCATCCAGTACAATCATCACCATTGTATATCGTCCACCCAAATGCCCCCCACATTTTATAAACCTTATGACTGAATGTGTCGCCAACCTCCGCTCTCGCTTCCAACAACTCCTGGTGGTAAGAGATTTTAACTTCCACTGGGACCATCAACCCAGAGAAGCCCAGGCCCGCCAGTTGGAGGAGATGTTTACCAATCTGGGCCTCACCCAGCTAGTAACTACCTCCACACATGAGAGTGGACATACCCTAGACCTGGTATGGTCGACCACCCCGCATACTACACTAAAGGACATCACCCCATGCGCATGGTCGGACCACTATTGTACTAATCTGACCCTCCCTCTTACTAAACGCAATCCCCGACCCCCTCCGGACTGGAAATACGTCCGTAGCTGGTCCAAAATTGAGGCCCCTACATTAATAAGCGCCCTCCGGGATTGCCCTCGGAAAAAGCCTGACACAATAGATATTGATGGATGGTCCGAAACTGTTTCCAGTCGGCTTCTTTCTGCCATCAATAAAATTGCCCCTGAAAGGAAAATAAAAACTAGCAACAAAGGCAAAGGCGCCCCATGGTTTACGGAAGAACTCAGAGCCCTGAAACGTACGCTCCGCCACTACGAACTTCAGTGGCGCAAACACTATGAGCCTCAGGCACTTGTAGAGTATAGAGCTAAAATTGCTTCCTATAAAAAGGCGCTCCTCTGCAGGAAGGCGGACTACTATGAAAACAGGATCCTAGTAGCAACCAACAAACAAAAAGAAACGTTCAAAATCCTGAAAGAACTCAGTCAAAAACAATCACTGCCGCCTTCATCTAACCAAGAACAATGTAATCAATTTTTAACGTATTTTTCTAATAAAATACGGGACATCTTGACTGAGATCGACAACTCCCCATTTAAGCAAACCCCCGTGGTAATGACAGGTATACAGAGAAAGCAAGCAGAAATGCTCACTTCCTTCCATAACATCAACTTGGAAACCCTCCGACGTTTTGCCTTAAAAATTAAATCAGGCTCCCCAGCTGACCCCTGCCCCCCTAGGATTTTTAATCTAGCCCTCCCAGAAATTGAGGAAGAAGTCCTTGCTCTGCTAAACCTCTCACTGGAGACTGGGAAGGTACCAAGCTATTTTAAGGAAGCTAGAATCACTCCCTTGCTTAAAAAGACTGATGCCGATCCTTCCAATATGAAAAACTTCAGACCCATCTCCCAACTCCCATTTCTTGCCAAAATTCTAGAGCAACATGTCCTGCAAAACTTAGCTAAGTTCACGGAGGATAACAATATTCTGGAGGACAGGCAGGCTGGTTTTCGCGCCCACCATAGCACGGAACTGGTGATGCTATTGGTGCTTGACGACCTCCGAAGAACCACCGATAATAAAAAGCCCTGTGTCCTAATCCTCCTTGACCTGTCGGCAGCGTTCAACACGGTCAACCATGTCCTTCTCCTAGAAAGACTTAGAGCATTTGGGATCCGGGGACCTGCTATACAATGGATCACCTCATTTCTGACGAACCGCTCCCAAAGAATCCAGATGGGTGACTGGGTGTCAGAGAGGGGGCCCGTTCCCTGCGGAGTCCCACAAGGGTCGGCCCTGTCACCCCTCCTGTTTAACATCTATCTCAGTCCTTTAATCAATACCCTCTCAGCCATGGAGTGCCAAGTCTTCAATTATGCAGACGACACCCAAATTATTCTGCAAATTGAAAAGACCCCCCAAGCTTATTCTCGGGTGAAAGATGTCCTACGCTTCACGGTCAACTGGATGTCAGTCAACGCACTAAAGATTAACCCAGACAAAACTGAGGTTCTGGCCATGACCGATGCCGATAACCCATGGAATTCCCTCTACTGGCCGCAGGAGCTGGGCGCAGTTCCTGCTCCAGTCCCAGTGGTAAAAAGCCTGGGAATTAGAGTAGATGCCAAACTCTCCTTGGCTAACCAAGTTTCCACTGTGTTTGGAACCTGTGTGGGCCTACTCAGGCTTCTTAGGAAACTTTCCCCGATCCTCTCCTTCTCGACCATGAGAACAGTAGTGACTGCCATGATCCTGTCCCGCCTCGACTATGGCAATTCGCTCTACATCGGACTGCCAGACTCTCTAGTTGGCAGACTATAGATAGTCATGAACGACGCGGCAAGACTTATTTTTAAAGTTCCCAGACACACACGGGCATCCCCCCTTCTGCAAAGCCTCCACTGGTTGCCCTTAAAACAGAGGACCAAATTCAAGGGCCTCTGCATTGTGCACAAAGCTATTTATGGACAAGCTCCCGCCTACATTAAGCAACGCCTTGAGAAATACGCCCCTTGCCGCTCGCTAAGATCATCCACGATGGACCTACTAAATTGCCCACGCTTCAATTATGCTACCAAGGGAGGTTGATCCTTCTCCGTCATCCTACCCACACTCTGGAATAAGCTGCCTAGCCAGCTCCGCGCAGAAAGCAGTCTTCTCCCTTTCAGAAAAAAACTGAAAACCTTTCTCTTTACAGAAGCTTGGGCTTACTGACTTCACTCGCCTGGGTCCGACGACATTCTTCGTATAGCGCTTAGAGACCTTCCGGTATTAAGCGCTCTACAAATCCAAATTAACATAACATAACATAACATAACATAATGTAGAAGCACAAGTAGTTCGGGAAACCCTTAAAAAACACTGGCATATAGTTAAAAATGACTCAGTAGTTGGAACACTAGTCGTAATCAGCCAAAGGTGACATACAGGAAAGCACGATCCCTTAAGGACATGCTGGTTAAAAGCTATATGGGGGCAACTAAACAACAAACATGGATACAGCAGCAGAAGGGTTTTTTCAAATGTGGCAAATGCAAGGCCTGCAAGACTAGCAAGAACAGGAAAAACTATCCACTACCCACGGGGAAAACAGGGGACATAGGAAAATTCATAAATTGCAACAGTGACTTTTGTGTTTATGCCATAGTATGTCCTTGTATGAAAATGTACATAGGGAGTACCATCTTCCCTGTGAAGAAACGTATTCTGGAGCATGCTCGTGCAATAAGGAATTGTGATTTGAGTTACTCTACTGCTCGACATTGGCTAAAATACCATAATAAGGATGTTAATAGCTTGTCTTTTTTTGGTATTGACAGGGTGGCAGCAAACCCCAGAGGGGGTAATCGTGAAAAACAACTGAGGATTTTGGAGTCCAAGTATATCATACTCCTCGAGACTAAGAGCCCTTTTGGGCTGAACGAAGATGAGAAACTTTTCGTCCACATCGGATGAGTACCCCATTTGACCTGTTGACATTTACTGCCTTTCAGTGTGATCCATGATTTCTCTGTTTGTTCTGTGTTGAGGCGGAGGGCTCTCCACCTTGACACAGGCTTTGCAGGCTGAAAAACTTCACATGAAGCAGAACCTATCACCACGCCTGCATCAGGGTATTTTACCCTAGACTACATCATACACTACCTCTACACCCCTTTCCACTCACTTGATAACCATATCCTTTGTGACGAAAAGGCCCACATGGGTACTATAAATATACATGACCCTTGTTGCAAACAAGGGTGCTGTGGCCCAGATAAACCTGTTTTTCCCTTTGTCTTTTTCCTTGTTGTTTGTGTAATTTCAGTTGCACTCTTCACCCCACCCACCACATTGTCTTTAGTCTTTTAAGTTTTTCCCCTGTTAGTCTTTTGAGGGCTATATGTTGGTTCCATGTTAGGTAGATTTTGTGGGATGCACTTAGATCGTCTCATCGCTTCAGTGACAGAACTGATCGATGTTTCAACGGTAATAAGGACCAGTACCAGGGGCACCTGGAGATGTATGTGGTGAAGATAGTTAATTAATGTCTGCTGGATTGGGCCACTTGGCCTTGACCAAACCAGGGAAAAATCTAAAAATCTGGGGGTGATCGAGCAAAACCAGTGAGGTTCGCTTGTAATGTTGTTAAACTCCCATTATTAACCAATGAGCGTCATATTGGAAGTTAGCTATGAATTCAACAATGAACTGTTTTGCACTGTCAAAATAACTCATCTTATTTTATAAATTATGCTTTCTAATTTGCAACTCAAAATCAATCATAACGAAATAAAGTATTTTCTTTACTGTTATATTTTGTAAAGGATATGCAAAGTCTTTTTTCCATGTCTATCCAGGAAGAAGCCGATTGTGGTCCGTTTTTGATGTTTAGCACAAATGCACTTTAAATGGTGGATTTTCTAGATGCAAGTTGGCTTGTGAAAAAGATCGTTCAGGTCGAAACGCGTCGCCAATAACACTAATTTTGTTAACACGATCCCTGGAGTGCGAGTCTTCTTTCGCGCGGCTACAAGCGATTGCGAAATTTAAACAATATATATATATATATATATATACGTTTTTAACATATTATTACCTCTTCGTTTTCTATAATTCCTCTATTTTTAGAATTGTAAAGACCCTTACCTGATAGCAAAAATAAAGCTACACGTTTTAGCTATAGAAATGCTAAAAGGATGGTCTGTTAGAATTGAAACGTAAAAGTGCCATATTACTCGTATTTTACCTAATGTTATATTAGCATTTATATAGCTAATACATTATTATGCATACAGTATGTATACCCAACTAATAAATGCAGAACTTTATATTTGTTAGGTTAGCAATGGTGCCACCATTTTAGCACTCGAAGACGCCATTTTGTATTATAATCGAAACTGTTACTTGCTCATTTACAAGAAATGGTCCTTGGTGAGTTTCGTTTCTTCAATGTTGAATCTTGCTTATTAACGTATGCCTTTCCTATTGCATGAAGGCCCTCTCCCACCTGTCTAGTAGGAAGGATAAGCCAGATGACCTTGGGCAGTAGATAGCTTGTGCCAGGCTGTGGAATCGAAACTTGTGCTCTGTACCCCTATTGTATTACAGCAGCTACCAGTATTTTTCCATGGTAGGCGGAGTCTTTGTGGGCTTTGCAACCTACATAATGTAATTGTATGTTTGATAGAGTCAGTCCCTCGTCAGCCATCATAGGAGGCTGGTCAGACTGGACTCCACTGCAGTGTACTTTGAGAATAAACTAGTTTGCTTGCCTTCTCTACTGCGTCATCGACTCTTCATTGAATTGAAGGCTACAGGAGGTCGAGAGTGACCCGGGTGACCCTAGTTGGGTCACTTCCTTCAACAGGAGAACCTCAGTTTTTCCTGAGTTTAGTTTCAGACAATAACTATTCAACCAGTTTCCTATATGTCTCATACAATCGTGGAATTTGACAGCAGTGTGGTCCAGATTGCCTGAAACCGAGACCACAATCTTGGTGTCATCAGCGTAGGATATCATTTTATAAGTTTAGCTAGTGGTATGACATATAAGTTAAAAATGGTGGGGCTTAAGAAAGATCCCTGTGGCACTCCACGTGGGAGAACAAAAGGGTTGGATACAAATGTGTCTAGGGCTACACTTTGTTCCCATTTTGACACAAAAGATTTTAGAAGGGCTAAGGCCGTTCCCCTAATTCCTAATGAATAGAGACAGTTGACGCAAAGATTATGATTGACCGTGTCAAACACCACCAAGAGGTCTATCAGGATCAATGCATCATTTTCTCCTCTGTCAAGGGAAGATTTTATGTTCTCTGATGCCACAATCAAGGCAGATTCTGTCCTGTGTTGGCTTCCAAAACCAAACTGAGTTGGATCTAATAGATTGCATTTAAAAAATAAGCCAACTCTTGGTTAATGGCTTTCTCTAATATTTTGGCCAGAAAAGGCAGCCCAGATATAGGCCGATAGTTGCTCTGCTCTGTGGAGGGGAGGATGGATGCTTTTTTCCAAGCCTTTGGAAAATAGCCTGAGTTGAACAAGTCGTTAAAGATGTCAGCCCAGTAAGCCAAAATTGTTTGTGCAACCTGTTGAAGAATTTTCAGAGGACATGGGTCATTTGGCGAGCCAAACTTCGTGGACTTAATCAGTCTGAGCACCTGATCCATTGCCCGCAGTGAAAAGGAGGTCAACGTTTCTGAATTGACTGATGGAGATGTCTCATCAGAGGAGCAAATAGCCGATGCAGATATGACAGTGAAAACTGCATAAACATCTTCAATTTTAGCCTGAAAAAAAGTGGCTAGTGTGTTACAAAAGATTGGTTAAAATTTGAATTTTTATTTTCAAGGACATTTTCAAGTTGTTTAACTGTCTTGAAAAGCTCTTTAGAAGAGTCTTTGGCAGTTTCAATTTTATTTGTGAAATAAGAAGATTTGCTTTCTAATATCATGGCTTTATATTCTCTTATGGATTTTTTATGAGTCTCTTTGACTGGCATTATAACTTTGTCTCCATTTATGTTCTTGCTTATGGCATAACTGCTTTCCAGTTTTAAGTTTGTCTGAGAACTAGGGTTCAGAGAGGGTAACTCTATGATTTGCACATTCTTTCTCAGGCACTAACTGATTTACTGCTCCACCTAACCAGGAATGATGGTCAGAGACAGCCTGGTCCAGATCTGTGGCATAAGTTGGTTTTGTCTTAGAAGTACCAAGTCCAATGTCTCAGATTCTAATTTGTGCAATATACGCAACGTTGTAGTCGAGTGGGGGCAGTTAATTAAAGATGCATTATCTGTTAAGAGTTATATCGAACATTACTGCCAAGTGGCTGGACCAAGTCAGCAGCAATACTTTCCTAAATTGTAGGGAGGGATTGTCGGAAAAGATTCCATCTAGTATGTGGCCTGCCACATAAGTTGGAACATTTACTATTTGATCAAGAAGAGATGGGCATGGTACCTATTAGGGATTCAGAATCTTTGTCCAGCCGATTCTTCAAATGAAAATTGAAGTCCCCTAGAACCTTATAACTCATGGTACTAAATCTGGATTCTAGCTCAGGGCTAAGTATATGGGTAAAAGTGGACCTAGGGCCCAGGGGGCAATAAATAAGTAACCCACTAAAGGTATTCTTTGGGTTGAGTTCAATCTTAAAAGAAAGGGCTTCATATTCTGCAATGGACAAGTTGATCTAGAAGGTGGCTGTGAATCTGCTTTGATAAACAGTACATTTTATGGTGTCCAGATTCACCGGACATTTTTCCTACCAGAGGTTTTGAAGTTTAATAGTTTCTTCCTTGTGTATTTTCTCCTAATGGTAGTGTGGGGGGGGGGCAAACAGGGGGCTGGTGCTGGGCACTGTCTGGGCACAGATGGGCGCAGGTGGGCGCGGACGGGCTTGCCTTAGGCACGCCTGCTGCACAGACGTGCTGTGCCGGTAGCTATGTAGGTCGGCATCAAGGGGGGCGTGTCAGGGGGCGTGATGACGAAGCACTTCTCAGCGCAATCTAAATCATGTGAGGGGTAATAAAAAGCAAACGAGGGTCAAGAAACCTCTCGTGTACCACCACAAGCTTCCGTGTGGGGTAGACACTACTTTCAAATAAGGATTAACTAAATGAAAAGGAATGAAACTATGAGCGCATAAACCAATCAAACAGTTTTAAAAGGCACAAAGCCCTTTGCATATGGCACTGATGAGGCAGTGCAGGTTCCAGGTACCTCCTGAAAACCACATGCAAGTGCGTTACAAGGAAATAAAATCATCACACTACCTTCATTTAAGGCTGCACAGACACCATGTAGGCCAGCATCAAGGGGGGCGTGACAACACAGCTCTTCTCAGTGCAATCTAAATCATGTGAGGGGAATTAAAAACCAAACAGGAATCCAGCAACCCCTCGTGTACTATTGTTTGATCCACTGCGGGGTAGACATAACTGGCAAATAAAGATTAACTTAATGAAAAGGAAGAAAACTGCAAATTCACCAACAAATCAAAAAGCTTTAAAAGACACAAAGCCCTCTGTATATGCCATTGATGAGGCAGTACAGGAGCATGACACCTCCTGAAAACCACACGCTAGTGTGTTACAAGGAAACTCCACCATACTCCAACCCACCCAATTCTAATCCAACCTGTTCCACTTCAGTGCAATCCAATCCACCCTATCCCACTCCAAGCCAATCCACCCCACTCCATTCCAATCAACCACACTCCAATCCAATACAATCCACCCCATTCGAATCTAACTCATCCCACTACAATCCATCAAATTCCAATCCAACCCACCTCACTCCAAATCAATCCACCCCACTCCAATCCAATCCCCCAACTCCAATTCACAACACTCTAATGCAATCCACCGGACTTCAACCCACCCCATTCCAATCTATTACGCAATTCCAGTCCATCCCACCCCAAACCAATCCACACCAGTTCAATCCAGTCCACCCACTCCAATCCACCCCATTCCAATCCAGTCCACCCCACTGCAATCCACCCCACTACAATCCACATGAGGCAATCCACTGAGTCCAATCACCCCACTCCAGTCCAATCCACCCCTCTCCAGTCCAATCCACTCCACCCCAACCCACCCCACCCCATTCCAATCCAATCTACCCAGGCCAATCCAACCCACTCCAATCCACCCTACCCCAACCCAATCCAATACACCCCATCCCAATCTACTCCACCCCAACCTAATCCAATCCACCCCACCCTAGTTCAATCCAACCCAATCCTTCCAATCCACCCACCCTACTCCAGTCACCTCTAATTCCATCACTCCAATCCACCCCACTCCCATCCAGTCCACCCCACTCCAGTCCAGTCCAATCCATCCCACCCCACCCCAATCCAAAACAATGCAACCCACTCCAATCCAATCCATGTCACTCCAATCCAATCCATCCCAACCCACTTCACTCCAATCCAATCTACCCCACTTCACCCCACTCCAATTTACTACACTCCAAACCACTCGTCTCCAATCCACTCCACCCTAGTCCATCCATTCCAACCCATCCACCACAATCCAATCTAATCCACCCTCCCAACGTTCTGTCCACCCCACCCCAATCCACCACACTCACTCCACTCCAATCCTCCTCATTCAATCCACTTCACTCCAATCCACCCCACTCCAACTCAATACACCCCACTCTACTCCAGTCCACACTCCAGCCTATCCCACTCTACTCCAATCTACCCCACTCTACTCAATCCATCCCACCCCACCCCACTCTACTCCAATCCAACCCACTACCCCAATCCACTCCAACTCACTCCACCCTATTCCACGCTACTCTAAGACACTACGCTCATCAACACTCTTTACCACTGAACTCAACTCCCCTATAATCCACTCTATGACACTATACTCTCCCTGCTCCACTCTATGACACTCTCTGCTCCAACAAATCCTCTCTACAGCATTATACCCCACCCTACTTCACTCTACAACACTCCACACCACTATATTTTGTCCATGCTGAACAGCAACCACACTGGTGTACAACAAAGCTAAAACACATAACCAAAACGCATAGCCCTTACATGGGTGAGACCTATTGGCTTTGCCAATGCTTGTTTCTTGCACACCCTGTTATTAATCTCCATTCTTTTTTGGGTATTTTCCTTTTCCTTACAACTTTTGTATTTTTCTTATGGGGGACTCCACCTAAGCCACCTTTTTCCCCTTTCCTTTCCGTCTTCCTTTCCATGATTTCCCTGTTTTTCTGATCCTTTCCTTCCTTACTATTCATCATTTTCTATGTTTTGTGTCTAATTTTTAAATAAAGAAAAACTTTAGAATTGATAAATTGCGTACTAAGAAAACTTCAAATTTTTCGGTTTATGCCGTTCTACACTGCTATGCAATTGGGTAACTTAATGTATTGCCCAAATTCTAAAATGCTGTTTTTTCTTTTGATATTTATACATTTTACCTTTTTTCCATCACCTTTTTTCAGGAAGAACAATTGATTAGAACTATCTATTTCAATACCAGTATGACAAGGCACATTTAACCCAAAAAAACCTAGAAGAGCCTATCCAGAACATAAATTTCTAATCAATTGCAGCATTTTGTACTCATATTTTTACTCACTCAAATTGTCTAATCATGTAGGATTTCAAGCAAGGAAAGGCACAGGATCCTCCCAGTGATCACACAGCAGAATCACTCAGCGGAGCATTGACTGGTACTCAGGTCTTAACAGCCAGAAGCTAAGCCACTAGAACAAATTTCATTCAATTGGCTACATATAACTACAAAGATCAGCAACACTAATGAACGCTATACTCATTCTTTCCTGCTTGATTTCGTGAAAAACTACAGGCAAGACATGTGTATTGAGAGCACTATATTTTGATCTGAGGTGCATATACTAGAATGAGGAAGTAAAAATGGACTTTATGCAGTAATAAAGGATTAGGTAGGGGCAAACCCTATGTATTGTAAAGAAGTATAGGCAGTATAAGTAGTGGAAACCTCGCAAGCTAATGTGTTTGCATCTGCAACAACGTTTTTGCTTACCTCCTGACTTCCCATCCACTCCTTCCTATATGAAGGACTACAAAATACCAGAGGTAGAGTTCAGAGCAATAAGAAGAATTTAATTTTAAAGAAGCATACTCCAGCTAGCTACCCTCACCACTCCATTAAAAGACCCACACTATTAATTAAAAAAAAAACTGTTTCTTTCACTTTAATTTTTTTGGGCAGTTTCCCATAGCCAGTCATAATTTGTTAGCTTTGAAATAGTGGTTGAAAGACATTCTATTAGTACTTGTGTATGGAGCATAAATACTGCAGGACTAACTACAATTTAGGGGAGCACTTTACCAAAGGGAGCACAAATATCAGGGGTATATGTCTAGAAGACAGGTGAAGAGGGAAAGGTAGGGGGCAGTGCTCTTCATGGGAACTGCACGGGTGGTTACAAAGGGGTGATATGTTTTGTGATTAGATGGTTCACTAGATCGTTCTGTAAGTAGAAGAGTGAGCAAACCTGCAGATCTCAATTGAAATAGCACTCTGAGGGCCAGATGTACAACCATTCTATTTTGCTAGTTGCAAATTGCGACGTTTTGCAATTCTCAAATGGGTCGCAAGGGACCTGCCTCATTAATATTCATGCGGCAGGTCGCAATTTGCGGCTTATTGGGAATCGCCTGCAAACACAGGGATGGTGGCTTGCTGGGGACAGCAGACCCACATGCCTGTGCTTGATTTTTCAATAAATCAACTTTTTTGTTTCAAATGCAGCCCGTTTTCCTTACAGAAAAACAGGATGCTTTAAAAAAAAAAAAAAAAATTCTTTTCATGTTTTAAGGGCCGGCAGCGGTTTCTGGGAGCACTGCCTGCTTTTAAAAAATATTTTCACACCCATTCACAAAGGGGAAGGGGTCCCCTGGGCACCCCTTCCCATTTGCAAGTGGCTTACCACCTTTAAAGTAGGCAGTAAACTGCGATTGTGTTACGACCACAAATGCGGTCGCAAAACAATCGTACATACCATTCTGACTCGCTATACGAAAAGAACACCCTTGGTACGGCCGTTCCTAATAGCGACTTGCAAACACTATTTTGCGACTCAGCGACTCGCAAAATAGCATTTATACATAACACCACCTTTTTTTGCTATCGCAAATGGGCCGATTTCCTGTTTGAGACCCCAAAAAATGGTTGCACATCTGGCCCCTAATCCCAAGTAATGAGCAAAAAAAGACCTGCCAACTCATCTTCTCCTTCCTTTCCTTTCTTGCCTTAAGCCTGGCAATGCTGCGGCTTCGGGTGCAATGAAACCCACCATTGTTTTTGATCTTGCTTGACAAGTGTGGTGGGATGTTTGAATTACCTCTGATGGACTAGTGCTTGAACTATGTTTCGAAAGTGTGACTCAGGAAGAAAGTTAGCTATTTTTTGGAGGAGAGACAGCCATTGCCAGCGTTTGTTTGTCTGATTGGGTTCTAATGAAGCAGAAATGTCATTCCAATTGTAGGGGGGCATCATAATCATGTGTAGAGCGCACCCGCATATAATCATTTGTTGTATTAATGTGAAGTGTTAGAACTTGAAATATATTAACATGAATACGTGGTGTATTTTAGGCCCTTGACCAGTAGCATGAAGAATCGACAGAGAAAATGAATGTAACTAGCAGGAAACATTAACATGAAGAACTTGTGTTGTGCAACTGACACTTATTCACGTAATAAATGTGCTTATTGATTACGTTATTTCATATATAGGTAAATGTATTAGTTGAAATTGCGCTACTGTTATGTGAATTCATAAAGTTTATATGATGTTTCTCTTATGTTAGTTGAAATTCGGGACCTGAAATGCATGTCCCTGAATACTCTCGTTTTAGATTTAACAGTTTGAATTTTATGTGTGCTGTGGAATCTGTTCTTTCTCACGTTTTGTGTTTCAGGTGAAGAAGCACTATCTTAGATAGACTAAAGTCTTGGTTTTACTAGTCAGGCAAGGAGAGAAGAAGTTACAATAGTGTGGCTTGAGTTGATAAAAGAAGGTTGTTGTGCTTCACACAGGAGAATGCCTGGGAACCAAGGTCAAATTGTAGCAAGGAAGGTACACCGTCGACATCATGGAAAAATACCTTCAGGACTTTGCCCAGGGTGTATGGCATGATCCGAAATGCATCCTGGGATTGCTACCTATGAATAACTGGTTGTTGGAAGTAGGGACAGTGCGCCATTTGTTTCTTGCCTTCAGAGAGAGAGCATCCTAGAACGAGCTCTGTCTTTGGCAGCTTTATGCTGCTTGACCCATTGATCATGGAGAAACTTCTTAGGGAGACTTCACGTGCTGACACCTTTTATCCTTCCTTCTGAAAATGCTTCTTTAGGGATGTCATCTTAGTGATAGAGTAGGGATATATTTAATGCTTTCAACTCACCAACTCTCGATGCAGGGAAATTTGGACTCATGCTTCCTGATTTTCTGTATTCTACTTCTTGAATTAATTGTGTTGCTTATGCTACACCTTCTAAACTGGATGCGCAGATTTGGCTTCATGCTAATTCCTATGTATTTCTATACTCTTGTGTTGAGGTATCTCTATTTTCAGTTATTTTTGGCTTTATAATAAATTAACTAACCTTAAGTAGTTGCCCATGGGTTATTATGTATCAAAAAGAATTACTGACTAATTGATTGTTTTCTTAACAACTTTTTTCCCTTTACACTTTCATGCTGTGAAAAAGAACCATCAGAATGTGACTCTAGAATGGTCTAGAACTTATGGGCCCGGCCCTTTCAGTTCTTAAACTGAGATTGGTATCCATGTAGAGGTTGGCGCCTGAGACCGAGTAAACAGATGAAGCTTGTCAAGGTTCATTGATGAAAGTCAGCATTTCACTCGTAACTGCTTGCTTTTGCTAGTGACAACCACACGGTCTGTTGCTTTTAGGGGATTAAAGTGAAGGAAATCCTTGACCATACAGATCTAAATTCCGGTGTATCAATTCTTCAGATGATTAAAGTTATGCGCAAAGAGAAACCTTCAGATTGGCCTGAATATTGTTTGCATACTGATGGACCTATTGCTTGCATACCGATGGACCTTGACTTGTTTACTGCCTACGGGGAACTCTGGGTCTATTTAAAGTCTGAAGATCACTAGCAACAGGATGTGTAATAGCAAATAATACCGTGCTGGACTCACACCTGGGGTTACTCATCTAGATGAGCTGACATCCTCTTGTGGCAAGGTGTGGACCGTTGAAGGAATGTGCCATTAAAGGCCATTCTTGACTTAGGAATGCAGTACAGTGCTTAATGTTTGAAAGCACAGTAAAGTGAAATTTGATTGCACCTGTGAAATTCATGAAATTCACTGATTTGCTTTGCACACATTGCCTGAAGTATCGTAAAATTTTGTGGAACATATCTTCGACTTGAAGCAGTCCCTAGTTGGTATTTTGCATTACTTTTGAATGCAAGGCACACCCTTGTGTTCATCTTTCACATAACATAACGGAAAGTGAATCTACAGTAATTCTAAAATACATTTCGCAGTTTTGCACCCTCCTGTTCAACAATGTTGTAGTCTTGGAAGGCCTATAACAGCCTAAGGAAGCAGGTGTAGCTGTTGCTGGTGCTGTGAAGTGCATTGTTGACCACTTGAACTGTTTCTTTTCAATATAAATGTTAGAACCTAGACTGACAATTTAAAGGAAACGTGTTGTTGTTTGTACTGGTGTGCAGCTAGTGTGTTATTGCCTTCTCCCTGATCATTTCCAGGATTTTGGGATGCTTGTAGTTGGTGAGGTCATCAGGATCCAGATTTGTTTTCTTCAGCATAGTTTAGATACACGATGTCCTGAGGGTAATCAGGACAATATTTTGGGAATGGAGTACATTAGTGATTAGTGATGTAAAGGAGTTGTCTGAGAGTTACACTACTGAAGTCCTTGACTGAAAAGGAGGAGGTATGTCCTCTTCAGGGGAAAACGCTTTCAGCTATCCAAGGAGTCTTGCCAAATTATTAAAGACTCTCTAGACTCTATTAAAGTCCATGTGGGTATACTGTGATATGGTAGCGTTGTGATGATATCTGGTGTTTCTGCCTAGTCAGCATGTTATCAGAGTTATTGATGGCTGTGCATTTTCCATTGGAATGTTGCAACATGGAGGCGACGCAATGCTAAATGGCCATGAAGCGGCTGGTTTCTGTTCAAGGCTTCACTGATGATGTTTGTATAGTGGACTGCCTGGCCTCTATGACGAACCTTCCATAGATTCTTCAGGATCATCAGGTTTTCTTGTAGAGGATATTGCAACCACCTTCTCTCCTATTTGCAGTGGAGGGCTTGTGGTTTCTAGGGTCCTAAGAGTAACAGACTGCAGAGCATGTGCCATTTAGGATGCAGGATTTGTACAGGGAAATCATGTCTTCCATAATACTACAGGTGTGGTTGAATTCGTAGAACAGGATCTTGGATGTGGCAGTGAACTCTGATCCAGCTGCTAGTAAAGAGTGCAGTATTATTGATTGTGTGTTGAACTATAAGAACAATTACTTCATTTGTTTTAGCTGTCCACGATGGATGCCTTAGAAGTGGAGCATGCTGAAGTGAAGTCAATGGCTGCATGGTTGGTTTAGTTTTTGGGGGAGGCAGGTGAAGTTGATCATGTAAGAGTGCATTATTCCAATTTGTGTGAGTTGGCAAAGTGATTAGTTCACTACTATTGGCAGCTTCCAACAGGTTGATGAAGACATCTTTAATGTCCTTATTGGAGGTATCTACCTGAGAGATTGAAGTGACAGAGAAAAAATGTTGTCTGTGTGCTGGCCACTTCCATGCTCGGCACTAAAAGATGGGTTGGTTCTGCATGGTCAGTTGATAAGGTGAGAGATGATGGTCAGTGTTGTTGGTGGCATAGGTGGCTGAAAAGGATCTCAAAAGTGGTTTGTGCTGGATTATGATTGGTTTACTACTGTGATGCTTCTTCCTGCTCTGTGTTGTCAGCCAATGTGATGGAGGCTTTACGCATGAGGGACCACAATATTGAAGATGTAGGTAATGGCAAAGGAAAGTAATGTCAATGTTAGAAAAATAGCATGAATGTTAAGCAAGGTGATAGTGGCAGCTAGGGCAGCTAGTGCTTAGCTGAGTTGTGTTGTGGTATTGTACGGTGTGTGATGGGGAATTATTGTGAAAAAAGTCAAAAAAAGAATATACTTACCTTTAATATTTCTGTCCACAACATTTTTATAATATTTTGACCATGATATTATGGTCAAACAATGTTTTTGAGTCGATATTCAGAGGGAACCTCTGGAGACAGTGAAAAGACCCCTTATACCAGTTCTCGCCTAGAAATTACAATTCATACACTTTCTTTCTATACATTATCTATTTCTGTTCTTAATATATTTGAGTTTGCTTCAATAGTCTACAACTGGTACATGTCTTTTGCATCAAAATAAGTACTGCCTGCCTCAACTCTCTGCGTATGTGAGATGCCTGAGTCCAACAACCCTGACTGCCTATGCACAAATGACACCCTGGAATAAAGAAATCTTTGAAGATCAAAATACAGTACACACCATTATACAATTATATTTATGCTGTTTTTATTTCCTTTAATGTTTCCTAGTTGTTTTCTATGTTTTCAAAATCTAACAGGGAGATCTATTTGGGAGCAGTAAAGTCTATACTATGATATTTATCGAACTATTTTCTAGGTTTTATTTTCAGAAATCTTATAGGAGAGTTGTGTAATCCACACGAACAGTATATGAAAAGAAAAGAAAGGAAACCCTGAGCTACAAAGTCCTTTTTCGTCAAGGCACTATGGGAACTAAACATACACATATCCTATAGGTTTGCTACAACATTTTGGTTCCAACATAAAATCACTAGGCTGCTGAGCTGGCTCCATAACTAAATTCACTCTGAGCCCGTTACTCGCTGTGTTGCAGTTACCAGAGGGCTTAATATATGCTGCTCTGTGTACAACCTTGCCACATCCAAATTTGGTAGTGTCCCTTTTCCATTTATGCCCATACTTTCTTCTATTTCTCTACTTGTTTGTGCAGCAGTCTTTGTTGAAAAAGTCTCTTCCTGGGCACGTGCTAGACTTTTCACAATATTCTCTAAACAATGAATATTCATACATCCTCCTTCATTAGTTCATCCATTAGGACTGTTATGGAAATAATCAATTCACTTTTTCCTTACTATGGCTGTGAAGTGCCCCATGATATGAATCACTTTATTTTCATCCCTGTCATCCCCATCCCAGACTATGTCTTATCTCTGATGTCTTCCACCTACAGTTCCACTCTGGCTACTTTTTATGGCTTCTGTAACACCATCCAATCAATATATTCTTTCATTGAGATATTTAAGTTATTCCAAGTAGATGTCTATGGGTTTCATAAAAAAAAATTGAAAATCCAGAATTAAACAAGAGTAAAAGTATATGGCAGAATTTAATTTTGCAGAGACACAGGGCTCGTGGAGGAGTTCCAATAGGGAAGTAATGCGGTCTACTACAACAGTATTAAAACAGTTCAAAAACAGTAGGAAATTAGAACAACTACTTTCCTTTCTGGGTCACTGCCGGTGTCTTCCTCCAGATTGCCTCGAGGAATACCTTCCATTACTCCTTCTAAATCCCACAACAGCTATTTCCTGCTCATGCCTTTCTTCTTTCCCGTCAAGCTATCCTTTCATGCAAATCAGGCTCCCCTTTTGATCTGTGCCCTCCAAAGGTATTGCATGCTATCATTGATATAATCAATCTTATCATCAACAAAATAATAAACTCTTCTTTCACGCAAGCAGAAGTACCATCTAATTGGAAAATTGCAGCAGTCAAACCTCTCCAAAAACAGCAACTACCTGATCCTCCGGCCCATCTCCCTTTTACCCTGCATAAGCAAAAAAAACAAAAAACTAGTAAATATCCAACTGACAAGCTTCCTGGAAGAAGCTAATATTCTACATCCAAGTCAATCAGGTTTCAGGCCTAGACATTCAACAGAGTCAGCACTGCTACCCACCACGGAAACCCTGAAATTCGCCTTGGATCAAGGGAAAAATGCAGTGCTGATCCTGTTGGATCTATCAGCCGCATTTGACTCAACTCATATGGCATTTCCCATAGGGCCCTTGCCTGGCTGAAATCATTTCTAGAGAATATGAAACAAATAGTTACCCTCAGCCACTATCAATCAGTGGAGAAACCCTTGCTCTCTGGGGTCCCACAGGGCTCTGCCCTTAGCCCAACACTCTTTAATATCTATATGGCCCCTCTGCTCAACCTGATATCATCATTTAACATCAAAACTATTTCCTAGGCAGATGATACTCAGTTAATTCTAACTTTAGACAAAGACTCCACTGTTGCAGAGGAGAATTTCCAATGCTGCCTCTAAGCTCCTGAAATGCATCAGCCAAAAAACCAAGATCATGCTGCTTGGCAAATCTAATACCTTTTTGCCTAAACAGTGGTGGCCGAATGACACTCCACCTCTGCCAAATAAAGTGGATGTAGTTAGGAACTTGGGAATAAAATTCGATACCTCACTATCCTTCCATCAGGAAGCTCTCTCTGTAGCCGGCACATGTTTCCACCTGATAAAGACTCTTAAATTTGTTTTCGATTTGTTACCAAGTGCAGATATAAAGTCAGTTGCAGTGGCCCTGATCATGTCCCGTCTAGACTACTGTAACAGCTTGTACACAGGCTCCAATAAGGATATCATACACTGCCCCATCCAGCAAGGGTCGGAGACCACGACTTCGATGTGAGGTAATAATCACTGGCAAGCCTGTGCCAGCCCTTATCGATACAAGGGCATTGAAAACTGTTATGACGCACCAACAATACCTGTTTTTAAGTCCACAGCTGCCCATAAGCCCCTTGCGGACATGGATCTATGCCTATGGAAGCCGCACTGGTGGGAACTATTGATGCACAGGTTTGACATGGAGATCAGGTAGTGAAAGCCTGTTTCCATGTCACAGAAGAAGGCGAGGGCACGCTCCTTGGGTACCACACATCCGAGGTCTTGGGCCTAGTATTCTTTGCAAAGGAAATTCATGCCCGGCATGTAGAAGACATACTGGAACAGTTTCCTAAGTTATTCACCGAAATAGGGTGTCACAAAGGACCCCCCGTCAAGTTACATATTGACGAGACTATACAACCATCAGCCCTGAGGCATCGGCAAGTGCCATTCCACCTCGGCCAACAAGGGGAAGCCGAGCTCGAAAAGCCTGAGAAGATGGACGTGATCGAAAAGGTGTACGGACTCACCCGTGGGTGTCGCCACTCGTAATCTCAAAGAAACACAACCAGCTCGGTGCCATCAGGCTGTGCATTGACATGTGGCTACCCAACAGGGCAATTCGCAGGGAACGCCATATAACACCAACGATGGATGACATTATTGCTGATCTTAACGGAGCAAAATGGTTCTCCAAGTTGGATTTGGATGCTGGATATCACCAGCTAATGCTCCACCATGATATCAGGTACATCACCACCTTCATGACACACATGGGGCTGCGCAGTTACAAATGGCTAAACTTTGGGATTTCCTCAGCAGCCGAGGTTTTTCAGAACACAATACGGGAGACCTTGTCAGGGCTGGTAGGGGTGATGAATATTAGCCATGAAATTCAAATTTTCTTGTCAACCCTGGTAGACCACCACAAATGCCTGAAAGCCACCCTACAACACTTAAGAGAAAGTGGGCTGAACTTGCACAAGGCCAAATGCTCTTTCTTTGAGCCAAAGGTGGAGTTCTTTGGTTTTATGATTTCTCAAGAAGGACTGCAAGTGGATCCCAGAAAGTCCGCAGCTGCCAAGAAAGCACCAGCCCTGAAGAAACCGACTGAGGTCCGCATTTCTTGGGCATGGCAACGTACTGCACATACTTTCTCCCTAATATTGCCAGTCTGTTAGAGCCACTCAGGGCACTCACCAACACGGGAGTGAAGTGGGCTTGGGGATACCGGGAACAAGAAGCATTTGACAGCATCTAGAATGCCCTCCTGGTGGATGCCACCATGGCTTATTTTGACCCGGACAAAGCGACAGAACTGGTGGTTGACGCAAGCCCAGTGGGGCTAGGTGCTGTGCTGACACAAGAACAGTAACCTGGAGTGTGCAGACCCCTCATGTTCGCAAGTCAGGTCCTGACGGCAACCGGCACTCGCTATGCCCAAATTGAACACGAGGCATTAGCGTAAAAGTGGGCATGTCACCACTTCCACTTATACATCTATAGATGTGAATTCAAAGTGATCACAAACAACAAGCCCTTGGTGAGTCTGTTTGTGGGGACTGCTCCTCCCCTTCCCCCGCAGATTGAAGGAAGGGCAGTACAACTACTGCTGTATTGTTCACAGTGATTTAGCAGCCAGGAGTGGGTAACTTGGTAGACTTTCTGTCCTGACACCCACTGGCAGAGTGAGAAGCAGGGGACGATGAGAGTCAGGGCGTGGTAGAATATGCAAACCTGATAACCGATGCTGCATGTCCAATAGCCCTGATGGTGGAGGATATCTGGCAAGCTACTGTCAAGGACAATGGCCTCCAGCGGGTGTAGGAAGCGATTACCAACAATGCATGGAGACTGTTCCTGAGGGAAGCCAACCAGTGGCACCTGGAGGAGAGGTCTTCACTCTCTGAATTGTGGAAAGAAAGGGATGAGCTCTGCTCCTTAGCAGGTGGCGTCTTTATGAGAGGCCAGCGTATCATAATCCCAAGAGAACTGGAAGATCGCACCATCAACTTTGCCCATGTAGGGTACCAGGGAGTGGAAAAGACGAAGGCCTTGAATCTGAAGTAAAGTCTGTTTCCCATGAATGAACAGCAAAGTAGAAGCAGTTGTATGAGCCTGACAGACTTGCCAGCTCTTGGGCGGTCTTACAGTTCCAGCTCCTGTGGTGACTGAGAGGGCCCCGGAGCACACATAGGAAAGAATAAGTATGGACTTTGGCAGTTTCCCAGATGTGAGGCTGACCATGGTGATGGTTGATGATCGATCCAAATATCCAGTGGCTTTCACCCATGTCATACCGTTGCTTGAAAAGACTTTTGCAGTCTATGGTATATCCTCTGTCATTAAAACTGACCATGGTCCCCCATTCCAGGGTGCTGGGTTTGGCCATTATCTCTCGATGCTGGGCATAAAACATCAGTAAGTAACACGACAATGGCCTCAGGCCAATGGCACAGTACAGAGATTCATGAGAACATTGAACAAAGCTCTCAGGGGAACAGTGGACCAAAACCAGGACTGTGAATAGGAACTACATATATTTCTGAGAGCCCACTGCAACACACACTCAATGACAAAGTTCACCCCATCTATCTGATGTTCCAATGACTGGTCAGGAACAGCATCCCCTCAGTGCCAGGATGGCAGCCACCATCCCTCACTGAGGATGAAGTGCATGAGAGGAGGAAAAAGAACAACGAGAGAGCTAGCCGGACCAAAAGGGCGGCTCGCCGAGAAGTGCAGATTGGGGACCGGGTTCTCATAAGAGATCACCACGTTGGGTGGACATTTCGCACGCCGTATGAAAAAGGGTCATGGAGGTTGACGACCATGAATGGCACCATGATCACGGCACAAAGAGGACATGAAGTGACCATTAGGAACACATCCTGGTTCCGGCTCATCCAAGGACCACCCGAGAGGACTGGTGGAGGAGGATGAGTGGGACACTCCTGGTGTGCCCATGTCGGAGACTGATGAGAACACCCCTACTCCAGAGAGGCGCGTAGCTTATCCAACATCGACTATCATGGAGCAGGGCCAGATCTCTGGAGAGACTATGCCCTGAAGGGAAAGGCCTGTGGAGAGGGCGGTCTCCCAGTGACATGATGGCCACAGGTACGAACTCAGACCAAATCCTGGGCCCAACCAGAGACTTCATGACTTTGCATGTGTCTAGGTGAGGCTGACTCCAATCATCTAAAGTTGGATGAGATGTGATGAGCCACCCGGTAGTGACGTCGGCACGCAACAGTTCGGCCGAGCGCAGCCGAACTGAGAAATAAAGGTGGTCTCGACTGCTCGGGGTCATTCCCGTACTGTAAGTGTAAGTCTGCGTATGTTTACTGCTGCTGCATGCTGCGCATAGACTAGTGGCCGTATTGACAGTTTCCCTGGCGCGAAGTCCTCCTGCTAACAAGGGGGGCCCCTGAAGGGGCGGCAAATGTGTCAAGGGAGGGGCATTTCTACCCAAAGTCAATGAATATCTGTGAGCTATAGAAGATGTAGCGGCCCCTCTTCACATTCTTGAGGGGGCATCATTTTACGGTATGCTACTGGTAAGACCCATGGACAGATTCAGGCTGCATCTGAGCAATTGCTGTTGTACTCCGTTCAAATTGATAAATCAGCTAGGCATGAGCTAAATCACGTCGTGTTTTTCATCGTGAAGTATGTGTTCCTAAGAATGAGAGGCCACGTATGTAAAAATCTGGACTTTGTATGACCAGATCCCCATTTCAACATCTGTTTGTTTGTATGGTCTCATATGGCTGTGCTTTGTGAGTGTCAGCTGTCCAGTCAGTCCTGGATGTGCACGCAGCCACAGTGGCCATCTTTGAATGGATCTTGTTATATTTTACTAAATACCATTCCCTCTAGATGGCTGTTGTGAATGCATGAGCTTCTGCAGCGCACATCAATAATCTGTGTTTATTAAAATATAATAAAATCCATTTAAAGATGGTCACTGTGGATGCACACATCTGCAACAGCACCTTCGAGTGCATTTTGTAATATTTTAAAGCACCTCATTCGTGGTGATCACCTAGGAAAGAATGCGTTGGCAAAACCAATAGGTTCCAGTAGTGAGACCTATTGCATTTGCCAATGTAATTAATAGAGAAATGGAGACATTTTTCAATATATTTTAAAAGTTAGAATAACTTTTTCATATAGTGCTTTAGCCATTTTGAACACTATAAATAGAATGGATTAATATGACCTTTTTAAATGCTAATCAATGCATCAATTGGAAGGGTGAAACGCTGAAACGAATCGGTGTTTTAGGGATTCAAACGTATGGTCAGCTGAACATACCAGATGTGTGCAGTCAGTGCTAGCACCACCGTCCTCAGCAGAATAATGTGAAAAGCAGCGAGGTATAAAAAACATTTTAATTGTATACATTTCAAGGAGTAAAAATAAAGATAGCTCAGCAGTCCACCTTATTTAAAGAGCAAAAATATAGCCAAAAGGCGGAGAAATGCTGCGTAGAGGGTTCAAAGTCAAGTTACAATCAAAGTGATGGAAGAGGTAGCTGATTTCTGGTTGCACAAGTCAGGGCCGGACTGGCCGTAGCAGGCAGCGGGCAATTCCCCGAGGGGTTGGAAGGGTGGGGGGTGGTGTTGGAGTGGTGGGGGTGTTTCATGGGGGCCGGTTTTGCAGCAGTGCTGCAATATCGGCCCCAGTAACAAAAGCAGTAGTGCGGTTTAGTCACGCAGCAGTGCTTCACAGTAGCACCCTCACCCACCCCCTGACCTTCCTCCGCCCTGAGCTACCCGGGCCGATAGAACTGCCAAGGCTGCTGTGTGTTTGCAGTCCGGCCCTGGCACCAGCGCAGTGCAGTGGCGTGTCTTCAGCTCTTCACTGAATTGCAGCAGGGTTTGACAGTCTTGATGGCCGCAGGGATGTTGCTCGAGAGATCCTCGGTGCGTTGAAGACATAGATGTCTGGAGGCAGGCAGGTACATACATATGTTGAAACATGTATTACCATGTAGATCAGTACAGCAGTTTGTAATCGGATATTCGAGTCATGTCCCCGCCAGCACCTTCGTGTTATCATCCCAGTCCCTGGATACTGCTTCCATCTGACAGACAGAATCCGGGGACCCACATGACACCACACAATGAGCCGTGGCAAGGCATGCCATCGGGACAAGGAATCAACCAAGAAACAGACCTAATATGGAACGGGACTTCTGGCTGCAGATATATTGTATTATATTTTTTTATAGTGCCATTATGTATTTGTATTTACTTTACATGTATCCCATGTTGTAGATGCTGTGATATCTCTGTCTAGCTCGCGCTATATAAAACTCGATACATAAATAAATAAATCTGCTGAAAGCCTCCAGAGAGCTGCTGGTCATGATGCCATTGGAAGTGATGCAGTCAGCTTTGAAGATGGTGTGGGCTGCCAAAGAAGTCAGAGGCGTTCAGTCAGGATAGGTAGACAACACACATGGAGTAGGACTGACACGTGTTGGTTACTGTGATAACGTACTCCCAAATTGTACATTATATTAATAATGGAAGCGAATGAGGAGCTCCAGGTGCATAGGGCGATGAGGCCAGTGCTTAATTTGTGAAACAATAAGAGCCAGGGCCCTTTTCCGGAAGCCATTGCCTCTGCCAGCCCAGCCAATGAAAGTACCAACACAACTACTAACCATCACACTCCTACAAGAATGGTGATTCGGACTATTCCAGGCCCCCAAAGCCATAAAAATGGATTGGACGGCAGTTATTTCAATTTTTTAATGTACATTCAGTTAATAAACAACTGTTCTTGTGCTCATCTGTAAATTAGACAAGCAGGGCCATAAGTGGCGGTCCTTACAATTAGGTGCTGGTGCCAAGCACCAGAAAGCACCAGGTCAAATTAAGCACTGGATGAGGCCTTGCATGCCCTGGTCAATGTTGGTCCAGAGTTACACTACATTGCAGCCAATAGCGATTTCATAACCATAACATTCCTTCTGCCCATCAAACCTCTGCCCTGACTTCACACTTGTTCTGTTCTCCAGCAGCCATTTCAAAGGGATGTGTGATCGAAGGTGTCACTGAGCCTTCGCAAGTACATGATGGCTCCTGAATCGATTCTATAAACACTAGTTTCCTTTCAAAGTGAAGTGAAGGAACACTTATGGTTTGCTTCTCGAATAGCAGGCATGGTCGCATTATTAGCAGAATAAGATATTTTTCTTGGAAGTTCAGAAGGCTGTCTAGCGAGAGCCATGTTCGAGTTGGAAGAAATAGTACAACTAAGATAATATTTTATCATCATGGATTGCAGGCCTGAAACGTTGACTAGGCATGCCTCAGGTAACATCCCAGAAGAATTATTTCAATTAAAAAATAAATAATAATAGTTTCAAATATTTTAGTTAAAGAAAGTTTTTTTTGCTATGCTAATCTAGTAAAGATAGATATTTTAGAAAACAGGGAACATAACCTTTTATATTTCCAATATTTTAATGGATTATTCACAAAGGCTTTATGCATCTCAATATTGCTTTGGTGCACAAAATGTTTGATTTATTGGCTGTTCTACAGTTGACATCCCCAGCAACCGAATGACAACAACCACCAACCAAAGAATCACATCTTGGGAACTACTCAGCACATTAACAACCACCACCCTGATGAAATGCATTCACTCAGGGACCCCCACTGCCCTCTGCCCCCTGCCCCCAACGTCTCTTCAACCTTGGAAGCAACAAAATAAGCTACCAACTCACCACCATCCTCAACGCCTCCATAACCACAACTCTTTTCCACCACGCATGGAAACATGCGGAGGTCAGGTCCCTCCTCAAGAAACCATCAGCGAACCCTTAAGACCCTCAGAACTACTGCCCGATATCGCCCTTCTCCCGTTCTTTGCCAAAGTCCTGGAAAAGGCCATCAACATCCAACTCACTGAACAATGACCTACTGGACCCATCCCAATCAGGCTTCAGGGCCAATCACAGCACAGAGACAGCTCTCATCGCAGCAACAGATGACATCAAACCCCTACTAGACAGAGGTGAAACCGCCGCCCTCATCCTCCTTGACCTCTCCGCTGCCTTCGACCTGGTGTCACACCACACACTCATCCAACGACTTCGCCAGATGGGTAGCTTAAGTGACGCACTCAGACGGATAGCAGCCTTCTTCACAGGACGCAACCAGAGAGTCCACCTTGCACCCCAAGCCTACTATCTGGGAAGTACCCCAGGGCTCATCCCTCAGCCCCAACTTCTTCAACATCTACATGGCTCCTCTCGCAGACATCATCAGATCTCACAACATCAGCATCATCTCCTATGCTGACAACACCCAATTTGTCCTCCCAGTGAACCTCACCCAGACTAATGCCAACTTTCCACAACTGCATGAGAAACCTAGCATCATGGATAAAAGACAACTGCCCCAAGCTGAACACAGACAAGATGGAAGTCCTCATCTTTGGCAGATACAATGCTCTCAGGAACAACTCCTGGTGGCCACTGGAGTTCGGACCAACCCCCACACAAAAAGCCCACGCTCGCAACGTTGGCATCATACTGGACAGCGAGCTCACCATGAGACATCAGGTCAACTCCATCGCATCAGCCTGCTTCAACACCATCTGCATGCTCCGAAAAATCTTCAGATAGCTCCCCACAAGCACCAGAAAAGCAGTGACACAGGCCTTCATCACCAGCCGACTTGACTACGGCAACGCTCTCTATGCTGGCAAAAACTCTGAATTTGTGCAGACTTCAGACGATACAGAATGCAGCAGCCAGGCTGATCTTCAAACTACCCAAGAGAACACACGTCACCCAATGTCCCAGGGACCTCCCCTTGCCCCCACATCTACAAGAGATGCCAATTCAAGCTCCTGACCCATGCATGCAAGGCCCTCCACAACATCGGACCACACTACATGAACCATCGCCTGACTTTCCACCAACCCACCAGTAACCTGCGCTCCGCACACCTCACCCTCGCACAGACTGCACTCATCTGCCACAGCCACACCGGAGCACGCTCATTCTCTCACCTCGCCGCCAACACATGGAACTCCCTCCCTCTTCAACTACGCACCGCACATTCGCTCAGCCACTTCAGGAAAGAATTCAAGACCTGGATTTTCGACTGAAACCCGCAGCTCAGCGTCTGAATACCCACCGGGGTGATAAGCAACGCTATACAAATACTACTTGATTGACTAATTGAACTTGAGGAAATGATCCAGTGCGTTAATGATTAAAGATCGGTAAATCTGAGGGATGGCACCCCTGGGTAACATCCCGATCAATAATTTAGCCTCGAGGGGTTTGAAGACCGGGATCTGCATTTGCCAAGGGGGCATGCCACAACTGCAGATATTTGTGGAACTGGGAGTGGGACAGGTGATACTGCTCCTGTAGGGCCTGAAACGTTTGGATATGGAAACCCACCCAAACGTGCTCAAGGTGAGTGATGCCTATTCTGTCTCACTTCGCAAAGCCCTCCAGCTCTGCAGTGTGGTGCAACCATTTCTTCTGCCAGAGGGGGGTCATCCTGCGAGCCAACCGTCCCAGCCCACAAGGCGGAGCGCCACTCTCCAGCACAGTAAAACCACCCGGGTGATCTCCGGAAGGGATTAGGGGATCAGGCCACCGTAGCGCAATCCCAAGATTCTGTCTAGGCCTAGCCAATTGAGCTCAGTGTGATAGTCCAGAGTGCCCCACCCCCATTAAACCAATCATTTACCACAACCAACTCCGAGGCCAAATAATAGTAGTATTGGTCGGCCATACCCAACCCACCATCAAAGGGTGACTACCGGCAGTTAACCCAGGCCACCAGGGGGCAGCCATCAGCCCAAAGGAAAGTGCAGATTAAAGACTGGAGGGACCTGAACCAGCGCCTGGGGATCAGGTGAGAAACGTTTTTGGAAGACATAGAGAAATGGGGTAAAATCATAATTTTGAAGATGGCTGCCCTGCCCTTGATATGTAGTGGAAGTCACCTCCATTTCTGAAGGTCCCTTCTCGTTTTAGTAACTAGAGGAGTTAAATAAAGGGTCCACGTCAGCTCCGGGAGGCGGGAAATGTAAATGCCCAGGTACTGGAATGAGAGATGGCGTGCAGGGAACAGGCACTCGTGTCGCCCGCTACTGGACCAAGAGAGGTATGGACTTGTTTACCTAGAGACCAAATGCTTCCTCATAGATTGCAAGGAATTCTAGGCATCATGGGCCAAGGTTTACGGGTTCGCTAAAAAGAGCAAGATGCTTTCTGCAAAGCGCGCAATGCGATCCTCAGGGCCGGCAACCAATGGCATCCCCTGTATTTGGGCATCACATTGTATGAGTCTTGCCAGAGGCTCGACGGCCAAAGTGAAAAGGAGGGAGAGAGGGTGCCATTAACCCGGACTTAGGCGGTTGGGCGTGTATACAGAAGGCCAACCAGGGTATGAAAGTAGACCCCCAGTCCTGCTCGTTCCAACACAGCACTCACGAAGGACCTGTTGACCACGTCAAAGGCCTTCTCAAAGTCTACTAGGAGCAGGACTGAAGGGCACCAAAGGCGATGTACTTGGGTAGGGCCATCTGGACCCTCCGGACAAAGTGTCTGGTGCCACGGACCACCATAAAGCCACATTGGTCCGGGTAAATCAAGTAGGGCAAAGTGCAACGCAACCAATTGGCCAGGACCTTAGCAAACACCTTGACTTTGGGATTAATGAGAGAAATAGGCCTGTATGAAGCATAGCTGTCCAACTGCTGTCCTGTCTTAGGGAGCACCACAATCGTGGCTCTATCCAGCTCAAAGGGAAAAGCTCCCACCTCCGCTACCTCATTATACAATGCCAGAAGATGGGGGAGCAAAAGAATTTTGAATTTCTGATAGTATTCGACCAGGAACCCAGGCCCAAACCTTTCTTTTTACACATATAAGTCACCCCTAGGGTAGGCCCTGAACAGCCCAAAGGGCAGGGTACAGTGTATTTAAAGAGTTGGTCAGGTAGTTCTAAGTTTTACATGTCCTGGTAGTGAAAAACTCCTCAATTTATTTTTCCCTACTGCAAGGACTACCTCTTCCATAGGATAACATTGGGTTATCTTATTACATTTAATAAGTGATCATTTTCAATTGGGAGCAGGTAGATAGGTCGAATTTGGTGTCTAAAGAATTGTAATTAAGTGCCACCTTTAATGGTAAAGCCAGATGTTTAGTAATCTTTAGTAATAATTCTGAAAATGCCACTTTTAGAAAGTTAGCCTTTTCTTGTCCCAACTATTTGGTGTCTGCTACATGTATCCTGGCTCACATCACTAGGTGCAATTGGCAGTTGGTTGTTGCATATTGCTCCCAGCACAGTGACAAAAGGAAGCTAGGACTTGGCAGAATGAGCCACACTGAGTTAATGAGGGGGAGGAGCTGTCACCAACCACACTTGCACATCACAAAAGCCATACCTGGGCAGTCTCACAAAGGGTTTGACACTAGTCTATTGTGAGCCCAGACAAGCTGGGGCCAGTTCAGGGAAACAGGAAATTTCAAGCACCTCTGGTGGGGGTGGGAACCTCTAGAAGCTTCTACTTCAAAGTGGGTACCAGGTATAAATATTGGACCTCAGACCCAAACTCTTCAGTACAATTCTGGACCTGTGCAAGACTCAGATGAAGGACTGCTGAGCTGTTTTATTGGTAGAAGGACTGTCACTTTGCTGCCCTGCTGCACTGCCCTGCTGCCATCCTGCCTGAGTTAAGGACTGGACTTGCATCCTGAACCCAGGACCACCAGAGTGACTCCAAGGGCTAGTGGCGAACTTACCGAGGCAATCCCAATAAAAAGAGGAGTAAGACAGGGATGTGTACTGGCACCCACCCTCTTCTCACTGTATGTCAACGATGTTGTACAATATCTTCAGGGATGCAAACACGATTCACCAAAGTTAGGAGGGGTGTCAGTACCTGCCCTTCTCTTTGCAGACGACACGATCTTACTATCTCAAACGCCTAAGGGTCTGCAAAATCTTTTAGGCTGTTTTAGTGAGTTCTGCATTGAAAAAGGCCTAGAAATAAACACAAATAAAACCAAATATATGGCCCTAAATCCGCACAAATCTTTCAAGAAAAACATAATTGTTGGAAAGCAAAAACTGGAATATTTGGCGACCTTCAATTATCTGGGTATTATCCTTGACACCAAACTGTCATTGAAACAGTATATGCTTAAATTCAAGTCAATCCTGGAACAAAATTCCATGGCAATCGTGAAAAAACATCAAAAAAGTACATCCAAAGCAGTGTCACCTGCCCTAGAAGTTTATAAGTGTAGGGCACAAACAGCAACGCTTTATGGTGCAGAACTTTGGGGCGTCAACAATCAGAACAAGCTCATTGTGGAAGAGAATACATTTATAAGGATGTTACTGCAGCTCCTGGTACGCACACCCATGATTCCCATAATTCAAGATATAAAACTTAGGCGAATTGAGCCCCAAGCCATATTAAGACCTTTGCTACTCTGGGTTTGTCTGTGGACTATACAAGAGCTCAAACATTACAAAGATGGGCTAATCGAGATATTGGGACTCGATCATAATGTAACACTTCCATGGCTCCGGCATGTGCGCAGTTGGTTTTATAAATTAGGTTTAAATAGTTATTGGGACGATCCTCAATCATTAACACATCATTCAAAAAGAATCTTGAAAAATATCTTCTGGATGTATACCCAGGACAGCATACATCATAGTTCAATAGCGGTAAGGTTGTCTACGCAGTTTTTGACTATAAAACCGGTCCCTTTGTTTGAGGTTTATATGGACGAAATACAACCTCAACTAGCAAAGTCCGTGTATATGAAGTTTTGCTCTGATGTTCTACAGACCAAATTTAATACATCCAAGTGGCTGTGCAACAATATCGACGATAGTGAGGCCATTTGCCCTTTATGCACACTAAATGTTGTAGAAAACGATCCCCACATATTATTCTTTTGCCCAGCATACATCATTCCCCGGAAAAAATGGATTAAACCTATTTGTCTTAACATGGGACTCAGGTCACATTAAGGAGCATTACGTATTTTAAAAACAGATACATCTCAGAAAAATGCTTTTAGCCTTAGTAGATATCTATTTGCCATAAATTTAATACGTAAGAGAAATAGACTGAAATTTTAAAACATCAATGACTATTTTAACTATTGATTTTAGTACTATACATTTTATATAAAAACCCTTGTTTATGTATTTGATATTTACAATGTGATTGATGCATCTGCACTTTATCATCTATACGAATGATCATGCACTTTATTGTTCACAAACAGAAAGGGCGCTCGTTTTACATTGCCTAGAAGTAATACCTTCCAGAAAGTGGAGAAAGTGATCAATGCATTTGCACTTTACTAATCTTATAGCGGATTTTAAACTTCACGTTCCATATTTTAAGTGGGCCTTAGTGCTACTTCTAAACAATGTCACCAATATTTAAACTGATTAAAAAGTTTTTTTAAATAGGTGTCAGGTAATAACCTTGTAACCAACATGTGCGGGTTTGGACTATTACATTGTACTATACATTTGATCTGGCTTGAGTTCAATATGCATGAAACGTACGAATCTGTATCTTTTATGGTTTTTTAAATCAAATAATGATTGAATGACTCCAAGGGCTAGTTGGCTGGCCTCCTGATCAGAAGCATCAGGGATAGAACAGGCTTCCTCCATCTTCTACCCATCACTTGGACTCTGTCAGCTGTGAGTCCTCTCCTCCAAAGTGGTGGCACCCCAGTCCTAGACGCTTGCAAGTGGGCCTGAAGGTGCTCTACCAGCCCCATCTGTGGCCCCAGCAGAACTGACGCATCGCCGACCAGAAACACAGCATCGAAGCCTCTAAGCAGCCCATCACCTCACCAAACTCTGCATTGGGACAGCTGCGTGCTTCATCTTCGGCACAGGACTTCGCATCGCCACCCGCAGCCTTACAGGAACTACCGCTGCGTGCCGCATCCTTGATGCAGGCCTTTGAATTGCAGGCCCCTCATCAACAACGCAGGACTCCACATCGCCAGCTGTATCGCAATGCATCTCAACGCAGGACTTCTCATCGCAAGCCCCCCATCAATGGCATCCCAAACAATGATGCAGGGCCTCACATAGCAGCTTTGCAGCTACTAGGAATTGCCGTTGCTTGATGCATCCTCGATGTGGGACTCCACAACACTCCGCAACTAGGACTTAAGGCACTTGTTTTCAGGGTGCCGAACACGGTCCATGTAGCCGGCCTGCACTCCATCGCGGTCGGCCTGAACTTGTGACTTTGACCCGGTACAGCGCGATCAAGTAACCACAGTTGGTGCTTTGTGCTATTTGGTGCTATTTTCACTTAAATCTTTAAAATTGCATACCTCCAGTTCTAGTGTTTGAAGTTTTGTTGTTTTGGTCTTAAATTATTTATTAAATTATATTCTATTTTTCTAAATTGGTGTGGGATTTTTCTTGTGTTGGGTTTCACTTTATTACTGTTTGAAATGCTGCATATATACTTTACACATTGACTCTAGGTTAAGCCTGACTGATTCTGTGCCAATCTGCAAGAGAGTTAAGCACAGGTTAATTTGGGGTTTACCTGTGACTTCACCCTGATAAAGATTGTGGTTGCTGCTTGAGTAGGTTTATCCCCTCTCAAGCAGTAGCCACATTTCTTACATTCATCCGTTATAATTTACTAAGTTATCTACATAATGTGCACTCCCGCCATGCACTGCTTATGACCTCACATTTTATATCCCTCATGATATGTTAAATGACATAATTGATGACATCACTGATGGCATCTCAAATGGCCTCATTGATGAGGTCACATCACTGACGACATTTTCCATGCTGCTGCTTCTGAAATAGAAACAGTAGATTATTCAAGACTAGTCTCATTCAGTATGGTTAAATGTATAAAGTGCATACTTTATCTACTAATGAAGTTTTAAGTCCAAGCAGTACTACTTCTTTTTTTTAGCAATTTTTTTTTTTTGCATAGTCATAACTAAAGCCTTTACATTCATACACGCAAAGCAAAATGCCAAGTACAAAGCTATGATGACCATGGATATTGGATAGAATATGAGACAACATAAAAGGTACTCATGGGTATCCATCAGGGATGTGACGGAGCTGACATTACCCGCAGTGTGCGCAGGGTACCAAGTCATAGTGGGCATTGAGTTAAGGAATGTGGGGATTTAAGTGGTGTTCATGTCAGAGACATCTTTTTCAAGTATTAACAGGTAAGTGCGCTGTGGTTGCCAGATATCCTTTGGCCTTGAGGACGGGGGGTTGCAGTGTAGCATAAACCTCACTGGTATTGTATTGTATCGTAGATTTATATAGCGCAAAAACTGTCACCCTACGGGTATCCTGGCGCTGCGACTTACCAAGTTGACACTGGGCAGAATAGATAGCCTGTACGCTAATTCAAATTCATATTACTCAACCCTAGGGAAAAGCCAAGTCTTTAAGCTCTTTCTAAATAAGAGCAGCGAGTCAATTTGTCTAATATGCAGGGGGAGTTCATTCCAGAGTCGTGAGGCAGCTATGCCAAATGCTCTACCACCCATCCTGGTCTTCTTAAATCTAGTGGTGGTTACCAGACTTGCACTGGAAGAACGAAGTTCTCTCCCAGGATTGTACCAGGTGAGTTTCTCCTGCATAGAAATTGGACCCAGACCATGCACTGCCCTGAACACGATACAGAGAGATTTAAATTGAATTCTCTCCCTGATGGGTAGCCAATGGAGGTCCTTTAGTGCTGCCGTCGTCGAAGACCTACGCTGCCTATTTAATGCCAGTTTGGCTGCTATGGACTGAATCCTCTGCAACTTCAATAGCACTGAGTGCGGTGCTCCCAAATACAGAGAGTTGCAGTAGTCCAGTTTACTTAAAATTATACTCCTCACTACTAAGGGTCTTGTAGCACTAGGCAGTAGTGGGAGAATCTGGCGTAATCCTCTTAACAATGAGAGACAAGTACTGACTGTTTTATTAGCTTGCGAGTCCATCTGGAGGTTGTCATCCATGAGAACCCCCAGATTGCGTACTGTTCTTATTTGGACCAGTGGTTTGTCCGAGGGGTAAGTCTGAATTCAGATGGCAGAGGCCGCATCATTTTAGCAGAGGAACAGTATACAACCTCCGTCTTTCCTTCATTAAATTGTAGGGAGTTTGTCCTAAGCCAATTGGAAGTTTGACACATGCACTCCTGAAATGTTTCTATGGATATCGCTTGATTTCCTTCCATAGAAAACACCAATTGTGTGTCGTCCGCATAATTAACTAGTTCTATTCCAAAGGATTTAATAATGGGAATCAAGGGGCGAAGATAGATGTTGAAAAGAATGGGACTTATTGCCGAGCCCTGTGGCACCCCGTAGTGTCTTAGTATATCATATCTTTTAGCCAGTCTGCTGTGCTGGGTTCTTGTTGTTGCCCCAAGACAGGGCTATCCCGGCTTGGCTAGTAGCAGCGCAATTGCGGTATAGCACCTAATGCTAGATGGGAGTGGTTTGACATACCCCAGGAGGGTCAGCAAGGGGTAAGGGTTGATGGTGATTTCTGTCATTGTTGTGAATCTAGTGAGGATCTGGGTCCAGAAAGTTTGGATAACCGGGCAGTTCCAGGCAAGATGTACAAAATCTACTTGATCTGAGCTGCACTTCAGGCAACTGGGCGAATGTGTGGGGTCAATTTTTGCTAGGTTTAGTGGCAGCGTGTATGTTCGGTGTAAAACTTGTAGTGTAATAGCTTGTGTTTGTGGTTAGGAGAGACAAACTGTGTTTGCATACAAAAGTAGTGCCATATCTTGTCTGGAAGTGGTTGTCTCAAGTCGCATTCCCAGGCCCATTGGGCCCCCACATCACCTGGAGATTTCAGGGCTAAACAAGCCTGGTAGAGTGAGGAAACCAGTCTTGTTCCATCTGCCCCTGTTATCACTAGTGTTAATGGGGTGAATACATCTGGCGCCATGGGGTAGGATGGTATTCTGTACCGTAGTGTGCCATGCAACCTTCTAAGGATAAAATGGTCCATGAGAGTGGCTGCTCCAGAGGCCTCCAGAGCTTCATATGTTATGACATGGCTGTCTGGAAAGAGATCTTCCATGGTATGGATGTGATGAGGACTAAGGGTGCGTTGTACTAGTCACTATCGGGTCAAAGGCAACCAAAGGTTGTGTGTTAGAGGCAATGCTGTGGAGAGGTGTGGTGCAGCGGCCAGTGCAGCTGACTTCGGAGCACAGGGTTCACGGTTCGATCCCCGGCTCCGGCGGCAGCTCAGCACCATGTGACTCTGGGCAATAGCTCACTTAATTTCCACTACGGCCCCCAGCGCCTTGAGACCCGTAAGGGTGAGTAGCTGCGCTATATAAAAACGGACTTACTTACTTAGGGGCATATTATCAACGAGGCGATAAACAATTATCGCCGCTTTTGCGTCCGTTTTCGGACGAAAAGCGGCGATAATTTCATCGCCTAATCAGCAAGGTCACGCTATCGCGTGAATCCTTGCATTATCGCCCTTTCCCCCAACGCCCATCTTTGCATCTCTAATGAGATGCAAAGTGGGCGTACCCCGGATGGACTACGTTGCAAATATCGCTGATGTTCACATCGCGATATTTACAAGGCAGCCCACATGATTTTAGTAGAGGTTAGATTTCGGCGAAAACGGCCGTTTTCGCCAAAATCTAACGTCTGCTAAAATCCTGACTTAGCCATCCCTAACATAGGGGGTGGATTCTGCTGATACGACCACAGGGTCGTATCAGCAGGTTATCGCCGTTTGCAGGGAACATCGCTGGAAAACCAGCGATGTTCCCTGCAAAACGGCGATAACCTCGCTATCTCTGGAATGTTTATCGCCCTGGAGAAGCGTGTTGTTAATAACGCGCTACCAGGGCGATAAATTCCAGAGATAGCCTGCGATAGGGAATCTGTCGCTAAGCACGGCCAGCGATAATTATCGCTGGCCGTTGATAATATGCCCCTTACTTACTTAGTATAGTAGCCCACCTCCCAAATACCTGCATAGTTTTATCCAGGCCCAACTAGTTGTGTTGAGCATTTGGATGTCTGAAGGGTCTTGTGTGGGCCCTGCAGTAGGATGGCAGAAAGTGGAGTGCGCTTCACCTGGTCTTGTTCTTGTTTCAAGTATGGTGGTCTGGCATCTGGGTGGTACTTGTAGTATGCAAAGTGGCACTGCGCCACTAGGTAGTATAAGTGAACATCTGCTACCCCCAATGTCACCTCCATCATATGGGAGTCTGAGCATCTCCCACCTGATCCTGGGCCATTGACCGGCCAATATCAGGCTCAGCAGCTACAGGTCCATTGCTACCTCTGCCCGGTATGTTGCTATTGTGTTTAAACTGTCTGTTGTGCGAGCAGTGTACAGTTGGCGGTAGTATTTGAGGAATGTTGCGGCTATAGCGGTATTGGCCATCACTGCCTCCCCTTCGTCTGTGTGGAGCTCCGTCACATAGGTGTTGGGAATATATGGGCGCAATAGTCTAGCCAGTATGCGGCCTGGCCTTTCACCCACACCATACCTGCATGCTCGTGCATATTTCCTGAGGTAAACTACTTCCCGGCCGGAGAGTTCTCTAAATTCTGTCATAAGGGTCGAACGTCAGTGGAGATGTGTGCTGGGTCCTTGTTTAAGGGAGTCTTGGTGAATTTTCATTTGCTTCTGCTCTACTTGAGCCAAGTCAGTGAAAAATGCTCTTAAGCACCCCTGAGTGTTTGGCTATACACACGCCACATACATAGACCTTAAATGCCTGCCATAGGGTGGCTTGAATGGCAACAGTGGCCACATTGAGCGTGAAATACTCAAACACTTTTTCAGACTAAGGCTAATGGATAGAGAAGGGACTGCACTAGCAAAGCCCTGTACCCAACAACATATTATGTTGAAGACAGTGTAAACTGCAGAACTTTATCTCCTCTTTGTTAAGAGCAGGCACGATCGATTCCTGCTAACCAGGTTTCGATTTGGCTTAGTGCCCTTTTTGCTAGCTTATCCCTGGGGTAAGAACAGGCTGCATAAATTAACATCCTGCGGCTGTGACAATAGGTCTCCGCAGGAAACCCTGCATTTTACTATGTTCTGTAATTTCTATGCAATGCCCCAAATAGCATACCTTTTTTTTTTTAAATCTCTTTATTGATTTTACAGCTTAGAACCAACAATAACAGGCTTTGGTCAAGCCTAACATCACAGCATGATGTTGACATATATAGAGTAGCCATGGTTAGCTCAAATAGCACATTTAGAGTGTAATCCTGCATTTTCGGAAGCAGTATGACAAAATATATGAACATAAGCCAAATAATCACATTTCAGATCCCCGACCCCTCATAGCAAAGTCTTCCCTTTTCTCCCGCACTTGCCCAGTGTCCGTGGATATTTCTTCCGACTCTTGTTGAGTCCTGCGCATTCCCTCCCCCTGTTTCTCCTGTGGTGGAGGGTTCAAGCAAGTATGTTCGTAGGGGTTCCCAAATATCTTTTGGTCTGGAAGTGGGCGGCATTAGCTCCGCAAATGTCGTTAGTTGATCTTGGCAAAATATAATGTCATTCAGCCACTCCTTAAATTTAGGAGCCCGCCCTCTTCCCCATCTACAGGCCACCCTGCGTTTGGCTAGTAGTAAGCCCAGCGAGACGTATTTCTTGACTGAGGAATCAAGGTCTTTTGTGTATCCTAGTAGTGTGGTGAGTGGGGTGTTCGGGATAGGAGATCCAAACATCTGGCCCAACACCTCCAGTACTGCATGCCAGTATCTCTGAATGGGAGTACATTCCCATGCCAGGTGCAGAAAGCCAGCTCCCGCTCCCCCGCATCTATCACGATTTTCATTATCTCTTAGCTGGAATCGATGTAGCTTCGCAGGAGTATAGTATAAGCGATGTAAATACTTAAAATGTATGATGCGTAGTCTGCTACTTGCTGATGTACGTCCGGTCTGTTGACAGCAATATGTCCATTTTTCGTCACTAAAGGGACCTCCCAAGTCCTCTTCCCAGTGGGTTGGCGATGTGTGGTTTACATTTGGACTATCTGTCTGGGTAATTCGATAAAGCATAGAGACCACATGCGTGGGTGCGGACTTTTTAAGTAAGGCATGTAGTGGGGCCAGGGTCGGAGGCTCAGTTGGAAAATCAGGAGTGGCAGCCTTAACGTCTTGGCGAAGCCTGACATAAAGAATAAGCTCCAATGGAGTAGGCTGCTGGTCCTTAAAGAATGTTTCCCGGGTGCAAAAATTCCCCTCTTCGTACAAGTCTCCCCAGGTCAACGCTCCGAACTTTCGAAGCATTTGCCGACAGCTTGCTTCCTGCATAACCGGGAGATCTAAGCGGCCTTGCAGTGCCAGTAGCGGAGAGTATAGCATAGGTGTTTGCAAGCGTTTAGCGATGTCGCGCCATGCTCTGTTCGTGCATTCAACTGTCGTCGGATCTCTACTTCTGGGATTCACAGGCGAGCTCAAATAAGCCGTGTAGGGCACCGGTGCCATGTATCCGTGCTCTACAGCCAGGTGCGGCATGTATGTTGGTGGTTGCATCCAATATGCAGCAAAGTGTGCTTGGGCACACCAGAAGTATAGCTCCATATCTGGCACCTCAAACTCTCCCTTCGCAAATGGCTGGGGAAGGCCTCCCATTTCAGTCTAGGCTGTCTTCCTCCCCAAGTCAGACGGACCAGTTGAGATTTAAGGGCCTTGAAAAAGTGTTTACTAGGTGCGTAAGGGATATTAATGAAGAGGTAGAGAAGTTTGTGAAGGATCACCATTTTTATCAGCAAACTTCTTCCCGCTAATGAAATAGGCATGGAGATCCATCTGGTAATGGAGTCTGTCAGTGTATCTATCGCTCGACCATAATTGGCTCGCATAAGTCCTGTCTGGTCCCTAGTTATCATGATCCCCAAATATTTAATTTCTGTATCGCACCAAGTCAATGGTGTATCTTTGGACTGAGTGAGTAAGGGGAAGAATCTGAGATTTTCCCCAGTTGATATTAACTCCCGAATACAGTCCAAATTGTATAAATTTGTGTAATATCGGATTTAGGCTGATTTCAGGGTCTCGTAAGTATAGTGTGAGATCATCCGCGTATAGTGAGATTAGAATTTGCCTTTCAGGATATTGGAGTGCGTAATCGCGATGGTGCTGCCAGAGCTTGGCCGCCAGCGGCTCCATGGCTAGCGCAAAAAGGAGAGGAGATAGCGGACACCCCTGTTGTGTTCCTCTTGTGATTTGAAAGCTGGGTTTGAGTATAGAGCAGTTGGATCCAGGATAGAAAGGGAGGCGGAAAGCCCATTGGTTGCAGAACGCTGGCTAGGTTGTCCCATTCAAGGGAATCAAAAGCCTTGGTGGCGTCTAAAAAAAATGCTACTGCAGCTAGGTCTGGATCAATGTCCTGCATTAGGGCAAAAAGAGTACATAAGTTATGCGATGTTGCCCTCCCTGGCACAAATCCTGATTGATCTGGCAGCACTAAGGCACTCTTAAGGAGACTTAGACAATTCGCTAGAACTTTGGCTAAGATTTTGGCATCGCGATTGGCCCCACGTGAGGGGGAACATGGCGGCCGCACGTTAGCCGCTAGCTCCCGGAGCTCCCGCACCAGCCACCAAATGATCTGAAACCCGGGGGCAGAGAACTGACCGTAACTGACCTGATTAAGACCAGAGGGCCCGTTTTCTAATTACCGGCGTCCTCGTCGGAAAATGTTACCGGTAGTTCCTGTCGGCGGCACGATTATCCCTCTTGGCTGCTCGAGGAAGACGCAAGACGCGAGACGCCAGGAATGTGTAGAGAGGAGGCGGGGGTACGTCTTCCTACGCCTCCTCGCTTGCTGGAAGCCGCCCTGGAGCTTAGGAGAGGGCGCAAGGCGGCCGCGTGAGGCCTCCTCAGGGGGAGCGACAAAGCCAGTATCAGGGGCTTTTTTCGGCGTACGAGGGATTCAAAAGAAGGCCTCGTACAGGAGCAGAAGGAGGACGGTGACAGCAGTGGTAAGGTCGGAGAGGGCGGGGAGGTGGTTGCCGGAGACTTGGAACAAGGCATTGGAGGTGAGCCAGAGGCGAGGGGGTTAGCTCCCTCATTAGTGCAACATTCTGGTAGCTACCAGACCCCCCTAAACGTACAAGAGGTCTCCTCCCCTGCTGTTGTAAGCCCGCAAACAGTAGTTAGGAGAGAACAGAGGAAATTAAAAAAAGGGGCCACAGTGGGCAATAAGAAATCCAAAGCAGATATAAAAATAAGCATTAAAACTACCTCCGGCAAAACAGACATCGGGAGAAATGCCCCTGACGCTGATCCACTGCAAATTTTAACTACTGTTGGGCTTCCCACTGGTGTAGTAGAGGCCACTCCAGCTGAAGGATCTAAGTCTCTAAATAGTGACTCTGCCTTTCAGGTCTATCAGGTGAAGGGAAAGTTCATTAAACCTAAGAGGCCAAAGAATAGGGCAGTAAGCAGTGTGGTTAAAGTGACCCCGTCGCTACGCTCTTATTTTAGGATTCAGCCAGAAGTATTGGTCATTGGCGCGCGGCCTGACCCCCTGGGGCAGCGCTCGGCAAGTTTAATCTCTTCTATAGCATTAACCCCTTCCTCGGACACAGTTTCTGTGAGCATGATGGAGGCAGTATTGGAACCTGCGACAGACTTGGTCCCCCAACAAAGTGATCGAGGGGAGCCTTCAGGGGGCAGGAGTGCTCCGAGTGATGACCCTTCGGTCTGCGTTTTGAGTCAACCACAATCGCAGGCACCAACAGTGTTTAACAGCAGTACTGGGGAGGAACGAGAAAGGGATACCCTATCGGTGCTGTCATCTTTATCCTCACCTGTAGGTTTGGAGGGTCTCTTCGCTATGCTGTCGGAGGATATAAAGAAGGGATTTGCAGTATCCGCAGTGAACCAAGGGGAAATCAGGAACTTCTGCGAATCCCTGGAAAAAAAGTAGACCTCATAAATTCCAGGACCGTAACTCTCGAGAATACAGTGGGTGAATTGAAAGAAGATCTGGGTCAGGCAAAGTCGGATATTCAACTTTTAAAGTCTGAACATTGGGACCTCAGAGATAGAGTGGAGAAGTTAGAGAGCAACGCACGTAGAAACAATTTACGTTTATTGAATGTACCGGAAGGTAGCGAAGGATCCGATATCCGGTCCTACATTGTTTCACTACTTAAGACCTCTTTACAGCTTGAAGACTCTGAGGAAGAACTTAGCCGGGATATACAGAGGGTACATAGGGATCCTTTTCGAAGGAACCCTAATAGACCCAGACCCAGAAAAATTCTCATTAATTTCCTCACATTCGCCTTAAAGGATAAGATTCTGAATTCAGCACTGAGACTGAAATCAGTGCGGGCAAAGGAATTCTCATTTGAGATCCGGTCGGATCTCTCAAGGTGTACTTTGGAGAGACAATGGGAACTGGGCAAGAGGCTGGAAGAGTTTAAAAAGCTAGGGGCAGTAGCTCAACTGAAATTCCCGGCCTTTTTAAAGGTGATGCATAACAACAAAATGCACAATATAAGATCGGTGCAGGAAGCGGATGAGCTGCTCAATAGCATCAGTAAAGGGGGTCTATAGAAGGTCTACAAGTGGGTCAATATAGGCGGAATGTAGTTGGAGAATTTGTATTCCCATCTCTCTCCCGTATAGGGAAATTAAAATAACTTGAGATTCTAGGTGAGAGAGGTTAAGCTGTGAAGATGTGTGAGGAGAAGAGCACAATTATTTAAGTCCCATGCTTCTTCTAATTGACCACGTCTGCTTTGAAGTATAGTTAGGGCCTCTCTGCTTTTTATCCTCTTTATCTCTCTTTTTCTCTCTTTGGGAATTTTTTTTCTTCCCCTTTTCTTTTCTTTACTAAGGTGGTGGCTGGGCGGATTCCTCCGGGATGCAATTGCCTGGACTCCATCTGTCCAGATAATTGGGGTATGGGTTCCCAGAGGTGAGGGGAGGGATTGGGGAGGGCACTGGGTAGGGGTTGGGTTTGGGTGTAGTGGAAAAAAAAAAAAAATCCTCATTCTCCGTTTTCTTATGTTGGTTGTACTCACGTTACTTTTAGGACGAGAGTTTTGGAGCTGGGCTGGATCGAATGCTGGTACTGGTTATCTCGAATTCAAACTTCCGTTTTTATGCTGGGCTTCTCCGATGATCTAACATGAGTCTTATACAGATTTTGTCCTGGAACATTATGACTTGCGAACCAGACCGAGAAGGGACAGGAGAATACAGTATCTCCAAGATTCACCGGCTCAGGTTCTGATTCTTCAGGAAACACATCTCCTGAAAGAGGAGATAGTCACTCTTCTTAAAAATAAAAGATGGGTGGGTTCATATGTATGCACGAGCCAGACAGCTAACATCAGAGGAGTCCTTATAATTTTTAAGAAATCAGCCAAAACGCATGTTTTACAGCAATTGGTTGACCCAGGTGGCAGATGGGTTATTGTTAAAGTCAGGAAAAGGGAGGCCCTGTATACTCTGGTCGGCTACTATGGACCTAATCAAGATGACCCCTCCAGTCTTAAGACCATCTTTTCTCATTTATTAGATTTTCCTGAGCCAATAATTCTAGCTGGAGATTTTAATATAGTTCTGAATCCTGCGCTGGACAAAACTCCAAATAGTAGAGCCGTGGCCCCTTTAAAATCTCGGGACTTCCTCCTAGAGGCAATGGAACAAATTGCGTTTTTAGATATATGGAGGGAAAGATCGGGCTTGCAGCCGGGTGTATCGTTTAGAAATCATAAATATCGCCACCAATCTAGAATAGATTACGTGCTGATAAGAAACTCGTTGAGAGACAGAGTTAACGATATTTTATACCTGGCTAACCACCTCTCAGATCATTCAGGGGTTTTTCTACGTTTGGATGGTCCATCAGTAGGGCCCACTCGTACATGGTCGCTTGACCGTTCTTTACTCCTGGTGGAGGAAGAAAAGGCCTTTTTATCACAAGAAAATGAATGGTTTCTTGAAATAAATCTGGGGTCAACATTAATAACGAATGTGTGGGACTCTTTTAAAGCTTTCCTGCGTGGCCAAATTACCAGCAGGGCAAGCTTTAGAAATAAAAGATATAAGGAGGAGGTATCTTCTATTGAAGGAAAGCTGAAAGATGTAGAGGCTGAATTATCCCTTCAAGCCTCTCCTGAAATCCAGCAAGAACGGAAAGCCAAATGGGATAGTTTAAAAGGGCAGTTAGAGAACATCCTCCACTCTAGGCTTATCCGTAGATGGGAGGCTAGTAAAATCGCCCATTTTGAATATGGAGAGGGCGCAGGCAAGCTTCTTGCCTGGAAAGCAAAATCTGATCGGGCAAGAAATCATATTAATGAGATCATCAGCGGAAATGAAACCTTCTGCTCAGATGGGGAAATTAGTCAGGCCTTTCAGACCTACTTTCAGGAGATTTATTGCGAGGACAAAAGGCTAGATGTCGCTAGTGTTCAGAATTGGCTGGGGGATATCCCCCTTCCCTCCTTAGGGCCTGACCAACAGCAATACTTGGACCAAGCTTTTACCCAAACTGAGGTCAGAGAAGCCATTCAACGCTGTAAGAGCGGGAAAGCGGCGGGCCCTGATGGCCTCCCAGCGGAGATCTATAAGATGTTGGGAGATAAGATCATCCCCGTCCTAACGCAGTTGTTTAATTATATGCTGGCGGCAGGTCTAGGGCTCCCAGCTTCATGGAACGACGCTTTAATAATCCTGATATTGAAACCCGGGAAACCTCCATCAAGCTGTGGGACATATAGACCCATCTCGCTTTTAAATGTAGACTATAACATTTTCACCTCCATTTTGGCAGCGAGATTGGGTCTTATGGTGGGGGATGTCCTCCACTTAGATCAGAAGGGCTTTGTTAGGAACCGGCAGCTTTCAGACCTCACGTATGATCTCATTGACGCCATTGATCTCGCCTCTACATATTCCCTCCCATTAGCAGCCATGACATTGGACGCTACCAAGGCCTTCGACAGAGTGAATTGGATCTACCTGTCGGAGGCTTTGAGGAAGTTCAATTTGGGGGAAAGATTTTGTCACATGGTCCAGTTGATCTATCAGAACCCCACGGCTAGGCTATTGGTTAATGGGAATATTACGGATTCCTTCAGAATTACAAGAGGGACTAGACAGGGCTGCCCACTCTCCCCGCTTCTATTTGATCTTTACAGCAAGCCATTTGCTCAACGGCTTAGGGCTGATTCTAATATCCTGCCATTTAAGTATGGGGAGTGGGAGAGGAAGTTAGCCCTGTATGCCGATGATATCTTGGTCTTTTCCGCTGATTTACAGTCAGCCTTTCCAGCAGTCATCAGTTTAGCCCGGGAGTTTGGTTCTGTCTCTGGATATGAGATTAATGCCACAAAAACTGAAATTATGACCTGGAATCTGGCAGAGACACAGCAGTGTCACCAGCCTAGCTCCAAAATGAGATATTTGGGAGTCCATGTGGTTCAGGATATCACAAAGATTGCTGAGATCAACCTAGATATAGTGGTAAAGGAATGTAAAAGGCTAATGAAATCTTGGGCCCTACTTCCGTTGTCAATCTTGGGAAGAATTAATCTGATCAAGATGACGATACTCCCAAAGATCACATTTCTTTTTAATTGTATCCCCCTTTATTTTGAAAAATCCACGATTGTTAAGCTTCAGAGTGAAATTAACTCATTCGTCTGGGCATCTAAATCATCTAGGATTGCATGGAAAAAGCTGAGGCGGAGAAGAGAAATGGGTGGCCTGGCTTTACCGGACTTCCAGTTGTATGCCTGGGCTTTCCAACTCTCACACTCACGTATGCTACTGAGAATGCCCGTGAATACTGGTGCTGGAGGGATGTTCTTAGCTATGCTTAGGGGTGCCAAACTGTCAGAGGAAGGCTTTTTGTTTAAATTCGGGGATCCAAAGTTTAAAAAAAAAGTCAAGCTGAAGGTTCTCCAGGGGGTAGCCAAAACTTGGGCCAAAGTGAGAGGGGCAGTGGGGCTCGATTATTTTTCCAGCTTGGCTCCCCTTTGGGATTCCCCCGGAACTCCAGAGTGCCTAAAGGACAGACTGGCAAAACCTTTGAGTGACGCGGGGTTGTTGGTTTGGGGAGACCTCCTCCTTGGAGGCACTCTTATTCCCTGGGAACATCTCCAGGATAAGGTTGGGGGAGGACTCTCCCGGTTCAAACATTATCAGCTGGCAAGCTGGGTTCAATCTCATCCACGAAAAAATGCTGTGGGTTGTGGTAGCATTTTAGAACACCAGCTTGTGACCAAACCCCCAGTTAGGAAAGAAGTTTCCTTTTGGTACCAAACTCTGTTGGAAGAAGTAGATGGCAAATTCAAGCTGGCCGAGGAACTGTGGGGGGCCCCTTTACCCACACAAGACTGTGCTAAACTATGGCAGAAATCATATAAGACTCTACATGAAGTTGTGAAACCAGCTTGGTTAAAAAGGAACCACCTGTTTACCATCCATAGGGCCTACTTCACTCCTTATAAATTGACAAAAATTTCCGATGGGCCACCGGTCAGTTGTAAAAAATGCGTCCAGGTTTCTGCCTCAGATATACACATGTTTATGGAATGTCCTTCTCTTGCTATTTTTTGGGGGGAGGTCGGTGATTTCTTGACAAGTGTTTTGGGCTGCACTATCAACATAGATCTACCCCTAATAATATTTGGCCTTGCAGAAAAAGTTACTGGCCTCGCTGGAGTGCTGCTTTTCTATTCTATCCTACTAGCCAGGAGGCAAATCTGTATAAAATGGATGGAATCAAGTCCTCCTACCTTTTTGGATTGGCAGTCTTCAGTCTTGGCAGTTTCTAAATTGGACCTGGCCAGACAGGGAAATAGCAAGAAGAAGGCATTTTGGAATCCTTTGCAACTTAGATGGGGTCCGGAGATGACGAAGTAAAATCGTGGAATTTTTTTTTTTTCCCCCCCTGAGTCCCATGATTATGCCGTTAATACTCTTCTGGCTAAGTCGTGTATTGCCAGGTATCATGGCGGTCTATCGGCGAAAGTCATCTAGCTCGCAGAGCTTGGCAGAAGAGGTATCTCAGTGGTTTCTTCATTGATCCCCAAGGTGTTTCTGGTACCAGTAGGCGGGGCGCCACTTCCAACAGCCTATATTCCTCAGTTTCTTGAGAGTGAGTACAGACACCTAGGGTGTGATTTGAAGTGAGATTGATGGCGAATGAGGACATAAAAAAAAAAAAATTATTAAAAAAAAAAAAAAAGATTTTGGCATCGCAGTTTATGAGTGATAGCGGCCGATATGAATCGCATTTATCTCCCGGCTTCCCAGGCTTCAATATGGATATGATGAGCAATTCTCGCATTGTCCGCGGGAGAATACCTTTCTCCCGTGCTTCTTCATATACGCCTTTTAGTATCGGAATAAGGGAGTCGCTAGAGGTTTTATAGAATTCTACGGTGAGGCAAATATGCAAATATGCAACTCCGCTCCGGACGGGCCCCTGGCCCGGACGGGGCCAGGGGCCCGTCCGGAGCAGAGTTGCATATTTGCAGCGCGAATCTCGTCTTCCTCAAATTCAGCTGAAAGGAATTCTCTTTGGGCATTTCCCAACCAACCTAGCTCTACTTTTTCAAAGTAGGACTCAATCTCTATGGGCAGCGTTCTATGCCTTGTATAGAGAGTACTGTAAAATGTGTGAAAGGCGTTTAATATGTCTGGGGTGTCTCTACATGTTATCCCGTCAGTGTTAGTGATCTCTAAAATAGTGTTAGAAAATCTTGGTTTGCGGATCAGTTCAGCCAGGGCCTATCCTGGCCTCTCCTCCTCGCCATATTTTCGGGCTTGATGATATTTTCCATGAAACGGGCACTCTCTGTTTGCTGTCTCCTGGTATTCTGATAGCGCTTCTCTAATTTGCTTCTGCAGGTCCTTATTGGGTGCAGACTGCAATTGGGTCTCCAGCTGTTTAAGGTCAGTTTCCAGTATTTTGAGTGTATTGCGAATATCTCTCAGAATCCCTCCTCCCTTCGCTATACATCCCCCCCCCCAGATGGTGACCTTGAATGCCTCCCAAACTGTGGACAGTAGAGGCACCATATCTAAGTTGCGTGGGAAAAACTCTGTATTTTCCTGCTCTAGTTCTGTCCGGAAAGGGATGCCCAGCAGGGCGTGTGTTGGCAGCCTCCAGGCCTGATAAGGTGTCGTTGTGCAAGGGGGGGGTGATCGTCATTAGTACTGGCGAATGATCAGAGTATGTGCGCGCTAAGTGGCTCGATCTTGTCAGTCTGGGTTTCAGTCCTCTAGATATCAGCCAGCGATCTATGCGCGACCATGAGGAGTGTACAGTAGAGTAACATGTGCCTTCCCTATCAGCTGGGCGTACGTTGCGCCAGGCGTCTAGTAGCATATGATCAGTCACTAACTCTCATAGTTGGAGTTGGGCATTAGTGTAATGGTGGGCCTGAGGGTGCGAACGATCCATTCCTGGGTCCAGTGTCACGTTAAAATCCCCGCCCCACATTACATGGGTGGACCCTATATCTAGTATTTTCCCCCACAGTATGTTAAAGAATTCGGGATCGTCGTTATTAGGACCGTAGCAACACACAAGTGTTATGGATTGGAATGCCAGTTTGCCCCACATGAGGCAATATCGTCCCTGCGGGTCTATTGTCGAGCCTATGGCTACATATGGTACATTTTTCTTTATGAGGATGGCCGTGCCCCGGGCATGAGTATGCAGAAAAACTCTGGTGCGCCGCCCAGCGGGTCACAAACGCCGTCGGGGTAGAGGGGCTAAGGTGTGTTTCTTTGAGCATGGGGCAGTGTATGTTATGCCTATCTAGATATGCCAGGACATGGCGTCGTTTCCGGGGATTGCCCAGGCCTCGTACATTCCACGTTACGAAGTTATAGCTAGGCAGGGCAGGGTGACTCATCTGTTCCGTGTGTCTTGGATTGTGTGGCTAATGGGGTCTTGATGTATCGCGGTAGGCTGTCGCAGCATTGCACATTAATATCTGGTACCATGGCTATCTTAAGTGTCATGAACTTTCCCCCCCTTCCTCCCCCCTCCCACATCAGCAGCCCAATCCTGCTGTGGTGCATATCCCCCCTCCCTTCCCTTCAACATAAAAAGATTACCCCAAGGGGGGAACAAATTGAGAAGAACAAGAAAGAAATGAAAGCAAGTCATTATAGGGATGTCCTTCTGGGGAATGGCATGAGGGCACAACAGGTCTACCCCGTGAGTACGAGGGTGCTCAGGACAAAAGTTCAGAGTCCCATGTTTCCGATAATTACAGACGCATGCCTGGGGATAGCAATGGCGTCATCCGTTCCAGGCGCCTCACTCGCACTCAGTCTCTAATGTCTTTCATGGTGGTCAGCGGCGTGTGCGCAGTTGAGCTATATTCTCCGCTGCGTCAGATGTCCGCTATTCAGCTCCTCTTTCTATTACCGAGGTAGGTGCTTGGTTTTTCCCCGTTATTCTGGGTCAGACAGGGCTGATGTCGAGCGGGAGGGGCTCAAAGGCGATTCACACCGGGGCGATCGTCTGATTGTGGCCTTCAATAAGTCTGCAACGTGCTGAGGGTTTGTGAAAAAATGCTGCTTGCCCTGGTGCGTTATACAAAGACGTGCTGGAAAGAGCATGGCATAGGTGATGTTTGCTTGTTGAAGTTTCTTTTTGATCGGTATAAACTTTTTACGAGCCTCTTGGACCGCCATGGTGAAGTCCGGGTAGATAGCAACTTCGGAGCCTTCAAAGGAGAGTGCCTGTTGTTCTCGCGCCAGACGTAGGGCAGTGTCTTGATCTTGGTAATTTAACAACCTTGCGATGATCGGTCTTGAGGGAGCTCCAGGCAGGGGTCGATTAGCCAAAGATCGGTGTGCCCTTTCTACTATGAGCTTAGCGGAAAAGGCGCTTATCTCAAACACCGTCGTGAGTAGGTGTTCCACATAATCCTCCATTCGCCCGGTGTTTGTGGACTCCGGTATGCCCAAAATTCGTATGTTATTGCGGCGTGACCTTGATTCTAAGTCCTCGTTTTTAGCCGCTATCACCTTTAGTAGACACTCCATGTTGAGTAGTTGTTCTTTCCTCCCCGCAGATGTATCTTCCAAGTCAGAGATGCGTTGCTCCACTTCTTTAATGCGCTCGCCATGTTGATCTATCTTGTGAGTTATATTATCCATACGTGTGCTCATAGCGTCCATTTTGGTCTCTATTGAGGTGAGACTGCTTTTCGTCATGAGAAGGAGTTCTTTAAGATCTTCTGTTGAGGTCTGACCTCCAGAGTTCGGCTCTTCCGCCATCGTTTGTTCAGGGTCACTGTGCGTGCATGTGGATTTGCAGGCTTCAAACTGCAGTTTGGTTTGTTTACCATCTGCTTTTCCCATACTGCCGTCTCCTCACTTTTTTTTTTGTTTCTTTTTTGGGGGGGTTGTGGTTCCATGTTGTTTACTGATAAGAATATCTGCTCGGGTCTCTTATATGTTCCTCCCCCGCCGGTTCCAAATCTGCACCCTCTCTCGCATCGCTCCGGTTGACTCTGGCCTTCTCAATGTTGTCTCATCTCAAGGGCGCTCTTCCCTTCATGCGTGCAAGGGCACTAGCTAGGCATTGTCTGCTTTCGCACATGATGTGGTCCCCCCCCAGCCGGGTGATGTTCGTTAGTTTCAGCAGGCTCAGTGTGTCTCGGATCTAGTATGATAGCTGCTCTCTCCCTGCTGATATGAAAGCCGCCACTACGGGCACCCAGCGATCGGACCTCAGTTCGCCTTAGGCTGTAACCTGTGCTCGTGTGGTCCGCTCTCTCAGTCTTTGGATGTTAGCTCAATCAGGGGAGATAAGGGCCGCACGGGCCGGTCACCGCACCCACCACGCGCATTCCAGTTTTGTTACTCACGGTTATCAGTGTTTTAAGGCCGTGGTACTGTAGTTTCACGCAGCCCGCAGTTGCTGAGCCCCTTCTTGCAGCAGTACTCTCCGCTCTTTTGCGGCGCTTTTCTCAAGCAGCATCAGCGGTTATTTTCAGGGCATCTCCACCATTTCCGCCGCGGTCATGGATGCAGCCATCCCCGCAGCGCGGCTGCAATTTTAATTCCGCCGCGAGGTCTGTCAATCGGGGGCCGTGTTTCGTTGCTTCCTGGCTGTTGTGGTTGCCGCTTTAGCACTTCTGGGTGGCAGCGAGTGTTCCGTTTCTGCTCCCCATGCTTTATTGGCTAAATATCGGGCATTTGGGCAGAATATTGATGTAGTTCGGTCCTGAGCCGCAAGAGCCTCACGCAAGTGCAGCCATCTTGCTTGTGCGCTCTCTAGCACCCCCCCCAGAAGGGCATACCTTGTCCCTATTTTGAAAAGACACATTTTTCCCAAGTTAGGCCGGCTCTTATGTATTTACAGATGCTCTTGGGGGATATTATTTTTAGTGTACATTGGGGCATATTCACAAGGAGCTATCGCCGAATTAACGGCACTTTATCGCAGCCAAAGTCGTGATAAATTTACCTCCCCATTCACAAGCCGGTGTAAACAGCCCACAGCACCAGTTTACCCGCGATAGCAGCCGCAAAAAACATCGCCAGAGAGGACCCCCGCAAATATCGCTAATGAGATGCAGAGTAGGCGTTCCCGTGACAAAAGCCGAGACAACATCACACCTCAACATTCACAACGACCAGTCACATCGGCGATAAAAGCACAAAACAGGCGATAAGGCGCGTTAGCACCAGGAAATTTACACCTGCTCTGACCTGGTGTAAAGTCGGACGGCAGCCAGCACCACAAAGGGAGCACAGCCCAGGGCCACATCCGACGGGCAACAGATGCCATGGAGCCACCCATCATGCGGCCCGGACACAACACCCACCTCCACCGCCCCATGACCCCAACCCACACCCGGAACACCCCCCCTGACCACCACAGACGCAGCGCAGACAAAGACAGCGGAACCCCAGGAAACATACCAGCCGCACAGACCCAACATCTGACAATGTCACCGTCCACTACAGGCTGAAAGGGACAACCAACCTATGCATCCTGACCATCTTCGCCTAACAGGCCTACGGCACCAACACAGCGGACAACCAACATCCCACCCCACACAAAGCTGATGGTGTGGCTGCACCTGTTGGCCCCTGGGACCCCCCAAACAACACCCGCCAGAGTCGGAGGAGTCTCACAGCCAGCCACATCCAAGTCCCCCACACCTGTCCTGGACTTCACCATCACCCTGGTACCCCAGTCCCCATACGTACAACACAATGCGCAGGATCCGCTGGAGACCAAGCAAGGACCATACGCCATAGCAGGATGCACGCACATGTTGGGGGCAATACACAGCACACATGTACTACCTGTGCCCCCTGGTGACACAGCACACAATCACCGCACCAGGAAGCACACGTCTCACATCAATGTGCAGGCAACAACAGAACACCTTGGAACACACAACAATGTCGCCTTCAAATACACAGCCAGTGTGCATGACACCTACATCCTCCGACAGTCCATCATCAACCAGCGTTCCCAGGATGGCAACAAGGCAAATGCACAGCCCCTTGGCAATGTCCAAATGAACACCCCACACACCTCAACTCCACAACCATGCAACTCACAACTCTGGCAATGCACACGTCACAAAATCACATACAACAGGCACAACAACATGCCCACCCACCAGACACGACAGAACAACTTACAATGTCCACATGGGCAAGCCCTGAACATGAGCCAGCAACGGCATGGCACCTCAGCCACATAATAGCCCAATGTGGGGAGAGGTGGCAACCAGCCATGTGTAAAGGATGCAGTAGAACCATGACTGGGAAAGTACACAATGCCAAGAGTGCCGGAGATGTGCTGGACACCTCGCAGTATGCAGAACACACCCATATCCATGGCGACATACACCGCTTGCTTATGGAGTGTAGTGGACAGTGGACGCCACCATATCACCCCAGCCAGTGGGGGACCCCGTGGAAATGTTGCCTGTTACGCCCCCCCTAAGCGTCAGCGGAGTGGGATGGCCCGGCATACGCCACGCCAGTGTAGGGGTGTGAATAAAAAGCATGTAGGCCTGGGCGTGGTCCTCTTCCGGAAAGACCCACGTCTCCGCCAGGGTGGCGCCTCCCACCCCGCCACGAGGCCGATGCCATCCTCGTGAGTGGCATTGCCTGTGATGCTGTGTGCCTGCCGGACCCCGGCACGCTGGACCACGAACCCGTCAGGCCAGCCCCTGCGCAGCCAGGCCACACTGATCACCTTCCGACACTGGCGTGTGTCAAGGAGGGTCCACCACGTGCAGGCGCAAGCCCCAAGCCCGAGGCCCGCAACCTTGGCAGCCACCTCAGACCATCACGGCCTCCACGACACAGGCTCGCTTTATTCTTTTTTCGTTGACGTACTCTACTGCCGCCTTCGGCCTACTCTTCGGACCAGTAGGTCCCATATGTGAAACTGTGTCCTGAGTCATGCATGGCAGTGACCCCAAATCCGGGCCAGCGGCCACAGCACCAGACCCCCCGATCAGTGAGGCATAGTTCCATATGGGCATCTTGCGACACGTGGTGCCACTAACCCTGTTCAACGCCAGCCTGCTACACGTGGTGCCACTAACCCTGTTGAACGCCAGCCTGCTACACGTGGTGCCACTAACCCTGTTCAACGCCAGCCTGCTACACGTGGTGCCACTGAACCTGAACTACGCAGGCCGGTGGGTTCACCCAACCTATGCCGGCGACACTCTGTGAATGGGCCGTGCTGACCGCTGCCTCAGGCCTACACCACGGTCAGGTAGGTCACACATTTGGAACTGAGTCTTGATTACACCATGGCAGTGAACATTATTTAAGGCAGAGAAGAATTCACTATACACCCTCCGATGTGGTGGCAACAAGTCTGTGCATGGCATCACAACCACACGTGTCTGTGGGCCTACGCGGACCACTGCCCTCGGCCTACGCTGCGCACAAGTGGGATCACAGATTTGGAACTGAACATTGGTAATTCAAAAGGCAGAATACATTTCTTTGCACGCACGGAGGGGCGTAAGAGGATGACATGTTGCAGTCTGGAGGGAACAGGATCAGCGTCACGGAGGTGATTGAACACTACCGACAACTGCCACTGTGTCACCAACTCTGTGCCTCGCGAGCCAATGACCCGTGGCTGTGGGCCACTGCTGACCGCTGCCTCCGCCCTACACTGCGGTCCAGTAGGTCACAGAGCCTTGATTTGGCATTCTTGGAGTTCACATATGTGTACCGGCATCATCGCAGACTGCATCCCCTCACAGCACCTGTGCCACTAAGTTTGTTCCCCGACATTCATGGACACTCACTGGTCGGACATTGGTGGCGTTTGAGTCCATGGACTAGGGGCTAGTTTTCATCCTCATGTAGCTGATCCCGAATTGTTGGTGAGGACGAGGGTTGCGCTTTCCACTCCTCCATTTGCTGCTTCCAGATGACATCAGACCTTCCGCATCATGCCCTGGAGGACACCTTCCACTGTCCCCCGCAACCCTCTGCAAAATACACCTCGGACATTGATGGGGACCCGCTCAGGTCGCAAGGCCCATCTGACTGCACCGCAAGTCACTGTCCCGTGGCTGGGTGCCTGTGCCAGCCGCAGTGCATCCGGGGCCACTAACTCTGTGCTGCTCAGGCCTGGGACCCCTTCTTCTGAGACATTAAATGGCCTCTGTAGCGATGGTCTTGGGGTCATCTACGCCATGTGTCTGTGGCCCTGCGCTGTCCGCCTCCTCCGGCCCCAACTGCGGGCCACCAGGGCCCACACATGGCATCGAGTCTTGACCGGCCCGGACATCGCATCACCACAGGAGGCACACGCCACCACCGCAAGGACCACCTCCAACCGCCATCTGCCACAGTCGAAAGGGTGGTCCTGACAGACCTACGGAGTTGCTCACACCTGTCGTGGATGCCATCATCGGCCTGCTACTCTGCTCAGCACTCCAGGTGCCAGTGACTCAGTGCACCGCAAGCCATTGTCCGTTACTGATTGAGTTTTGTGCTGTTGTGAGGTTGCGCAGCAATGTCTCCCCATGCAGTGGGGAAGACCTGGGACTATGATGAGGAAGATGTGTCAAGTGTGCGGTCGGGAGAAGGCACAGACAATGGGAGGGCAGGTGGCAACAGCCCCTAGGCAGGAATGCAGACTGGTGGTGGTAGTCAAGCTACACAGCCGGATCTCTTACTGGGTATTGCGCTGTGGACTGCGGACGCAACTGTCACCTCAGGCAGTGTGGGGGAGCTGGGACGTTGATGAGGGGTGTTACACACCCCACTGCATGTGCATCAGGACTAACCGGAAGGGACACAATCCTAGCAATTTCTTCACATGAGCGCGCTCTTCTCTAGTGCCCTACCTCAGTGCACTACAACTCACGGAACCTCCTGACTGAATATTGGGTGACCTCTGTCCTTACTCCGGATCCCTCCATGTTGCTCTGCAGTTGACTCTGTTATGCTGGTGTTTTCTGTTTCCATTACACTGGTGTCCACTGTTCAGGTTGTTGCCAGCACCAAGCACTCCGTGCGGGCTGGCTTATACTCACCCCACACACATCCAGCACAGGCATCACTGCACATGTGGCCCTGCCAATAAAGGGGCCGGGCGCACGTGCCCGTAGCCAGTTCAACATGATATGTGCATGTGTCTCTGTGGGGGTGTGGGTCTCCTTTGTTCGGTGTAGGTGGTCCCTGAAGGGTATTGGACACCCACGTATATGTTCTAGTTCGCATTCCATGGGTTCGGCAACACCCTCACCTGTTGGGCCACCTCCTTTTGGCGTTCTGCCACCTGGCATTGGGGTGCCATGTGTGGGTGGGTGAAGTGTTGTGAGGCAGCCGTGATTGCGGGTGCTACATGCTGTGTGGTCTGTTGCAGGGGCTGGGTTCTCCTCTGAGTAGCTTGTCTGCCCTGGTCCTGGTGGTGGGTTGTGTGGGATGTCCATGGGCTGTTGTAGGGCGTCGGTGTCGGGGGTGTGGTGTTCGTCTCGGGCATCACTGATGGGTTGTCTGTTCTGACCTGCTGTAGGTGTTGTTTGTCCCTCTGCATTGTGAGGGGAGGTGCATGTTGGCATTGTGTTGGCGCCTTGTTCTTGTCGACATGCAGACTGTGTGACAATGTACATTGTGACTGTTTGGGCGGTGGTGGCTATTTGAGTTGGGACAGTGTACATTTGGCCTACATGGCTGATGTGGGGTTGTAGGGGTAGATGTGCATCTCACAGTTCCCTGCTCTGTCCACTGTGATTGTTCTGTTTCTGCGCCTGGGTGGACCCAGTTGTGTCCCCTGTTCTGCAGTGTGGGTGTTGCACTTTGTGCCACATTGTCATGGTATGTGCTGTGATTGCTATGTGTGTGTGCTGCAGTGTGCCACGGGGATGGGGGACATGTCCCTGGGTAATTGTGGGTGTGCAGTGTGTTACACCTCATTGTGCATGTGTGGCATTGTGCCCATCACCCCCCGTCCCCCCAGTCCCTGTTGGATCCTCACCCTGTTGTTATTGTGTCGGGTCCTCTCAAGCTGGGTCCGTACTCCCTACTCCTTGCACCCTCTCCACACTGATGACTGTGGCCTGGGTTTCCTCCAGCTCCTCTTGTGGCGCTGGACTGCCACCTCCTGTCGCCGTTGCTGCCTTCCTGTTGGCAGCGGGTTTGTACCTGGTTTAGGTTGTCACGTCCTGCCGGCGCCTCTTGGCCTCCTGGATTGGCCTCCTGGGCACTCCGACTGCGTTCCAGGTGGTCTGCTTGTGGGTCAGTTGCTGGTAGTGTTCTGTCGCCTCCGTGGCCTTGGTCTTGTTTTCCTGCGGTCTGCACCCCGTCTTCCTCTCCCTTTTCTCCTTGGCCTTCCCCGAGCCAGTTGTTCCTTGCTGGTGGTCTGTGGGGGTTGTGGGGTTTGCGATGCCCTCTGCGCTGGGTCAGGGTGCATCCATGTTGCTACGTGCTTTGGCTTGTTTCTGGTGTGTTGTGTCTGTGGTTTTTATGGTGCAATTTCCCGCCAGACGCGTGGGATTTGCAGGCCTGAGGCTGGTTTTAGCTACTTTTTGTACCGCGATTGGCCTCATCGCATGATTTCTCGCGTTTCGCATTATTTCGGCGTGGCATTGATTTTCACGCTGACATTTGACGCGTTATCTGGTGACTATTGCATGGTACCGCCTTGTTGTGAATTCCACGTTGACACGGGGTTATTTTCCCGCGATGGGCTGCGATATTGAAAGTTGAGTTACGCTACTCTTGCGGTAGTTATCACACGTTCTTGTGAATATACCCCTTAGTTTCTTGAAAGTCGCTGTAAGGCTGAGGAACATTAGTGATTAAGGCTCCGATGAGTTCAATAGCACCTATTATCTTTCATGATGTACTGTATAACCGTTCTTGCACATCCAATGCTTCTAGGCTTGCTGATGTTTTATGCAACTTTTTATCTGTATTTATTGTTGATTTTATTGGATGTTTTGTTTTATTGCACATTATTTTATGGTTTGTAGTCTCAAAACCGAATAAAGCTAGTTTGATTTGATTTAGTTTACTCGATAACGGCGCATGTAGTTCAGAGCGAAAGACACTGTCGTGTAGGGCAATAGCAGGGATTCACCAATGACTGGTCCTAACTTGGGCGAAGGGGATTTTCAGTCGTAGCTTCACCGGGGAGTGATCAGACAATGTGGGGCAAGCAGTACTTTAAAGAAAGGTAGAGACTGAGAGCAACTAGTGTGAGTTGCAGGCGTACGTTTCAAATAGTTTGTGCCTTAATTTAAAGGCCTGTTATCAAAAATATGTCAGGAAAACTTACACTTCTTACAATACATTATTCACCTGTGGATTTCTGTGTATATGCTGACATTAAAGAGTTGTAATGTAGTGATACAGACAATTTGTACATACACTGGAGATTTATAAAGTGCAGATAAATATTTCTAAAAGTTCAAGAAAAATTCTGAGACATTATACATTGTTTCTCTAATGTATTATCTATTGGTGACTCACTCTCTATTCAAGTCATATTATGATTGCAAGCATTGTTAAAATGGTGCACCCTAGTATGGTCATTTCAGGGACATGTGTAGAGCAGTTTTACACACTACTCAAGGTTGTTCATAGGGCCTAGTAGTGCATGCCTTAAAATTGGCTAATGTATAGAAGTGAAGCCGTTCTCTTAAACTTCTATGTCAGATGAGGAAATTTACAGGTGCATTTCGTTAAAGTAAATTAATAACCAAAAACTGCTTTTGAATGGTATTTAAGGTTTAATAAGTTGCTGATCTCATTAAAGCCGATGGAGGTATTACACTTCTTATGCATCTCAATACCAGTTAAAAAAGAGCATAATATCTACTTATTATGGCCGATTTCACAGATGTACTTATTGTTGCTTGTTCTGCGTGTTGCGAAAGGATAGGCCCATTAGTATTAAAGCAATTATGGAAATTTGGGTCTATGTGTACCTCGCCAAATACCTTCCAGTATGACAAACGTATAGCAAACTGTCATATCCATTGGATGATGTCATCAGTGATGTCATAAGTGATATTATCTATGATTTTATTTGAGATGTCCCTAGTGATGTAATATATGAGGTCATAAAGAATACATGGCAGGGGAGCAAGTTAAATTTGCCTCAGCGATCTGTAACCAGTGAATTTCAGTGTTTTTTTGTTTTTAAACATTAGCTTTTCCAGTAAATTTCTGAGTGTTTTTTTAATCATATTTGGTGACTCCTTCGCTAGGCACAGCTTTAGGCATGCGTCGTGGGGTTGGCTGCAGGGCCTGACCTGCAGCCGGGGTCTGCGTCCTACTCCCCATGGACGGCAAAAAACGATGCATGGCCTTTGGTGTGGTGCAACGGCCAGGGCAGCTGACTTCGGAGCACAGGGTTCACGGTTCGATCCCCGGCTCCGGCGGCAGCTCAGCTCAGCACCATGTGACTCTGGGCAATAGCTCACTTAATTTCCACGACGCCCCCTGCGCCTTGAGACCCGTAAGGGTGAGTAGCTGCGCTATATAAAAACGGACTTACTTACTTGGCTGTATGTGGCATGGGGTTGTGCACAGGGTATAGCCTACAGCCAGGCCCTGCACACAACCCCCTCAAGTGGCCAGCCAATACTCCACAGACCCCCACCCCACAATTAAATGTTGACATTTATTTTTGCAGTTTACGCAGTCTTGCGGTACCAAAGCTCTTGCAGGAGTCTATTGGTACTTCAGAAGGGGGCAATGCTGGGGAGGGAGTACCTCGAGACCCATGGCACAAAAACATTTTTGTTTTACTTATTGGCCCCTGATGCAGTCCTTCTTGGTGCCCCCAAAAGTACCAGGGTTTTATGGTACTCATACCCTGCTCCCTTCTATGTAATTTTAACTTCAGGACACAAGGAATGAGTCCTGTAATGGCAGCCATATTTTTCATCATCATAGTGACCAGCCTACCAGATTGCTGAGTCCTGTGGGACCAAAAAGACCGTTACTGAAAAAAAGCCATCTTAGCCAATTGTGTCACTCCATTTTCTAATCTGTGGTATCACGGGAATCCCACAAGAGCCTTGCAAGACCAATCATTCAGCTATCAATATAGTTTAAACTGAAATTTCCTGAAAATGGTTTCAACGGATATATACCAAATATTGAAAAGCACGCTTTCTGAGTAAAGTTGCAACTTCCTGATAAATTTGGTGTAATTCAGTCCAACCTTTTTATGCATCGATTTCCAAAATGATGCTTTGGTACCCCGTTATAACTCGTGACCCCCACCATAAACAGTCTGATCATCAATGATGTAATTTCACATGTTGCAGTGCTGTTATCAACGATGTCATAGAACATGTCATGAGTGATATAATATCCAGGGAAATTAGTAGGGGTGGGTGGAACTCACAGAGTTTCACTCCACGAATTTCCACAAAGGTACATAAAAACTCTGAGAGATTCTGCGGAGTTCCGCCAACTGGTGGAAAATATGGACGTTGCGCTGGTAGCGTGAGCTGCGCTTCAGTGGTTGAGTTTAAAATTAAGCCCGGGCGGAGACCTCCGCTCCGCCCGCGGAGTGTGCGGAGATTTGCCTACTCCGCGTTCCGCGGGAGAACGCGGAGAAGGCAAATCTCCGCACACTCTGCAGCGGAGCGGAGTTGGCCAGCCCCCACCTCCACTCCCCCTATTAACAAGTAATTTGACATTAATTAAAAGTAAATTAAAAAGCACTTTACCTGTACTGCGGCGTCCCCGGGCTGCCCTCCTCCTCTTCCTCGCCGTCTGGATAATCCTTGTAAAAACTGCGCATACGCGCGCGCACGTGCATTTCTCACAAGAAGTGTGCATGCGCGAGAAATGCGGGGGTGGAGGCGGGTGGCTTAGCGGAGCGGAGTTCCACGGAGTTTGTTCGCAACTCCGTGGACCTCCGCGTAGCCCCGCTGTGCCCACTACGCCCAGGGTTATTTAAAATGTTACATTGGCACTGAAATTTTCACTTAAATATAACACCACTTTAATCTTTGTTTTTTTACTTAATTTCTAGTTTTTTTTTTAACGTAAAATAATATTTTGTTCCCAAATGTAAAGCTAACCCCCCCACACATGGTCTTTGGCCGTGCGCAGTGTGGAGTTGGCCCCAGGGCCTGGCCTGCAGCCAACCCCTGCAACCAACCCCCAGCGGGCAGCCAACCCTCAGCCGGGACTTCCCCTCTCCAAGCCAGTAGGGGACCCATCCCCCAGAGCCTTTTGTTTTTAAAAAGGGGAGAGGGTGCATGCGGCCCCCTCTCCGAACCGCTCATGGCTCTGGAGACCCCATCCCCAGGGCCGTCTTTTTTAATAAAGTGGAGGGGGTGTGGTGCCCCTCTGTAAGCCAAGACTCCTTCAGGACCCCATCCCCAGGGCCGTTTTTTTTTTAAAGGGGAGGGGCGTGGCCCTCCTTTTCAAGCCACTATTGACACCAGGTACCCCATCGCCTGGGGCCCATAAATATATTATTAGGGTAGAGGGGCACGTGGCTCCCCTCCCCGAGCCCAATTGGGCCTGGGGACGCCATCCCCCGGATCCATACTTTAATTATAGGGTTAGGGGGGAATATGGCCCTCCTTCCAGAGACTTCAGAAACACTGGGGACCACATTCCCCGGGGCAAAATACATTATTACTAGGGGAGCATCACCCACCCAAGCCCAAATAGGCCCTGGGGACCCCATCACCAGGGTCCATACTTTAATTATAGAGGAGAGAGGAGTGTGGCACCCCTCCCTGAGCCCAAATGTGCACCTTATACCCCATCCCCTACGACCAAATATAAGGTTGTGGGCCATGAGGGGAGCTCCAGGGCCCCCATGGCCCCAACCGGCTCTCGGACCGGAGTCAGCATTGCTCCAGCCCAGCAGGAGCAGCTGCTACTACTTGCTCCCAACAGGTGGGAGCAATCACAGTTCCCTGCTGGCAAGAGCACGAGCAGGGAAACAGAAGTGTGCTCCCACCCTGCAGGAGCATTTCCAAAGCTCCTGCCGAGTAGGAGCACACTTCCTTCCCTGCCAACAATCCTGTGGGCCGGGAAAAGTACTCTGTCTCAGGGGTGGGCTACCCAGGACAAGGTTCAAGTGCAGGCCGCAAGGGGATGGTGTGCCCGGGGCCTTGTACGGCTAGCTGAGGGGGGCCACACATCACCCTCCCCTCTACATGGTCTTTGGGCCCAGGGTATGGGGTCCCCGGAGCCCATTGGGGCTCGGGGTGGGGAGCGAACACCCTCTCCCGAAAGGTGAATTTTTGGGCCCTAGGTGATGGGGTCTTAGGGGCTGGTACAGGCCACATGTGTGTCTCTTCCCTTTATGATGAACTTGGCCCTGAGGGCTGGGGTTCCCAGTGCCCATCGCTGGGTTGGGGAGGGGAGCCGCATGCCCCCCTCCACACCTATATATATGTTATAAACGCCAACATGTGCTTCTTTTAAAAACTTGTGATCCTACAGGAGTTTTGCAAGTCTACTGTGGGATCGCGACTTTAAAAAAAATTTATATATATATTTTGGCCCGGGGGTCCCTAAACCACCCCGCCACAAAGCCTAGGTGGAAGGGTATCCCTACACAGCCCCCTTATATTCTTTTTATTTTTACTAAACCTCAGGACCGTGGACTAGGTCCTCGAGTCCTGTAATGGCTGCTAGCAGCATTTTTCTTCCTGCTACAGACAGCCAATCAGAGTCTTGCTCCTGCGGGAGCAAGATGGCCCTAGGGAAAAGAAAGCCCCCTGGGCCATTCAGAAGGCTCTTGTGAGAGTCCTTTGAAACCATGAGTTACGATATACAAATATTTTGGGAAATTTTTATCTCAAAAATTAAGAAATTAAAAGGGAGAGGAGCTGCGTGGCCCCCTCCCTGAGACTTTAAAGGCCCCAGAGACCCCATTTCCTGGGGCCGGCTCAGTTACTGTGTCCCAGAGAGCCCACCCCCAGGACACAGTAGTTTCCCTGCCCGCACTGATGCAGGCAGGGAAACATGTTTGCTCCCGCCTGGCAGGAGATTTAAACATGCTCCTGCCGGATGTGGGCAGAGAAACAGAACAGATATTTCTCCTGCCCGGAGGGAGCATGCAAAAAACAGCTGCTTCCTTCGGGCAGGAGCAATGCTGGCTCCTGTAGCATGGGGGGAAACCATTGGGTCCGTCAGTGGAGCCCCAGGCCCCCCGCAGCCCCCGTTGTGTGGTTTGTGGATGCCCCATATGGGCATGGGGGCACCCAGCACTGGCCCCGGGGGATGGGGTCCCTGAGGCCCAAGATCGCTTGGGGAGAGGGGTCCTATGGCCCCCCTTTTTAGATCCATTCAGCCCCAGAGGATGGGGTGCCAGGGGCCTAATAAGCCTTAGGGAGGGGGCCCCTCAGCCCCCTTCCCTTTTTAATTGAATTTGGCCCCAGGGATGTGGTCCCCAGGGCCTAATGAGGCTCAGGAAGGGGAGCTGCGCAGCCCCACCTCCCCTTAGTATGTGTTGCTAGGTGGAGGCCCCGGATGCGCACTGGGGCAACCACCTATAATTTAGAGAGGCCCTTGGAGATATGGTACCCGGGGCCAATTAAGGCTTGGGGAGGGGGGCTGCACCCCCAGTCCTCTTAATATATATGTATTGGCCCCGGGGGATGGGGTCCCCAGGCTCGAATGCCAACCCTATGCCATGCACAGCAAAGGCTGTGCATAGCATGGTATTGGCTTTACATATGGTAACTAAATATTACTTTATGTTAAAAAAACAACTAGAAATGCACTGAAAAAACCCACAAATTAAAGTAACGTTATAGTTTGGTGAGAATTTCATTGACAGCATAACATACAAAACCACTGAAATTCACCAGTTATAGTTAGCTCTGGTAACTTTAACTTGTGCCCTAGGGTAACTATAACTCGCACCCTCGCCATCCTCTGCTAATTACCCCACATATTACATCACTCATGACATCTTCTATGACACCATTGATAATATCACTGCAACGTGTGCCATTAACTTATTGATGAGAAAACTGTGCATGGCGGGAATGCGAGTTATAGTTACTGGACCTAACTACAACTGGCGAATTTCAGTGGTTTTGTACGTTTAACAAGCTATGTTGTCACTGAAATTCTCACCTAACTATATGCTTACTTTGACCTTTATTTTTTCAGTTATATATAAATATGATATATATATATATTTATATAAAGCTTTAAATATCTCAAAAACTACTGCATGGATTTACACCATTTAAACAAAAGTGTGCTTTCTGGACCAAGAGCTATCTCTCTTCCAAATTTGGTGTAATTCCGTTCAGCCGTTCGGGCTGTAGCCGTATCTAAAGTTTCCTATGGAAATCAACATGGAGAAAACGCGTTTTGGGACTCCCCTTTTTTCTCGGCCCCCCCTTCACGAATCATCCCCAAACTTTCAAGACAGGAGCTGACCTCAATGAACAATTAGTTTTGAAAATTTCGTGAAGATTCATCAAACAGCGCCAAAGTTATTAGCAAAACAAAAAACGCTTTTCCTATGGAAACTAGGTTCTAACTATGACTACCTACTGGCGACCGCCAGTAGGTAATATATATATATATATATATAGAGAGAGAGAGAGAGAGAGATAGGTTTAAGCTCTACAGTCTTATGAGAGTGTCCTTTATAAATCTTCACTTCAGACTGCGGCAGCTGCGGCAGTCTGTGGTTTCGATGTTTGTTTTTGGCTCAAATTGTCAGAAATACTCGACAAAATCATCAACACAAATTACCATGTTGCATATTAGCATATCTCAACATTGTCAAAATACAACTATAATAAAACAATCAAACAAAAAAAATAAAGCTACCTAGTGAGTCGCTAAGAAATAATATGTATATAAAAAGTACAAAACTATTTTACCATTGGACTATTAGCATCAAGGGATCTTTACAACATCAAGTTACTCAATGGCACCTTCATTAAATAACGCACCAGTCAATTTAATCAAGAGTTGAGCAAATAACTCATAGAGTAAGTCATGTTGAGTAATAGTGCGCATACTTTAGTGGTAATCACATACAACTTACTATTTATCTGCAAATGTTATTTAAATTAATTACATGGCCATGTGACAAGCAATACATCATGAAATTCGTCATGTGCAAGACATTTAATATGATCCCAAATTAGAAGGATCATGGTGAATGTTTAATTAAACCTAGGTAATGTGGACCATTTATCATTTGTATCCTGCCTCAGAGAGAAAGAGAGAGAGATAGAGTTGCAGACACGACCAACAGAGGAAATCAGCAGAGATTTTCCTTTGTGAGCAGGGCAGGTTGTCAGACATCACTGTGGTCATTTAGAGTTTTTCAGAGTGGTAGCACTGTATAATTCTTTGGTGCTCTTACCCAGCCACATCACCACACTCCCCCTATTTATGGTAGAGGAAGCACCAAGTTTACACCAGTGAAGCCTCAGCTGGTTCTGCTAGCATAAGTCTCTGATCTGACTGCCTAACCACCACAGGGACACCAGCTCGCAGTGGCGGTCATCCCTCCCTACGTCCAGCATGTGCCCAGCAATCATTATTTCAACCATGCAAGAGAAGGTGGTTCCAAATGGAGAAATTGCAAAATGATTCCCCCACACACAAAGAAAAAGATCCCTCCCTGAATGTGAGGGAATTTTTTATTTTTTTCTGCAAGAACAAACTGCTGCTTGGGAGTTTGTTCTTGCAGAACAAAATTCATTGCTGAGCTGTCACATTAAGCATGGCATCTGCAAGGTTAAGCGCTTCCGATGCAACTGCCACACTGACAGTTCCACTGAATACACAGAGATCCCTGCCTTTCTGCCCGGTATCTCTAAATTTGGAAGGCAGTCCTCCTCCAGGGACCCGTAGGTGATGGCCTCCTCTGACTTGGCAGGTGTGTGGGCTGTACACAACTTCTAAATGACCCGCATGTCTTTAGACTATGGCTGACCCAAATATCGAGTAATTTTTACATTTTAGAGTAAGTTCACAAATAGACATCTCCAGTGTTCGTTGACCGGCTCTGGATTTCGTATGCTTTAGTGCAGATTACCTCAGAAGTCATAATTGTTACTACACACACACACTTTGTCAGCTGCACCAAGCCAATGGTCTGAGAGTACTGTGTTGTCTTTGTCCCTAAAAAAGTCTGCAAAGTTGTTATGTGTTGTTTCTCTTCCAACATTTTGTTCTTGAAAGTGTTTCTGCACCATTTCTTCAGAGGTGGCACAATAACACCCATAACTAACTCAAGCAGTGTCAGGCCATGGTCTGAGGTGCCTCCTTCCACAATCCTACAGGTTAAGACATGCTGTAGGGTATTCGCTGACGTAGGTAAGGAGTGTATGCATGTACACTTATAGTAGGCGCATGACACAAATGTATATTCCTTTTACCATGGGTGCAGCAGTGTCCAGAAATAGACAATTGGTTACCATTTGGTGCATAGACGAAACCCACTACGATCTTTGTGCCGTGCATCAATATTTTGGGAACACATAGTGGCCTTTTTTGTCTGACCAAATTATAGACAAAGGTACAGGTGCTGTTTTATGAAATAGTACCTCCACTCTCTTCACCACACAGTGCCCACCGACGTGGGCATATTACTCACAAAGATCACTCCACCCGTCCAATTACTTGTCCTTGGTTTTTGCATCGTTTCTAACGACACACTATGAGCAGATATAGATGCCCCATACATTAATATCTTTTTACGTTTGATGTATAGGATGAGGTCACTGGCGCCTAACGATATTCGTAAGCAAAAATATAGCATGTAGGAGAAAATGGTAGGAACAGCCCAGCAACAAAGAAGGGAGGTTACCAAATGTCCACACCAAGAAGTGAGGTCAAAACCAAAAATATTATCTGCAGGAGGAACAAAAGGGCCCAAACAGTTGTCAGTGAATGTACGGTAATCACCAGACAGACTCACTGGTAAAAGACCGCCCCATGTTTGTCCCTTAAATTGAGGACAAAACAATTGTGAGAGACAGGAGAGGAAGGGGGGAGTGGGAGTGCATGGAATTAGGAAGACATGAATAAGTAGCACACTAGACCTTAACCCAATGAAGTAACTTCAAGAGATTTTGCACAGTTCAGCATAGGCTATACCACCAAACAATAGAGTTCCAGACGATAGGTATTAATTACAAGTTAGAAGTTCCATATTAGGTCTGTAGGCCTACTACTCACCCACGGAAAGCTATTTTGTGTCACATATGCTGCTCAAGTAATAATGGCTGCACAGGCATTCATCTTTCCTTGAAAACATAATGTGGGGTTGTTCTAAAGTTTCAATAAGGCACCATGCCACACAGGTGGTCCAGCGCGTAATGGCTAGCACACATGGGCCATACTATTAGTCCTACAACCTAACATTCTAGCCAGTCACATGGCTGTAGCACATCTGCATGATCAGACCTGAATGGACAAGAGTTCCAAGTCTTTGGTTTTCAGGTCTCATATGTGCTCTACCCCCGATTATGGGCTTTAGATATTGGTCCATTACGCCTTCAGCGAGGACCTCGATTTCTCACTATCCCAGTTGCTGCCTGTCTTTTCACCTTGGTTTCTTGTGAAAAACCAAGAGAAATAATTCTCCACCTCCATATCTCCATTGATTTTTAAAGTTACTATTTCGATTTTTTAGGTCTCGCCTACGCAGCGCGCATGCGCCCTGCATGCGCTGCATAGGAGGACCTTTAGCCATCGCTCTGCTGTTTTTGGAAGCACACACTCGTGCTTGTGGCGGCATCCACCTTGCGGGAGCGAGCAGGGGCGCGCCACAAGCACGAGTGCAGTGCTTGAAAATGAGCAGACTGCGCGCGCACGCACCACTCCCGAAAACAGCTGCTGCTTGTTTTCCCAAGCACCCCATTCCGCACTTTACCTTTAACGGGGCGCGCCGCTATTAAAGTGAAAGCCAGGAGCGAGCTCAACTTCTTTTAGCATTTTCTGCCAGCTTCTGTCACCGTCTCTGTGATTGCGTTCCCCGTGCGTTTTTCCCACGAAGTGCTACTTTAGTGCCTGCTTTCATTAACCCAGACAAGTCAGCCCAGTCTTCCTTGTAGCCCAAATGTGCCTCCCCATTACTTGAGCCACAGCACTACGTATCTCCTGTAACTCCCTCGGACCGTCGCCGCCGCTCGTCAGTTTAGTTTAGCATTTGCTGGCCGCCGTCGCCGCTGCTGATCAGTGCTTGTTTAAAATCTTTTGACAGATTACCAACTATTTTGATGATCCTTTTGCATCTTACTCACAACACAGTCATCATTTTTAGAATCCCTCAACACCATACGCACAAAGCAGCCTCCATTTTCAGAATCCCTCAGCACGTCACCAACAGCAGGTTACCCACAACATTGCCACCATTATGAGAATCTCTCAGCATGTCACCAACGATACTGCCACCCTTTTTAGAATTCCTCAGCATCTTACCCCCAACACAGACATGATTTTTGGAATCCCTTAGCACATTATGCGCAACTCAGCTGCCGTTTTCAGAATCTCTCAGCTGGTTACCGTCAACATGACCACCATTTACAGGATCCCTCGAAAGGGTATCGGTTAATCTCTAGTGAGAGCTAATGGCATGCTTTTCTGACAAGTGTTCAGTTACTTCATGCAGCAAAAATATATTTAAAAAAAAATAAACAATTGCATCAGTTTCATTACATGTACAGTGTATATTTTTACTTTATAACTCGGCATATTATTATGTGATACAGAATTGTTTCAGTGTACATTTTGAAATCAATATAAATCACAGATATATATATTTATTTAATAGATTTGTATCTAAAACTACTCCCAAGAACAAGACTTTTCCAGTCCCTGGTCGGAGAATAATTCCAATGGGCAGTTTGAAATTACTAAAGGCGATTTTGAAGTGTGATAGTTTTGATCAATATTATTTCTTTCTGTATTTTGTAGGTTCGATTTCCCCTTGGTATTTTTGACAGGTCATATCCCGTGAACAAAATCCGGCTATTTGTTACCCATTTTTGTCATGGGGAAGTGGAGGTTCACATGCATACAGATTGTCATGTTTCTCATGTATTTGTATGTTCTCCTACCGAAGTCCTGAGCATTGTTTTAGGCGTCGGTCCACCGTATTCCCACCTCCTCGATTGAGTTGGTCTGGCGTTAAGCTCTTACAGTGGCTCACACTGAAAGAAAATTGAATAGACTGACTCCTTGAAACCTTGGTTGGGCTACACTGGGGCTTTCCCGCTGATGAGAATTGAGAAGACATTGAAATCCCGGGCTCGAGTACAGACATGGTTTACTGTAGACGTGTAGAGTCCTCAAAATGCAAATTTTTTATGCACCATTGTATGGAAATCTTTGCATTTCACGAAGTTAAGAAGTTTTACCACTACCCCATATTTGTGTGGAAATTGTCACTTTGTGACAATTTATATTGGAAAAGGCAAACTTGCAGGGAACTATTTTGCATACTTTTTGCGTCTTGTCTTGATTTGACTAGAGTGAAAAATGTCTCGCAGTACTTTGGAAAGGATTATGCAATTCGCAGAAAATCTTGCATGGGAGGCAAATTTGATCTGGCCCCTGTACAGTGTTGATCTTTTTGCTGCGCTTTCTTTCCTGTTAGCTCTCTTGGAGCTTTGTTCTCTCGTTAGTGCGTAGCTTTTCGCACACAAGCATATGTTTTTGAGCATATGTTTTTTTTTTTTAGATTGCTTTGGTGCCGCTGTATGGTGCGCACAAGGACACTGGCATCTGTGCGGCGATATCTCGGAGCTTTCTTCTCCGGTTTGTGCGTAGCTTTTAGTGGTGCCGCGAAAAAATTTAACTTTAGCACAAACAAAGTTTGAGCACACGGAAAACAAACACTTTCCCTATAGGCATTAAGGGGCATATTTACGTTCCCTGGCGCATCCCTGCATATCAGCAGGGATGCACCAGGGAAAATGCGTCACGCAAGTTTACCCTTGCGCCACGTCCGATGCGCCGCATTTACAATGCGGCGCATCGTGGCGCAAGGATAAGCAGATGCGTGACGCATCTGCCGGCGGAAGGTTGGCGCAGTGCTGAAGTTGTGTCGCAAGCGCGACGCAACTCCAGCACTGTTCCAACCTTCCCTATCCCTAACATGGTGCGTAAATCCTTACGCCTGCTTGAAGCAGGCGTAAGGATTTGACGCACCAGCGTCGGAAAAGTGACTGCGTGAAATCTTGTAGATTTCACTACGTCACTTTTCCGAGGCGTTCCTGCGCCAGAACGCCCCCCCCTGCGCCGGTACGCCCACATGAAACCTGACGCAGGTTTCATGTGGCGCAGGGGTTTACTACGTGACGCATCTCCCTAGATGCGTCACGTTGTAAATATAGCGCAACGTGGTGCATGGTTTGTGTCGCCGCTGCGTCACATGCGTGACGCAACGGCGGCGCAAAAGTGGCGCAAGGGGCTTGTAAATATGCCCCTTCATTTTTTACTTAAAAGCTGGCTCATCCCCACACATCTTACTATAACAATAAATACACTGGCAAGCACAAGTTGTAATGTAAACATCTAAGGCGCAAGGCACAGGCTCATATACGTGCGCGCCCACTGGGTTGTTCAGCCTTCAAATGTTGGTAAAATTATGGGGATTTATGAAATACGGCAGTTTGTGCCACTCTCTCACTTCTCCTTTGTTCTGTCTTTCCTTATGCTACACATACAGTGTATCTTGATTTAATTATTGGGATACCGCTGATCACTTTCCCTCGGCATACAGATCTGTTGTAGCTTTGTTTTCCTGTTAATGTGTATTTTACTGGACACTGCTATGCTTTTTACGGCGCCTTCTTCTCCAGCTTTATTTTTTTATGCGCATACGCAAGTGTATCTTGATTTAATTACACTTGCAAGCACAAGTTGTAATGTAAACATGTAAGGTGCAAGGCACAGGCTCCTATACATGCGCGCCCACTGGGTTGTTCAACCTTCAAATGTTGGTAAAATTATGGGGATTTATAAAATATCGTAGTTGGTGCCAGTCTCTGACTTTTTTTTCGTTCTGTCTCCCCTTCTGCTACACATACAGCTGCACCTCTTCCTTTTTGTCCATTTGGGCGTCCACTCTGTGTATCAGCCTTCCAATGTCGATAAGTATTTCAGTTTAGCACAAACAAAGTTCGAGTACACGGTAAACAACCACTTTTCTCCCATAGGCATAGCCAATAGGTCTCGCCTTTGGGACCTTATAAGTGTTTAGTTATCCAGCACAATATCCTTGGTGCAACAACATCAACTGTTGCATGGCTAAACACTTATAAGGTCCCAAAGGCGAGACCTATTGGCTATGCCAATGCTTGTTTTTATTATTTTGTGTCGTGTATGACTTTTCATGCAGCACATTTTAATATAATTGCAGCTGCACATTTTCAGTATTTTGTATCAATTTTAAGAGGAATGTCATCATCCATTAAATAATTTTGTTATTTTTCTTGTCTTTAAAACAAGTGAGTGTCTTATAGTCTTCAATTTCGTTTTTTTAGTAAATGTTCGACAGGTAAAGTGGCTGTGCATGATGAGGTTCTTTGTTTGTGACTGTACTGTTGTCATTTCTTTATTATTCATAATACCTACATGCATATTCTCTGAAGATTGTATTGCTTCTCAGGTCAAACTATTGACACTAGGGGGCTGATTACGATGCCGGACGGACCCGTATCCATCCGGCATCGTTCTGGAACTGGAATCGAACGACCTCCAGTCGTCGGTTCCAGCCCAGGAATTAGGATGGGTTCGGTCGCAATCCTATACTTTGGTATGAGAGCATGCATTCCGAATGGAATGCATGCTCTCATAGCAAAGAGCAGGAGTGCAGTTCATCCCTTCACCCCGTGGCAGGCACCTTAAGGTGCCTGCCACGGGGTGCAGGGATCAATGGCCACCATTTGGTGGCCTTGCACCCATGGGGGCCCTGCTGGGGGTCCCCAAAGCTGTTTCCCAATGCCTTTTTGTGCCGGAAAGGCCAGCACAAAAAGGCAGTGGGAAGCTGCCATCGTAATCCCTCGGCCGGAAAGAGCCAGCCGGGGGATTACTGTGGGCCTTACGAATGGCGAACGAGCGTCGTAAGCCATTCGAAAGACTGATTCGGATTCCCTTCCGACCGAGCCCATCGAAATGGCTCGGTCGGAAGGGAATCCAAATCGGTGATTACGATGCGGGCAGGAGGGCTCCGACTGACAGTTGGAGCCCTTCCTGACCGCATCGTAATCGGGCCCCAAATGTGAGGCAATGCTGTATTCATTGAAGTCACCTTACCTTTGTAGACGGGACTACTAGGCATCTGGAATTTCATTTTTCCTATGTTAATGTAAAGTGGTCACTACCATGTGGTGAGGTATGTGTTATAGAAATACTGAAACAAGTACAAACCGCAATAAATACAATAATCACAATAAGTATCAATCATCAATTGTATTTTGTATGTATACAGACATACACTGATTCTGTTAGAAAAGTGGATTACAAAAATATCACCATGTGTGTCAGACTATGTTCAGGGGTCCACAGGGCAGAGTAGGCCCCAACAGTGATAGTTAAGTTTGTCTGCCACTGATGTCGTTGGGTCGGTCCTTCTATAGGGCTTCAAACGGGGCAAAGTACACCATTTCCGCATTTGATTCTCAGGGTGGCGAGGGTGAGCAGTTAAAACCTCCTAAAGGAAGTAGTGTGGGGGACAAGAGCTCAATAGTCAACCAACAGACACAATAAGTATTGTCCTACACATTATTTAATTTACATCATTATGCAATATTAGGTAGCATACTTGGAGGACTGACACATCTCAATCCTGTTTGTAGTCTCTCTTGAGGCACTTATACCCTTCAGTACCCCTCCCCAACTACTAGAGTTCACTCAAATTACTTTAAGACATAGATGAGGCAAACAGTTCCGTTTTTTTTCACTTCTTGAAATTACTTAGTAAATGTACTAAGTTTATTCCACATAAATTGATCTGCTACTCAGTCTCTTGTCGCACTCATGGTTTCTTTAGACTAGAGCCACGGTTACCTGCTACAGTTTTTTCAGTCCGGGAGGTTGCAGGATAGACCTGCGCAGCTGCCCTGCTGCAGCAGTGGTGGCTCTTGTCTTGTAGGGGCCACTGATGCAGCTTCACTAAGAACTTGATCACTGTTTGTCATGGAGACACCAGCCATGGTCACAAAGCAGCCCTCTGAATACTCTGCAGAGCCCTTCTTTCCTTGGTTATGAAGCACTAGGACCTGGAATAAAGTGGGGTGGGGTGCATCCCACTCTATATAAATTTTCTTGTCAATGGATGTAGGTCCATTGTCTTAGATGTGAGGACCGGTTTGGGGTGGTTCTTTTTCACATCATTTTCTGGCTGCTCCTCAGACACAGCAATTGTGTAAGGTGAGGCTCTCATAGTAGGCAATACGGATGTTGACTCCAAGCAGGAGTTTTCAAAGCAAGGGTACGAGGAAGTGTGAGATCTTTGCAACAGGCTGTCATCAGCATTCCTGAGGTAGTAGTCTGGGACAGACAAATGTACAGGCCTTGCCTAGGAACTCTCTCATCATCTACAACAGAAGAAGCAGTTCCACCCCTCACCTCTACAATCTTCTTAATGAGAGTGCTCAGTAGATTTTTTTACTTGAGCAGCAGCTTTCTCACCGCAAATGGTTGTGACCGCCTGTGTTGTGAAAATCTTATTGGGTGCTTTCCTCATGCCCGAAAATCACAGTAGGGGACGCCAATTCTTGTGCCCCAACTTACCATTGGCGAGCCACGCATGGGAAAAACTCTGCCACGTGGCAGTGGATGGAATTTGTCCAGAACTCCACGTCACATTCATAACTCAGAGTGGCCAAAACCCAGCCAAGTCTGCAGGCAGAGCAGAATTTATCAACCCAATTCTAGTACTCACACTCTCACCACACACAGAGCCCTACACTCATACACTCATTGCAGATACATTAGGCTGGTCACCTCACTCCAGGTCACTACAGACACGGTCACCCACGCTGATCTTTTCATGAACAAATCAATATTTGTAGATGTGTTCATCTAATTAGTGTAATGGAAACAAAACAATAGCATTGACCCAGAAACATTTAACTATCACACAAATGATCAGGACTGGAAACAGTGCTTGTAATGACCTGGTTGGTGGTGGTCACCCTAAAATACAGGCACCCAACATCTACACAGAACGTTGGGGCAATGGTCTGGGGTTCACATAACAGTGAAACATTGTACAAAAGAGGGCAGCAGACCACCTGTTCCTTAATGCAGAGAAAAAGGTCTGGTACTCTGTCACCACAACTTTATGTGACTAGCCACAGCATGGGCAGAAAGTCTATGGACAGTAGGAGGCCATGCTTGGTGGGATTCTCCAGGTCACAGAACAGAATCTGGATCTCACAACAGGGGCGTAACAAAGGTCCCCACAGCCCCCACGGTGCAGGGGCCCCAAGCTTAACCATACTTGAGGGAGCCCCTCAGCCCCTACTGATGTGAGGGGCCCCTTCAGCATATCTTGCAGGGGGGCCCCTACACGTTTTGTTACGCCACTGTCTCACATTACCAAGGAGAATCCTAGATGCCTTGCACACACTTGATTGGCCTGATGCTATGGCCAAATAAAAAGTCAGGATACCCCTTCCACTTGCAACTGGGCACTCAGGGCAGGGGTACATGATCTTTCACCATGCAAGGATTGTTTACATTCCAACAATGTGTAAGAAGGAATGACCTATGCTGACTGGACCAATTCCTGTCATTGTTCCTGTGTTCCTGACCTTCCCCCATATTTTTTATTTTTTGTGGCTCATGTTATGGCTGAGCTATCTAGCCTGTTGCAGGTATCTCTGATGAGGTTGCAGTGTGAAATTTTACTATGAGTGGTAAGAGATTTTACAAGTAGTATGCCCTTGTAGGGTGGCGTTCATATGGGCACAAGAAGTGTGTCCTACTCTGGTGGTTTTGTGCATGCAAGCCCAGGCACAAGGGTTTTAGGGGAAGAGGCTGGGCAGGTCTGAGGGCCTCATTTATGAAAAGTGACGCATCGCTGCGAGAAAACAGCGATGCGTCACTTTTCACTGCGCCCTCCTTGCGACACCAATGATGCGTTATATTTACAGTATGACGCATCATGTCGCAAGGAGTTACAGATACGTCAGTATTTCTGACGTATCTGTAGGCGCAAAAATGACGCATTGCTGGAGTGTGTCACAAAAGTGACGCAACTCCAGCAATGGGTCATTACACATGGGCAAGTCCCATGTTAAATGTTCCTGCGTCAGTCTTACGCCTGCCACGAGGCAGGCGTAAGATATTGACGCATTTGCATCCTAGAAGTGGCGCAGTGAAATCTTATAGATTTCACTGCGTCACTTCTACGACCCTTTCTTGCGTCAGAACGCCCCCCCTGCATACATTATACCTGGCGCAGGTATAATGTGGCGCAGGGGTTTACAAAGTAATGCATCTACCTAGATGCGTCACTTTGTAAATATGGCGCAACATGGCGCATTTTTTGTGCCGCTGGTGCTTCACAAAAAGTGACGCACCGGCAGCGCAAAAGTGATGCAAGGGCCCATAAATATGCCCCTGAGGGGCAGATTTACAAGGAACTTACGCATCTGCATAGATGCGTCAGTTTCCTTGCGTCAGCTCCAAATGTCCTTGCGCCACCATGGATGCACTGGGGCAGATTTACAAGAAGGTGACGCATCTGTAGAGATGCGTCACTTACCCTGAGAAACCCTTGCGCTACCATGGATGCGCTGTATTTACAATACTGCGCACCATGGGGCAAGGATTGACATATGCATCAGAAATTCTGAAGCATCTGTTGGGGCAAACGTCCCGCATTGCTGGATTCGTGTTGCAAGCACGACACAACTCCACTAATGCATTTTGAGGCCTATTCCCACTACACTGTGTCACTCCTTACGCCTGCTTCAAGCAGGCGTAAGGTTTTGACGCAGTGGCGTCCTAGAAGTGACGCAATGAAATCTTGCAGATTTCACTGCGTCACTTTTACGAGGCTTTCCTGCGTGGGAGCGCCACCCTGCATACATTATACCTGACGCAGGTATAATGTGACGCAGGGCTTTACAACGTGACTCATCTCCCTAGATGCGTCACGTTGTAAATTGGCTGCATTTTTTATGCCGCTGCTGCGTCACTGTGGTGTTCTCCACATTAGTTGAAATAAAGATGTAGGCAGAAGAACTTGTAACAGGTCCGTTTATTTCACCTCAGCCACCAACTGCTCATCCGATCAACTGACTTAACTCTAAACCCCCTCACATTCCAAAACCGAATACAGAGTAAGGTTCTATATGGAACTAAGGAAGATGTCACACACCTTCTCTCCTTACAGAAGACAAACAACAGAACAAAGTACAAATAATTGAAGAAAGAGAACAGCTCACATGACATAGTTCTTCATGTAAAATGGAAGACTGCACAATCTCTGACTCCTCTCTCTGATATTGACAGGCAAGGAGCGTGAGTTGGATGACGAAGGCTTGTCATCCCTGTTTAACGAACTGAAAGGTATCCCTCCCACCCTGGGATGGGAATTGACAGAGACCACACAACTCTTATTCCATATCCTACCATCCTCTGTTTTGACAGCATTTCTGAAAATTTTAACAATTCGTCTCATTTTTGAAAACTTAGACCAAGATTGGCAGCCTACAGGCGCTCTAATTTTTACAAAATCGCCAACATTCAAGCTGTTGTAATGCACAGATTTTTTTTCATCAAAGTAACGTTTTCTATCCACCTGTTTCTTAAGTTCTCTATCCCTCCAACCACCAATGCAATTGTCTTTCAAACCCTTATTGAAGGAAACCCACCCAGGACAAAGTTTTGAGTTTGGTGCCCTACCTCTAAACAGCTCGAAGGGAGACCTGCCAGTGGTGGAGTGGGGGGACATGCGATAGGCAGAGATTCTATCTTGTAAAGCCTGTTTCCAGTTTAAATTGTTCGCCCTTGCCAACTGAATACTCTCTTTAAGAGTTTTGTTGACTCTTTCAACAGCCCCGTTGGTTTCGGGGTGATAGACAGCACTGCGTTTGTGAGTAATTCCACAATCTCTCAGATATGTCTGAAATTCCGAAGAGCAAAACTGAGTCCCATTATCTGAGAGTATGGAATTAGGATAACTCTCCTTCTTGAAAACCTCTTCTAGAAACTTAATAACACTCAAAGAAGAGATATCTCTGAGCGAGCACACTTCAATCCATCTGGAATAAAGATCCAGAAGGACGACCAAATAAGGTGTATCAGACACCCCATGCAGGGGTCCAACTATGTCGATAGCTAACTCATCCCAGGGATATTTAGGTAGCTTTCTGCAGACCATGGGCATTTGTCTGGTTTTGAGAACCTTATCACTGGAACAACACTCCAAACAGTCCCGAACCATCCTTTCAATCTCTCTGTCCATGGCAGGCCACCAGTAATTCATCCTCAAATATTCTTTGGTCTTAACAATGCCTAAATGACCCGAGTGAGCAAGAGACAAAAGTTTGCCACGCACACCCACCGGAGGAACAAGTTTAGTGCCTCGCACTAGTAAACCATCAGCAACTGCCAACTCATCACAAATCAAAGACCAGGGCTTGACCAGATGTTTGTTTTTCCCTAATGAAAGTAATTCTATAATTTTCGAGATTTCCTGATCTTTCCCAACTTCTGTTTTCCACTCCAACTCCTCGACAACACCAACAGTAATTTCACAAACATTGACCACATCATCAACTAGATCAACATCCTTCTCATCGGAACTGGTAACATCCACCAATCTAGAAAGACAATCAGCTGACTTATTAATAACACCTGGAATATAATCCACAATAAAATCAAACTCTTGTAGAGAAATGATCCATCTTCTGATTCTCGAGGAAATGGAATCCAAACCTTTCTTTGAAAACACTTCTTTAAGGGGTTTATGATCAGACAAAACCTTCACCTTGGTTCCCCAAATCAAATTTCTGTACTTCCTAAGTGCCCAAAAAATGGCAAGAGACTCTTTTTCAATCACCGAATAGTTTAGCTCTGAACCTCTTAAACATCTAGACGCACAGGCAATAAGTCTCTCAACACCACAACTCTTCTGTAATAGCACAGCACCTAGGCCCTTAGCACTGGCATCCGTAAGAATCAAAGTCTCATTATCTGGCACAAAGGATTGAAGAGAAGGTGCTACTTTCAGATCATGCTTGATGGCAACAAACTCATTGGCACACTCACAACTCCAATCAAACACAGCACTTTTCGCAGTAAGTTTCCTGAGCGCATGAGTCTTATCAGCATAACCAGGAATAAACTTACTGTAAAACTCAACCATTCCTAAAAAGGAAAGTAACTCCTCCTTGTTAGAGGGCTCACTGACATTCTCTATAGACTCAACCAAATCTTTCTTGGGAAAAACACCACGACCTGTAATGCAGTGTCCAAGATAGTTAACCTCATCCACCGCAAACCTGCACTTCTCCTTTTTAGTGTTAGACCAGCCCTTCTCAGACAATCCAAGACAGAACACACTCTCGAATAATGTTCAGCTTTAGTGCTACCATAAATCAGCAAGTCATCTTGATAGCACTTCACCCCAGGAACACCTTTAAGGACATTGGACATGATCCGTTGAAAAACGGAAGCAGCGGAAACTAGTCCGAAAGGCATCCTACAGAATTTAAAGGTTCCCATAGGAGTGACAAAAGCTGTCAATTCCTGAGAAATCTCATCCAACTCCACCTGGTGGTAGGCGGACGCAAGATCCAAAGTTGTGAAAAACTTAGCACCTACCAGAGTACCAACCAACTCATCAATGTTGGGCAAAGGAAACCTATCGACAACAACTTCTTTGTTGAGGGAGCGCAAGTCAATACAAAGGCGCAGTTCACCACTGGCCTTCTTGGCGACAACTATGGGAGCCAACCACTCTGTCGCCTCAACAGGCACTATGATACCCAATTCAACTAAACGCTCAATCTCCTTTTGGACACCAGCCTGTTCATTCAAAGGTACCCTTCTGACTTTGGCCACAACAGGGATAGCACCCTCCTTCAGTTTTATATGATGTTTGTAACCTTTAAGACATCCTAATTTGTCTTCAAAAACATCAGCAAACTGTTCAGCCAAAGTAGGCCAAGATTCTTCTACAGTCTGGACCACTACTTGTGGTTCTGTGTTTGGATTGAGGATAACACCAAGCAAACGCTGGTGAGTCCACCCCAATAGCGCATCCCCAACCTTAGCCACATAAACCTTCCCAGAGATTGTGCGTTCACCTAACTCAATACAGGCTAAAAAATACCCCAACAGGATTATTGGCACACCACCATACCCCACAGGAGATACATCACCTTTCATTAGGGTACACTTGTCTTTAAAATACCGATCAAAAGTGTCTTCATTAATCATGGTAAGATGCGAGCAAGAATCGAACTTCAAATCAAGCTCAACCCCATTAATTTTGACTACATGGGAAGGATGAGAGGCTTTCTCTACATCCACCTGAAACATTTTAACCACATGCGAAGGATGATCAGCTCTCTCCACATCAACCTGATACATAATCTCCTTTACTTGTGGATGATCTCTGATCTGTGCAATGGTGGCGCAAAAGTGTTGCAAGGGGCTTGTAAATCTGTCCCACTGTATTTACAATACAGTGCACCATGGCGCAAGGAATTACAGATGCGTCAGAAATTCTGACGCATCTGTTAGAGCAAAAGTGACGCATTTTCGGAGTTGGTCACAAAAGTGACGTAACTTCAGCAATGCGCCAGAAAACATAGGTAGGTCCCATGTAAAAAGCCCTGCGTCAATCCTTACGCCTGGTCTGAGCAGGCGTAGGGATTTTGATGCAGTGAAGGCATAGAATGACGCAGTGAAATCTTGTAAATTTCACTGCGCCAGTTCTATGTGGCTTTTTGCATGGGAACGCCTACCCTGCATACAATATACCTGGCGCAGGTATAATGTGATGCAGGGCTTTACAACGTGGCGCATCTCCCTAGATGCATCACGTTGTAAATTGGCCGCATTTTTTACGCCGCCGCTGCGTCACAAAAGTGACACAACGGTGGCGCAAAAGTGTTGCAAGGGGCTTGTAAATCTGCCCCCATGTCTTTTGGGAAGCCGTACTCTTGTACAGTGAGTCCCCGCCTCTGACCCATATCCAGCAAGTAGGCGATAGTAATGGAGTCCCACAGGAAGTTTCTGTTGATGATGGCACATGAGGTCCCCTTAGAAACTGAGGATTAACACAAAAGTAATTTCCTATAACGAAGATCATCATATAACTCAGAGGCACATATTCTAGTTATTTTCAATTTTTTACCTATTTGATTATTGCCAATATTCCAGCTGAGAATTCACCCACTGTATAGCACCTATACAAAGAAATTATAATATATCATAGCTCAATAAAACGATGGAAAACAAACATAGGATGCCGGAAACTATACGGAAAATACGAAATCCCTGCACCCATAAGTAATAGCCTATATTTTTAGACCGCAATATCCACACCATCGGTACTGTAGAGCGACCAATGCACATTATGCTGCATCTCTTCTCCCATCTCGACATGTAGGGAACCAAATCATTTTACCATTTATATCTCATTATCCTTTTCAGCAAATGCAAAGGAAGTGAAAGCTGCCTCCACCGCAGCCACCCCATGGGAATGTGCTTCTCTATTACTGTAAATACCTCTCACTTATCACGCGCTCCAGAGGGTCTGCCTCCTACCGCAGCAGATAAGCTACCATTGAGGAAGAAAGATGAGGTGATGATGAAGACTCAGAGCCGGCCAGTGCGGCTAAGCGTTCCTTTCCCCATGAGAAAGTGTGAGCAATGGATTTATTCAGGATGCGACCGGCAGCCCTGCTCGGAAGTGTTTCCAGCTCTAATAGCAGCGCTAATGCATGAAGGCAATCGTCCTTGCATTTCAGCTACCTTTGTCGCAGCACAGCCAGGACTTCCGCCTTCATGGATGTCATGTGCAGCATCTTAGCGCGGAAATGTATGGATATTATAAAAAGTACAGTTGTTATGGAAACATGAAAGGATGTAATACTCAACAGTGCTAAGCAGTCACCTTTGCTACATGTAATGGACTGCACTTACTGACACCCATTCCTTCTCTTCCTTCTAAACAATGTCTCTCCCGATACCACCACACCCCTTGCAACATCTAATATCTTCATACCTTTTCCTGTCTTCCCTCTTCACATCCCTATCCTCGTCCATAATATGGTTCTGTTAGTTCACCCTAATCCTACGCCCTCCCCAACCTGCATTATACTATGTCGAATGTCAAAACCATGTTACATTCAAATACATACAACCATTTATCCTTCAGTTACCTGTCTAACACCAAGTCCTCTACAATTTTGACTCATTGTACTTTGTATTTATATGGTAGTTGTGCAGCGCGAACATAGCCAAAAGCAGCAGAGCGCTGTACACAGTCAAAGACAAAGTTACAGTGCACACGTGGTTTAAGCGACAGCTGGTTTGCAGGGTGTGTCTGCCTCATGATGTAGAGGTCTTTTAAGAGGTGCCTCTTCAACTCTTTCCTTAACTGGAGGATGGGTGGGGCGGTCCTGATGTAAAAAGGGATGTTGTTCCAGATCCTGTGAGCATTGATGAAAAAGGCCTAATACCTTGTTTTTCTTTTTAACATCCCTCCTCAAGCAATAATTGCTCCACTGAATCAATTGCTTTATGTCAAAGTGTTCCCCACATATAAATATGGAAGCTGATTCAACAAAATGCATTGGTAGTGGAAGTGACATTGCACACATTTTATTATCAATATCAAATACAAGGAGTGAGAAGCTATGAACAGCACTGCCCACTCTGCTTCCAAAGTATCTATCAAAAGTAACAAAAAGGAGTGGGTGTCATACTAGGGTCACTCTGAAGAAGATTCTCTTAGGACCCTCAACAGTCATTTTTGGTCAATGCTATATTTTTAGCCATCGACGTACTAATGGCCGGTAGCGTCATCATCAGGTCTTTTTTATATCTACCCGCGTAGGTGGGATCACGTTTGTATTACATTAATGCGAAATGTTATACCCTTTCTTGAGTGCTGTTATCATATTACATCTATGTGTGGTCATATTTCACTGAAAATAACATTTATACACCTTTTCTACCTGCACTGTAACTGGATAACATGAATAAAGTTAGTTATAAAAAAAAGAATCAGGTCTTTTTTATATCTCCACCAGGAGGCAGTCATTACACACATTTTGACACCCCCTGCCACCCACATTGTAGAGTTGCCCTTTCTTTAGCCTCTCATTGGCTACAAAAAAAATAGGTCTCTATGATCCATGGTTACTGTAAGTTCCTACTACTGCCTGGATAGACTTTGAGTCCTGGGGTGGGAAGGGCAGTATCATGGGCACTAAAGAGTAATCTGGCAGTGGCATCTGTTACCCTTGGAAACCCCTTGATTGACGTCCAATAGTAAATAACGAGCTTTGAATATGCAGACTAAATTCAGCGTATCTTGCATCTTAAAATGCTACCACATTGTATATTTATATACTGTGCAGCGTTTCGCCTGGGTCAGATTGAAGCTTTATAAAGCAAACTAAATAAAACAAAAATAAAAGAAATGCAAAGAGACAACCTGGTTTCATTTTTTTCTCTCGGTTACCCTCATAATATTTCTCCTCATGTCTGATTGCTGATCTGAATTACATTAGCTTTCAAGAGAGTACATCTTGAGCGTATTCCAAATCCCTTATGCTCTTGACCCCTCCCTCATCCCTTATGCAGTGACATATGAAGAATTCTCATCACTTACTTCTTTAGTGCGTGTAATAATTCTTAAATATCTTTTTCTGATTGGCCCATTTTTTGAGTACATTGGATTACAACGCTGGTTTCTGTGCATCGCAAAAATGGGACAGTGCACAGTAAATCAATTAATTCTGGAAATCATTTCCATTTTTGCAGTCAAAATTGTTTTGGAAATATAATAACGTATTGAGGAACTATTCAAGGGCGATGTGTTTGGCTATTGAATAAAAAAGTTGAGGAAATAATAAAATGGAGGAGAGGGGTAAAAAAGAGTAAAAATCTGGTGAACAAACTGGCTGATTTGGCACTCATTGGGGTGATTTATAATAAAAAATACTATCATAGACTCTTTGAAGACAGATTTTTCTGGCTCACTTGAACTGTTACCCCAGTTCTAACTGCTAGTGCTGACATTGCTAGTGACCCAGATAATGTTTTAAGACAAGCCAAAACGTTATGCCAAAGAATTTAAATATGTTTTCCTAAAACAAAAGCACTTTTATTCTCTAGCAAAAGCATGTAAAAAAGAGAGTTATATAAATACTTTGTATAGAAATGTAATTCAGCTTTATTTAACTAGCCACTGTCATTCTTTTGCACAATATTTAATTTCCCATGTCAATCAATCATTCAGTGGATTTGTAAAGCACGGCTAATCACTCGGGAGGGTATCCTGGCATTGAGGAAGTGGCTGAAGTCTCTTCAGGAGGTGGGTGGTGATTCTTGCATACAGTTTGTTGCCGTAGTCCAGTCGGCTGGTGATTAGGGCCAGGGTGACGTAGTCCAGACGGCTGGTGATTAGGGCCTGGGTGACTGTGCATCTGGTGTTGATGGGGAGCCACTTGAAGTTCTTCCATAGCATGCGAAGTGTGGGGAAGCAGGCGGAGGAGACTGCATTGGTCTGGGATTTCATGGTTAGCTTGCTTTCTAATATTCTGCCGAGGTTTCTTGCATGGCCTGTCAGTGTGGGTGAGGGTCCTAGTTCTGCTGGCGACCACGAGTCGTTCCACAGAGAGGGGTTGTTGCCGAAGATCAGCACTTCCGTGTTGTCCGTGTTGAGTTTTAGGCAGTTGTTTTTCATCCAGTCGGTGACGCTTGTCTTACAGCTGTGGACGTTGGCCCTTGTGGTGCTGCAGGCTTCTGAGAGCTAGAGGATGAGCTGGGTGTTGTCTGCGTAGGATATGATGTTTAACCCATGGGCAGTCGTTGATCCAGGTGGTGAAGTTTCTGACAACCTGGTCCAGATTGGGAGCTGTTACCGAGTGGGAAGTGTTGAGGGCATTGGACCACTGTTGAACTCTGCGAAATGCTGTCAGTCTTCTTTAATGAGAAGATCAAAATGTTATACTCCTCCTTCTGGAGTCTCTGAGGAAGGCTTCAGTCTCTAGCTCAACAGATACGGGGAAGACTGAAATCCTCCTTCGGTGCTTCCTCCTGTCACAAACCATTCTTCAATGAATTTTCCCTTATTTCTGAGCAATGCTCCTTGACCGAATAAAAAAAATGGAAGTATATCACTCCGGATGATGTTTGCCCCCCACACATCTTCAGACTTATGGCACAACAACTCAACCCTCCGCTCAATAACATTTGCCTCGCTTACTTCTAAAGTCTTTCCCTCATGTTGGAAACAGGCATCTCTTCTGCCACTTCTAAAAAAAGCCAAATGCCGACACAAGTTATGCCCACACACTTTTTGCTGACACACTTTATGCCCATATCTCTCCTCCCAGCACTGGTAAGCATTTTGGAGAAATTGATAAACCAACAACTGTTCACTTTTGTGGGGACCAGTTTTATTCTCCATGATTCACAGTCAGGCTTCCGTGCAGGATTTAGCACAGAGACGGCTCTTTTGGAGGTGACCAAGTCTGTCAGAGAAAATGTAGACAACAGTACACCTGTCATGGTTTAGCTTCTTGATTTGTCGGCAGCTTTCGACATAATATCACACTCCATTCTATTGAACAGACTTAGCAAGTTGGGCATTCAGGGCAAGGCTCTTTCCTGGATCAAAAGTTTTCTGGAGGGTAGATTCCAATGGGTGTATTTACACCCACATTTTTCCTCACCTAAATCACTGGTATGTGGTGTGCCAGAGGGCTCTGCCCTGAGTCCGCTCTTGTTTAATCTTTACCTTTCCCCCTTGGCGGATCTTATTGAATCCTGGGGGTTAAGGCAGTGCCATACGCCGATGACACCCAGCTTCTTTTCCCCTTCCAAGACAACACTGAGGCAGCTCTCGTCAACTTTAAAGAGTGCCTCAGAGGAGTTGTGGCTTGGATGGAGGCAAATTGTCTAAAATTAAATTCTGATAAAACGGAAGTCTGTTTTTAATCTGAGCAGCACCCCACCACCATACCTATGGTGGCGTGCTGAACTAAATGCTCCTCCTAATCCTAGTGCTTCGGCAAGAAATCTTGGCATCATCTTTGATTCCTTGCGCTCCTTTGCCACTCAATTTAAGGAAATCATGTCAGTCTGTTTAATGAAGCTGAAAATCTTAAAACATTTTCTTCATCTGGTTCCTGAGGAGACAAGAAACATGGCAGGCCATCCTATAGTCACCTCTCTCCTGGACTACTGGAACAGCCTTTAGCTTGGTTACTCTGCGTATCTGATATGCAGACTCTAGTTAATCCAGAATGCAGCAGCAAGATTAATTAGGAGAGTTCTGTGTCACATCACATCTCTCCTCATCTGAGACATCTGAGCAGTGCATCAAATTTAAAGATCTGACGCTAGCTTTCAGAGCTTTCCACTGTGAGGCCCCTCGCTACCTGTCAAACAGACTGTCTCTAGACACCCAAGAGAGGGTAATCAGATCCAACAAAAATCACTTCCTATGGATTCCCAAATTCTTGAAGTCCCACTGTGGAGGCAGCTCCTTTACTGTTCTCACTGCTAAACTTTGGAACAGTCTCCCACCCAACCTGCATCAGGTTGAGTCTCTGACAACCTTCAAAAAATAACTCAAAACCTGGTTATTTGACAGTGTTTAACTTTTATGTTAAGATGATTGGCCTATACGGTCTGCTTGAGCGCCGGGACGCGTCTGCTTGAAGCTGCTGCACACTTTATCAAGTGTTGTTTGATTGATTGATTGATTGATTGATTGACACTTTGCTCCAGCTGCGGTGGGATGTGCTGGGATGCTTGTGGGGCAGTGGGGGGGGGGGGGCTGGTGATACTGAAGTGGATGATGGCGTGATCTGTCCAAGTGAGTTCGGAGACATAGCTGAACTTGACTCTGTTGCTTGAAGTGAGGATAAGTTCAAGAGTGTGTCCTGAGATGTGAGTGGGGCTGGTGATCAGTCGGGTGAGTCCGATGTTCATACTTTTGAGGAGGTTAGTGGTGTTTGCATAGTTGAAGTCATTGCAATGGATGTTGAGGTCTCCGAGGAAGATGTAGTCCCTGGAGTCTATGTCGAGCGAGACTATGAAGTCCGGAATGGCGTTGCAAAATCTGGGGTGCAGGCCTGGAGGCCTGTATGTGAAGGTACCTCTGATAGACGATTTTCTGTCTGTCTGTAGTTAGAGGTTGAGGTGTTCCATGATTGGGATGGTATTGCCTGTGATGGTGCAGTGGATGGTCCATCTGTGGATGATGGCAATTCCACCTCCGTGTTTGTTGACCAAGTCCCGGTGGGCTATCTTGCAGCCGTCGGGTGATGCTGAGGTGATGTCTGGAGTGGATGCAGGGATGAGCCAGGTTTCGGTGAGGAAGATAACGTCAGGGGTGAGGCTGATGATGATGTCCCAGATTTTGGTGGTGTGCTTGCAGAGGGATCGTGTGTTGAGGAGGAAGCAGTCGAGTTGTACCGGTGCGGGAGTCCAAACATGGTTAGTGAGGAGGGGTGGTTGCAGTGGCTGGAGAAGTGGCAGTGTAGGCAGGAGAAAGGTCCTACCGTGGAAAGAGGTGCTGTGCAGCAGCAGTTGTTTTTTGCTGTGACCGGTGTTCAGGGCTCAAAGTTTGGCAGCAGTGTAGCTGTGGGAGTCATGGGTTACTGGCCCTGTGCACAGTCGGACGCAAATGGGCTTGCCTTTGACGTGCCTTTGGTGCATGCCCTTGCTGTGTCCTCATTAAGTAGGTCCTGGGAGATGGGAGGTGGGCTGGGTGGCGTAGGGCGGGGCTGGCCACAGACGGGCAGTTGGCGAAAAGGCACCAAAAGCTGGAGAGGCAAAGCGGAAAGCAAAAATAAGGTGAATTAAGGCAAAGAAAGGAATAAAGAAAGTGGGCAGGAAAAGGGCAGAAAAAGGGATAAGAAAGAGATAAGGAAATCGGGCAGAGAAAGGGCACTGAACGGATAAAGAGAACGGGCAGAAAAGGGCATAGATAGGCAAAGAGAGCGAGGCTAAGTCAAGGTCCATAGAGGGCCAAAGCAGAATGAGGGCACCAAGGGAGGTCAAATGCTTGGCGGTGGCTAGGGAAGCTCTTCAGGGACCTGCTCAATGGGGTCGCGCTGTGGCTTCCATTAAGTAGATCCTGGGAGAAGGGAGGGACTCTGGGCAGTGGTGGACGATGCTGGTGGAAAGCGGGAAATAGGTGAAAAGGCTGCAAAAGTTGGAGACAGCGGGAAGGCAAAGAGGAAAGCAAAAGCAAGGAGAAATAAGGCAAATAAAGCAGGCAGAAAAAGGGCACAGAAAGGCTAAAAAGTGTCAAGGCCCAGAGAGGATCAAGTAGAATCAGGGCACCAAGGGAGCTCAGCTGCTTGGCGGTAGCGAGGGGAGCTGGTCAGGGACCTACTTAATGGGGTTGCGCTAAATAAAAAAATGCAAGAGAGTGAAAACTGCTTTTTTTAAATAAATGCATTCGCGCAGTTCGCAATGCACAAAATATGTATTACGAGTCTCAATTGACATAGTGCACTATAATGAACACACTCTAAATCAAACTGTAAGGGAAAGGGATGAAACATAGAGGTTGCTGCCACCCCTGAAACTCACAATAAGATTTATCAATGGTTTGGAACTGCTTTTGTTGTTAAAAAGCTTTGATTGTATAAAGGCAGCTGGTGGTAAGTGGTACCCATTCACAAGGGTCTAGCTGGCTGCATCAGGAGAAGCAGGAGGTAATCATCCAGGGCAACTGCATGCTCTCCCATTGCAAAATGGACAACACTTCCTGCCTTGAAGTGCCAGATATTATGACCATCAGGAGATTGAGGGGCACGGCAGATATCAGGAGCCGAGTTACATAAACTATCCATGTGATACAGTAAGTAGGAGCTGTTTAGCAGATACAGTAATGGTCAGAGTTTTACTAAATTGCTTTTTTGGGCTGCCACTGCTATTTTGTCTCAGTTAATATGATATTTGTCTCTTATATACAAATATGAACATATATTGTTGCTGCCACAAAACAGCTTTGGCTGCCACCGCCATTGCTAAATACCTCTCAGCTACATCTTAGCATTCAGAACCAAATGCCAGCTGCAGGCAATTCTGAAAACATTGAGTTCTGCTTAATCTGGTGCCACAGACTGATGAATGCATGAACTTGGGTTAATGGGCTAAGTGCCCTTTTTATTATTACTCTCTACATTTATCGGTTCACAGTTTTCATCAAGATGACTGGAAGGAAATCTGAAAAGAAGTTTTAAATTACCTTTTTTCAGTGGACGTCCTTACTCTTAGTAATGACATCTGGGCGCGACTGTGCCAAGAGCGACAACAACAGCATTTAAAGGGAAGCAAATGTGAGACAGATGGAAGTCTGAAAACAGTCGGTAATAGGTAATTTTGCATAAATTCATCTGTGTGTTTGATTTGTGGAGGTGAGCCTCTGAGGGATCTTTTGGAGCAGAGAGAATTATTTTCCAAGAGGGTGCAATTAACATTGCTTACAATTCTAAAAACCTATTATTTTTAAAAGTGCATATTTGACCTTTGTTAGGACACAGCTACTCCTTAAAAAGTGTGAAAGGAGTCTCACTTCGCTTGTTTTGACCCGGGAAACTAAGTAACCTTCCGAGGTAGGGACAGCACCTTTCTCTCTGCTCAGGTCTGGTGAAAGGAGTGTTCACTATCTAGGCTCAAACAGTAAATAAAATATTTCACATCATACTATCAGTGAATGAGGCCTGCAATCAGTACGTAGCACAAACAATACCTACAAGTCTGGAACACAGAAAAAGAAACAGACGAGCAGAGGTATACAGGACTCTGATGAGGAAGGCTATGACTCGGAGTAATGAGGATTATCGGTAAGTAACCAAGGGGCAGATGTATCAAGCAAAATTGCGTTCGCAAACGTCGAAATTCGCAGAATCTCGGCGTTTGCGAACGCAATTTTGCTTAGTGGTATGTATTAAGGCAAAACTGCCTCGCAAAATAAGGAATCGCACAATTTGCGATTCCCTATTTTGCGATTGCATTTAAGGAATCGCAAATTGCGATTCCTTAAATCCAATTTAAGAAACACCAAAAAAGTGCAATTTGGCCTTAAGGAATCGCAAATTACCACCAACTTCAAGTTGGTGGTAATATGCGATTTCTTTGAAAAATGCACTTTTTAGCATTTTTCAAAGTGCCATGTGGCGCACATACATGCCCTTAGGGCATGTATGTGCGCCACATGTGCACACATACATATTTCAGGGGTGCAACAAGGTGTCGAAAGGACACCCTGGCACCCTTAAAATTGCATTCTCAATTTGCGATTCTCTAATTGCGATTCGCAAATTGAGAATGTCTTCCCATTCATTCCTATGGGCCTCTACGCCCATAGGAATGAATGGGAAGGTATTCCTTAATTGCGAATCGCAATTTGCAATTCGCAATTAAGGAATATTAAGGAATCGCAATTATTATTGCGATTCCTACATACATAGCATTTTGCGATTCCTTAATAGCAATTCGCTAAAATTCGCTATTAAGGAATCGCAAATGCAATCCTTGATACATCTGCCCCCAAGTCATTACCTTCCACCTCCATCTTCCTCGTCACAGACCTGATCTTGGAGCATATACCAAAGTACTGGACGAAAACAAAAGAAAACAACACAAGATGGCAAGAAAATGTTATGTCGGTCAAATACAAATCAATGAACTGCAGTAAGAACAGCTGAACCAAAATCCCCGGAAAAAACCTCTCCCATCCTCGATTTATACTGGGAGATAAAGATATGAGGGGAAGACCATGTAGCCACTGCACAAATGTCCCTCATCGAGGCCCGGTTGGAACTTTATGAGTATGCTTATGATGTTCACGCTGTTAACCTATGCTATGATACGAAGTTACTCATGTATCCGAATGATAACTCAATCACTCTCTGATGATACCTTGAGATGCATAAACAGGCTTTACAAGCTCTAGAGTTGAGACGGATTGTCTGCATATTAAGGCTTTTTTCGCCGCCTACACTGAAGGCATATGAGTGTACCAAGGTGCAAAAAACCCCGGGCCCATTTGGCGGGGAGCAAACAGTAACTTTAAGTTTCTGGCATTCAACACCTCTTAAAAACTTGGTGCACGCATGTCATGTAAATACCGTTGTGGCATATGTTTCTTTATATAAAAAACAGCGGGTCGCATGACTAATGGCCCACCTCTACCTATCAGACATAGGGGTATATTCACAAGAACGTGTGCTAAATATCACCAAAAAATGTTAACGCAACTTTACACATCGCAGTCCATCGCGGGAAAATAACCCTGTGTTAACGTGGAATTCACAACACGGCTGTACCATGCGGTAGTCTCCTGAAACCGCGGACAATGTCCGCGATACAACCACCGCGACGGAGATGAAACCACAAACCCCAACACCAAAAAACGTGCGATGAGCCCATTCGCGATGAGGAAATCAGCGATAAGCAGCGCCAGGCCTGCCATACACACCCGGCAGGCGGGAAAATCACTACAAAAGGAGAAAAAACACACAAACACAAAATGACCAACACCCAAGCACCATGGAGGCAGCCGGAGCAGGCGCAGAGGACGAGCGCAACCCCACAAGTACCCCGGACGACCAGCCCGGGACCACGGTGACAGGGAAGGGCAAGGACAAGAAGAAGAGGAAGACGAAGTACAGTCCGCAGGAGAATTGGATCCTGGTCACGGAGGTGATAGTACACCATCAACAACTGTTCATCGCCTCCAATGTGTCATTGGGCACCAGAAATGGATTATGGCGGGCCATCGTGGACAAGGTGAACGCCGTCGGAGAGTACAGGAGGTCAATGGATGAGGTCAAGAGGCGATGGAATGACACTAAGCGCAAGACCAAGGAGAAACTCGCAGCCAACCGGAAGGCAGCAATGCAGACTGGAGGTGGGAGGCCTGCGCCACAGCAGGAGCTGGATGACATGGAGGAGCTGGTGTCGACAGTCATCAGTGTGGAGACCGTGGCAGGAGTCGGGGGACTGGACACTGCTCGACCAGACACAACACAACCGCAACAGGGTGAGTGACCACCAGGTACTGGGGGGACGGGTGGAGATGGCCACAATGGCACACATGCACAATCAATCAAGCAGGGCACAGTGCACACCCACAATGATTCTGGATCATGGCCCTGAGCCACAGACTGTCACAATGTACAATGCCATGCTGCCTGAATGTGAACCTGTACCATGCGGCTACATACATGCGGACACATTGTAATACACCATCTCCCCTTCACATTGCAGGGGCACCGTCAACACCTCCTGCAGAGCAGTCCCAGCCACTCTTCACTGATGACGAGGAGGACACCACCAGCATCAACACCCAAGCCCTCCAAGACATCATTGAGCTCATCCGACAAGCACCTCCAGGACCAGGGCAGCCCAGCTGCATCGAGGAGACCCCACCCACTCCACAAACCACCCAGCAGGAGGCACCCACAACCCCGGCTGTCTCCCAAGACCCCCAGGAACAACACATGGCCTTCCAACGCTGTGTGATGGAGGTCCAGAGGGAGAAGGCTGAGCAGGTGCGGGTGGGATTCGACCTCATGGCTACCAAACTGGATGCCATCCATGGGTGTCTAGGTCCCATCAGGGACCAGCTCCAGTCCCTAACGGACACCCACGGCCCGCTCCATGGTCTCCAACGAGCCATGACTGACATCGCTGGAGTCCTGACTCGGAGACAAGAACACCTGTCCGCTCAGAGTGGCTCCAGAGATTCCAGCCTTGAGCTGGCACACATGCGGAGGCTCATGGAGGACATGGTGCGGATGGAGGCGGAAAGGATGGCAGCCACCGCTGCACATCAGCGAAATGTAGCTGGCATCTACCAGGCCCTGCATGTCCTCATCATGGCATTGCTGCCACAAGGCGTGGCGATGATGAATGCTGCTGCCCCCTCACCATCCACAACTCCGCCCCCTGGTGTGTCAGTGCCTCACAGTGCCACAGCCGGTACTGCAACACCCACAGGTGGGGCAGAGCACACATCCGAGGACGTGGATGGGATTGAGTTCAGTAGGAGGCACTAGCGGGGCATATTATCAAGAACGGCGTTAAAAATTATCGCCGGTTTAGCGGCAGAAAACTGGCGCTAAAGCGGCGATAATGGGCTTGATAATATGCCCTGGAGAATTCCAATAGAAGTCCTTGTTCTGGTGTGAACATGGGCTTCTATTGGAATTCTCCAGGGCATATTATCAAGCCCATTATCGCCGCTTTAGTGGCAGTTTTCTGCCTCTAAACCAGCGATAATTTTAACGCCGTTCTTGATAAAATGCCCCTAGCATTCATGTCCGCCACCTTGCCTGTTTCTGCTTGGTGCAGCACATGGCCCCATGACCTGCCACTGACCCCTGATACACTCCGCTGCACTCACCTTGGCCCGCGACATGGACTGCCATATCCTGTTCGATGACCAATGACACGGCGACCAGACTGCGGACTGTACCCTTCCTCTTCCGCAGTACTTGTCATCCCCGGATGGACTCTGGCTGGCCCTCCACGGGCCCATATTGTGTAGTGTGCTTGGCATGTACCTGTACTGCTCCAGCTGCAATACTCCACCGGATGTGCAATAAACATCCATAAACGCACTGCTGTGTCATGTCCTTCATCATTCATGTATGAATGTGTGGATGAATGTAGGGACAGTGATTTCTCTCACGTCAATGATGCTCATCTAGTGGGATGCCAGTCACAGTGTGCCACATTGCCTATTGTGTTCCACTTGCCGTGGACACTACAACATTTGTCACTTCCTTGTCCGGACATGGACTGAACCACGCCCTGAGCCCCCGAGTCATTGTTGCAAGCCCTGCGCTGGTCCGGCGTACGCTCCGAGGGCGGGCCCACATAGCTACATGTCGCAGGCGTTCACGCTGGTGGTATGCAGGTCACTGGTCTAGTTGTCAGCATGCCACGGCCACTCCCTGAGGGCAGCTTTGCACACACACCACACCCATCCGGCACAGGCATTACAGGCCATGTGACCCCACCAATATAAGGGGCTGGCAACGTCACATTCCCCACTGCCGGTGGTGACTGGATGACGGACGCTCCATGGTTCTCAATCATAAAGGGCCCATGAGTTGTTGCGCACAGGGTTTGTCGCACCCGAAGCCTTGCGGCCGTCACGTGCCTACCACCACATAGCGCTGACTGGGGTTGAACAGGGTTAGTGGCACCCGAAGCCTTGAGGCCATCACGGGCCTACCACCACGTGGCGCTGACTGGGGTTGCACAGGGTTAGTGGCACCGAAATAGCTGAGCGGGTGTGCAGCCTGCGATGATGACGTGTGCACTGATGTGGTCTCTGCCATTGATGCCTCACGACTCAGCGTCATGTGTGGGACCTGCTGTGCCGCGGGGCGGCTCCGCATGATGTGGACCATGCCATGGTGGCGGGACCGGGGCCTGGAGCTTGCACGGGCACGTGGTGTGCCCACTGGTGGACACACCGTTGGCGGCAGGTGAGCAGTAGACCCGGGGTGCGCAAGTGCGGACAGCCAGCGCTAGCCGGCGGGAGGGGGTGGGGTGCGGCTGCATGCGTGTGCAGGGACGGACAGGCGTTGTTGCGGTGTGCTGTGTGATGGACTCTGCCATAATTGACTCTGGCCTCGATTGCAGGTTGCAGACCTGGTGGCTTGCAGTGTATCCCGGCACGTTGTTGGAGACACACCGGTGGCAGCAGGTGAACAGTGGGGCCTGGGTGCGCAGGGGCGGCGGTGTCTCTCTCTCTCTCCCTTCCTTCCCTCTATCACTCTCTCTCTCCCTTCATTTCCTTCTCTCTCTATCTCTCTCTGCCTTTCTTTCATTCTCTATTTCTCTGTGTCTCGCTCCTTTGATGTGCGCATGACACACGTTCTGATTTTGTGCTTTGTTTTCCAGGCTGTGACATCGAGATTGTCCCGGACGGAGCCGACAGGAGTCTTCCGCATTGGTGTTTTGTGTTGTATTTCAATAAAGTTTTTGGTTGTTACTTCAGTGCTGTGTGACTGTTTCTCGTTCTTCTGGCCACACATGTGTATTATTTTTTATCAATGTGCGTCATCTGGCGCTTTTTGTGGCTCTTGTGTCGTGCACGGTATGTGTATGTCGGGGGGATGGGGGGGTGGTGGTGGGTGTTGTGGCCCTCATGGGTATTGGACCTGCATGATCATTGTCTCCATGGCATCTGTGGGTCTTCAGATGTGGCTCTTGGCTGGGCTCCCTTTCATGCTGCAGGTAGTCGTCCTGCTTTACACCAGCAAAAGGCAGGTGTTAATTCCCTGCTGCTACCGCGGCTTATCGCCTGTTTTTGGTTCGCATCGCAGATCTGGCAGTTCGTTGTGAAAGTGGTTTTGTGTTTTTTCGTGTGTTTTTGCACGGGAATGCCTACTCTGCATCTCATTAGGGTTAGTTGGTGGTGTCCACCATGGTGTTAAGTTTTGGGGCAGTTATCGCGGGAATACTGGCGATGTCGGCAGTTTGCACCCGCTTGTGAATGGGGTGTTAAATCTATCTCCACTTTTGTTAAGGTGGAGATAAATCGGAGATAAGTCCTTGTGAATATGCCCCTCAGTGTGTAGGAATTGTGAATGATACCTTTGTTTCTCATTGTGGATCTCAGCAAGTACCATCTCATATTGTCTCAGGAGCTCCTGTTCTTAGGAGCACTCTTCAATATGAAGTTGGCAAAGGTGTTTCTTCCACTGCTGTGGCAACAACCTCTCAGGTCTCATCTTGAGACTCTCCTGGAAGCTCATGCCGCTTCAGCTAGGGACTGGTTCAGAGTTCAGGGGGACATGTCTCTTTCCCTGTTTTTGGTACCTTGGGCTCGCAGGCTTCTCTTTCATCTAGTTTACCATCTGCTGGCACAATGGAACCCGAGGTCCCAGGTTTACAATGCATTAGATCCTGTGTCTGCCACAATTTTCCTGAAACTTCAGTAGTGGATGCAGCCGGAGAACCTACCAAAAGGCGTGCCCTCGGACCCACCATTACCCTGTTCCCTGACAACAGATGCAAGTCCTTGGGGTTGGGGGCCATGCTCGAGACTCTTTCTTCTCAGGGGTTTTGGTCACCTGCGGAAAGCTGGATGTCTTGGTAAGAACTGACGGCAGTATTCAAAGCTCTTCTGCACTCTGCCCCGATCAAGACAGCCAATCAAGTGACCTGAGCCTATCTAAATCATTTGGGGGAAACTCGTTCTACTCTTCTGGCACTCCCTGCGGATCAAATAGGGTCCTGGGCAGAGGACAATCTGTTGAGTCGGACTGAGATTTATCTACCGGGAAGAAAGAATGGATGTATGGACCAGCTGAGTCGCCAGCTCTCTTCCTCAGTGTCCATGTCCCTAACACCTCTGATTTTTTCAGGAGATTTTTGAGAGGTTCAGGATTCCGTGGCTGGACCTTTTTGCTTTTCCACAAGATGCCCTTCTTCCAAAATTTTGCTTCATTCTCCCTTACCGGGAGGCCTGGACGATGGATGCAATGAGTTTCCCCTGGCATCAGGGTCTTCTTTTTGGCTTTCCCCCCTTTTCCCTTTTTAGCAGGGATTTGACAAAGATCAGGAGGGAGAGGGTGATGGTACTATTGGTAGTCCCACTTTGGAGTCTGCAGCCATGGTTCCCCCTTCTGTACAGTCTGGCCATTGCTCCCCTTGGAGGTTTCCAGTGTCCCTTCTTGCAGGTTTCCTTATCTGTCCCACAGTTCGATCAGGCAGCTGGCATTGGGGGTTTGGAAATTGAGAGGAAGAGGCTAATCACTTTGGGTTGTTGCTCAGAGGTGGCTATCTCTATCCAGAATTCTAGAAACTCTTTGTGTCCATGAGAGGCACTGGAAGAATTTTTCTGTCTGGTGTTCTTCGAGGGGGTTTTCTCCCAGACTCTTGTGAGGGTGGTTCACTTCTAGAGATCTTGAAGGATGGGTTCCTGTTGGGGCTCTCTGTTTAGACTCTGCGTAGCCACTGGGTTGATATAAAAGGCTAACAGAGGCTCCACTCTCCTCTCTTATGAATCCTGGATGTCTCACCTTCTTCGTAGTTTCTTCCTCCTGATACCAGTGGTGCTCTCCCTTGTTCCTCCTTGGGGTCTGCCACTTGTCCTTAATGCATTACAGAGGTCCCCATTTGAGTCCACTTTCTATGGCGTAGCTGGAATTTCTTATGCTTGAGGTTTGTTTCCTGGTTGTGATCACCTCAGGTCGGCATCTGGGGGAGATTGGAGCATTGCTTTCTTACCCTCCCTATTTAAGGTTTTTTCCTGATAACGTAGTCCTTCGCCCTGACCTGGCATTCCTTGTCAAGGTCCTGTCTCCTTTTCTTTTGGCTCAGGGTATTGTGCTCCCTACTTTTTTCCATCCCCATCTACAGAGGAACAGGTTCTGCTTCACTCTCTAGATCTTACAAGGGCTCTTGTTATTTATCAGGAGAGAACTGTCTCTATTTGTCAGGTGGATTTTATTTTCGTCACTTTTGGGGTGACAAGGCAGGGTCATCGCCCTACTACAGCAACTCTTTCTCGCTGGGTCAGGTATGCTATTTTCTTTGCCTATTTTCACTCAGGGCTTTCCCTTCCTTTAGGGGGGCTCAATAAGGGGCGTTGCTTCCTCATGGGCATCTTTTAAGTGTGCCTCGTTGAGGGACATTTGTGCAGCGACTACATGGTCTTCTTTTCATACCTTTATCTCCCATTATAAATTAAGGATGGGAGAGGTTTTTTCTGGGAATTTTGGTTCAGCTGTTCTTACTGCAGTTCACTGATTTGTATTTCACTGAAATACAGTTTTCATGGCATCGTGTGTTCTTTTCTTTTGTTTTCGTCCAGTGCTTTGGTATACGCACCAAGGTCAGGGCTGTGACGAGGAAGACGGAGGAGGAAGGTAATGACTCGGTTACCTATCAGTGATCTTCATTACTCCGAGCCATAGTCTTGCTTGTCACAGTCCTTTATCACTCCTTCCCTCCTTTGGGAGTGGAGGACGAACACAGGAGAAAACGGTGGGACTGGTACATGTCTGTGGGCCAGTTGATGGTAAACATTTGGGTTTCTCAACTGATATTGTTCCTTTTTAGGTCTTTACAATTTGTTGGGAATTATGGGATGTGATTTGGGTTTTCCCAAACCTTATAGGTCCTTTTTGGATTGGCTGTTCCAAGGTACGAACTGTGGATCAAAGAGCTTTGACTGGCTGCTGCAAGAAAAACATTTCTCCTGCAGCAACCATTTAATGACACAGAGCAAGGTCCCCACATCCTGCACAATAAAAGGCCATATAAGGGGGCAGTTTGGGCACACCCTCAACCCTAGGCGAAGGTAAGGGGACTCTTACAGGATTCCTTATAGGGTACTTAAAAACATTGAAAAGAGACTTCAAATTTGCAGTACATTTTATGGAACCACTGACCCCACAATAACTAAAATGGAAGCCATGGTCAGCAGTACCAACAAAGGTACTGTGTAGCCTGATCAACAACAGATGTTTCAGGGAACCACAGACACCAAAAATGTATCACTGCTACCAAAAGCGCAAGGCAAGCCTCACCAATGCTTGGGTCAGTGAAGGTTGCCCTGGGTTTCCGGTATTTGGTTATGTAGTTTTACCTGGCTCTACAGACCATAATTTATTTTAAAAAAGTACTGAAGTTGTGTCCAAGCCCTATGCGCAGCAGAGGTGGATGCAGACAGCTAGTCCTCCACCACTTATGGTTTGCTGTGCACCTTATGCTGTGTATGACATGAAGACATGATTTATGGCTTGCGTCGAGTCAGGAAGGTGGAAGAAAACGTAGTACTCAGAAACATACAAAAGTAGCAATAAATAAGTCAATGTCCAGCAGTACTTTTTTTCTAGCAAAAGCACTTAAATGCACACATAGATTAATCATGAGCAAAAAATCAGAAATATATACAAAATTACTATGGATATAACAGTTTAGAACCCGTCTTATGAAGGCTTATCTGAGCTATTAAGATAAAAAACAAGCTGCCCTTAAGATTTATCAAAGTAGGCAATTACCCCCTTTTATACCATGTCTGTTTCTGTTAGCTACGAGTTCGCTTGTGATACTTTAAGCATCTGAAATATGTTAAAACAGCAGTATCACCTTTAGGCATATTGCCTTCAGCATACAGACCTACATTGATTGTCAGTCTATGTACAATATATAATAAAGGCCTACTGCCTCTAACGATAACTTTTTAATTATGGAAAACCGGTGTGAAGACTTTTCACAGTAACATAAGTTATTAACCCTACAGATACCAACCAAAAAACTCAATATGTAACAATGGAGGGCCTGATTTAGACTTCGGCGGATGGCGGTAAATCTGTTAGAATGGCAGATTACTTTACTCCCACCATGCGAAGGGCCCCACACCCATCAAATCTACAGATGCCTCCCAGCCCAGCAAACATCTCAACATCTCTTAATGGCGATTCCTATCAATGTATTAAGAGTTTGACGGACTGTACAGTCAAACATTTAACATGTTTTTGTATTTTTAAAAACAAAGTCTCAAAGCGGGATTTTGTTTTTAAAAAGAAAATAACTAAAGACTCCTACAGCACGGGAGTACATCACTTCATGAAACAGATAGGAAATGGGTGCCACAAGGGGTGTATATCTCTTTGATTATAAATGTGCCACAGGTAGGCTTGGGGGTGGAACTAGGAAACCAAGACAGTGATTCTTATTCAAGGGCCCTCACTGCAATTGAGGAAAACTGGTACATAAATCCTTATGGGATTGACTTTTCCATGAGGCACATTAACTGTTGAGAAATATAGGAGGGGATTTTCAGGAATTTTTTACATTATTTCATAAGAGTTTTCAGCCATTCACAAGTGGGTCAACCAAGTAAAGTGTAGCTACCGTCATTCTCACATCAAAGTGCTGCTAGAATCTGGGAATACAAGAAACAAACATCTCTTGGAAGACTCACGTTTTCCTGGGAAAGGACAGAGGACAGTGCTTGCTTAACCTTGAATCTCTGACTCTAAAGGTTACTCTTAGGGCCAAAGAAGCAGGCATCTTTCTGGACCCACAGGAAAAAAGGTGGTCCAGAAGGTGCTTAGGAGCATCTACCGATGTGGACCAAATTTGACTGAGCCTAGTTAGGGGGGTGTGCAAAGCAACACATCAACTGCATCACCTTTGATCAAACCAGTGAGACTAGTTGGAGCTCACCTTTTGGCTATGATTCTGACTGGAGTGGGGGAAAGGCTTTTCTCATTTAAACCCAGTGACTGAAGCTAAGGAGCAGTTGCTAAAATGTTGGGGATATTTGACACAATAGAAAAGAAGGTAAAAAGTTGGTACTTAGTAACTTATTTATCTTTGGCGACCAGAAAAAGGTGCAGAGGCTATCAAAAGGGGGTGATTCCTCCCCAGGAATGATTTCCTAGTTTGTTCCACTCTAAGCTTCTGTTTGTTCAACAGAGCTTCATCTGTAGCTTGCGGATAAGGTATGGAGCCTCACGGAGCCCTGAATACCTGTGACTCCCAGCCTTGCCCTGTTGATAGATTCCAAACTCCAGAAAGTTTTAAGGTAAACCACAACAGTGGAAAACATTGCTATAGTGTGCCTGACGAAGAAGCCCCCTTGATGATTATGATTCCAGGGACAGTCTTTCGTATAGAGTTTTTAGCAGTGATAGAGCGCCATGTTCTTGTGAAAAATTGAAGGGGTGCATCATAATCACCGTTAGTTCGCACCCGCATATATTCAGAGAAGTATAAATGAATGGTCAGTAAGATGTAGTTTAACTTGCAGTTATTAGAGTAAATAGAATCATAATTGTGCTATTATAATCCTGCAAATGTAATGCATAACTGAATCATGTTTAAATGATGCCTAAATGAATCAGCCCATGCGTAATCGAGATGCAGTAGTATAAACGTGTATCATATTAAGTTGCACGTGTATTTCACTTTCCGCATATGAAATGTATGTATCAAGGCTTATAGAAGTGATTAAGAATTGTGTGTTTAAATTGTGTAAAGGCCTGACTGCATATACGCTAAGGAAAGGCCTGTTTGTTCTTATGTTAGCTTATTTTGTAGGCAGAGAAGGTTCTCTTGGAAAGGCTCTCTGGGCACCGACAGTAGAATTTATTTAGCACAGTGGAAGGTTTCTGTTGAACGTATCTTCTGTTGCAGGTGCAAGGACATATGCTTCGTTAGTGAAAGACTGGCTCTTTGTTTTAGGAGTTAGAATGGTGGGAGACACTGAGATGGGAGTATACTGGAATGCATGGATGATACTTTCAACGGAGAAGGTGCCTGGGACTCAAGGTCATCGTAACCGCCCTGGATGAAGTCAGAGCTTCGATGGAAAAGTACGAAAAGGAAGACCTGGCCGAAGAGGCGTGACAGGGGCGTGTTCAATTGTATTTGGGTTTTGTATTAGGGACAGGGCCCCGAGGGAGGAGAGCAGAGAAGAGGTAGGGGAGACCAGAGAAGAGGTCAGAGAGGGATTCGGTGAAGGAGCATCTTAGAATCAAGCTCAAAGTGCTATGTGAGTGCACTTCTTAGGAAGGCTTCACAGCTGACACCTTTTTCCTTTACTCTTGCCTGGGAAATTCGTTAAGTAGGTATGCCACTAAAGTGATAGAGTAGGGACAGCAAATGGGCTTATGCTTGTTTAAATAAATGAGGAATAACGTAGAGATTGGAGCAGTTATCGCTTGTCTAATACTTCTGGAGCTAACGATTCTCCTTATCCTGAGTCGGATGAGACTCCTGCGTAGGATGCTATTTGTATTAGTGCCCATATACTTCTTTAACCTCGTGTTGAGGTGCTTGCATGTGCAGTTATTCTTGGCTGTAATAAAACCCCAAAATTGAATTCGGAGTCAGTGGTCTTTAAGGTAACTGGATTCTCAAATTGTTGTAAACTTGAAAAGGTTTTCCCCTTCACACTATTCAGCAGGTAAAAAGATCCTGGCGACCTGACGATTCTTAGAGGTGATATGATAAGAATCAGCGTTATCAGTTGGTAGCAGAGTAGGATGGTTTCCTCTGATAGTAAGGGAAGATCTAGATTAGGATAAGAGATTATCTGCCCCATAGAGCCCGAGTGATGGTGATCCAGTGGATCGTAAGAGGAGGACGACGGCGGTTGATGAGAACTGACGGAGAGTGATGGTGCGGCGGAAGTAGCAGTTCGTGGTAGAGTGAGTATGAACAGGGTGGAGTTTGTTAGATTGTGGTGTTTAATTGTTGTGTGATGTCTTGCGGAGTTGGAATGAGAGTCGTGTGATTGAGGATCGGACTGTGAGCGCGCGCGGGACCGAGTATTGTGGTGTAGAAGACACCCAGAGCTGAGATCGTTGACCACAGGTTGTGGGAGTCATGAGACATCGTTGATTAACCCACAGAAGATAGGAAGCACATGTGTGAGTGTGTGAATAACCGACGCTGGTCGTAGGTTGTTGTTTGTAGAACATTGAGTGTTTGGATCCTATCGATTGCGCTAAGAGGCGATTGTCCGGTCGTTTCGCGGACAGACAGTTGCCAGATTTGAGGTCAACAATTTCGAGAGGCTGGTCGGTCATTGGTGGACCGACAGTCAGAGAGGTAATTGTTCGGTGAGACAGACAATTGCTTCAGAGTGTGATTGGGACACGTGCGAGCGAGAAAAGGGTGAAAGGAGAAGGAGGGGAACTGCTGCGAGCGGAGGAAGAGTGACGTCAGACAGTGCCGCGCTGGGATAGGCCGGTTGGTGTGAGCCGTGCTGGCATTGGTGGGTTGAAATCAAGAAGTATAACCGAAATTTTGTGTGCGAACGGAAATTTGATTCATCATGAAATGTTTTAAAGTTTTACGAGAACTTTGTAGAGGCGATAGACAGGTGGTTACTCGGGGTGGAGAGGAAGCCCCTCCCGAGGATACGCCAGCACATTATATGGCTAAAAATGTAGGATTACATACCATAATTTGGCTTGAGAATTGGCATAAAATGACAGAAGGAGAAGGAGAATTGACTTTCCCACGCTATGGCACTTTCAGGTTGGAAGTGTTGTACCAGCTAAAGACTATAATGTCTTCTTTACGACCGCTGCCTAGACCGACACAGTTTGAGGCGCTACATGCATGGATTAGGGCAGCGTATGACAGGAAAAGAGACAAAAGCCAGGAAAGGGTGAAGAAATCGATCAGGGCATTTCAAGATGAGAGATGGGATGCATTGGAGAAAAGGTGGAGAGTGGAAACTATTGAAGAGGACCGGCTGTTTCCCCTGTTGATAAATGTAGGAGAAGCAAAGAAGAGGTGGGCTGAAGAAGACGACAGCGATACAGATGATAGCCTGTTAGATAGGTTGCTAGCAGAGAGACCACCTCCATTTAATCCAGATTCAGAAGAGGGAAAATCAGCTTCAGCAGTGGAAACTGGCAAGTTACAGAACCAGACTAACATGAGGGTAGTGGGGAAAATTTCCACAGGAAAAGAAGGAGCGGGAACCCAGCCTTCCATTGGGAATATGCGGTTACCGGACTCCTTGACGGTACCCGTTACCATTGGTCCCATAGTATCGGTATATGACCCAGATCGAACGAGTGAAGGAAGCTCAATGCAGACAACAGGAGGAGAAGGAACCAGTGCAGAAGGGAAGGGCTTAGGAGTACAAGTGGTTCATTTCCCGAAACCCTTAGAAACAAGCACACCATTACCAGCCACTGCAGACTCCTCTTTTAGGCAGGAGGATGAGAGACCAGTCTGACCAAGATCTTTACACGAATCTAAGTCAGCTTTGAGGATGTGGACACCAACAGTAAGAAACCAAAGTGATAGGATGCCAGGCGATAGGGAACAAGACATTTCGGAAGGTAGACCAAGTTCCAGGAGTACGATAGAAGGGAATAAGTCACAAGGACAAAATAGTGACTATGATGAACGGGATGGAGCAGCTTGCCAAGAAGTACTGAAGAGTGCAGTGCAGGCAAGGTTGCTAGACGTAGTAAGACTGAAAGCGGAAGTAGACGAAATGATTAGTGGAAGCCTGCCTTTGGAAAGAATAGAAATTTATGGGTCGGATGAGCTGCTTTTCATAGCAAAAGATGTAACTCGGAAAGCCAGGCTAGCACATGAGAAATTGACAGCATTAGCCAGGAGATATGAGGTAGACTTGAATAAAACCAAAACGTTGCAAGGACCGCATAGGTTGCAATATAGTGATCAGGAACTGGAAGAGAAAAGGATCACAGGATTAAGGACGCATACTAAAGATCTGATTGTAGGGATGCGTATATGGAATTTGTTGGATAAATGGGAAGAAAGATGGTCAAAGAGAAAATTGACAAAGAAATGCGTAGGAGAAACGCCGCCCCCGGGGGGAGGGGCGACGGGTGTTGGGAACTTCCCTTTACGGGAAGTACAGAATGGAGGGTACGTGCATGTACCGTGGAGTAGAGGTGACTTGGCTGCGTTTACAAATGACTTTCCTCGGCTGAGGGACAAACCCGTAGAGTGGTACAAACAGGTTGAGCGGTTTGTTAAAATTTCGAAAGTGCTGTGGACGGATTTGAACACCTTGTTTGATATAGTGGTGCCGGGAGATTTGTGGACAGCTTGTAAAATCGCAGTTGAGTGGCCGACCTTTGAACCTGAAAGGGATGCTGTCACAAATGGTCCGTCACCCATTGTTATGAAAAATTTGAGCAAGTGATCACATGGTTGAAGCTGAAGATCTCGCCTCAAGATATCGATTGGGTTAAGATAGATCGAACTGTGCAGGAACCTAAGTAGACAGTGCATGAATATTATGAAAGGCTCTTGCAAGCTTTTAAACAGTATAGTGGATTAAATGCCTTAGACCCCAAAGATATGGGACAGTTTGTCTCAAAGTTTGTTTTAGGATTAAGACCGGAGGTCAGCCTCATGATACAGCACCATTTGATCTGTTGGCAGAACAAGCCGGTAGATGAAATCTTGCGGTATGCGAGGTACTGTAGCGATGAAGTAGATTCGAAGCACCAGAAGCTAAAGGACAAGCTGATGCTCGTTCAGATGCAGACGGCTCAGATAAAGCCTAGTGGAGGGACGCTGGGAAGAAGACAAGGAAATTACCAAGGGAACCAGAATGGGCAAGGCCAGGGAAAGGGGAAACCCATAGATCCCAAGACGGGGGTGGATGTGGCGACACTGAAGAAGACCACTGCGTGTCATCTTTGTTACCAGATTGGACATTGGAAACCCGAGTGCCCTTTGAACCCAGCCAACCAGGTGCAACTGGAGGTAGAAGGGGTTCAGGCACCTGTGCCGGAGGTAGTCAATACTGTGATGAGGCCCAGATCGATGAAAGGGGGTACGTATAACCCACAAGTACAGGTCCCACAGCCACCAAGGATCTCTCAGGGAATACGGACTTACCTGCAGATGCCCCTTTTTGAAGGGTATGATGAATACAGTCTAGACCCTACATCCTGACGGTGCCTGAGGGGGGAGAAAGACTGCACCCTTGGAGCAGTCTTGGAGGTAGACCAGAGAGGACCTTTTGTGGAGGCAGACATTGATGGTCATCCTACCACCCTTTTGGTTGACACTGGTGCTACCCGGTCTACTGTAAGATCAGCAGTAGTCCCCAACCTACCCCTCTCTGGACAATCGATCCAAGTTGTTGGAGTAGCGAACAAAAGAATAAACAGCCCATTGACCGAACCAATTCCAGTGAGGATAGGTTCCTTCCAAACTAGACATCAGTTTGTGGTGTGCGATACGAGTCCAGTTTGTCTTTTGGGAAGAGATCTGTTATGTAAATTAAACTGCACTATTTATTGCACGCCCAGGGGAGTGGAGGTTCAGACGAGGGATGATGATGCTACATTCAAAGTTGCGAATCAGCATCTGTGTATAGACTTGTATCCAATGGTGACCGTGGAAGAACTTCCACCGGATTTGAGAGACACCGTGTCACCCGACGTGTGGGACTTCACCGGCAAAGAGATAGGACTAATCAAGGGGGTTGAACCTGTGCAGATCCAGGTGAAACAGAATGTTGAGTTCCCTAGAATGCCCCAGTACAATCTGTCGCCTGAAACGATCGCAGGGATTAAACCTGTAATCGAGTCTTTCATCGACCAAGGCATTCTGAAGGAGATCAGAGGTAGCCCATGTAATTCACCTATTATGGGACTACAGAAACCGAGCGGGAAATTCAGGATCGTGCAAGACCTGCGACAGGTCAACACGATAGTGGTCCCTTGTTGTCCAGTGGTACCGATTCCATCAGTGATACTGTTTCAGGTCCCATGCGAAGCCGAGTGGTTTACTGTCATTGATTTGTGTCAAGCATTCTTCTCGATACCGCTCCATGAGGAAAGCCAATTTCTTTTTGCATTCCGGCTGGAAAATCGTGTGTTAACGTGGTGTCGTATTCCTCAAGGGTATACAGAAAGTCCATCGATCTTTAATCAGATCTTGAAAAAGAATCTTGAGAGTCTGGTATTGCCACAGAACTCGGTTCTCGTGCAGTACATAGACGATCTGCTTGTTGCCTCAGAAACGGAAGATGCTTGCAGGATAGACACAGTAGCCCTGTTGAACCATTTAGCAGAGAATGGGCACAAGGTGTCTCCAAACAAGTTGCAGTACTGCCTAACCGAGGTACAGTACTTAGGACACAGATTAGAAAAAGGCAAGAGGAAGGTGTCACCAGATCGAATTGAGGCAATAATGAACATGACAGTGCCCACCACTCAGAGAGAAGTCAGGATGTTTTTGGGAATGGTCGGCTATTGTCGGCAGTGGATACCCAACTTTTCCTTGAGAGCAAAGCCTTTACAGAGGCTTACGCACAAGGATGTGAGTGATCCGGTACCATGGGACGAGGAGTGCTTGGTGTCATTCCTAAAACAGAGAGAGGAGTTGTGTAGTGCCCCAGCTCTGGGAATGCCTGATTACAACAAGGCTTTTTCATTGTTCTGCTGCGAGAGAGAGGGGTGTGCATTAGCAGTCTTAGCTCAGAACCATGGAGGTGTCCGTAGACCAGTTGCCTACTTTTCAGCTACTCTAGATCCAGTAGCTTCTGCGTTGCCCGGATGTCTAAGATCCGTTGCTGCAACAGGTGTCAGCATTGAAAGATGTGAAAGTATTGTAATGGGTCATCCTTTGACTGTTTATGTGCCACACTCGGTTGAATTGTTGATGACCAGGACTAAGACTCAGCACCTAACAAATAACAGGTTAACAAGGTATGAGCAAGTCATACTTGCCGCAGAGAATGTGACTCTGAAAAGGTGCTCCGTCTTAAACCCTGCGACATTAATGCCTATACCCAATACTGATGATGAAGATTGTGAGGACCATGATTGTCTCGATGTGACTGAACTATGCACCAAACCGAGACCTGACATTGTCGATGAACCACTGACTGACCCAGATGAAATTTTCTTTGTCGATGGTTCATGCCTAAGAGACAGTGTTGGCCAACTAAGAGCAGCGTTTGCTGTATGCACTATTTCAGGAGTGGTTGAGGCTGCTTGCCTAGAAGGAGTACGCTCCGCGCAGGTAGCTGAGATCATTGCTTTGACTCGTGCCTGTTTGGCCGCTGATCGAATTCGAATCACGATTTACACGGACAGCCAGTATGGGTTTGGTGTGGTTCATGACTTCGGACAGTTATGGTCCCAGAGGGGATTTTTGACATCATCTGGCTCACCCATTAGGAATGGAGAACATGTAAGACAACTGTTAGATGCATTGCAATACCCGAAGGAAATCGCAGTTGTCAAGTGCACTGCACATGTGAAGGGGGAGGATTTTGTGTCTTTGGGAAATAATTATGCGGACGAAGTTGCCCGCTTCTGTGGAGAACAAGGATGCATATTTACCGAGGGTTACACAGGAGAGAGCCAAGAAAGAACCGAGCTCAACATGATGTTGGCCATGGCAGACACTTGGGAGGAACTCAAGCGCCTGCAGGATGAGGTGACAGATCAAGAACGGAATGGATGGATCAAAGCAGGATGTGAAAGAGGGGATGTGGATGTTTGGGTTTCCAATGATGGGAGAGCTGTACTGCCAGAGAATTTGCTGAGCCCAATGGCAAGGTTAATACATGGATCAGTACACCTTGGTAGAGATGCAATGATGCGTGTGTTTAGACAAACGTGGTATAACCCACGGTTTCATGCGATTGCTGAAGCAGTATGTCAGAGGTGTGTTATGTGTCAGCAGATGAATGCCGGAAAGAAAACAGTAGTCACCTTGAGTCATATTGGAAGGTCAGGAGGGCCTTTCAATAGAATACAGTTAGACTTCATAGAAATGCCTAAATGCAATGGGTTGAGATACATTTTGGTGCTGGTATGTGTATTTTCACGGTGGGTGGAGGCTTACCCAACACGCAGGTGTGACACTCTCACAGTGGCTAAGTTATTGTTGAGGGAACTCATCCCGAGATTCGGGATTCCAACCTCTTTGGAATCAGATAGAGGAAAACACTTCCACAGTGAAATCATGAAGTTACTCTGTGCTGCATTGAATGTTGATCAGAGACTCCATTGTAGTTATCGACCAGAGGCTTCTGGGATGGTGGAACAGGTTAATGGGACTTTGAAAGCCCGGATGGCAAAAATGTGTTCATCAACGTCCCTGAAGTGGCCTGACGCATTGCCACTCGTACTGATGAGCATGCGAAGTGTCCCAGATAGGAGGACCAGGTTGTCCCCTCACGAAATATTAATGGGAAGGGCAATGCGGTTGCCAGCAGTACCAGCTACAGCTTTGATAAACATCACTGATGACTTGATTCTCGATTACTGTAAAGGACTATCTGATGTGGTCCGTTCTGTGTCCCAGCAGGTGCAAGCTGCAGCTGTTCCAGCTTCAAGTGATCTGTGCCACGATCTGTGTCCAGGTGACTGGGTGCTTGTCCGAAAGCACGTGAGGAAGAGCTGTCTGGATGTTCGGTGGCGAGGCCCGTACCAGGTGATACTGGTAACGAACACAGCAGTGAAGTGTGGAGGATTGCCGAACTGGGTGCACGCTTCCCATACCCACAGAGTTTCAGCACCCTCGGAAGAAACAGCTCCTCTCGTAAATGAAAATCCAGCTGATGTGGCAGGGCCACATGAGAGGACAAGTCAAGCTGTAAGGGTTGCTGACGCAGCTGGGGGTGCACCAGAGCAAGCTGAAGGGGGTCCTGACAACGAGGGCCTCGACTCTGACTTAGACGACAGAGGTGGTGCAGTGGGTGGAGTAGAGTCTAATTCAGCCGAAGAAGGAAGTGTTGCACTGGGTATAGCAGGGGAAAGCGGAAGAACGACCAGAATCGAGGAAGGTTGGCCCGAAAGACAGAGGCGACTGAATTTGAGGTTGGCACCCGAAAGAGATCTTGCCCCAGTGTCTGAAACGTCTGAAACAGAAGCAAGTGACGAAGAGCAGACTCAAGAGGTCGGCGAAGGTCGAAAAGAACAAGAGTAGCTTGCCGGAGATACTCTACCCCTGAGTGGACTTACACAGTGACTGATGCAGGGGGTAGTGAGTACGGGGAGACTGAGGTCTGTGCAGGTGGTCAGCAAGAGCCCCAATGTGGTAGTGAAGGTGGTGCTGTTGTTGCCAGGGCTCGAAGTCGAAGGAATCCTGATCCTCACAGTTCCGAATCCCCCGCTTCTGAGTAAAGTCCGAGAACTGGTTCTGCATCGACTCGAATTTCCGTCCTTTGGATTTGAGCCGTATTCACATGAAATGGTAATTCTTCGTCTTAAACTTTTGTATCACGTTTTGGAAGCGCTTGCAGAGGATCTTATGGTGGATGAAATATAACCTGCTGTAAATAAAAAGTCTAAAGAAGAAGATAACCTAGATCCGAGTGGAAGAAGAATAAACTTAGGGACTTTCCACAGAAGAGGAACGAAAACCTAGGGAAGTCTTTTTCTGGACTATGTAAATAAGAGACTGTTGTTGAAAGGGGATTTCCAGAGGTTTCAAGTGCTGCTCGAACTGGTTAAGCAAGTCACGAGTGGAGGAAACAAAGACTTTTGAGTGTTCATTGCCGAAACTAAGAACTTTTGAGAACTTTCGAGACCATGGAGGCTGGAGATCCAAATCGTAGATCTAAATTGATTGTAGGCATACTTATAGGGGGTGTGATAGTTTCTATAATTATAGTAATTGTAGTTTCATATGTAGTTCCACATGGGCTAGCAGTGGAAGTGGTGCCAGGGACTCCTACACCTAGTACACCTAGCCAAAAAGAGGTAAACATAGGAGCTGATAAGGCTTTGCTGATAGAAGAAAGTAGTAGATTGCATGTAGATTTGTCTAGAAGTGATTTTAAGCTTAATGCATACGCCAAGCTGCTGTATGAGTACGTGGATGCGATGGATGCGAATGATTGTTATGTGTGTATGCAGTTGCCTGCTTCAGTGGATGAGGGTATTAGATATCACCATCTTCCACTGACATATGGAATTTCATGTAGTCTGTTGCTTAGTATATTCTATGAAAGAGATCAGTTTGAGTATTTCGTTTCCAATTACGATGCAGTGCTTCCTGTAGTCCCAGCTTACAAACATTTGAATAAGTATGATTATTATAAGTCGGAGGATAGACTTAGGAAGTTCTTCATACCGTCTTTGGAACTGGACACAGCATATGCCCACCGACATAACTTGACTTGCTCATTATCAGATGTAGAGAAAAAGTTCGTAGATCAGGTAGAAGATAGATATAGAAAACTAACACAGACACGAGACACAGGGCATAGTACCGTAGAATGGACCGAGGAGGAAAAATTGCACCGAACAAAGGGAAGTTATGGTCCTATAGCTTTGGACAAGGAGCAGAGGGGAAAGCTGTGTGTGAGACGTTATCAGACCTACTATGAAAAGGTTCCAGTAGGACAGAGTACGTGTGATCATGTTTTCACTATGGCAGATGCAGCAAAGAACTTTCTCCAAGGCCTTATACAAGTGATACCTACGGTGTATTTTGTGTGTGGAAGGAATGCTTATGTGAGATTGCCTGCGAACTGGTATGGTACATGTTACTTGGGAATAATATTTCCAAAGATTTACCATACAGAGGATTTGGAACTTCTGGAAGGTGGAAAGCATTCGAGAGTGAGGAGAAGTGCGATTGCAGGGGTCGTAGTGGGAGATATCTTTGGAGCCATGATACCAAGTTTGGGAGTGATCTTGAATGATGTGAAGATCCAGAGACTGGCGACTGTGATAGACGAACTATCGATGAACACAGCAAAATCGTTGGTACTTGTAGAGGGGGAGATGTTGTCAATAAGGACAATGGTTTTACAGAATCGCCTTGCTTTGGATGTCCTATTGGCAAAAGAGGGCGGAGTCTGTAAATTATTGAAGGTTCAAGAGTGCTGTAATTATATACCAGACCACAGTAAGGATCTGGAGAAATATATAAGTAACATCACTACTATCCACACGAAGATAGCGGATTTGACTGAAGAGGGAGCCTGGGAGAAAGTTGGCAAAGGATTTGGTCAAGTGGGGAGCTGGTTTGCGAATTTGGGAAAGGGATTCCTTGGCTATATTCTGAGACCTCTCCTTATAGTGGTGGTTTGTGTGGTTTGTCTGTGGGGTCTGATTAAAGCCTACAAATGGTATCGAGCAGGCAGAGTTGAGAGAGCTCTGAGAAAAAATGAGACGAGAATGGCTAGACTGCAGGACAGTCAATATCAAAGACTCAAGAGATTGGAGAATTACAGACCAGGGAGAATGGCAACAAGTTCTGTTTAGGTCGGTTCTTTCTCCAAGGGAGTTGGATAAAATGTGATGACAGGAGTCATCACAGGGGGGAACTGATAGAGCGCCATGTTCTTGTGAAAAATTGTAGGGGTGCATCATAATCACCGTTAGTTCGCACCCGCATATATTCAGAGAAGTATAAATGAATGGTCAGTAAGATGTAGTTTAACTTGCAGTTATTAGAGTAAATAGAATCGTAATTGTGCTATTATAATCCTGCAAATGTAATGCATAACTGAATCATGTTTAAATGATGCCTAAATGAATCAGCCCATGCGTAATCGAGATGCAGTAGTATAAACGTGTATCATATTAAGTTGCACGTGTATTTCACTTTCCGCATATGAAATGTATGTATCAAGGCTTATAGAAGTGATTAAGAATTGTGTGTTTAAATTGTGTAAAGGCCTGGCTGCATATACACTAAGGAAAGGCCTGTGTGTTCTTATGTTATCTTATTTTGTAGGCAGAGAAGGTTCTCTTGGAAAGGCTCTCTGGGCACCGACAGTAGAACTTAATTAGCACAGTGGAAGGTTTCTGTTGAACGTATCTTCTGTTGCAGGTGCAAGGACATATGCTTCGTTAGTGAAAGACTGGCTCTTTGTTTTAGGAGTTAGAATGGTGGGAGACACTGAGATGGGAGTATACTGGAATGCATGGATGATACTTTCAACGGAGAAGGTGCCTGGGACTCAAGGTCATCGTAACCGCCCTGGATGAAGTCAGAGCTTCGATGGAAAAGTACGAAAAGGAAGACCTGGCCGAAGAGGCGTGACAGGGGCGTGTTCAATTGTATTTGGGTTTTGTATTAGGGACAGGGCCCCGAGGGAGGAGAGCAGAGAAGAGGTAGTGGAGACCAGAGAAGAGGTCAGAGAGGGATTCGGTGAAGGAGCATCTTGGAATCGAGCTCAAAGTGCTATGTGAGTGCACTTCTTAGGAAGGCTTCACAGCTGACACCTTTTTCTTTTACTCTTGCCTGGGAAATTCGTTAAGTAGGTATGCCACTAAAGTTATAGAGTAGGGACAGCAAATGGGCTTATGCTTGTTTAAATAAATGAGGAATAACGTAGAGATTGGAGCAGTTATCGCTTGTCTAATACTTCTGGAGCTAACGATTCTCCTTATCCTGAGTCGGATGAGACTCCTGCGTAGGATGCTATTTGTATTAGTGCCCATATATTTCTTTAACCTCGTGTTGAGGTGCTTGCATGTGCAGTTATTCTTGGCTGTAATAAAACCCCAAAATTGAATTCGGAGTCAGTGGTCTTTAAGGTAACTGGATTCTCAAATTGTTGTAAACTTGAAAAGGTTTTCCCCTTCACACTATTCAGCAGGTAAAAAGATCCTGGCGACCTGACGATTCTTAGAGGTGATAAAATAAGAATCAGCGTTATCAGCAGCAAATCTTCAGCACACTTGAGGAACCTGCATATCGGACCCCGTGGATCACTGCTCGGTCCCTGCTTCTTGCCTTGACCACTGTTTACTGCCAGATCCGAGGTAAAACTGCAAACTCGAACAATCTGAAAAGCTGTTCACAACCTCGCTTCATCACTAGTTGGCCACGGAAGGTACATAAGACCTGGTCAGCCATGCATCAGAGGTTAAGAGTGGGACGTTTTAGATTCCCATCGTTTTCTATGATTTGTTTCACAATATTTCATGAATCCAAAATTCTAGCTTTCCTCAAGCAATCTTAGTTGTTTTGGTGTCTTCTCAATAATTAAATTGTACTCCTACATCATTAATATTTTAACTTTTATGTTAGGTTGGTGTTGCTGTACATGGACTGAATGCACTTTTCTCTTAGGATGGACTTCATACTTCTACCAAGCTGCCAACGTTAAGCTTGAATTTCTCAGTGAAAAATATTTTATTGTTTATTTTTAAACTATAAAATTATTCAGAACTTTATGCCACTGGACATTTCACACATCTTTATAATGCATTTCTCCACACCTCTTAGATATCCCGTCTTTCCATAGCATACAGGGGTGATTAGGATGGGTTAAATTAGGCTTAGTTTGTTAGCGCTTGTGGTGTCCGTAGTAGGAGTACTTCTTCCTGGCATGATATATTTATGTAAAATGAGTCCCCCAAGCACTTTGAACATCCAGTCAGCAAAATGAAACCCGGTACTGGGAATATTCTTGAATCTTCCTTTATTTTTCCATCCTAGCCAACACGTTTTTCATCATTAATTGACTTAATCGGGGCTAGAAAAGGATATCATGCAAATTATTATACAATAAAATTCCTTCGTGCACAAAACCTGAAAATTTTAAAACAGAAGACCCTTCCAATCAAGTGCTTTTTCCGTGTAACCTTCACCAGAATTCAGGAGGAACATTTTTGTTAACACTTAAATATAATACAAAACAAACACATCATTTTGTCTTAATTGTCTTAAGGTGACGAATGTGTCAGCCTTAATGTTGTCCATAGCGAGGACCCTTAGTCAGTCTTCCATTTTAGGACATGGCCCCTTCCTAATCTCAGCACCACTCTTAGACACGAAATTTACTATTTACCTTCAGTAGCTCACCCACATACCCCTACAGTGTCTGCAAAGGGTTGAGTCACATCACATACTCCAGTATTAGTGAAAGTGCTGAGTGCACTGCCTGCCAAAGCATCTGCCTTTCTGGGCATCTGCAGGTGAGGTGCATAAAGTCTGCTCCAGTCACTCCACATCTCCAACCTTTTGTTTCAACTTCCAGCTCCACATCTCTGAGGTCTTGAGGCATATAGCACACCTTAATGAGGTATTTATAATGAATATGCCTATGTCTTCCAGTTGGCAAATTTTCTTTCATTTGGAGATAACAATGTCGCCGCAGGTCATCCATGACTTGATTCTCCCAGTCTCTTTCCCAGTCGCCCCATGCTTTTCAATAGTCTAGTGGTATTGCCTTCAGAACTTGGGAATATAGTCGTGAAACTAGCCCAGATAGTGGGGAGGCAGTTATCGTCCTAAATAAGCCCAGCATCACTTGCATTATTATGTATGACTGTGTTGGAGAGTAACCACAGATCAAGTCAAGACTGGCACACCTCTCTTTCATAGGTTAGCAATCCTATTTAAAGCAATGGGAAAATAAAGGAGTTATGTGAAGGAGTTATGAGGGAGCGGACAAATGGGAAAATGTTACGTGAAACTCAGGTACGTGGATAGGGACGAGCAGGCTGACTGCAAATCATTATCTATATTTTTAAAGAAAGATGCTTGGTTCCTTCCATCTGAAAAATTGATAGTAGGCTTTTGTGTTATGCATATGCGGGACTTTCAGGTGCAATGAAAAAGAGAGATTAAGAATAAAATTTGGGGGCCTGTGTTTATTTGATTCAATTGATTGAGTTTTCATTTTGTAATGTGCACCGTTAACGGGATGTCCTGTCACTAAAGGCCTGAGGAGTAATTGGTAAGAGAATGTGCAGATTGTTCAAAAAGAGTTAAAATTCAGATGTTCAAAAACGGTGAGATTCAGGGGGTTCAACATCTCAGTATATTTAGTTGTTGTAAATTTGTATTCCAGGTGGCTAGAAATGAAGGGGCTTATTTATGAGCCGTTTGCGCCGCTGTTGCATCACTTTTTATGACGCTGTGGCAGCGTAAAAAGTTTTATATACTTTGAAATTTTCAAATAGACTGATCATGATTATTTTTGATTGTTTATTAGGAAGTCGAGCAAGGTGACTTTTCAGGAGCTAGTAAGTACATAGTAGTATGCATTGAGGATTAGGTAACTTGAATGATAGTTTGTTCCGGGATAGACTGCACAATATGGTGACTGATTACCACTGGGATTGGATTCAGTATGAACTGCAGATTTATGGTGCTTTTGCAAATCCAAGCATGTTTTGTTTCTGTTAAATTTTCTTCACCTACTGTATTCAGAACAATGGTTGGGTGAGCACATATCATTAGTTTGTTTTGAACACAGCTGGAGTTTCTATCATCCTGCCATGTATCCTTTCAACACACATGAAATCTTCCATAATATCTTTGATTAACCTTTTATCTTCGTGTTTGACTCGTTCATCTTTCATACACATTTTGGCAAATACATAAAGATAATTTTTTGTTGCGTAACAAAGAATCAATTTGCCATTCTTGAAAATGTGGATATCTGTTTTCATTTATATATTTTTTCAGCTACGATTTTCCAGCCCCTGATGAAGGGAGTGCATCCCGAAATGCATTGGGCTATGGTCTATTGGATTTTTTCACCAGTGACATTGTATAATTGAGAAATCATAACTATGTAATGTTTGAAGGATGAGGATGGCATATCGCCATTTTAAAAAACTGTAGTATGTTTATTTAGGAGTGGCGTATGTATTAGGTCATTGTTGAATATTGACTTTTTGTTTGGACTAAAAAAGACACAACAGAATACGAAAAACGTGTTTGTTTAAATCATTTTTTGAGAATGTTTCCTATTGAGTGATATATTCATTAAGCTGTGCTTGCGGGGGTCCAAAGAATTTTGCTCTTTGGCTCTATTGTCAGCGTAAAAAATGCACCACATTGTGCCATATTTACAAAGTGACTCATCTATGCAGATGCATCACTTTGTAAAGTCCTGCGCTACATTATACCTGCATCAGGTATAATGTAGCAGGGTGGGCGTTCCCTCGTAAAAAAGGGTCGTAGAAGTGGCGCAGTGAAATCTAGGAGATTTCACTACACCAATTCTAGGACGCCACTGCGTCAAAATCTTACGCCTGCCTCACAACAGGTGTAAGACGGTCACAGGAGCCTTTAACATGGGACTTGACCATGTGTAATGACCCATTGCTGGAGTAGTGTCACTATTGCGACACACTCCAGCAATGCGTCATTACTGCTCCTACAGATACATCAGAAATATTGAAGTATGTCATTCCTTGCGACATGGAGCGCTGTACAGTAAATACGGCGCATCCATGGTGTTGCAAGGAGGGTGCACTGAAAAGTGTTGCATCACTTTTTTCACGCAGCAATGCAACACTTTTCATAAATGAGGCCCTAAATGTGACTCAGAGGTAAGCACAGTGACTGCACTCACATATCTGAATTTGATATTCTGTAAGGAAGGTTCCCCCTGAATGTTATTGATGGATAACGGTGTGCAGTGGACATTTGAAGATATGAGTTTTTTTAATTGAATATAGAATTTATTATATGGATGCTCATTAATCATTCAGATACAAATGTGATGTGGAAAATATAATAGAATAATTAAAAAATGCATTTGAATGATTACATTTTGGAGGAGAAACTGGAAGTAAGAACTACAAGGAACAATTAGTTGCATGTAGGTGATTCCACATGCATCAACTGTAAAATGCCTCTTGTGCTCTTTAGAGGAAGAAAGGTTAATGTCAGGGTACCTCATGGATGGATGAGTAGGAGGAAGAGATGTGTGAAAGTAAGTAGGAACGAAGGATGGAGTAAGAGAGAGGTAGGTATATTAAAAAGTTAAAGAAAACAAAGGTATGATCTGAGGCAACTTATAAGTGTGGTTTGTTTGAAGGTATCTGGTCGTGAAAGGAAAGCTACCAGAAAATCAAAGGAATTAGTCAAGGTTTTCTCAGCTAAAAAAAAAGCATTCAAGTATTTACCTGTGAAGTGGAAACGTAGGGGGTAAAGTGTGGAATATGAATTGGGTTGCTGTGTGGAGGAAGGGAATATACGAATGGCAATTATAGGACCCTAGCACAGAAGAAATCAGCGAGAACTACATAAGAAGGAACCAGATAAAAGATTCCTTTTGAGTGTACTCTGGACATGATTGTGATGGGGGCACTCTATTTGCTGGTACACTTTTGAATACATTATAAGTGTCCTTGATAACTCTCATGATTGTTCTTGCTTGAAGAAAAAATACTTTTACGAGAATATAGACAGGTAAGGCCGGCCAAAAAGATGTAAGAACAGATATTTTGGAGTGAGATCTAGCTGTATGATTGAAAAAATAGATGTAGATGATTTAAACTGCTGAAATCTGGTGTGACGGAGACCAAGATTGTTTCCCAGTATAAGCTCTTCTCTCGTGATTTACAACAAATTGGTTTTGCATTCCCTACAAGAGCATCAGTAAAGTCAAATGTTCACACCGCTAATATCCTGTAATTGAAAGCAGTAGCTAAGATGCCCACATCCTCGCCGATGCTGGCCTTTATTGATAGAGACTTGCAATGCTGTCTGATATATTTATACAACATAGAAACAAGATGAATGCTAAGATATCAAAAGTAATTCGCAACGTTAGCAGGAAGGTCTATACTCCAATCGAGCACTCATGACCTCATGTTGGCCAGTAATTCACTTGACCCTCACAAAGGAAATTCCAAGCAGAACCAGTTGAGTACACAAACTGCAATTTAATTTACAAGGCCTCAAAACTCTCTCTATCTTGCAGTCAACTCCTGTAAGATCCATAAATTCTAGAAAAAGACTTAAAAATCACAATGAGAACCGACAAAGGAACCCTCGTTGAAGATGTCTTTCCAGGCATGAAGTTAAATTAACCAACCTGCTTTCTTTTTTCTTTATGTTCAGTCTCGAACATGAGGGAGACATTCCGGTCAAAACGTGCTATACACATAAATTAAAAAATCCATGGTGGCCACAGACTATGAACTTGCTGGCCTTAAAAGAACCTCAGAAACACAAAACAGCTAGTTATTGAGACACTAAAACTCACCAAACACTACACCACCTAAGACAATCTTCAGTCTCCATACCTCAAGCCATAGCTTCACACCAATGCTAATACTAATAATCAGGGTTGTGTGAAATGTGTGTAATATGCATTTTCATAATTTGCATTTGCGTAAATACAATAAGGTTTGAAAAAATGTCTTCAAATTAAACACAAAATCCAAAAGCAGCATTCTGCACTATATATTTTAGCATTAAATGCATGTGTCCGTTTTAGGCGTGAGGACACATTTGGCGCTACAAACTAGCAAAAAACATATGTGCTGAAAATAGAAGAAAATCACGTTTTAGCCATTCATGTTGTTCGCGTGCTCTTGTTCTAAATTTTTGCCACAAATGACACATTACTATGCAACATGGTATAACACCTTTGTTTTGGGAACTGTGTGTAACATGAAATTACTGAAGTTATGTGAGATTACACTTGTGTAACTGAACTTTCTCCCGGGCATAGTACTAATGCATTACCATCAGCCCTGTATTATTTCCTTCTGATACTCATTCCACAATTTCCAATTGTTGCCCCTCTTCCCCCTTAGTCTATGTCCCTTCAACACCGGTCAAACTTCACCATATTCCTCTTCACTGCCATTACCAGACCCCTCAAAAAGATCCACACCTGCCCATGGTGAACCTCAGTGGCATAGTTAATTTCAATGTGACTTAAGTTCCAATCCCCTGCACTAAACATAGCCTAATAAATACCACTGAGCCATAAGGCACTCCTTTGACATGCATGATTGCATGCCCTCATGTTGGACTCTCACTGTCATTTAATTAGCCTCAGTGAGAAATGGTTTGTAGGAAGTTCACTCCTCACAGTTAATGACCTCCTTCTTCCAGGCTATAGTATTAGCTTTAACAACTGTAAGGGCAACAGAACGGGAGGGATAGCTGTTGCCTATATAACCATACAGCCTTGCACATAAATCGCCAATAAATCATTCCTGTCAGGTAAATGTTTAGCTCCCCACTGTACCCACAATCCCAACAGCACCCTCTCTCATTAGAGTAGTGGTCTGCTGTACCCATAGATACAATTCCACCTTTGTAGAAGAATTACATGAATTATCTCTCCTGCTGAAGACTAATTCTAGAAAAATTATGTAGGTCAACAGGACAGACTTTAAAGCTTAAACAGTGGTGGCTGCTACATACCAAGGGTGGTGGGGTGGAAGGATGGAAAAAAATAAAAAAATAAATGATAAAACACTTACCTTGAGGTATGACGTGACGTCCTCCTCCACTGGTCGTCTCCCTTCCAGACAGGCTCCAACGCAGGACCAGGAAACTGCATTCACCAATCCTGGGGCATCTCTCAGCATGAGAGACGCATCAGGATTGGAGGAATCGGCCTCTCGCAGCGCTCCTAAGAGCACTGGAGGCCTGCACTTTCTCTAATCCAGCTGTCTAAGACAGCTGGTTTAGAGAACTTTAAAATGCGCATGTCTGGCTGGCCGTCCCAAGATGGCTGGCCAAAGAGACATGCATATTTTAAAGCACACTGTCACAGCTCCCTGCTGCTGCCACTCGGCAGCACAGGCCCGCCCCATTCTGTCACTCAGTTCAGGACTGGTCGGTTGCTCAAAAATAAAATGATAATAAATAAACTTTATTACCATTTTATTTTTCAGCTCTGGCCTGTGGGATGATGCTACTCCGCTCAAATGGAGGAGCCGCCCCTCAGTATTAACCTACTAAATATTAGCTCAAACCTTTCCGCTCAGAAACAAAAGCAATTAAATATGGTGTCCGTCAGGGCTCAGCCTCGAGCCCTACCCTTTTTAATATATATGTGATCTCACTGCCCTACCTCATCGAATCCTTTGGCATCCAGGTGGTCTCCTATGCGGATGATACCCAACCGCTGCTAACATATAACAGTAATGACAGCAAGGCTAAAATAAACTTTGCTCCCTGTATAACTGCAGTGTTGGGTTGGCTCAAATCCAACGCAGTACAATGCATCCCAGACAAAATGGATGTCTTGCTATTTGGAACCGACCCCATCCAAGGCTAATCAGGGGCTTGGCCGCCCCACTGTCATACTCTTACCCCCATTGAAATGGGCAGAAACATACGGGCCATAGTTGACACCTATCTCTAAAATCCCCGATCATGGCCGTGGTCAAAAGTATGTGCTGGATTTTAAGAATGCTGAGGAAATTCATCAAACTTCTACCCTGGGAAGCTCAAAAGACAGTGGCCCAACCACTGATCTTATACAGACTGGACTATAAAAATGTTCTGTACATAGGACTCCCAGACTACCTGACACAGATCACAAAAAGTCCAGAACATGGCCATTTGATTACTATTTTACCTCCCATAACACACTTCGATCACTCATTATTGTAAACAGCTACACGGGCTACTGGTAAAGAAGAGGGTCATCTTTAAAGCTTTAACAATGGCACATTTGGCCTTTTACAAAACGGGCCCTGCCTACCTGCTAGGAAGACTAACCAGCTACTGCCTGCAAAGATCATTGCGCTCGCAGACAGCTCATCTTTTATCCATCCCCTGCAAAAAAAAAAAAAGTGGGGCGGTTCAGCCTGCTCACTGCTGGCGGCTAAACATTGGAATGAACTCCCTTTTGCCCTCAGGTGTATACCAGACATAAAACTGTTCCGTTAGCAATTGAAACCCCACCTATTTAAAGAATAGACTGTCGCTGAACTCTACATCAGCCACATGCATAGCGTCTGGACCCTCGAGTAGTGGCTGTGCGCTATACATTCATTCATTCAGCTAGAGCACTTACACAACCTGCAGGCCCTTAGTTACTGTTTATTGGAGAATGACCCAATATACTCAAATGGGTGTGCACACTTTTATTTATTTTTTAAACAAACCGGAAACAGCAAAAATATAAATTCAGCCACAGGTAACGTCAGATCACACATTCATCTTGATCAACCTGCCAAATCTAACTCACAAACCCCCTTATCAGAAATGGCACCACCATTCTGCTATGCACTTCAAACTATGGAAATGTAAACAATGATTTTAAGAAATTGGGTCATTGGTTGAGAGGAGTGACTATGTACCTCGAGTAATAATCATATTCCGTGTAGGGTGAACCTTTAAAGTCACTAAATTGACCTGCTATGTATGGCACAGGGCAGACAGGCTTAACCTGTGGCAATGTGAAAGATATTTATGCAGTACCAATACTGTAATAAAATAAAAACACATCAGAATAATAATCCCAAATCAAAGTAAAAAACATAGAGTACATTTTAATAAATAAAATGACCCCAAAGGAACAAAACTTGCAGGTGGTGAAACCCTTCTCTCCTTGTGCACAGCCTGAGTGCCTACCCAGAGATGTGGCCAGGGTAATGAGTAGTCCCTCTTCCATGGTCATTCAAACCAGTCATGAAGCAAGTTCTCCTTCTACAGGGTGTAGTGAGTGTCAGTCTGGGAGAACAAAAGAAGGGGTCTGCTCAGGTTCCAGCTAATATTTGCCTGTGGCAGTGGAATCATCCTTGAAGTAAATTCAATTCCTGGGTCCACCCCAACTGGCCATACTACCAGGGGAACACAAACACATGCCCACACACAGGACTTTGTCCCTGCTCAGGGATGAGTTTTCACACCTCATTCAGAGGCATTTACTAGCTCTGTGACAGTTGAGAAGTCAATGTAAATTAGCCTTCAGGACTCTCAGGCAGTGAAAAGAGAGCTTTCAAAAATATACTATTACTTAATTTCTACCAAAAGGCCAACTTCCCTATTAAGTTGGGCTTTTAATAAATACTAATAATAGTTGTTGAATCATGTTTCAAACTGGTCTCTACCTTGCGATAGCAGAATTAATATTTAATATTTAATATTGCTTCACAGTGTGTCTCTATGGACCAACCAGCCTTCCTACAGAGAAAATAGTTTTTGGGGGCGCTAGTCACCATAAGGACATCTCAACATTATATTTCTACATGATCTAATTTCATACACCATACACCCTTCCTTGTGGGCTACAAGGCCCTCATAAGAATAGCTTATTAGTATTAAAAAGGAAGGTTTTGACTTGTCAAAAGGGTTTATTTGGACAGGCCTCATTGCAGTTTTACACTGCTATTGTTAGGGTACAACAGTAGCCCTGAAGCCGTGTTTGCACTACCACTGTAGTGGATGGGTCCATTGGTGCTGCAGTCCACTAGTGGCATTAAACTTCCAGTCCCTGGGTGCACTTTCTACTATATACTAGGGACCAGTTAATATAGCAATTAGGAGTATGCTAATTCAACCATGTATAAAGAGGGAGCACAAGCCCTTTACTACTGGTTACCAGAGGTAGAGTGCACAGAGTTCTAAAAACAGGGCAAAACTCTTGGGTGGACATCATTCGAAAGATGGTTATTTCTTACAGTGATGATTTTGCGTCAACCTGTAGGGCTGTAAAATAAATCAGCCTCTAACATCTAACCCAGAAGCATTGCATTTAATCTCTTCCTCAACTCCACTCTATTCATCATAGTGTACCAAATATAGAAAACCTAATATTGACTTCAAACCCACCAAGTGGTCGAGGATGTTCAGAAACATATCAACCACAACTACAAAGGACAATGACGTAAGTTACAGACATTTACAACATTATCAAAATGCTATAAATAAATTTGGAAAAATGTTCCTTGCCAAATGCATTAATGAGACATACAATCAAAAAAGGAAAATATTAATATCTGTAAAGAACTGTCTTATACAGAAGTCACATACAGCAATCCATGTATATTTAAAAATCTCTTGAAGACCTTTTTGTGCTCTTATAGTTGAAAATTGACGAAATCAGCAAATCAATGTTCAGACATCAGAAGCTGTTCTTTCCATTTCCATTTCAGGTCCTCTATTACAATTCTCTTTATCTCATTTAAGCATTTAGAAATTAATGAAGTGTTAAGCACAACCCTCAAAATAAAAGTATCTAACTTTTGGATGGACCACATGCTTCATATAGTGTAGCTATTGCTTGCCTCAACTGCAAACTCTGCTGTTATTAATAATACATTTGAGCTTTGAAAAATGTTGTTTTTAGTTTCTCTTCTGTGTTCTCGCTATACGTGATTATGATACAACACTTTGTTCTTCATCTAGGGCATAGCTGTCAATATTGCAGCAGGCATTATAACAATGGGGTAACCCAATAATAGTCTATAGGACCTGGGTGTAGATTGGTACAGGAAACAAGTGTCCTAGACCTTTCTTTTAACCAATTAATTTCTTCCAGACAATAGTCATTTAATTAAATCTTTTTTGAGCATGCGTAACGTCAGCTCACAGTAAACAAAGTTCCATGAACAGTTAAATTATGATGTGCAACAACCATTAGATTTCAAAACAGCATGTATTTATTTAATCATAAATTCAATACTAATCGATATTCTACTATATCTTAAAAGAATGAAAGAAGAAAGGTTGCTCCAAGCGAATGTGCAGAAAGGGGGTGCTCAATTTAGAGAGAAAATTAAGGTAAGGAGAGGGAAAGAGTTCCCAATAGTGATCGTGAAACGATAATTAGAAAAATTCAAGATGGACTGATAACAAAATCTCAATCTATGTAGGCCTAGCCAAGGATAATAAATTGTACAAAAAATCTCTGTTCAACATATTTCCTTCAATATTTAAGAGATGTATCATCATTTGCACGGTGGAATGAGGGGGCTTGTGGTCCAGGCCTAGAAGGGGGTGGGCGTCGACATTTCGACCCGACTTGGGGCACGGACGGAATTTGGGGCCTCGGCCTGCGGGTCTTCTTCAGGACAGGGGTAGGCAACCTGTTCACGGTGTGCGTGGCTCCCGTGATAACCACCCGCTGAGATTTGCGGTGTGAAGGGGTATGGCTTCTATTTGGTCCATAATCTTCAAGGGAGCATGAGTCCTTATCCGTAAAGTTAGAGCAGTGTAGACCGATTTAATCGGCACAGGGTATTTAATTCAGCAACTTGATAGTACGTGACGACTCCTCACTCGGGCATACCCCTTCACATCGCAAATCTCAGTGGGTGGTTATCACGGGAGCCACGCACACCGTGAACAGGTTGCTGTTGGGATCTGTGATCTCGTGCACCAGCGTGGCGTTCCCTGCGTGGAACATAGAATGCTGGGGTTTCGGCAGTTGCTGCTGAGGAGCTGGGAGACTGGACATCATTAAAGGAAGCTAACGAACTTGCCACGATTCGTCTTCTTTTTAGTTGCCTACCCCTGTCCTGAAGAAGACCCGCAGGCCGAGTATCTCCTCGGAGGAGGAGGAGGTGACCTGCGATCCCTGGGTAGAGGGCTATGCCATAGTCCAGTCGGCTGGAGATGAGGGCCTGGGCGATGGTGCATCTTGAACTTTCGGGTAGCCATTTGAATATCTCACAAAGCATGTGGAGGATAAAGAAGCAGGAGGAGGAGACAGAGTTGACCTGAGTCAGATTGTTGTCCCATGGGGAGTTTTGTGCCCGAAAATCAATACCTCGGTCTTGTCCATGTTAAGCTTCAGACAGTTGTCCTTCATCCAGCTGGCGACATCTGTCATACAGATGTAGAAGTTGATCTTGGTGTTCGGACAGGGAGAGTATGAGTTGTGTGTCATCAGTATCGGATACGATGTTGAGTCCATGGCTTTTGGCGATGCTGGCCAGAGGTGTCATATAAGTGTTTAAAAGGGTGGGGCTGAGTGAGGATCCTTGGGGTACCCCACAGATGATTTGTCCAAGGATTACTAATAGACTGATCGAAGCAGGAATTCAGAATCTTGCGCCTAAATGGCTGACATTATTTTTGAAGGATAGATCCTTCCAAATCTGTGAGAACGCTTGTTTCCATTATTTCTTGCCAATGAAATGTGGATTGCCTAAGGGCTCAGCCCTCAGCCCCACACTATGTAACGTGTATCAGGTCCTTTGGCTGATATTGTGCAGGAATTTGGACTATCAATAGTTACTTACGCCGATGATTTTGGGGAGAGGATGTAGCCTTATTGCAAGAGCGGGCGACGTCGAAGCTGGGGAACCGGGTTCGAGTCTCGGCAACGACGCTCAACATCCTGTGATTCTGGGCAAATCACTTCATCCCCCCGTGCCTAACAAAAAAATGAATGTGTCCATCTGTAACGAAACTGGTGCTCATGTAAAGCGCTCTGATACCCTATAGCTTCGGGTCTAGTTCGCGCTCTATAAAACTCTATAAAAAAAAAAATGATACACAATTGGTTGTATCCCTCTCTCCTGGGAAAAGGTCATTGAATCACCAGCTGTCTCCCTGCCTCGAAAAAGTGTCTAAATGGATGGCAAATTGCTACCTTAAATTCAATGGGGAGAAAACAGAGCTAATGATTCTTGGGAATAGACTAGTCCCTCAACCTGCGATTGATTGGCCGGAATGTTTGGGCAAGCTTCCTACCTCCTCCTCCATAAAAAGTCTCGGAATGTGGCCAGATAAATCTCCTTCGTTGGATGAACAGGCAAAAAAGCTTGTGGCTAATACGTTTGGTACACTCTGAACGTTACGCAAAATATTAGATCTCATACCGAGTATATTGAGAAGAGCTGTAGTCCAATCCTTGGTTCTGTCTTGGTTGGACCACGGTAACTCACTCTATATAGGCTCCCCAAAATATGTCACAAAGCGGTTACAGGTTGTACAAAATACTGCGGAAAGGCCTTTACTCAAGACCCCCAAATGTTCGTCTCTTAAGTAGGATATGGTCTCACTAAATTGACTTCCTTTTGAAGAGAGAATATAATTAAAAACGCTGTGTTTGGCACATAGAGGGATCAACCTCAAAGGTCCTCCCATGATCAGGATGGTTTTTGAAAGTCCCCACAATTTTCAAATCCAGGTGGGGTAGAAATCATTTGTGCACCTCGCTCCTTAAGTATGGAATCAGATACCAATAGGCCTGACTCTTCCCTCAGTAATCTCTACCTGCAGTCTTCTATTCTTGGTGTTCTGCCTATGTCTCTCTAGTGCTGGGAAGCCTTAGGGTAGCCATACACTTTATAAATCCGTAAAATAAAGTAAACAAATGATTTCCTTGAGTTTGAAGGTGAATGTGGGAAGGGTCACTTTTTACGTTCTTCTGCTGAGGTAAGAGGTGATCTATGTAAGAGCGTCTCCTTGGATGCCTATGTTGTGCAGCCTTGTGATGAGTTTGGGGGTGGGAGATCGTATCGAAAGCTGCTGAGATGTCTAGGAGGATCAGAGCAGCAGGCTCTCCTGGGTTGAGTAGGGCTCAGATGTCATCAGTAGCCATGATGAGGGCAGTCTCTGTGCTGTGTCAAGTAGGAGGTTTTGTTCCAGATGTGAGGAGAGTTGTTGGTTTATGATTTTTTCTAATACTTTGGCCCGGAACAGGAGAAGGGAGATCGGTCTGTAGTTGTTGAGTTCGATGGGGTCTGCCAATGATTTCTTTAGTAGGGCATTGTCTTTTGCATATTTCCAGTCCTTATGGAAGGTAGCCATGGCAATTGAGGTGTTGAACAAGGTGTTGAGTACATGGCTGATTCTTGCTTCGCCTAGGTTGAAGATGTGGTGAGGGAATGGTTTGGTTGGGGCCCCTAAGTGGACCGAATTCATAATGGAGGTGGTATCCTGTGGGGCAAGCTGGCTTCATCCGTTTAGTCGGATGTCTGTGAAGGTAGCGGGGTTGTTGTACTGCTTGAAGAAGTCCGTGGCCTTGGGTTGGAGTTTGAGGCTTCTGTAGAAGTTAGCGAAATTGTTGTGGAAGAAGTCTGAAATGTTGTCGTAGAGTTCCTTTGAGGGGATAATGTTGTTTGTTACAGCCAAGGGGTTGGAGAATTCTTTGACGATGTTGAAGAATTCTTTGCTGTTGTTGCAGCTTTATTCGATGCATGAGACTAAGGCCTTTTGCTTCGATTCTCTCAGCTGTCTGTGGTAGAGTTTGAGGGCTGTCTTGAAGGAGGTCTTGTCGATCGTGTCCTTGCTGGTATGCCATCTCCTTTCCAGTTGTTTATAGTTTCGTTTAGCAATTTTGAGTTCTTCAGTGTTTTATCTAGTAATTTTTTTGGACCTTTTCTGTCTGTTGTTGCTGATGGGAGCAGTGCTGTTGGCGCAGTTGATGATCTAATTGTTGAAGTTTCTGACATTCTTTCTGGTTTAGGTTGTTGGAGGAGATGAAGTGGGTGGTGTTGAGGGCGTAATTTTAAAAACTATAACAAAGGCTGCCCACTTATGAATAAGGAGTACTGTGCAAATCTAGTTTTCCTTTGGTGAATGGGGGACATTCTGTGCTATAACAATGTTTGCAAAGATTTGCTGGTGAACTCCAGCTGTTTCATAATGAAGTCAGCACCTGTATTTAAAGAGAGTTTATATTGAATTATTAGTAAATCCTTGTCCTTTTTAGTTTTATTGAGAAGTTAATTCTAGCATTTCTCTCCTCTTCCTTTTGGTCTCTCTTCTGCTCCTTGCTGCTTCACCCATTTCTAATATTCATGTGATAGGGGTGGGAGGGAAACTTTGCTCCGCTTGGAGAGCTAAGTTCAGCAAAAAAACTCTGCCTCTTGACGGCAGAGCGGAGTTCACCTACGCACGCCACTCATCTCTCACGGGCTTTGAAAGAGGCTCGCGGTGCCAGCTGCTGTGAGCCAGGGCACATTCGCCGCCAGAAGAGCAGCAAGCTCCTCATCTTGGGACTCCCATCAGTCGAAGTTCTGCTCCTAGATTATGCGGTGAGGGCAGCAAGGCTTTGGAGGCAGCCCCTGCTGGCTGCAGAGCTTACTCTTCCCCTTCTTTCCTGCCCTCCATGGTGGGTCACGATCCCCGCTGCTGATGGCTCTCCATGTTGCTTGGAGTGGACTGGTGCTCTGTTTCCTGCTCGCCTCCCACCTGCTGCTCCTGTGGGGTTCGGGGCACCAGCGAAGACCACGATCGGAGGCCGGGCACTGCGAGTGACCCGAAACTTGGGAGCTTGAGAGAACTGAAGGGCCAGAGGCTGGAGGGCCTGAGTGCAGTCTGCGGGACAGCAGCTTCATCTTTGTGGGAGTCATCATGACTGCCCAGAAGTACCTGAGAGGAGCCGTGCGCTGGCGGCACACAAGTAAGCGACCAGTAGTGAGAATGCTATAGCCTAGTATGGTGGTAAAAGAATTAAGGTATGGTGCTGAACTGTGAGGCTTTATGTGTGGGTGCCAAAGTCCCCTCCTGTTGGAGAGGGGAGCACGTACCTTGACACTTTTTGCACCACAATCTGCTTCAGATGCAATCCTTACACTGGTGCACAGGCCCCATGTCTGTAGCAGAAGAAAGAGGTGCATCTTGTCTGATGGAGCACAGCCCGCCCTACACTCTCCTGCATGGGCATGCAATGCCATGCCCAGGGCCTGGTGCCAGATGCAGTGTGCCCTCTCTTGATCAAAGCCAATACTCACAGTGTCCGCTAGCATCAGCATCTCTACAGTACCACAGTTCCCAGTCACCATTCTGGTTAGACTAGTGCGCTCTCACCTTCGCTGACAGTGACATTGCCACCAGTCACCATATTTGACAGTGCACCAGTACCCGCATGTGGCAGTGCCAACAGAAATTAGTGGGTAAAGACATTAACGGATGTAATTATTTGATTCGTGTATTCTCCCAACTCTCCACAGGCGTAGTATAGGCATTGCATGAATAATCATATCTAGGGGGAGGAAATGACAGGAAGTCACCAACATATAAGATTACCCTAGACTTTCACGTGCAGTGTGTGCATTATGCATGAGTCCCACTGAAATCAACATGCATTAGTTAAAGGTAGTGAATTCAGCAGATCAGTAGATGTGGTTTGTGATTTGTCTAAGTTGTACATTTTTGTGCAGTGGCACTGGTTATGTATGTTATTGTTTCGCGCTCGTTTGCACATCTGGCTGCTCCTTGAGGAGGTTGGCAGCAAGCATTTTTTTTTTTTCTGGTATCTTCAAAACTGAGCGCTAGATTCACAGGCTAAGAAGTGTGGTGTAGGTACAACATATGATTATCTGTCAACTGGCTGTCAACAGCAGTGGAGTTGTAGAGGTGATTACTAGTTGCATCTACCCATCTCACTCACTTGAACGTCTCCTCGGCCTGTCAGTGCTAACGGTCACCAGGGGTCCAGGGAGGGACAGCCCATTCACTGGAGGTCATACTCTGCTAATCAGAGAGCAAGCATGTCTGAAGAGGTAAATTACCGTACTTGGCGAGATGTAAACCACATGCTTCTCATTAATGACACCGTTAGCCATTTGCATCTAGTATGTAAACAGGCAACCATCGCATTTCATGAACTGCCTGTAGTCAACTTTGACAAAGTATTCACTTACTGCAAAGTGTTGACTTGTGTGGTAAAGGAGCGTCCCTATTAGTGGTGGCCATCGGCCGAGCAATACTCTGCCCGCTCATTGAACTCTGTGAAATTTGGTAGAGTTTTGCGGTAACTCTGCGGATTTAAGTGGAGTAAAACTATGCAAGCTCCACCCAGACCTAAAATAGATGAAAAGCTGCTCTTCGCCAGATGATTGATCAGAGGTTTGAGATTTTTTAATACGCTTGAATAAGTCTTTAGTTCGTTCTTCTTAGCCTGTGCAGTTTCTGTGTTTTTGGTGGCCATTCAGGAGTGTGCTCTGTAATTTTCTGCTGAGAAGACGGAAGAGATTTACAATTATATGAGGACAGGTCTTCCATAACTATGCATCACACACATCAATTTGTCAAGATCAGTGTCTTTTAGCTGCATCCATTGACGGTCCCTTGCACTACAAGAAACTACAATGTCAGAATATTTTCTATTTGCATGAAGGGTAAATTCCTTTACCTCTCTGACCCAGGAACACATTGGTCACACCAAGCTGTTATTCCCACATCGTGTAAAATATTCAGCATTTTTTCCACTGCCAAATCATGTTTGCGCAAAGATTTAAAGTACCATCTTAAAATGCAATCACATTATTTATGCCCTTGAATAAATTAGCCATAAACTTTGAAAAAACATGTAAGAATCTCCTTCCAGCTTTTTACATATCAAATAGTGAAATGTGCTTTGGCACACAGTCGGATGGTACCGCACATAAACCTGACTTTATGAACCACCTCACATAACTACAACAGCTCTGATCATCCAATTAAATAATCTGTCTGGGTTAGTGGATGATTCTGCACCAAAAAGAGATTATTTAAACTGCACAAATTGATGTACTAAGTTCTTTTGCTTTTCTTATGAAATTACTGTGGAGAGCTACAATGTTGCCTCTATCACCTCTATTTTTTATTCACCAAAAACTTAACATTTTCTCTTATACCACAACTGTTGGAAAATGGCCGTCTCTGAAGGGTCACCCTAAACTTTTTGCCTTCCTCCTCTTTTTCTGATCTCGTTTTGTTGGCTTTAGGTCTCTGAGCACTTTACCACTGCTAAGCAGTGCTAAAGTGCATTTGCTTCTCCCCTAAACATGGTGACATTGATGTATACCTGATTGGCATATTTTGCTTATCTGTATTTAGTTTATCATATACCCAGGGCCTGTAATTTAAGTGAGTGCTACTAGTGGACCTACAGTGCTGGTTGTACCACCAACACAAGTAGCCTTTCAAACCTGTCTCAGGCCTGCCATGGCAGGGCCTGTGTGTGCAGTTTACTGCCACTTCGACTTGGCATTTACAACCACTTGCCAAGCCTTACACTCCCCTTTTATTACACGTCACCCATAAGGTAGGCCCTAGGTAGCCCTAAGGGCAGGGTGCTGTGTAAATAAAAGTGAGGACATGTACTTTCAAGTTTTACATGTCCTGGTAGTGACAAATGGCTAAATTTGTTTTTAATTACTGTTAGGTCAACTCCTCTCATAGGCTAGCATTGGGAATTCCCTAAAACACTTAGGGGCCGATTCCGATCTCGGTCGGAGGCGCACCCAATACCATTCGGTCGGGAAAAAAGCCATGCGAAAGCCTGTTTCCCGACCGAACCGTACGCGGGTCCGGCCGAGCGAGTACGATGCGAGTCGCCGACCGACTCGTCCGGGCGACCCGACCGCTCCGACCGACTCGTACCCGGATCGTACCGCTCCGACCGACTCGCTCGGACCCGATTCGCACCGCGCAATGGAGACGCTTTCCGGCCGGGTAAGCACGATGCGCACCTCGACCGCTCCGACCGACTCGCGCCGTCCGACTCGAACTCGCTGTCGGAGCCGTACTTTGGGGGTCCGTGTCGGACCCCTGTACGCGTACCCGTGCGAGGCGCACACAGGGGGACCCATGGGTCCCCTACCTGTGCGTGTACGCCGCGAGCGCTCGCGGCGTACTCGCTGTAGGGGCGCCTTGTCCGCCTCGCACCCATTGAGGCAATGGGAGCCCGCGTACGCGTTAGTGCGACCGGCTCCCATTGAGTTCAATGGGAGTCCGACCGACTCGTGTCCGATAACATACGGACGCATCGTACTCGTTCGGTCGGACTGCACGGGTCCGATTCGGTCGGAAATCTCTCCGGGTCCGGCTCGGTCGGAGAGATTTGCGGCCCGAATCGGAATCGACCCCTTAAGCTGCAATTCCTGATTAGAAAGGAGTAGCTGCATCATGTTTCATAAACACTTTTAAGCTGTAATTCCTGATTAGAAAGGAGTAGCTCCATCATGTTTCATATCTTTGGAATGGTGGTGATAAATCCTTGTTATTGGTAAAGTTGGACTTAAAATTACTGTTTTAGAAATGCCACTTTTAGAAAGTATTTCACATAACAGGAATGTGGCTGTGATTATTCAGCCTTCATCTTTAAAATAACCAGGTCAAGTGAATTCAGTTCCTTGGATCATGTATTTATTTTACAATTCATTCAGTAATATTTTAAATGGCATATTATGAACTTTTAGACGTATCATGAAAGAGCCACTACTGAAATTTTTTTGAAAGAACATATATACTCCACAGCACAAGACAAGACTATTCAATTCAAATACTGTGCAAAACAAAAATGAATGGAATAAATGACTGTGAGTTGTACATCACAAAAAAAAACCATCAACAAAAATAATGACTCCACATAAATTGAACAATTTCAACGTAGACCTTATTGGGACATTCAGAACCAGTCAAATGATCTATTCAAAACCAGAGGAGACAATCACAATTGTTCTCAGTGCCGTGACCCTCTTGGCAGACAGTTGGGGGTTTCAAAGTTATTTAACTGGAGTGGGGTTTCCCTTCAATGTGTTTCCCCACAAAACAAACAGATGATTTTGTAAAGAAATCCCCAAGGATTTTCATTGATGCGTTTTGAACTGATACCTGTTTAGGGTTCTCATCAGGACCCTGACTGGTCAAAATCTTGTGTCCTGTGGGACAGACAGATTCAATTAATTATTCAATGGTTCCTCTAAACTTATTTTCCGGCAGCCATGTGTGATTTCTTTTGGTGGCCTTATATTTTTCATTCTTCTGGTGTCGAGCTCTCGTAACTGCTGCTCTTCCTCCTTGCTGAGTGCAGAAGAACTTATAGAAAGTGGACATTTCTCTGCTCTTAACGTTGCTATGTGTGCCTTACATCCTGTCTCCAATACACATCTGGACTGGGTGACAGCAACACTTTGTGCATTGCCTCTATACAGCCACAAACACAGGGAGGGTGGATGTGACAGAGGACTCATCTGCATTCATCTGCATTCTTGGGCAGGAAGGGGGAGTGGGAGCTGATACTTACATCTGAGTAGGCTGTGTCCTGTCCCCACACAAAGGACTGATTACCCCCATAGATAGCCTGACAGACAGGGCCTGTGCACTTCAAGGAGTTGCTTTGAAGTCTCCCCCACTTCAAAGGAACATTTTGGTATCAGCACTGGGGCTCTGACCCTTCCAAATCAGTACACTACTGGACCTTTTTGACTTTCTCCTCGCAAGAGTGTATTTCAGTCTTTTCACTCCACTTGGCCAAATGTCACCTTTTCTCGGTCTTTTAGTTTGAACTACTTTTTCACCTTCTTCATCTGGTTCATAGGTTCTTTTATTTGGTCTTTCTTCTATCTGTTCTTCTTCTTGACTTTCAGTAACTTCCCTTTCTTCTGGTTCTACAGCAGTCACATGAGACCCAGTAACTGGTGCCCACTCTACTTGACTTGTGCTTGGTTGTTCGTCATCTGTTTGTTCTTCAGAATCTGTTACTCTAGATTCTTCAGCTTCACACACGTCAGCCTTTGGCATTGGTTTACCAGTTGCTGCTCTTCTTGTCTTTCAAGTGGACTTGGGACTCTTCTGGTATGGCTCGCATGGATCCAGTTTGGCAAACCACCACACTTTACTGCTGTCATCGTCACCAGAATCCGTTCCACCTGGGTTCTAAACACGATTTCCTCACGTGTTTCTTCACGAGAACCCACTCTCCAGGACTCAGATCATGAGCTTGATTCGGCTGTGTCGTAGTGGCATTTTCTCCCACCTGGTGACACAGAACGCACCAGATCAGCCAATCCTCTGCAATAGTCAAGCACTAGATCATCAGATATATTCATCAGTTTGCTCACTGGTATAAATGCTTGTCTCATTGCTCTTCCCATTAAGATCTCGTGGAAACTCAAACCCGACTTTTTGTCAGGAATGCTTCTAAGACTCATCAATACAAGGGGTAAAGCATCAGGCCATTTCAGTGTTGTCGATGCACACACCTTTCCTAACCTAGATTTTATTGTGCCATTTATCTGCTCAACCACTCCAGATGCTTCGGGTTGATAGGCACAATGCAACTTCTGCTCAATCTGTAATGCTGCACAAATCATCCAAATTATCTCATTGTTAAAATGGGTTCCTCTATCTGTTTCTAAAGTGACTGGAAATCCGAATCTAGGGATCAATTCTCTTAGAAGCAGCTTTGCGACTGTTAGACTGTCATTCCTTCTCGTTGGATAGGCTTCCACCCAACGAGAGAACAAACAGACAACAACCAACACATATTTTAGCCCATTGCACGGGGGGAGCTCAATTAAATCCAACTGGAGTCGGGTGAATGGTCCTGCTGCCTTACCAATTCATCACCAACTAACAACTGTCTTTCTGCCTGGATTTTGTTGCTGGCAGGTGACGCACCTCTGGCAGAGACTCTCTGCAATGGCCCTGAACTTTGGTTTATACCATGATTGCTTGAAGAGCCTGATCACAGCATCTCTTCCAACATGTGCAATTCCATGGTATACCCTTGCCATTTGGGATAGTAAACTGTCTGGCATGACTGGTCTTTCATCTATATAGACCCACACTTCGTCCTCTGCTCTCTTTCTGCAGCCTGAATTTATCCAAATTCCCTTTTCCTCATCACTTGCTTCTTCCTGTAGCTGTCTAATTTCGTCCCAAGTTTCAAATGAAGAAGAAAACATAAGATGGCAATTGGTATTTTTTTCCCATCCCTCTGTTTAGAGCAAATAAATTTCGTGCACAGAAACGCGCTACTTGATCCGCGTATCTGTTGCCCTACGTCACTTAATCATCTCCTAATTTATGTGCGGAACATTTAACCACTGCAATCCTTTTGGGTAATTGTAAAGCATCCAATAAATCTTTTACAATGTTGCTGTTACTTGTAGGAGAACCTGAAGAAGTCAGAAATCCCCTTTGCATCCATAGCTGTCCGAAATCGTGGACAACCCCAAAACCATATTGACTATCAGTAAATATGGTTACCCTCAGGCTTTTGGAAATTTTGCACGCTCTAATCAGAGCTATCAATTCAGAAATTTGGGCAGAGTTTACCCCCTTTAAACAGGATGCTTCTAGAACTCCCGCTATGGTGCAAACAGTATAGGCAGAACATAATTCTCCTTTCTCATTTCTTAAACATGAGCCATCAACAAACATCTCACAGTCTGGTTCTTCTAATGGTACGTCCTCAATATCGGGCCTGGGTTTTGTGCACAACTCTGTCACATCTAAACAATCATGATCCGCCTCTTCTCTTACTTCCTCACAATATGAATTTGGCAACAGGGTTGCCGGATTTACGGTTGTGCACCTTACCACAGTCACATTTTCAGCACCCAAGATCACTCTTTCGTACTTAGTCAGCCGACTAGAGGTCATATACTGTGTCCTTGTATGTGTCAAAAGGATCTCAACTGAATGTGGCACATACACCTTGACTGGATGTCCCATCACAATTGCCACAATTGTCTGTTCCAGACTCACACAAGTAGCTGCTACTGCTTTTAAACAGCCTGGCAATGCTGCGGCCACTGAATCCAAAGTAGCAGAAAAATATGCTACTGGACGTCGTGCCATTCCATGTTTTTGAGTTAAAACTGAAAGTACACACCCATCTCTTTCACAACAGTACAATGCAAAATCCTTTGCATAATCTGGCATTCCCAATGCAGGTGCTCGATAAAGACTGTTTCGCAATTTAGTAAAAGCTTCCATACTTTCACCATCCAACACAATCGGATCTTTCACATCATTTTGTGTCAACCTCTGTAGAGGTTTTGCAATCAGTGTGAACCCACTAATCCACTGCCTGCAGTATCCAACCATTCCCAAAAACATTCGAACTTCTCTCTGAGTTTTTGGTGGACTCATTTGTTTAATTACACTAATTCTGTCTGGTGTCACCTTTCTGACTCCTTTTTCTATTTTGTGACCTAGGTACTGGACTTCCTGTTTACAAAATTGTAATTTTGCTGGTGACACTTTGTGTCCTCCTTCTGCTAAATGGTTCAGTAAGGCAATGGTATCTGTCACACATGCCTCTCGTGTCTTTGATGCCACTAGTAGGTCATCAATATACTGAACCAAAACTGAATTTCCTGGCATAACTAAAGTCTCCAAACATCTTTTCAGGATCTGATTAAAAATGAAAGGACTCTCTGTGTACCCTTGAGGAACTCGGCACCATGCCAAAACACGGTCTCCGAACCGAAATGCAAACAAATACTGGCTTTCCGGATGTAAAGGAATCGAGAAAAATGCTTGGCACAGATCAATCACTGTGTACCATTCAGAATCACATGGGATTTGGTAAAGGATTACTGCTGGATTTGGCACTAATGGACAACAGGGTACTACAATTTGATAAATTTTTCTTAAATTCTGCACTATTCTATATTTTCCACTGGGCTTTTTAATTCCTATAATAGGCGAATTACAAGGACTACTCATTATTTCTTTCAGAATTCCCTGTTCAACCATTTGGTCAATCAAAGGAGTGACTCCTGCAATTACTTCCGGACTCATTTTGTATGAGGAGTGTTTGGATATATGTAACCCTCTTTCACTGGAATCTGAATCGGATCTACGTTTGTCATTAGGCCAATCTCCTTTCCTGTAAAATCCCATCCATCCATCTTTACTGTACTTTTTAATTCTTCGGGCACACTCTCTTCTGTGAGAAGTGAAAACAACTCATCCACTTCTGTCCCTTGCTTCGCTAACATCATCTTGAATTCGACATCCTCATCAGGTGTCTGAAACGCAATTCCATCTGGCGTACAATAGATGGTACAATTCATTTTACACAATAAATCCCTTCCCAAGAGATTTACTGGACTTGAGTCACATATCACAAAACGATGCATGTCTCTGAAACTCCCAATATGAACTTCTATTGGATTTGTGACTGGTGTTCTAATATGCTTATTTGAGACTCCTACAACTTGGATAGTTTCTCCCGAGAGGTGTAAGTTCGGAATTTCTGCTGCTCTCACAGTAGAACGGGTAGCACCAGTGTCCACCAGGAATGTAATATCATTACCTTCCAACTTTCCGTCAACAAATGGACCTGACTGATCTACCGCCAAGGATGCACCAAGTACGTGTCTTCCTCCCCCCTCAGGCATCGTCATTGAGATGAGTCTGAATCACTATCATTGCACTGCAACCAGTATTGCGGAACCATTTGCACACTTTGATTCTTACCAATTTGATCACCTCCGTAAAATCCAGTGTTCGCACTGCACCTCTGCACTTGAGCATTCACATTATTGGGCATAGGAGCTTGTGGCACCTGTAACTGTGGAGCAACTACCTGCTGCTGCTGCTGTTGATTCACACCCACCTCATTCTGCATCTGTGGATTTAAATTTTGATTTACCCCATTATTCTTTTGAACAGATCTACACTCGTTCTTCCAATGTCCATACTTTCCGCACGCATGACAAGGAAATTTCTTCTTAGCCTCTTCTTTGCTCAATTTACCTCTACCTCTACCTCCACTGGATATCTGACCAATTTGATTCTGACCATTCATTTGATTACCTGTTTGAGAACCATTGTTTACTTCCAGCTGCTCTGCTACCTTCACTTGTGCCCACATCATTTTCTCCTTTAATTTTTTATGTCTTGATTCAATGTCATCACTACAATACTTCGCATACCTCAAAATTTCGTCAATTGTTTTGCTCTGCCAACAAATCAAGTGCTGCTGAATCATATTACTAATCTCTGGTTTCAAACCAAACACAAAACGATACATAAAATGTCCCATATCTTTGTCTCCAAAATTCTCAAATCCGCGGTACTGTTTAAATGCCTGCAACAATTGTTCATAATAGGCATGTACTGACTCTTTTGGTTCTTGGGTCGTCCTGTCTATCTTAACCCAATCTGTTTCCTTTGGAGACATTTTTCCTTTGAAAAAGGTGATTACCTGATTATACTTTCTCATCACCTCATCAGATGGTGCACCTGTCTTAGGGTCTCTAGGATATTCCTCTTTTGGCCAATTGACAGTAATTTTACATTCTGTCCACAAATCAGCTGGTACGACAATCTCGAACAAACCATCTAAATCTTTTAACAAAACCTTTGAAACTTTCACAAACCTCTGTACCTGTTTATACCACTCTACAGGTTTTTCCCTTAACCTGGGAAAGTCATTTGTAAAAGATAATATATCCTGTCTCGTCCAAGGAACGTGAACATATCCACCACCTGGGACTTCTCTCATCGGACACGCCCTTTCAACTTGTTCTGTCTCTCTTAACGGAAACATCGACATTCCTTTGCCAGCTGCCTCTTCTTTCTTTTTCGTCCATCTACCTTTCCACCGTTCTACATCTCCCCATTTTTTCAGAATATTCATCAACTCTTTTGTCTGTAATCTTTTCCAGACGCATTCAAACTCTCCAAATCCTTTTCGGTAAAGGCCAATCTGTACGATTTCTGCAGCACTTTTGACTTCTCTATATCTATTCCATATTCACTAGCAGCCTCTGCTATTTTCTCATGAAGATTCCTCGCTCTCCAAGTGATACTTTTACACAAAAACAACAGCTCTTGATCTTGGTAAGTCCCTAGTCTATCTGGACTTATTATACCATTAATCATCTCTTCCAAATCTACTTTCAATTGGCTCACATTTATACTCTGTGGCTGAGGTTTTTGCTTTTCCATTCCCTTTATCCAATCATTCAACTCCTCTGGTGAAGGACCTGCTGAACTCCCTGTCGTTGGAATGACGCTTGTCCCTATTCTCCTTGGATCTATTTGTATACCTCTTCTAGGGGTTTCTGTTATCATCTCACAAACCAGAAGATCTAACAACGTAGTATTCGTGTCAGCCTGTCCATCCTCATCTACACCGTCACCATTCTACTCCTGACGCTAGTCCGTGGAACTGCCAACGTATGTACTTTTGATGTATTCTGTTTTTCTCCATACAATGGAACTAGGGGACCAATTGTTACCGTACCATCAATGCTTCTGCATTTAGACTTAATTGATTTATTTTCTGGATCTGCTCTACTCTTGCCTTTTTTATTACGTCCATTTCTTTTTCTCGTACTACTCTAGCTATTTCCGTAATCTGTGGAGCTAATGGAGTTCCCATTAGTGGTGCACTCGGTGTCACCTCACCTGAATTTTCTTGATATGGCGGAGGGCCTTTGGTCATAATGTCCTCTAACAACTCATCATCAGATTCGTTCGTGTCATATCTTAAACTTGAAGTGTCTATAGTTTTCTTTTTCTCTTTACACTTGCCTCCTGTCTGATCTTCAACAACTAAAACTGGGTACACACCCTCAGTTACCACAGCTCTCCTCCATCTTTTCATTGTATCTTCTCCTCTCAAAAGGATATCTTGTCATTAAATTTCTATATCTCCTACCACCTCGATATTTCTCCCTTTCAAATGCTTTTACTTCCCATTCCTCTAGCGCTTCATACTGGGTAGGTCTGGGATTTGGCTCTAATGAATTCATTCGATTTCTCAAATTCTGAAGAATCCTTACATTAAACGAACCATGCTGTGGGAAAGCTATAACTCCATCATCCTTTGTGTATTCCACCCAATTTTCTAACCAAGTACACGTATGATATCCTCGCTCCAACATCATATAGGAAGCAGGCGTTCTCGGTGGTGGGATAGGAATTCCCTCTCTAGTCACTATTGATTTGTCCTTTTTAAAGAAATTCTTTATTTTCTTAAGCAGCTTCATTTTTCCGAGCCTTTACGCTAATGTCTCTCAGCAAAACAAATAAGGAAACCTTTCCGTAATTCTACTTATTTTATTTGTCAGTTCTTGTCCAATACCAGCGCGACTCACACCAACCGTCCGATCACAGCTTTCTACGTATTTGCTATTACAACCAATACCAGCGCGGCTCACACCAACTGTCCAGTCCAAGCTTACTTCACGTTTGCTGCCTGACCAATGCCAGCGCGGCCTTTTTTGTGACGTCAGTATTACTCCTTCTACTGACCCTCCCTTTACAAAATAATACGGTGATGTATTTCTAAGTTTTCTTAATCAAAATTCTTGTTAGGAACAACACAAAACAATGCTACCTTGTCTGTTCCTCTAAATAAAGAGATAGTTCTTCACTTCAAAACGAGAAATTCTTTCACTTCTAGAAAAAACAATGACCAGCGTTATTTTACACCCAAACAAACTACAGGTGGACTTGGTACTCCTCTAGGGATAAGGCCAAAGTTTCGCAAGAGGACTTTTTGGTGTAAAAGAGGTCTTGGTCTCCTCTGGGGATAAGGCCAGAGTTTCGGAAGTGGACGCTTCGCTATTTTCAGACACTCTACTCATACGAAATTATCCCTAATCCCTACAGCCTTCCGCCATACAGTATTATAACAACAGAAAAAGTACTTCTGCAGTGTGATATCTTATCCACACTCTTCTTCTGCCTACTTCAGGCTAAATTTCCATCCCAGGATTTCTCGGGTACCTCCGTACCTGTACTTCTAGACAACATAGAACAGGACACTAACTTTTCTTGTTAAGAACATATAATCAATAATCAACAATTATTACCAAACTAATCAATAATTAAACCATCCTCTGCTACCAAAAAAACCTGATCCAGCGCTACACTTTATCAGGGATCGATACTCATCAATATTTCATACAAATGGCCCATACACATTCACCCCAATCATAAATCCCTGTTGCGCTGGAGGTCAAGCTTAAATGTCGTGAAAAATTATTTCCTTCACAAATTCACGTTTAACAATTCTAAAATACATAACTAGACCTATATATATCAACTCTCTTTCCTCTCGGTCGACTGACCAATTAGTTGAGTAGTTGATGGTAATAATAGAACTTAACTAACCAGTTAAATAATCACAGACTCTAGGTAAGATTAATAAAGTTTATCTCAGATAAATGTAATTGATAAATGCTCATCGCATACAGTTGCAATGTAAACAATGAATCCCACAAAAGGAGAGAGAATCAATTAACAAATTGCAAACTGTGTCATACTCATCATCCATGTACGATATGCATATGAAGGAGTGGATAGATGAAGAGACATAAGTTTCAGCAAATAATGCAAAACAATATACTTATGACGGAGTGGATAGATGAAGAGACATAAGTTTCAGCTAATAATGCGAAACAATATACTTATGACGGAGTGGATAGATGAAGAGACATAAGTTTCAGAGACAAATTACATTTGCAAATAATTATGCAAATTACGAGTCAGAAGATAATACAAACCCAAAGATCAATGAAATACCACCCCCCCTGGCCAAGGGAGTAGTGGGGGTCTCCTGAAAATAGAGTCAGGAAACAAAGATTTCAGGAACGGGACAGGACAAGGACAGGAACAGCTAGGCCTCTCTGCAAACCGACGGACTGCGACGCATCTCCCCTCTCAATCTCCTACTGCTGCTGCACACTCTCTTTTCCTCTCTCTTCAGGCCACACCCCCAAAAGCACCCCAGTTATACCCTAAAACCTACATGTCCAACCCCCATTAATTGAAACATTACACAGAATTTGACTGCTCATTGGATGCTTGGGGAGGTGGTGTATCACGCCACCGTGATTTCATTGAAAATTCTTCATGCTCATTGTTCTACATCCTTTCACATTACATAATTGTTGACCAGTCCATTTAATTTATTCCTTGCTACATTTCATTATTTTCACACAAATTTCTCAGCCACGTCCGCGGAAGAAGTCTTGAGTCCCACGGCCAGTCTCATCTTTTGGCAGGCAAACAATGTTCTCTGAGCTGATCAACCTTGAACTTTTGTTCATCATTCCGCAGCGCTCATCGCTTCTGTCTGTTTTGTCAGGTCATTCTTGCTCATTTTTCAGCCCCTCATCTATCCGGTCAATTTAAGAAAATAGAGGCCCATTCGGCTCACTATGAAGAAATAAACACATACATTCATTAATTACATGGAAATGCGCCTTTCAATGTTTACCACCCACCTTTACAGCTTAAGCTTCATGCAAAGCGGCATTATTTATTATCGTTTTTTAAAGCAAGATGCAAGATGCAAAATGCGGCCTAAACATTCATTAATTTAGTTTCTTTTGAAACACAATGTAAAATGCGGCCTAGTTCTTTCATGCATTAGTTCACATTAGTGCACACATGCGCAAAGCGGTTCCCTATGTAGCTCATGTGATTTGCGTATTAGTTTTCACTGCACACTGTTAGTAAGTATTATGGGGGAGTTAATTTGAGCAGGTTTCTTTTTGGGAAACCCTGCTTCATCACAAGCATTCATGAAGCCAACAGGCCTCGGTTTAACATGCTAACGCATGCAAGGTTAGCAAATTAGAGCAATCCACACAAGGGAGCCGGAAGGAGTGGACATAAAGGACAATTGTGTAACATAGTCCCTTGAGTAATACAATGCAAGCCCTCGAGTGGAGGAGGAAGGATGCACCCAAACACACCACACAAGGTACATCTGCTACACCAATACTATTGTGTCAAAATGTCAGATTGTAGTGCACTCACCCTCATTAGGGACTTAGCGGCTTATTTACAAGCCCCTTACGCTGCCGGTGCATCACTTTTAATATGGGAAAAAGTGACGCAGTGAAAGAGGCTTGTAAATAAGCCCCTTAGTCCATGATTTCCATTTGGGTCTTTCTCTATGAATGACATCCCCAAACTCGCACATTGGTGTCAAGATTCATCACAGGGATGCTCCATGCCAGCAGGGGGCACTGCTCGACAGACTCTCCAGGAGCTCTTTAATTGCTAGTACACAGTGTTTGTGTTGTGCTTACCCTTTCTTTTCATTGTCTGAGTTCTAAAGATGTTTAAATTGTGTATAATGGGAATGCATATTAGATTTATTTCATTTTCCTAAAACCAAAAGGTTAAAAACAAGGCCGATAGGCTGGGATGATTATGCTGTCCTTACCTATATTTTACCAACATGCTTCTGCCTCACATGATGAGCATTCCTGGTCGCAGGCATTCTTCAGACTCAAAAGGTGAAAACAATATGAAAAACACAAGGTATCTTTCTTTTTGTGGTTCAAAACCTTTTCTAGAGTGCATATGTGGCCTGTGTTCAGTGTTCCAGTCACAGTTAAACATCCCTAGACAATGCTGAACAACTCAAGCAGAACAAGCCATAGGTACTTAATAACACCGCTATTCTTTGCTTATAAAAACCAGGAGGTCAGGAGTGTGCCGCGCTGAGTGATAAAGGACTCCTCTTTTCTAAGGTGTTGCTCTCAGTGCCTGCGGATGTACGTCACATACATTTTTCCTTATGTATTACCCATCATTTTACAATTACATTTGGTATGTGCAGTCTCCACTATCATGTCAGTCTGGAGAAAAAAAGTATAAAAGGTATGTTCTCTTGTAATAAAAATACTCAACTTTCCTAAACCAGATCACAGCAAGAAAAAAAGATGTGGCACACATTCAATTTTACAGTTCTTGTGAGATATTCATGCTCCAAAACAAAACTCATGAGAGAATAATAAGTGATCGGTGTAGGCATAAGGAAGCAAGGTAACCATAAATACAACAGGTAAGTCTGAGACTGGAATCTGAGATTATGTTCATGTAATAAAAATGTCCTACAACACATCTCCTGGAGGAAATGAGCATCTTCCCACTGCCTTTTACCAGGAACAACTCATCACTACAGTCTCAGCTGGCAACCATCATGTTATTTTTAAAACAGAGGAATGAGCTTGGAAGATGAGAGTGACTGCCAAAAGCACTAGGATGAACAGGAGGCTTATGTGAAAAGATTCATACAGCAGAAAATGAATTAGATCCTCAGCAATTACGAATGGTCAGGAGAGTGGAAACATATTTCACACTTCTACATGGTTTTCAGGCAAGGCCTAAGACATGTAATTCCTTTATTTCATATGGATCCTTTAAAGCTGGTGAAGACCACAGGTGGAGCCATCTGAAAAGCATAAATTTGTTCCCTCTTGGCTACGGGATCACCTTGAACTCGAGACAATATATGAATCATGGGGCCAGATGTACGACCGTTATTTGCGGTCGTAAAGGAGAGTTCGTCCCCTTTGCGACTGCAAAATAGGTCAGCCCAATATACTAACCCTATTTTGCGAGTCGCTAATCTATTAGCGACTCGCAAAATAGGGTTAGCGACTCACTATTAGGAAGGGGCGTGCCAAGGGCGTCCCTTCCTAATAGCGAGTCCTTACCCAATGTATAACATAACATAACATGTGTATTTGTAAAGCGCACGTTCACCCCAGCAACGGGGCATCTTGGCGCTGAATAACAGATGTTTATTGTTACCCAACTCAATGGTACTCATTTTATCGACCTCAAATGGATGAAAGGCTGAGTGGACCCACTGGGATTCGAACCTGTGACCATGAGGTCGAACACAGGCCCCTGAAGTGGATGCATTAGTCCACTGAGCCACCAGACCCGGCTTGTATGATTGTTTTGCGACCGTTGCGGTCGCAAAACACTCGCAGTTTACCACCCTTCTAAGAAGGGTGGTAAGGCACTCGCAAACGGGAAGGGGTCCCCATAGGACCCCTTCCCCTTTGTGAATGGATGCGCAAATATTTTTTAAGAGCAGGCAGTGGTCCCAGGGACCACTGCCTGCCCTTAAAAAATGAAACTGAAAAGTTTCATTTTTCTTTTTAAAATGCATTCGGTTTTCCTTTAAGAAAAATGGGCTGCATTTAAAAAATAAAAACTGCTTTATTGACAAAGCAGTCCCAGACATGGTGGTCTGCTGACCCCAGCAGGCCACCATCCCTGGGAGTGCCAGCCACTCCCAATGGGGTCGCAAATTGCGACAGCCTCATTAATATTCATGAGGCATGCAATTTGCGACCCCATTGGGAATCGCAAACAGTGTCTGAGACGCTGTTGTACATTGAATTTTGCGACTCGCAATTTGTCCCAATTTGCAAGTCGCAAAATTCAATGGTCGTACATCTGGCCCTAAACCTCACAGAATATTAATCTAATTTTAGATTTGGGAATTTTAAGACTAAGGGCTCAATTCATTTTTGGGCAGACGGAGTAATATCTGTTGACCTGGCAGAGAACTTAACGTCCACTAGGCCGAGATTACTCCCTTCGTCAAATTTAGAAATGACCACCAGACTGGCAGTCATTTCTAAAGCATTGGCACGACCCGGTCAATACTTTTACAGTTTGGTGCTGGGCTTCGTCAACTTGACAGAGCCCTGCACCAATTTATATTCTTTTTTTTTTAAATAGGGAAAATCCCGAAGAGAGTTTTCTTCTTGAAAAAAGAAAAAGAAAATGCTTGCCTTACCAGGGGAGTCCTCTCCCATGGCAAGGCGAGCCTTTAGCAGTTTTCACTGCCCTTTACCACCATGGTATTCCTGGAGACGGGCTGTAAAAACTGACCTCTAATTCCGCCCATCTAAATTAGGTGGGTGGAGTTAAAGGTCTGCCTCCGATGGCTCTCACTCCACAGGGCCGTCAGAGGTGTTTAATCACGGTGGAGATGGAGTAGTCTCTGGCGTGATTAAACCTAAGGTCCGCCCGCATATAAATGTGGCGATCGGACCATAGTCTTGGTGGTATGTGTACTCCGTTGCACTGGTTTTTACATGCCATCAATATATAAATGGGGCCCTTAGTCCACAAACCTTCCAAATTTCAAATGTGTGGCTACCACAAGAACTAAATATGCTTTAGGAGAGACTTCAAGCAAAGGCCAGTACAGCTCCACATTTGACAAATGAAGACACTTGTGAATCACAGATCTTCTTGAAATCAACAAATAGGAAGTGCAAATTGGGTGTGAGATGTGTTGAACTAGTACACTACTGTAAGAAATTGAATTGTTGGTTGAGGGGGGTGTGAGTCCTTCTCAAGCAACAGCCACAATCCCTCTCCAGGTGAACCACAACAAGTCACTAAATTAACCTGTACTTAACCCTCTGGCAGCTTGGCACAAAAGCAGTCAGGCTTAACTTAGAGGCAATGTGAGGAAAACACCACACCAATTAAAAAAAATAGAGTAAAATTCAATAAACTATTTGACACCAAACCAACAAAACTCAAATCAGTAGATCCGGAAACATGCAATTTCAAAGATTTTAGGTTAGTATAGCACCTAAAAGCACAAAGGGTCACCCATGGTTATCTGGTTGTGCAAGACTGGGGAAAGTCACAAGTTCAGGACGACCACGATGGGGCACAGCCCAGTTACAGGGACCAGGTTAGTCCCACTGAAAAAGTTACCTTTTAAAGTCCACCGTGAAGAGTTCTGTTTGCAGTGGAGGAGGCAGCAAGGAGCAGGGAAAGCATCATGGATGGTTAGCCCATACCCTAGGTGTGACCTATATGTATTAAAAGGCAAGGTTTAGGCCTGGCAAAAGGTCTGTTTTACCAGGTCGAAAGGGTACTTTAAAACTGCACACACAGGCTGCAATGGCAAGCCTAAGATATGTTCTAAAGGGCTACTTAAGTGGGTGGCACAATAAGTGCTGCAGGCCCATTAGTAGCATTTCATTTACAGATCCTTGGAACATGTAGTAAAACTTTACTAGGGACATACAAGTAAAGTAAATGTGCCAATTGGGTGTAAGCCAATTTTACCATGTTGAAAGGAGAGAGCACAAGCACTTTAGCACTAGTTAGCAGTGGTAAAGTATAAAGAGTCCCAAAGCCAACAAAAATGAATTCACAAAAACAGGAGTGATGAAGGCAAAAGTTTGTGGGTCAACCTGCTGAGAGGGCTAGGTCCAACAACTATAGAGAGCTCAAAGTACACAGGTAGTCAATATGCTTCACATTTCAGTATCTGCATAGAGCCTTGCCATCACTTCCGGCCACTTCCATGTAAACAGAAGTCACACTATGAAGATGTCTAGCATTGTAAAGAAGTAAGACTGCACACAGATCAGAATGAATCTCTTGTTGAGAGCAATAATTTGCTTATAATGCTGCTCTAAAATTCAAATTACTGCAACAACTGCAATAGGTTTAGTTTGTCCTTTGTATGGACGGACATATTTTAGTACATTTCTCTTTATTTATTATATTTTAAAATTGGAAGTGCATTTACTTTCTCTTCCACAATCTGTTTTTTCTCCAGCTTCATGGAAATACTGGAGATTACAAAAAGGAAGCGCAATAACTATAGTTCATTAAATCTAGCTATATAATATGTTATAGCAGTTGCACCCAAAGTGCTTACTAAAGAGAGCCAAGAATTATCTCTTCAACACAAACACTGAAACACAATTGCAAAAATAAGCCTGTCTCCAGTGCACTATGGAAGACTATTCCAGTCTAATCCAAAAATGCCTACATTTATGATGTTGGTTGTTGGTGACTGACCCAAATATAGCTAATGCATAATTAACAGATGTATTCTGTTGGTAGATACATATTCAGTGCAACATTTATATAGATCTCCAATGTTTTTGCTTTTTAATTGTTAAATGGTATGTAAATTGTGGTATGGTGAAGACATGAAGCTCATTTTTCTTTCATACATTTTCTCTGAAAATTAAAACACATTAAATATAAATTTGAAAGTATGTAGTACATCGTGGCCTTAAAAACAACAGTTCCATTCTCAATTGATAGACAAGAACAAAATGGCTTTCTGATTTCAACCCACCTCCGTAAAACATTTTAGGGAATCGTCAGCTAAAACAGTGATGAGACAGATGAAGAATACATTCACTTATGGTCCAAGAATTAGTAGTTGAAATAGAATGTATGGCGACAATGTGGTCCTCCAAACAATACATTTCTGTGTATTCAAGCATAATTGTATAATTCATCCTGTTTTAAATATAAAGGTGTTAACAAAAGGATGAAACTAAAACATAATTTATGAGCACAGATTTAACATATTACATGACTCTTTAAGAAATCATGAAGTATTTCTAAATATTGGGAAAGTAAATCTTAGTGCTCTAAAGTGACTTTGGAGACAAAGCTCCTAATAAATAAAGTAATACTTAAAAACAAAAAAATAAATGGAAACAAAATGTGTATTCTTTCTAAATATATTATCAATTCTCAAGCTCTACATATACGAGTCCCTGCGTAGAGTGAGGCAAATAAATATTTTACATAATATTTTTGAATAAAATATATATAAGAAAAGAATGCCGTAACATCAATTTTACCATTTGACAGAACCACAAATTATAGCACACATCTATTGAATAATATTTTCTATGTATTTATCTTGATATCAACTATTGTATATTTAAGTAAGTAAGTACAGTATTTTACTTCATAAAACAGAACAACATAATCAACAGACAATGAAAATAGGAAGGAAAGGAGGAAGAAATTAGAAAAACAGAAACAATAGATTTCTTTTCTGTCAATTCAAATTATATATTGAATAAACATGATACCAAATTCCTTACTGATTATGTTCTATTTTCTATGTCTTGAAACATATTTTTCTCTTTTTGAAATACAGACTGAGGAGATGGTCTCCTTAGAGAGGTTTCACCCTCCCTCTGAGGCATCTCCTCCCCCAATGTGCTAGCTAATATAACTATGTGCAAGACTGTTTCCTCCAGCGGCAGCTGGCTCTCCATAATCCCTGTAACTTCTATAATCCAGCAGCAAAAGCCACAGACAAGTTAAAGTACCAATGATTCAGCTAACTAAAGGAGGTAGGGGTAAAAAGGGTGATGAGGGCCGTGCTATTGGCGATAAAGATCCACTTGGCTTGGTCAAAATGCACAGTAGGGTCACGGCAATAACTGAGGATAGCTCTGGCACATATAAGACACTCGATGAACTTCCAGAGCAGGGTGACAGCTTCTTTTCATTAATAGAAGGATCTGACTCCTCTTATCCTGAAGAAGAGGACGAGATATCACTGTGAGACCATTAAATGAGTGGTTCCTCGGAAGAGCTGAGTTCAGCTACAGCATTCAAATATGTGAAATGGCACAGGAGGTCTGAAACCCGGCAGACAGGTGATGGGGAGAAAACAGGGAATACTACTGGCCCGCTTTAATTATTCAGTGACTCAGCAAGTGAATGATGATCTGCCTAACTTACAACAGAGCCCCACACTGTCTGCGATGGGTCCAGCAAGGGAGTCAACACTGGAACTTATATATCATTCTATCAAACAGCATCAGGAAGAAACTCGCTCTGATGGGCGCAAAGCAAGGGTTGGAACAAAGAAGCTTCAGGATGCTATTAGAATGATCTTAAAAACATGCTCAGAGATTAGAGAAAGGATTTCGGCAGTGGAAACTCATGCCTCAACATTAGACACAGATCCCTATGGGTCTTAGGGGTCAATCAGAGGCCCAAGAATCTAGGATCTCGGACATAAAGTGGAAGCTCAAGGACTTCGAGAATAGACAATGATAAAACAAACTGCAAATTTTGGGCCTTGAATGGTTGAGGGCAATGGCATCAAGTCCTTTGTGGTTCAGCTATTTGAGAGAGCCTTCCCAGAACTGGAATCCAGGAACTGGGAGCGGGAGGTGCAGAGAGTCCAACGTTCCCCCTCATGCTGCAAAAGCAAACTCAATTATAGGGGGGCAGTCATTGTATATTTCAGCAACTTTATTGTGAGACTGGCTGTTTTTGAGAAGGCACGTCCTGAATTAAGACAAAGCTTTGAAGAGTGTTCTTCTTCATAGGGCCAGAATTATGCCATATCACCATTGAACGCCGGTGGAGACTGAGGCAACTCATAAAGCCATGTCAGGACAAGGGGGCCAAGGCCTATATGATGTATCCTGCATGGCTTAAAATAATTTGCAAGAATCAGACTTATGTGTTAACCTCGGAGATAAAGGCTAAAGAATTTTTTGAAGACCTTTAGGGTTGAGTCTGTGGGGCCGAACTTTATGGATTAAAATGCATGGGACCCGTGATCAGACTAAAGCTACAGTTTTTGTAAAAATTACATTTTGAACTGTTCTCTCTTTTCCTTTTATTTAATTTGTTGCTGGTTAAGCTATTTCTGTGTGATTATTAGAGGTAACTAAACTTTGACTTAGCAGACTTTATTAGCTGTCAGCCCCAGTGGTGTAATCAGTCAATCATGCTGCAGTTTAAATTGTGCCCTGGCTGTGAAAGCATGGTGGCACCCCATGGAAATTCTGTTAGTATTGGAAACACCAAACTGCAGCTGATAATTTAACCTTGGAGTAACTGCCATATGTCTGGTAATTCCTCAAGGGGGATACATCTCCAAGAATTGGTCCCTTAAAAAATATAGGGCAATGATGGGCAGTGGATATGGCTAGAGCAGAGTTCAGCTAATTAGGGTACAAAGATATTTGTCTTCCACTACCCACATTTCTTCCTTGGATATGACTGATTCAAAGAATTAAAATGTGTTCTCTTCTTTTTTTTTGTTGCTTTTATCTACTTTCTTTTATCCTTACTAGTTAGTAATATACCTGTGATTAATCGAGGGTGAAATTAACTCTGATATATGGGGGTTTACTCTCTTATGTGTCAATTATGGAAGTATGTATTAAATCTATTTTTTTCTGCTCAGGAGTAAGGGTTTTAACAAGGGTGTATGGTGTAGCTGGGGGTGCTGGCGAACACGGGAGCAATCACTCAGACCTGGCAGGTCTGATTGCCTTGATTGGTAGGGATGGGAGGGATAGGGTGGGGGGACACTTTTAGGGGGTGGTGTAGGGTGAGTCTTGGGGTGGCAGGAGTTTGCTAACACATGAGAAGTGAAGAACAGTGTGAGGGTTTTTAAATCACGGCATTTCACTAGCAGGAACGTAATATGAGATTGCAGAGTTTACAGGGGGTATATATTGATCGGGTTTAAGGCTGAGTTTGCCGGGATTGAAATATTGACTCTTTTTTGAACGTCTTGAATAACTCATATACAGATAGCCACAATTAACATCTGCGGGCTTAATGATCAGTTAAAGAGAAGAAATGTAACAGAAGGATTGAAATTACTGCGGGCAGAAGTAATTTGAATGCAAGAAATCCATATAGATAAGAGCAGGTAAACCTTTGGGCTGCAATTTACTCAGGCACATGACACAGGGTACAAATACATGGGGGATGGCGATATTGTCACCTGGTAATGCTTGCAGGCTGCACAGCAGTGCTGCTGACAAATACTGCAGATGGGTTATAGCCGAATGTCAGTTTACAGAGGGGGTAGCCATGTTGTTTTCCATTTACAGAGTCAACCTGGATGATTCCACTGTCTTAGATTATATGAATAGCCAGCTTGCACTGTGGTCAACACCCATTATACTATATGGGGATTTAAATTTAAATACAGTAAGTGGGCAAACGGTCAGATGGGTAATATTTGGGCTGGAAACCCAGGGTATATTGAGCGCTTCAACATTTAAAGCTGAGTCATAGCCTGGTGAATATCTGGCAAAAGCTAAAGCCTTCAGATCCAAGTTACACCTTTTTCTCTGCCCCGCATAGGAAGCATGTCAGATTAGATTACATTTTTACTTCTTCGAGCCTGATTAGCAGGATACAAATTGATAAATATCCCAGGGTTTTGTCAGATAACAACCCGTTGGTGATCTAAATATCCTTCCTGGGCAGTAGAAGCTCTTCTCAGACGTGGACGTTTGATAGGGGGCTATTGTCCAACGAAGAATATGTCTCTCATATAAAATAATGGATAACAGATTTTATGGGCAGAAATAGAGGTAGTGCATCAGTTGATGTAGTCTGAGTTATTCTAAAAGCTGGTATAAGGGGGTAGACCCTTAGGGTCTCATTTACAAAGAATTGGCTTAGGGCAGCGCTGCAAGTCATTTTGCCGCGCAGCCCTACGCCAATTCGAAATGGCAGGAATGCACCGTATTTACAAGATACTGTGCATTCCTGTCATTTCAGCCACTGCCAGCGCACAATTTTCAGCCAAGCGCCAATGCAGGCACTCTTGCACCATAGTGCAAGGGTGTCTGTGTTGTTGGCATGATTGTTTTCGTGCAGGAAGGGGCACCTTCCTGCACAAAAACAATCATGAGAGGTGTTTTCCTCATTCTATGTGTGCTGCAGAAAGTAGCACTTGTGGAAAGAGGAAAAAAGAAGGAGAAATGTAAACATTTGTCTTCGTTATGCCTGCTCTGGGAGGCATACATTTTTGGCATTGTCCTAGGTCTACGTAATGTTGTAAATTTGGGGCAGTGTCAAATTCCATGGGTGTTGAGTGGGAACACCCACAGCAACACCCATGGAATGCCTCCCTGACTTAGAGTAAGACAACGCAGAGCTTTGCGCTGCCCTGCCTTACTCCATATCTATGAGCCATGCAAAGCCATGCAGGGTGGTTTTGCATCGCCTCATAGATATGATTGAGAGGCCTGCGCCACCGAATCGCCAAAAGAAGTGATGTTTCAGCATTGCAGGCCTCTTGTAAATGAGGGCCTTAGTTTTAGCCTTAACCAGCAAAGGATCCTCGCTCAGTCTCTGAGAGATAAATGCAGAGAGCTCTTTGCTGTAGAGGCTCAATTGACTAATGCAACTATCCAAGGGGGTGAACTCCAAGAGACTTTGCAGAAACTAGTGGTAACTAAATCTGCTATTAATAATATTATGGCTGACAAAGCTGCTGAAAAATATCTGGCTTGCAAAAAACAGTGCTATCATTACAATGAAAGAGTAGGCCGGCTGTTGGCACTTCGGAATAGACAAAAAACAGCTTACAATGAAATATCGGAGATTAGTGACAAGAATGGGCAGCTTTTCAATACCCCAGAGAAAATTCTGGGAGTGTTTAGAGAATTCTATAGAGAATCATATCAAGCTGAAGGCGGGGGAAATGAGCAGGGTATTCTTCAATATCTGGATTCCATTTTGGGCAATAAAGTTAATCTAGACGACCAGGCTTTCCTGAAGGCTTCCTTTTGCCATGTTGAGATAAGTGAAGCTATTAAAGCCTTACCCTCTGTCAAAACAGTGGGTATTGATAAAATACCTCTTGAATTTTTTAAAGTGTTCTTTACAATCTTAGAGGAGGATTTGGACTGCATATTACGGTGGGTGCAAAACGGCCAACAGCCCCCTTGGGCTTGGGCAATGACTAATATTGTGATTTTTAGGAAAAAAGGAAACCCTCCTCAGGAACCTGGGTCATAAAGACCAATTTCTCTTATGAACAGTGATGCCAAATTATACTAACAAATCTCGGCAACCATGCTAAGTCAGATAATTGGCAAATTAGTATCCCCAAACAACATGGTTTTATACCCATCACGGGAAAGACTGACCACATTAGAAGGGTTATAACATTCTTTGACTGGGCCAGTGCTGCAAGGACCCCCATGGGCTTGGTGCTTTTAGATGCAGAGAAGGCCTTTGATCAAGGGACCTTTGGGTGGTAATGAGATGGAATAAAATCGTGCTGGGTTTATTAGGGCAGTTTGTTATGTCACTTCTGGTCATCCCCCGCATACGTACTCAAGACAGGGGGGTAGAGCGTTTTCTTACACAGCCCCCTATTATTAAAATAAACTTCCCCTCAGTCTCTGCTCCTGCTCCGACTTCTCTTCCTTCAAGAAGGGACTGAAGACTTGGCTGGTTTAGATTGCTCTACCCTCTCCAAGCAGCGCCGCACCGAGATACTCCTTCGGGAGTGATCCATGCCCATTATCAAATGTCTATATCATATCATCCACAAATCCAACAGCAAGGCTCCAAATCATGGGCGGGGAATCCGATTCTCTACAAATAAGGAGGGGTACAAGAAAAGGGTGCCCTTATTATCCACACTATACAGTGACCCACTGATAAGGAACTTAAAAGTGAACATCTTAATCCAACCAATCGAGACTCATGGCATCACCACAAAAATTCTGGCTTACACCAACGATATTGCAGTTGTGATACTTGACACAAAAATATCGATTCTGGAGCTAGAAAAGAAGGCCTTACATTTTGGAAGGCTCTCAGGGTATCTTTTGAATCGGAACAAGACACAGCGGGTAGTTCATGGCCAGACTCAGTTTGAGGATGGTCAGATTGTGGATCACGCAATCAATCTGAGAGTGAAAATTTCCTCTAAGTGGGATTAGAGAGTGACTCCAGTAATTCAAAAAACTAAACTAGATTTTAAGAGAATGGATAATCTTCACCTCATGATATCTGGCCCCTGCAATATTATCAAAACTATATTTTTGCCCAAGGTTCTTTATTTCTTCAGGTTCTATACCATTAAAGTTTGAAAAGCATTGGCTAAAAAAATGGAAGAGCTATCTAACAGCTTCATTTGGCCCTATGTTAAAGCCAGGAGGGCTCTAAATTACACAATGCTACCAAGGCAAGAGGGGTCTGAGCCGTTCCAAATTTCAGGTTCTATTTGTGGGCTTCCGCCCTTCAGTATATGAGCTCCCTAATAGGCAGTCAGCAGACTGATATTCAGGAGGTGGAAGCTACACCATCCAATTATGAATTATTATTCAGAGAGGAGGCTAAGGTCTTCTTTCTTAAAATGGTAGACACAACTAGCTACTATAATATCCCCTGGCTCATTCTATCTTTGCATCAGCTGCAGAGTTGCCACCGCACCCTGCATCACCAGATTTATCAGCTGAAATTACGAGATTAGGCTTGAAAAACTGGCCTGGTTCACAAACGTTTTTGCACACCTCCGTTTCCCCTGGGTGGAAAAACACCATTTGTAGGAGATCCTTGATCATATTAAAGGATCTGCTGAGATTTACTTCAGGACTTGGAAACATGGTGCCATGTCAGAATTCATTTTCTGCAGTAAAATTTTCTGCAGTCAGAATTTATGATTAGTGGGTGAAATGGTCTTCAATCAGAAGTGGTGTACATGAAGGTATATACATCCAATTGCAATGGACCATCCCATCTCGTAAAAAGCATGTAATCTAATCCATAGTACCTGACCTGAATTTCAGCACAAGCGTGAAGCAACCAACCCAGAGTCGCTAAGGGATTTTTTATTTTTTTTTAAGGATAGGGTCAATGTACCAGCACAATTTCACCTAAATTTACTAAACATCATAGGGCTTTAAAGGGCACGCATAAAAAAATTCTCTACATTTATGATGCGCTAAGCCTGACCTTACTCAGGAGTGCTGCACATTTCCCTACCTTCAAATCATTTTCAGCAAATGGTGTTAAATTTGTGCATTTTGCAGAACAATTCCAAAGAAGGTATAAAAAAGCCAGAGCTAACTCGGACAGTTCAGAAAATGCAATTTCATGCATCAATGCACACTTGCAAATTTATTTTTCTGTTTTAATTTTAATTTCTTTTCCATAACAAGTAAATTCTCATTCCTCTGTAATAAGTGAGAGTCTTCATGGAGTGGGCAGTGTGGAGAAAACAAAAATACACAAATCGTGAAAAAATACATAAAACATGTTTGTTGGGCATTCACAAACTTCCTAGACAAACAACTCCTTGGAACGCACCACTTCCCACCCTTAAGCTGGATTTACCGGTGGGATGACGACTCCGTACGCAAGGCAGAACTCTCAACATACATAAATGGGTTTATGCCTGACAGGAATACCTTTGGGAATTCCTAGGAAATGTAAAACAGGTAAATGTGGTCATAAAGTTATGTTTACAACATAATTTACCTTTGGAAATTGGTCTCCACATAATCAAGACACATAGGGCTACATTTAGAAAGGTTTTTCATCAGGTGTGCGTTACTTTTTTAACATAAACCTTCCACAAAATCTTTTTGACATTTACAATCCAATATTTCCATTGGTTCATCAGAAAAAGTAACGTGAATTGCTGCTTTGAATGCTCTGCGTCAAGGGGGCATTCCATAGGTGATACATGGGTATTCCTGTGCTAGCACTAATGTTTTTTTATTCAAAATCCTTTCTACCAGTGGCGTAACACAGGCCCCTGCAGCCCCTACAATGCGGTGGGCCCCTGAGCTCCAGGGGGGCCCCCTCAGAACAGTAACTTGGCCTGAGAGCTCCTGAGTGAGGCCCGAGGGTGGGTCCTCTATGTACTATGCAGGGGGGCCCCCTCCAGTATCGTTACGCCGCTGCTTTCTACTAACAATAGTAGTCAGGGTTTTGCTGCAAAAATGTATCCCACTTGAAAGCAGGCGTTAATAGGAGAAATGTTTGCACTGTACAGCACACATACAAAGTAAGAACATTTTAAAATTTAGTCTAAGCATAGTATTTTGCACTTTCCTCCTCTGTCCCTGTCACGGAACTCACTGCAGCAACTTTGGGCGCTGCGCTGCGTTGTTTGACAGGTACCTAAATTTGGGCCTTCAGGTCACTAATTTGTCCCCATAGACGTATAATTTACTTTTAAGTGTTGCAGGTCTGTTCTCTCACTTTCAGTATTATCCTTACATATGATTCAATGCTTTCACCCCAATGAAACACACCATAATTATTATCCTTTCCCCGAATTTCTACATACCTTTATATACCATACCATTGCAGACTGGCACACATGAGATCTGTACAATTAAAAACCTAATTTTTAATTTTAAATTAAACACGTAGTGTACTGTGCTTTAAAATCTTGATTAAATTGCATACCACAATTCAATATTTCATTTCAAAGCAGGTGCTTTACTAGATTAATTTAGATAAGCGACTATTTTTATACAGGAAATATGTTATCTATTTTTAGGTCGTGCCTAGAGTCAGCACGCCTGCGCTGCTCTGCGAGACTTGTTGTAGGGGAGTATGGAATAGAAGCCCCGCCCACTCTCCGCCCATATTTGTCATTGGTTTGTGTCATTGTCCTTTGTAAATGCTGGTTTCTGATTTGCACATAGGCTTGTTAGTCCCTCCTTAGTACAGCCTTGTCTTCATTTGTAACCTCCCACGGCAACTGTCCCTTTTACTTTGATTGTTACATGGTACGTGTTATTTAGTCTGTAAGCACTATTTTCTTTATTGAGTTTCTCTTACTGCAGGCACGACGTGCTTTGCTTACATTCAGCGCGCCATGCACGCTTTCTTTTTCTCAAGCAGCCAGGACAATGGCGGCCACTTCTTTCCAATGCCTTAGGTCTCGTTACTCTTGCAGCATATTTATGTAGCAATTTATCACCCGGACAGATTGAGGGTATATTATCAAGCGGCAGCGATAATTATCGCTGACCGCTCTTAGCGTGGGGAATAGTATCGCTGGCTATCGCTGAAAATTATCGCCATGCTAGCGCTGTATTACCAACGCTTAGCGCAAAGGCGATAATTTTCCAGTGATAGCGGTGTTTTCCATGGAACATCGCTGGTTTTTCAGCGATGTTCCATGGAAAAACGGCGATAATCCTGTGAATAGGGCCTGTGGTCTTAGCCACACAATCCACCCCCCATGTTAAGTATGCCTTAGTCAGGAATTTAGCAGACGTTAAATTCCTGCGTTAAGGCATACTTAACGCGATTTAAAATATCGCTAACCCACGTTGCTAATATGGCGATACCTGGGTTAGCGATATTTCCCCATGTTGTTTTCACAGGCACGCCTCCTTTGCATCTCATTAGCGATGCGATGGGAGGCGTGCAGAAACGGACGCTAATTCAAGGAATCACGCGCTAGCGTGTCCTTGATAATTAGGCGATAAAATTATCGCCGCTTTTCGTCCGAAAACGGACGCTAAAGCGGCGATAATTCTTTAACGCCGCCTTGATAATATGCCCCTCAGTGATTTGCCCAGAATCACAGGCTGTGGAGCCGCTGAGACTCGAACCAGGATCCCCAGCTCTACGTGTCAGGAGCACTGGCCACTGCGCCACATCCTCACCACTCCCGTGTTCCATGTCAGGGAGGTCTTTCCTTTGTCCCGATGGAGATTGATGAAAACAGCTCTTTATTCATCACAGGCAAATCCGAATCATTAGCAATGCTTGTGTTGGCCATCCCAATGCCTCGCTGCTTGCCGTCCTACTGAGAAAATGCTTTCCTGCCAGTTTTCAAAACATCACCACATGTGAATAACTACCATTTCAATAACTGGGCAAACCGTGCTCCTGCTCTTAAGGTGAGTACTGTAAAATATCTCCTTCATGCTCCCTGTTGCGTGTTAAGAAATAAACATTGTCATCCTACAATATCCCAGCACGAGCGCTTCCAGTTCTATTTCATGGTGGTGAACTTCTAACTTTCAAGCCGCTGTGTGCATAGCGCTGGTGAGAGTGGTCACTGTGGAGGAGCTATCTGTAAAGCTTTTCAGCAGAAATCCTTATAGAGCGGTTCTTGCCATGACACACTCTCTTTCATACAGAGATGATTGCTACCGTTCCTCTGCGAAAGCAGATTCGAAGATCGACTAAAGTCCTACATAGGTGGTCCTTCCGTTTACCTTTGTTTATCTTCCCCTGGCTGCACGCTTTTACAGCATGCTTTTAAATGTACACTTGTCCTGTTAACACGCATTTCACTGTTGTTGTCAGCAACCCTCCGACCCCCTGCCCACAGCCCTCCTCCTCCTCCACACCCAACCCTCGCTTGAGTTTCACTGCAGTCAGAATCCAGGCATGTTTCTTCTTTTCTCAGCACTCACAAGTCTCCCTGGTCTCCACCCTTTAACTGCAAAAACAACAATTGATGGACAGAATGCAGAACAATGTCATACATTCACCCCAGTACAGAGATCTGGGCCTAAATCCATCGTTTTTTGCTCACCATGCCATTCCAGTTTGAACCCAGCCATATGCAAATCAGTCTTGACCCTGTGCCTCATGGGAACAGTCCAGCCCGAACTGCCAAGCCAGGTCCTCCCTGGACTGGAAACAAGCATCCTAGGACCGGTTTCGGGGTTTCACCCCTCTTCAGCCAGGATAGCTTGATTCCAGTGGCATGGAGAGCACGGGACCCACGTCTGGGCATACCCGTCCCACTCGGGGTGACAAATGCAAAAACAACAATTGATGGACAGAATGCAGAACAATGTCATACATTCACCCCAGTACAGAGATCTGGGCCTAAATCCATCGTTTTTTGCTCACCATGCCATTCCAGTTTGAACCCAGCCATATGCAAATCAGTCTTGACCCTGTGCCTCATGGGAACAGTCCAGCCCGAACTGCCAAGCCAGGTCCTCCCTGGACTGGAAACAAGCATCCTAGGACCGGTTTCGGGGTTTCACCCCTCTTCAGCCAGGATAGCTTGATTCCAGTGGCATGGAGAGCACGGGGGGTGAGTGTTTGATTGGCTCAAACGTTCCGTCCATCATCCCCTTTTGTATTGCTTTGTTCGCCCTAAGTTGGCGGGGGTATGCCCAGACGTGGGTCCCTTGCTCACTTTGCCACTGGATTCAAGCAAGCCTGGCTGATGACGGCTGAAATGCCAGAAACCGGTCCTAGGATGCTTGTTTCCGGTCCAGGGAAGACATGGCTTGGCAGTTCGGGCTGGACTGTTCCCATGAGGCACAGGGTCAGACTGATTTGCATATGGCCATGTCTGAACTGGGGTGGTGGAGTGAGCTAAAGAATGATGATGGATTAAACCCAGATCAGTTGACTGGGGGTGAGTGTTTGATTGGCTCAAACGTTCCGTCCATCATCCCCTTTTGTATCGCTTTGTTCGCCCTAAGTTGGCGGGGGTATGCCCAGACGTGGGTCCCTTGCTCACTTTGCCACTGGATTCAAGCAAGCCTGGCTGATGACGGCTGAAATGCCAGAAACCGGTCCTAGGATGCTTGTTTCCGGTCCAGGGAAGACATGGCTTGGCAGTTCGGGCTGGACTGTTCCCATGAGGCACAGGGTCAGACTGATTTGCATATGGCCATGTCTGAACTGGGGTGGTGGAGTGAGCTAAAGAATGATGATGGATTAAACCCAGATCAGTTGACTGGGGGTGAGTGTTTGATTGGCTCAAACGTTCCGTCCATCATCCCCTTTTGTATCGCTTTGTTCGCCCTAAGTTGGCGGGGGTATGCCCAGACGTGGGTCCCTTGCTCACTTTGCCACTGGATTCAAGCAAGCCTGGCTGATGACGGCTGAAATGCCAGAAACCGGTCCTAGGATGCTTGTTTCCGGTCCAGGGAAGACATGGCTTGGCAGTTCGGGCTGGACTGTTCCCATGAGGCACAGGGTCAGACTGATTTGCATATGGCCATGTCTGAACTGGGGTGGTGGAGTGAGCTAAAGAATGATGATGGATTAAACCCAGATCAGTTGACTGGGGGTGAGTGTTTGATTGGCTCAAACGTTCCGTCCATCATCCCCTTTTGTATCGCTTTGTTCGCCCTAAGTTGGCGGGGGTATGCCCAGACGTGGGTCCCTTGCTCACTTTGCCACTGGATTCAAGCAAGCCTGGCTGATGACGGCTGAAATGCCAGAAACCGGTCCTAGGATGCTTGTTTCCGGTCCAGGGAAGACATGGCTTGGCAGTTCCGGCTGGACTGTTCCCATGAGGCACAGGGTCAGACTGATTTGCATATGGCCATGTCTGAACTGGGGTGGTGGAGTGAGCTAAAGAATGATGATGGATTAAACCCAGATCAGTTGACTGGGGGTGAGTGTTTGATTGGCTCAAGCGTTCCGTCCATCATCCCCTTTTGTATCGCTTTGTTCGCCCTAAGTTGGCGGGGTATGCCCAGACGTGGGTCCCTTGCTCACTTTGCCACTGGATTCAAGCAAGCCTGGCTGATGACGGCTGAAATGCCAGAAACCGGTCCTAGGATGCTTGTTTCCGGTCCAGGGAAGACATGGCTTGGCAGTTCGGGCTGGACTGTTCCCATGAGGCACAGGGTCAGACTGATTTGCATATGGCCATGTCTGAACTGGGGTGGTGGAGTGAGCTAAAGAATGATGATGGATTAAACCCAGATCAGTTGACTGGGGGTGAGTGTTTGATTGGCTCAAACGTTCCGTCCATCATCCCCTTTTGTATCGCTTTGTTCGCCCTAAGTTGGCGGGGGTATGCCCAGACGTGGGTCCCTTGCTCACTTTGCCACTGGATTCAAGCAAGCCTGGCTGATGACGGCTGAAATGCCAGAAACCGGTCCTAGGATGCTTGTTTCCGGTCCAGGGAAGACATGGCTTGGCAGTTCGGGCTGGACTGTTCCCATGAGGCACAGGGTCAGACTGATTTGCATATGGCCATGTCTGAACTGGGGTGGTGGAGTGAGCTAAAGAATGATGATGGATTAAACCCAGATCAGTTGACTGGGGGTGAGTGTTTGATTGGCTCAAGCGTTCCGTCCATCATCCCCTTTTGTATCGCTTTGTTCGCCCTAAGTTGGCGGGGGTATGCCCAGACGTGGGTCCCTTGCTCACTTTGCCACTGGATTCAAGCAAGCCTGGCTGATGACGGCTGAAATGCCAGAAACCGGTCCTAGGATGCTTGTTTCCGGTCCAGGGAAGACATGGCTTGGCAGTTCGGGCTGGACTGTTCCCATGAGGCACAGGGTCAGACTGATTTGCATATGGCCATGTCTGAACTGGGGTGGTGGAGTGAGCTAAAGAATGATGATGGATTAAACCCAGATCAGTTGACTGGGGGTGAGTGTTTGATTGGCTCAAACGTTCCGTCCATCATCCCCTTTTGTATCGCTTTGTTCGCCCTAAGTTGGCGGGGGTATGCCCAGACGTGGGTCCCTTGCTCACTTTGCCACTGGATTCAAGCAAGCCTGGCTGATGACGGCTGAAATGCCAGAAACCGGTCCTAGGATGCTTGTTTCCGGTCCAGGGAAGACATGGCTTGGCAGTTCGGGCTGGACTGTTCCCATGAGGCACAGGGTCAGACTGATTTGCATATGGCCATGTCTGAACTGGGGTGGTGGAGTGAGCTAAAGAATGATGATGGATTAAACCCAGATCAGTTGACTGGGGGTGAGTGTTTGATTGGCTCAAACGTTCCGTCCATCATCCCCTTTTGTATCGCTCCACCCTTTAACTTCCATGAGGCGCCTCTCGAGAGTTCTACATTGAAATACTAGCAAGCGCTAAGACACGAGAGGCCAATCACTAGGAGCTTAAGACAGCACCTGCCGTACTTCGGACAACACTCTCCTGCTTCGTCATTTAGCAAGTAAACAGAGTTAGACCACAATGCTTGTGTTTTTAATGTGCTCTGGCAGCACCTGTCTGTGAGTTCTGCGTGAAGCCGCCAGTTTCTGCTGACTGAGCTGCGCCACTGCACCATCTTAAGGGCAGATGCACTTTCATGTGCAGAGTGAGCATTAATTTGTGTGCTGCCTTTTTTTATATTATACAACGTGGTCCCGACATCTAGGTGCAGAGTCTGAGCGTGCCCTAGGAATTAGTGCATCATGTTGTGAGAAGGACTTTTTCTGGCCGTGTTCCAGTGATTAATGTTTCTAAAACTGCCTCTGAGCATGCCCTAAAGAATAATGGGGCATATTAGCAATGCCTGGCGATAATTATCGCAAAGCGCAATTAGCGCTTGGATAATTATCGCCAGGCATCGCCGGTTTCTATCGCGGAGTTAGCGTGCAATCAGCAATGCTAATCTCCAAAGCGATAGAAACCTTGGAGAACAGTGTGAATATCGCCTGTTTTCAGGCGATATTCACACTGTTCCCCAGTTCTGCTTGCTGATAGTGCGAGGGGGACTTAGCCATGTAATCCACCTCTCATTGGATTACATGGCTAAGTCAGGGTGGGACCAGGTGTTAGCAAACCAGCGCTAAACGTGTTTAGCGCTGGTTCGCTAATCACCGCCCCTGCCTCGCTGATAGGCGTTAGCGACCTCAGCGACTGTTTCCAGTCGCTGTTAGGTGGGGAACGCCTACTTTGCATGCCATTAGCGATAAATATCGCTGGCATGCAAAGCGGCACCCAACCCGGTCGCTATCGCCTACAAGCTGTCGCTAACAGCAGTTAGCGACAGCTTGTTGATAAGGCGATAATATTATCGCCGCTTTAGCGGGAAAAGTCCCGCTAAAGCGGCGATAATCGCCTTGCTAATATGCCCCAATGTCTCATGCAAATGAAATTGTCACCTTCAATTTTAGTTTTCATTCATGCTTGACAGTCACTGCCAACAAGCATTTGCAATGCAATAGGTCTTGCATTTGGGAGAGTTTGAGCTATTGGCATTGTAAATGACAAAACTTTTATCTATGTGTTGATTTTCAAAACAGATAAATAAAAGGCATTGGCATTTACAATAGATCCACAAAAATAAAGGGAAGAGAGATTGAGTCTTCCCTCGTTCTCCCACCAACTATGCAACTCACTACACGAGAAGGACTTGTAAATGGGGGCGATAACTCAAAACATATTTTATTGTTTATATGTATATGGCGTGGGCCAGTCAGTCCCATCATAGTTCGAAAAAAGACATTCTTTGCCTTTGAAAGGAGAAGGAAACAAGTGAAAAATCATAACCAAATTTGGGAATCCCGAAGGGGTGTAAATACTGCCCTCACCCACTCAATGAGTGGCATGCTTCATCATAGGGCCGCTACGACTCCCTGGTGCAGACCAACATCCAGAGAGGAGCGCTGTGAAGAAAGAATATAGAAAATAAGGAAATCTTAGAATAGGGATCCCTCATTCATTGAAATATTCTAAAACTCTTTAAGTGGGTATCCGCTATCTTTATTATCGATCCCACTTGGCAGGATTAAAACGATTCAAATTAAGGGTAAATGGGAAAGTAACGACCCCTTTACCCTATCTGACCTATCGACATGTTTCTGCCGTAAGTAGCCGCCCGAAAGGGTCGATGGCATTCGTCAGGATACGGATCCCTACAAAAGGTTCAAGATACGTACCCTCCTAGTATTGTCACTATCTGGTAGGGCACTCATATGTGGCTATACTTGCCCTTTTGGTAGACACACACCGTCTGTGTACCCGGGTCTCATCAATGGTGTTCCTAACTCGGGGACAGAGTGGGAACCCCGTCCTGTAGTCACACTTATTTCAAGGTACGGGAGTCTCCTAATGGGCCACTCTAATCCCTCTGACGGATCCATAATAAAGATAGCAGACACCCACTTAGACAGTTTTAGAATTTTTCTTATACATATAAACAATAAAATATGTTTTGAGTTACTACCCCCATTTACAAGTCCTTCTCGTGTAGTGAGTTGCATTTTCATTTACAATGCCAATAGCTTAAAATTTCGCAAATGCGAGACCTATTGCATTGCAAATGTTTGTTTATATATATTTTTATGAGAAAGAACGTTTTACAAAGCAATTTCAACACGAGATACAGCAATTAATCTATCAAGCTACTTCCATTTACAGGGAACTGTTCATATGTAGAGCACATGGACCATTCATGTAGTGTGGGGCATCCATCATAGGAGATGCGGGGCAAAGCTCAATGGAAAAACATTTAAGTGCCTGTCATGTTACTTGTAAAGTGATTGATTACAAAAGGGAGGGGTCATGCTTCCTGAAAAGGAAGTTGACCTTGCTTTAGCTCTGCTTGTGCTGATATTTCAAACATATTTAGAGAAAGGCAGAGATGCATGAGAAAAGCCTTTTCAACACACATGGGCCTATACCTCATGAGTACATTGAGACATTATATTCAGAAAAACACTGGTAGATTCTAATCAAAGGATTTGCACTTTGTGTTTTTAAGTTCTATATTATGTAGAGAAGAACCTATAAGCCATTTGTTCTTAAAATATCTAATTTAGTGTCATGGACATTACTTTTTATTTTTATTTATTGTGAATAACTTGATGCCCGAATGTCATACACGCTTCTGCATAATTCTTTCTCGATGTGCATAGTACTGTCTGAAAACTGACTGTATTTTAAACACGGCCTCTTGGTATGTTAATAAGGACACTTTCATGAACTCATTATAATTTGTGGTTAAGAGGTCAATGTTTCTTCAACTCATCACAGACAAAGCTGCAGGCGAACCCGTGTCATTTCTGGCACCTGTAAACAGAGCTGACATTTTATCCAAGACCACGTTTCAATTTATGCGCGCGCACATGCGGCTTGACAGCTAGGTTCCTGCATTAAAAGCGCTTTATGCATTTTTTATTTTCCTATAAGAAGTACTGTCTATAGAGCTGAGCCGGCAGAGCACTGTTGGCTAAGTGCGACAAGTTTTTGATGCTGCCACTCGTGGTAAGGGCACAAAGGAAAACTAAGTGGGATGTATTTATTGGAAATTACTGGTTAGATGCAAACTTGAGATAAAACTCTAGCCTTCGAGAATGGAGATTTCCTGTCTTGAATAGCCTAAGTATGATGGAGCTGAGAAACTGTGGAGTCGCCGGACATCTATTGACTACCTTCAGTGACCGCTGTTATTGATCGAGCGCAGTGGATTTAATTTACGGGCGGTATTTTTCTCCTTTTGAAAAAGGCAGAAAGTACACGCGGCGGTGGTTGATAGTTACCGCCAGCGAGAGACTACATTGTGCATCCTATACCCTTGTGTCTACTGAACACTTTGACGAGTCGACACCCTTACCTAAGACGACTTTCCATTAGCTATGCGAAAGCTGTTAAAAGTACCCATGCAAAAACAATCAAAAAATCACTCGTGCCTTTTTACACCTAGCTTGGAGTTCGTTTATTATTTTTCAGCATTTGCTAAAAAAGCTGCCATAGTCATTTTCTATGGGGACTCAAAATCGTAGGCATTTACACGTGTACAAAGGGACATCTTGAACAATTCTGCAAGTACGTTTGTCAGGTACAAAGTGATTTGCACGTGGTCTTTTTTCTACACTGAGAAAATGTTTTTCAAGTACAGAACCACTTTGGGCTGTATTACCTCCCCTACCACCCGGAATGGAAATTTACACATGGAGATGTGCGTCACACACATTTGTGAATGCCCATAAATATGTGGGTATTTACTAGCTATCCAGGACCTCACAACTTAGCAATTTATTTCAACTTCACCACCTTCATGGACTGCAAACCTACAGAAACTGTTTCCATAGAGACAATGCAATCCTAGCAAAATGTTAAAAGCCAGACGAAAACAGTGCTCTGCCATCCAACCAAATCCAATCTCGGTATCATTGATGTCAATTCACCAGAATGCCAGGGGCACCGGAAGTGACATCACACGCCCTTTGACCTTTCACTCACACTGACATGCTTGCACATACACACATTCACTCATATACACACTTTCTCTCAGATAAATACAGTCTCACCTGCAAGCATGCACACAACATAAATTTAAAAACATGTTTACTTACCTCAGCTGTCAGAGAGGGTCGTATTCGAGCTAATAGTGAATAATATAATATTATTCACTATTAGTGCAATAATAAAAAAAATGGACAGAAAACCAGTAAAGTGGAGCCCTAACAAACGTCCATAAGGACAAGATGTCCCTATGTTCATGGGCGTCATTTGGAGATAGTCAGGGGTCGCAGCTGTGACCTCTAACTTGCTCCCTGCTAATCCTGGCACTTCCTACCTCCAAATGACGTCCATGCCTGTGATCCTGACACTGATTTTGCCACCTCAGTTGCCAGGGAATGCAAAGGTAGTGCCAGGGGTTGCAAGGGGCAAGCCTGGGGGCACAACTGAGACCCCTGGCGACCGATCCCTAAATGACATCCATGCTTGATAAGTCTTAAGGAACAAATCTCTTTCGACCCACCATATTTATGATAAACCACTCCCCACCAAGCACTGGGGTTGAAGGCCTCCATAAAATCGAACAACCTGAAAACAGAATGTGCCCTGATTTCCAATATCAGCAAATAAGCACAAGTACAGTAATGACTCGTCACAATGAACCTTGATCGATTTAGCCCACAACTGTCATTCAGTAACAACGTTTGTCGGATTTCATGGAGACAGTGGGCTCTGCTTCAGGACACATATTGTTAAGAGGCTACAAACAGCATGGTACCAGCACTCCTTCCTTCAAAGTGCCTAGACACAAATCCAACTGCCCTATTTCAGAATGGAAGTTCAAGCACTTGTTCTCTCTTACTTGCTCAGGTGCAATGCCCTGCTCACCCATGTCCTAGAAACACATCTGAAGAGCGTCCTCTATAGAGTCACGTGACTTATGAAGGACATCAGAAAGTATGTCTCATTGCCTTATGAGATCTACTTTGTTCCTCTGGTCATCTCCTGTTTCACTCCTAGAATCTGGAACTCCTTCCGGACTCCAATCTGATAACATGCCTTTCTCTTCCTCTGCTAGAAGACTGATCTCTTAAACGAACTTCAAGGCCACAAGTAATTGCACTTGCTGCACCCTTCTTGGCCACCATCTGAAGAGATACCCTGCTATCTGGCAGTAAGCGCTGAAGCTTCATTCTCAGTGGTATCTCTTCCTTTTACCATGTGCAGCCCTCCAATGCTTCACAGCTTGGTTCGAGTTACATGATTGAATATACATGGATTCATATACTTATATTGATGGTGTAAATAAATAAGCATGCTTAAAAGGCGGGTCAGATATATCCCCTATAAAATACGGTCATCATTATTTAGCATATTTGTTTAGAGTGGCTCTGTGTGTTTTCTTTTTAATTCTCAATGGCAACAATTGGTTACAATTTTCTGATTTCTTACACACACAAAAGTCCGTCTGGCTGCGCATCAACAAGAAGGGAAAGAAAAATACAGTCTATGTAGTGTGAAGGGGGAAAGAGGGAGAAATTCCCTTCAGGACAAGAACCCTCACTCACCGTTAGGTGACATGCTTCATCATATGGGTTCCCTCCTCCCACCATGGTGTGGGCTACGACTCCCCGAGGGGAGGAGCTGAGGTGTTTTCTCAGAAGATGATCGTAAAAGAATACAGATGAATGAGGGGCAGAGTGCAGAGAAAGTGAAAAAGTGATTTAAAAATGTCTCTCTGGATCCACTGAATTTTTATAGGGTGGTCACAAGGACATGATTAAAAAGCAAGAGGGCTAGGGATTCAGCAGATATACCCTAGTTTATAAGATCAATATGTTTCTGCCATTAGTTGGTCCCCTAAAGGGATCTGAAGGCATTCGTCAGGACCTAAACTGAATAGTCACTCTTCATATGTGATAAAAAATAAGGAAAAATATACTGGCCACCATTGGAACATTCGTTTACTATGGTGCGAAATTTCAAGTTCACTCCGTGCTCTTGTACCATCTCGTGGTGCCCAGCTGGTGATCCTGGTGCACGCTACCCTTAGAGATGTCAATTTTCTGATGCCATAGAAAGTTTTGACCTACATGTTTCATGTTGGATGGCAAATCAAGCATATTGCCATACCACAAAGATTGGGTGGATTTTGCATGTGAATGGATGGCAGTTAAGAAATCAGTGGATTAGATACATGAGGTGACTCATCTTGTCTGATGTTGTAGATCAGTCTGAATCTTTCAATTTTTAATGGCTCTAGAGAAATAGTGCTGCCATGATGTAGTTAATAACAAATGCAATTTCTTACCTATCATACATTTAAGGTTTGTTGAGAAAAAATGTCCTTAATTTTCTGATCTCACAGCATTTGTTCAACACATGCAACCTAATGTACTGCAACTATTCTTTAAATGACCATGCGCAAAGGCCTACATGATTAAAAAAAGCAGAAAAGCTCAAATTAGATTGAAAGAACATAAAGCAGTATTCGAATGATCAAATGAAAAGCCCCCAGCAGTGCACTGGAAAGGAGGCGATACAGACACATGGTCGGTGCAAAAAGAACTCTGTTGGATCAACAGTATTAAAAACACTACAAAAACCTACAACAAAATACTTCCAAAAAAGACAGTATCACTCGGCTGGATTGCAACCCTACAAAAGAAGACTGCAACTCTTCAACAAACCACAGAATATTGCAAACTAATTAAGTTTGACAATCAATAAAGCTAACTAAATAAATAAATAACCAAAAGTATACTACAATAACAAATAAATAAAACATTGCAACATGTTTATTTTCCAAATTCTCTATAAGAAAGAAAAGAGCTACAAGGAAAAGAAATGAAGACACAGACACCAAATTACTAAAAATTAAAAAAATACCACCTCAACGTTAAGACGAGTAAACAACACAAAACTAACATTAAAGAAAAATGACATGCATACATAATGAGAAAATAAAAAAAGACAAACAAAATCTCAAATAAATGTAAAATTAAAAACAAAAAAACTAAACTTACCCAACTAACAGCAAACAGACCTGAATAGCAACATTTTACAGCTAAAACGAACTAATGACAACATCTAGAATGTAAGTCAATATGTGAAACTGCAAGTAGAAACGTTAAAATTAATATACCATTACCTATTGTTTTTTTAAATAAAATTTTCGTATATTTTCTTTACTCTAAAACCCACAGATAAAATGTCAGAAAGAGAAAAATACATTAATTCAAAAATGGGAAACTGCAATTATATTTAATGAATAAACTTATAGTAAGTAGAGCATCACCAGTGAGAAAACACCCTGTAAATGTACCAAATATTATTCAAATTTATGCTATGGCAGGGGCACTCCTAAAATTAAATAGTTGAAAGCATTAGGGAACATATTCATCCCTATAATAATTAGGTCTGGCCGAATTACTAATTCCACCAGCAGAATCGCAGGACTTTTGTGATTCCATGTTACTCTTGTAATGAAGAATTAATAACAAATTGTGCTGCTCTGCCAGCGGACTCAATCTACAGTTTATTGTCTTTTAAACAGGGCTGGAAGAGGGGGCTGTCCCTCTATTTTAAAAACTACTGCAGATTAAAGTTTAATCTGCAGTGATTTTTAAACATAGAGGGACAGCTCCCTCTTCTGCCCTGTTTAGTAACCACTGTATACACTCGAGTGGTATGCACTTCAGTGCATACCCTTTAGTGTCATTACATACTCTCCAGTGATTACTGAAGAGCATGTAAGGGAGTGTTGTGCATACCTCTCGGCGCCCTAACATACTCTGCAGTAACCACGAGGGTCGTGCACTGTGCACAGTATGTAAGAGCATGTAGTTCATACCAGTTGGAGCCCTTACATACTCTGCAGTGATTACTGCAGAGTAAGTAAGGGCACCGAGGGGTATACGCAGCAGTGAATTTGGTATTTGGCAGCACTATTTCTTAGCACAAAATGCATCCTCACATCAATTTTTGGACGGGAGGTGCATTTTGTGCTAAATAATAGCACCAAATGCCCACTACGCTATGTGGTGGAATTCTGCAGAATCGCACTGAATTTTAATGTAATTCCACAAAATCAAATTACACCAATTCCACCCGCCATAGAAGTCAGAAGTATTTTACAGGACCTAAAAGAGCCCAGTACGATCTCACAAGAGTCAACAGAAAAAGTTCTCAAAAATATTATACCAAATGTTCCTGAACAAGCAACTGGTCAACTCCCTGACCCCCCTGAGATCGTATGTAACACATCCACCAGTTATGAGGAATTCCATTCTGATGACACGTAGAATACCCTTAATGAGATGCCGAAGTGAGGATTAACAATCTAGGAAATGTGCATCGGCCACTATTCTACACCAGTAATATGTACTACTTCCTAAGTTGACAATAAAAGACTGACTGACGCCCAGGGGGAGGGGGGAGGGAAAGGAGGGAGGGAGCGGTCTGTTTATTACAGTTTAGCCTGCAATTTAAACCTCGGTGAACTCTCAACTAGACAAGGCTGGAAAAATATGTGCAATTATGAATACATACTTGTGAGCACAATGCATATCCATGAATGAAATAATACTTCTTCATATCACACCAGACCGATGGAGAGATACATAAGATGACTAACATCGTATATGTTTTATTGTATAATTATGCATTACTGCATGTAAGACCTGATCTTGTTTTGTAAAACAATAAAAATGTGTTTAAAAAAAAACTGTTCAACTCCCTGACATACCAACCCTAATAAAAAAGATTAATTGCCAGAACGTGTATGTGAGAAATTGGATTATTGGTTGTGAGGGGTTTAAGCCCTACTCAAGCAGCAACCACAGTCCTTGTCAGGGTGAACCACAAAAGTTACTAAATTAACATGTGCTTAACCATCACATAGCTTGGTCCAAAAGCAGTCAGGCCTAACTTAGAGGCAACATGTAAAGTATTTATGGAGCACACAACTGGTCCCAGGGTGCTTGTTTATGGTTCAGTGAGGACCTGGCCTGGCAGTTCGGGCTGACTATTCCCATGGGGGGAGAAGGGTCAAGACTGAGTCCAAACTGAAGTGGCTTGGTGAGCAAAAAATTATGGATTTAACCCAGATATGTGACTGAGGGTGAACATTTGATTTGTTCTGCGTTCTGTCCATCATCTGTTTTTGCATAAATATCATAAAAGCAAGTTTAAATACCAATGTAAATATAAAATAATTTCAAAAAGCAAACATTCTGTTGGATCATTAAAATTTACTATAGTAAATATATCAAAATATATAAATATACAGTGCAAAACAACCAACAATATTTTAACTAGGCTGACACTTTAGTGAAAAACTACAAGCAATTGGCAGTAACGGCCGTAATACACCACACTGGATTATCAGTGATTTATACACTTTAGTGTGCTGACTCCCAGTGGCCAACTGCCTACCAAAACCCTTGTAATACATGTAGATACACTATATAAACCAGGGAAAGCACAACTTTTTAATTAATAATTCTAGTATCCTAAATTAACACAATTTATATCTTGTACTTTAAGTGATAGTCACACAAACAAAGTCCATATTCAGTCCATCTGAAATTGAAAAGTGGCCATTCCAGACACAAATATTTTCAATCCTTTATTCTTCCATCTTCTCTTCACAAATGTTCAACAAGGATGTCAGCCCAGCCAACACGTTTTGTCGCCAACATGGAACAAATGTATTATTTTTCTTTTGTAGCACTGTTTTGGAATGAACCATATTGATTTTCTGAAGGCATCATTCCTATATTCCAATTTGAACATACATTTTTTTCTGATGCATACATTCTTAATAAACAATCAATCATGCCTGTCCCAGTATATTCACAACGTCAAGAGTTGTACCACCATTTTCGCCTAAATAGCCCGCCATCAGCCGTAATAATTTCTCCTGCTGCGGCTGACAGCGGGCTATTTAGGCGAGAATGAGAAACACTTTACTACACTTATCAAATTATGCTCCCATTATGAAAATCAAATACATACAAATTAAATAAAGGAACTTAAAAGTTAACAGTTGACATTGCTCACCCATCAACATAATAAAATAAAATAATATAACTTCTACAGTTTCATAGCTAAGGTCCTAGTAAATGAAATGGCAATCCTAAAAATTCAATCCCAAAAAATCTTGATAAAGAAGAGTTAAATAAAGATGCAAAAATTAACGAGAGAAAACGAGAGCATCCAATATGAGTCAAATAATCCAAGGAAGCCATCCAAAAATCAATAAAATTAGGAAATGCTCCACGAAATCTGAAAAAGCAAGGCAAAGGTCTAAATAATGTGGTTAAAAAATAATTAAATCTTTTTCTTGAGAAAAAAACACAAAGTCCAATGTCCAAAAATGAAAACCTCAAAAAGAAAAATCATATACACCCAACAAAAACACTTACAGCTCTAGTAGAAACCAATGCACAGAAAAAAACAGAGTTAAACACATTGGGAACACATTTAAAATGCAAATAAATATTACATTTCATAGTAAGGCCTACAGCAACATACTACACTCAGCAATACACTAAAACAACACCCAATTTCAAAACTGGCCTAAGTCTAAACACCTCTACCCTACCACTAAACTTTTATAAAATAAGTTTTAAATAGTCTTACTAGAGATCAGCAAAAGGAAACTGTGACCACAAGCTCTAAGAACAGTGAAAATGAAGAAGAAATACTATAATATCAAACAAACTGGATAAAATGAGTGAACATTTAAAATGATAAAGGAGTTCCATCCCATGGAAATCAATGTTAAAAAGTATTTTATTTATTAATGTGTTCAAAATACTAAAGAGCATGTAAAACTAATAAAACGTTCCTAGAGTTAAAAAAAAGTACTGAAATGCTGGAAGTATAAATATATATTAAAAGGTATTGATAAAATATATAACCCTTTCTTCTGTACTTTAAAAAAAATAAAACGATGTTTAAAAAATGATGTAAAGCATGACGTGCTTGATAATAGCTGCACAACATGTTTAAAAACAATTGTAACAAAAAATACAAAACGTATGCACACTATCCCTATATTGAATTGGAAGTATTCTGAATTAAAAATGTTTTTTTCTGAAATGTGTTGGACGTATTGAAAAATAATGAAGTGTAAAATATATTGAAAAAATATTCAGAAAAATTTATAGAACACCTCAAATTTAACCACATTGGAGAAAGTGCTGGACTTTATTAGGGTGACATTTATTATCCCAATTCCAAACTTAGCAACATTGGGGAAATTGTTAGACTTTTGGGGGTTCCTATGTACTATTGCCACTCCAAACATATTCACAATGGGGAAAGTGTTGGACTTTGCAGGGAGTGGTACAGTCTAAAGTAAGGTAAGCTCATTCCTAACTTAAACACATGGGGAAGTGTTGAATTCTGCAGCATTCACATCTAATATTACCATTACAAAATTAACCACATTGCGGAAAGTGTTGGACTTTGAGGGGTTCAGTTTTACATTCCCACTCCAAACATAATCACATTGGACAAATATTTGGACTAGGATCGGATTTACTATTCCCACTCCAAACCTAAACACTTTGGGGAAAGTGGTGGACTTTGGATGTAATTCAGATTTACTATTCCTACTCCAGACTTAAGCACAGTAGGGAAAGGGTTAATTTGAGCATTAAGATAAAAAAATTCCACTCCATATTTAACTACATTGAGGAAAGTGTTGGACTTTGAGGGGTGGGGGTACAATTTACTATTCCCAGTCGAAACCAAACCTCATTGGGTGAGGAGTTGAACTTTAGGAGGGTACAATTTACTAATCTCGCTCCAAACTTAACCAAATTGGGGAAGGTGTTGGACATTGAAGGCTTCAGATTAATTATTTTCACTCCAAATGTAACCACATTAGGGAAAGTATTGGATTGGACTTTGGGTGGTTCACATTTTCTATTCTCACTCCAAGCGTAGCCACATTGGTGAAAGTGTTGGACGTTGAAGGGGATTCATATCTACTATTCCCACTTCGCTTGTACTTTGCAGTTTGATATGCTGTCTCCAAACGTAAACACATGGGGTAGTGTTTCACTCTGCAGCATTTACACCTACTATTCTCACTCCAAATTCAACCACATTGATGAAAGTGTAAGATTTTGGGGAGGTACAATTTACTATTTCCTCTCCAAATGGAGAAGGTGTTGGGTTTTGAAGGGTTCAGATTTACTACTCCCACTCCAAACATAATGTCTTTAGGCAAAGTGTTGGATTTTGAGGTTTCCAGATTTACCATTCCCATTCTACTCTTCACCACACTTGGGAAAGCGTTGGACTTTGGGAGGTGGAAAAAATATTTTGGTAAACACTCTCAAAGGGAAAGAGGTCCCATGGGCACTCTTTCTCATTTGCAAATGGGTTACCACCATTATTGAAATGGTGGTAAAGTATCACTGTTTTGTGACCAGAATTCAATTGCAAAACATTATTACATACAACTACGGTTGAGTATTTAGAAGGGACGCCCTGAACTCGACCCTTCCAAATACTGAATCGCAAAAGCAAACTGTGGTTTGCCTTTTGTACATTTAAAAAGGTTTCTTTGGGGTTGCAAATGTCCCAATTCTGTGAAGCGGGCCGTTGCAAACTCAAAAGATCTTTGCACACCTGGCCTTTAGAGTACTAAAGGACCATCTGCCTTTGACTATATAAAACGTATGTGTATCTCTGAGTGTTTCTAATAACATTGACCCTTATCATTACTTATAAGTGTTCACAGAACAGTCTCATCCCACATAGGTCTCTCAATCATATTTTCACTGTCAGATTAGAAGTGTGGTCCGGGCAGGATTGGCCATATAACAGAAGGAGCATTTCTCAAGGGAGTTGGAGCTACTGGAGGCCTGTTTTTGAAACCCTAGGGTCACCTTTTTCCATCAATAAGACTCTCCAGTTCCTCAGCATTTATTGCATAAGACACAAAAGGGCATGCACAATAGGTGTGGGGCCAAGAGAGGCAGAGCTTGAGAGAGAGAGGGAGAGAAAGAGAGAAGAAATGCAGGCTGCTTTGTAGAGGACTTTGGAAAGGGAGGGTTTAAACATCTTTGACAGGCCCGCTTTTAGTTTCCAGTCCGGTCCCGTGTGCCACAAGTGCCCAAATCCTTTCATGTTGCCCATTAAAGAGAATCCTATTGGTATAGTAAAATTGCTGGTGACACAAAATACTCTTTGAGCAGACAATTTTTAGGAACACTTATGTGTAGCCCAACATGCCACGATCATGAACAATAGATTCAGTTGACTGTTAAGAATCACCAGCAGTAATCCTAAGAATCCACACTGTGATCATCCTCAAATCCTAGGGTACTACCTTGTGATTCACTATCCCTGGCTGCCAATGCTCCTTTTTGGACAAAACCAATTGCTACAGGCAATAGTTCTTCTGAATCTACAGAGGCATAATCTCCATGCATCTGAGATCAAATATATCAGCATTTGCCTAGGCATACATGAAAAAGTTACAGGGAAGTAGTAAGATATGCTTGCATGTTTGTTATTTTTTAATTGTTTTAATTGGCCTTACAGAAGTGCCCAAAACAGCAGCCAAACACAGCAGAACAACTGCTAGATCTAGCATCCATGGCATGGTTTTCCCTCTAACTTTTTGCCTTCAACCTTTCTGTTTTGCTGGCTTTGTTTTTGCTAGCTTTAGGACTTTGCACACTTTACCACTTCTAATCAGTGCTAAAGTGCTTGTTCTCGCTCCTTAAAACATGATAGAATTGGCTGATACCCAATTGGCATATTTAATTTACTTGTAAGTCCCAAGTAAAGTGCCACCACCTGTGCCCAGAGTCTGTAAATTAAATGCTACTAGTGGGCCTGCAGCACTGATTGTGCCACCCACTTAAGTAGAACTTAAACATGTCTCAGGTCTGCCATTGCAGCTATGTGTGTAGTTTTAAACTGCCATTCTGACCTGGCAAAATAAATCTTCTCACACTCAAAATGATAGAATGCACTCCAAGTTATTGAACATTTGTTTTTTCAATAGAAGGGGCTGGCTGAGCCATGTGAAGCTAATGAATGGCACTGGATATTTAAGGACACAGGTGTGCACCTGGGTTCATTTGGAAACATTTACGAGGTGAGCCACATGTCAGCGGTTGATTTATGGACAGCATGGCATAAGGAGGTTAAAAACGGGCCTCGGTCCATTAAAATGTATTGACTGTTTCTTGTATGAGACACGGGCGATTTTTGTACTGAAGATTAGGTAAGCACACTTGGTTACACTGCCAGATTTTATTGGTTATTTTTGTATGAGCATTTTATTTGAAAGCATGCAATTTTGTTTGTAGTCAACACAGGTTTATGTATATGGGAGACGTTTATTTAACACGCAGATAAGGTCACATCGCATCTTATTCCGCTGTGTCACTTTAATTTGGGGGAGTTTTATGCATACTCTTAGATTGTTTGTAATGGGGCTTGTCACTGAAATTATATTGGTGTGGGTTTTGAATGAGTGTTTATGAGTAGGGCCGCACTTCTGGTGTTTAAGTTAAAAGGCTATATTTTATTAGGTGATTATGCAAGATGCAGCACTAATGCTTTCATTTAGTTATTCAGTTCATTATTATTTATTGATCATAATGAGGGTTCCTTCTCTTACATCTTGTATTTTAGTTACCCCTGAGGAGGGGAGTTATCCTGAAATGCATTGGGTACATGACACAGTGTTATGAGGAATATTGAACCCCCTTTGTGCTGCTTTGAAAAGCCTGAAACTTATGGATAAAAGATGGAGAGCGTTTGGAATAAAAATATGATAAACTGGTTGAAGATTCTGAATTCTTTCATATATATGGCTGTGCATCTTGTGTGGGGACCTGACGAGGCTCCAATTTGAAATACATAAATAAATCTTTTGCCAGGCCCAAACCTTCCTTTCTAATGATGTAAGTCACTCCCAGGGTAAGCCCTGGAAAGCATAGAGGGAAGGGTGCAGTGCATCTAAAAGGTGGATCATACACCCTTTTAGTTTCACATGTCCTGTTAGTGAAAAACTCTTACATTTGTTTTTGCAGGTGACAAGTTCATGTTTGGAGTAGAAATTGATATTTTCCTGCCTTTGCAATTTTGTGCCTGCAGCCTGACTCTGGGCCACATGACTGGGTGTAGCTGGCAGTTGTGTTGTATTCCTCCTAGACAGCCACACACAATAGAGAGATTAGGTGAGCCTGGATGGGCCATTACTGGCAGGATGGGAGAGCATAGATGGGCACAGCCCTACTTACACTGCAATATGCTGTGTTCTGCCTCCACACAAAGGACTGCATACCCCCTTTAGTTACTGTGGAGCAAGGACAGGGAAAGCAGGATGCCTGGGGAAATTCAAAGGAAAACCTCCAGAATATTCTCTCACTTTAAAGGAAGGCCCAGGTATAAAAATCGAACCCCAGACACCAACTCTTCACTACACTTCTAGACCTGTGGATACTCTGCCAGGAGGAAGGACTGATGTGCTGCTGAAAGGACTGACACTATGCTGGACTGCTGCTCTGAAATCTGCAGCCCTGCTGTGCTGACCTGCTGGCTTCTTGCCTGGGTGAAAAGGACTGGTACTGCATCTGTTGAACACAGGACCCCAAAGTGACTCCAAAAGCTAGTTTACTGGCCTCATGACTAGAGCCTCAGGGACAGAAGGTTTCAACAACCTTGAACCCAGCATCTGGACTATTTTTACAATTTTTAGCAAACAATAATGACTACTAAGACCAAAAAAATGGCATAATTTAAAGACAATTGTATAGTTTGTTGATCTAACTTCTGACTATCTAAAAACATAGCCAGTAGACTGTACAACTGTTTTGCAAAGAATAACAAATGTTTAGAAGATAGGAATACATTTAGATTATTTATAAAATCTATCTCAGCTTCTTGAACTTTTTACAAGGTTATGTATTAAAGAAAGGAAGGCAACTTTCAAAATTATCTACATGTGTTTATAAAAATTGGTTGTAAACAGTACCAACTTGTTTTAGCCCCTTCAACGCTTAGTGACGAGCTGGACTCGTCATGGCACACAGTGGTCGTGTGCTCATGACGAGTCCAGCTCGTCATAAGACCACCCACGGGGAAGCGCTGGCGCTCCCCGTGGGAATCCGATCGTTGGTTTTTTTGGGGGGGAGGCAGGGGAAGGGCTTCCCCTGCCTCCCCGCCCCCGCCTCCCTCAATGACGTCAGCGCGCGAGGCGCGCTGACGTCATTGGGTGTTTCCCTTTGTTCCCCGACGCGCTGGAAGCCATTTGCTTCCAGCGCGTCAGGGAATAAGGTGAGTTTTAGCTCCGGGGAGGGGGGGTTTCAAAGAAAAGAGGCATCGAGGGAAAGGAAAGGGTTTTCCTTTCCCCCGATGCCTCTTTTGTGCATTCCTGCTGCACGATCATGCGATCGTGCAGCAGGAATGCCCACTAGACACCAGGGAATTTTTTTTTTTTTAAAGTGAAAATACTGTTTTGGGGAGCGGCCCCTTGGGCAAGGGTCGATCCCCTTTTGGGGGCCATATGTTTTTAGTGGTCTGCCCCCCTCGGGGGGGGCAGTTTTTTTTATTATAGCGCAGGCTGTACCCAAAGGTGTCAGAGCGCTTCACAATAGGAACAGTAACAAGGAAAGGGTTTTCCTTTCCCCCATGCCTCTTTTGTGCATTCGATCGTGCAGCAGGAATGCCCACTAGACACCAGGGAATTTTTAAAAAAAAGTGAAAATACTGTTTTGGGGAGCGGCCCCTTGGGCAAGGGTTGCTCCCCTTTTGGGGGCCATATGTTTTTAGTGGTCTGCCCCCCTGGGGGGGGCAGTTTTTTTAATATAGCGCAGGCTTTACCCGAAGGTGTCAGAGCGCTTCACAATAGGAACAGTAACATTACATGAGGAGAAGGTTACAAGTGAGCATAATACAAAAGCAAGCGTTACATTACATGAGGAAAAAGTGACAATTGTGCAAATAAAACAAACAAGATACAAAAAGAGGTATGCGTTACAAGATACATGAGATACAAAATACAAATAGAGGTATAATACTGCAATAAGTGGCAGTCACTCAGAACACACCGGGAAGGCACTTCTATAGGCATGGAGTACAGAGTTTCCTATAGTGGAAGAACTTCCTTGAGGGAGTAGAGAGGGCGTGAATTAAACAGGAGACTTAAAATGAAGGGTACACAAATGCAGCACAGCACGCAAGGGTGAGGAATGTACAGGAAAAAGTACAAATTTACAATGAAGAGCGAACTTCCTAGAGGGGGCTGAGAGTGAAAGTATTAGTTCTGAAAGTGTCTTTGGAAGAGAAGAGATTTGAGGTCAGCTTTGAAGATCCGGGTCGAGGAGGTGGCACAGAGCAATGGGGGAAGCGAGTTCCAGATTCTCACTGCATTGCCTGAGAAGGATTGCGCCATCGATCTTTCCCTTTTGAAGACGGGGGCTCAAGCAGAAGTTTTTCTGCATTGCGAGAAGGGCGAGAGCCACCGGACAATTTCAATTTATTCGCCAGGTAACGAGGGGAGGACGTGTGTAAGGCTTTGTGTGTGATGCAGGCAGTTTTGTAAATAGATCTTGCCTCGATCGGAAGCCATCGAAGGGAGGACAGGATAGGAGTGACGTGGTCGCTTCGTTTAGACCCTGAAATGAAGCGAGCTGCTGAATGGAGGATGGTTTTGAGAGGGGAGAGGTGGGATTTGGGTAGGCCCGTAAGAAGAGAATTGCAATAATCCAGTCTTGAGAGAACCAGAGATTGTACCAAGGTTTTTAAGTCTTTCTCCGGGAAGAACCGACGGATCCCCCATAGAAGGCGCAACTGGTAACGTGCGTTCTTAGCAATAGAGTTGATGTGGGAGATTAGGTTGAGTCTTTTGTCAAGAATGACACCTAGGGATTTAGCGCTGTCGACAATGATGGGTTTGTTGTTGAGTAGGTTCAGCTGATCCATCCAAGATTGAACAGGAGGAGGTGAGAGAGAGGTAGAGAGGAGGAGGAATTCAGTTTTGGCGGGATTCAGAATGAGTTGGTGAGCTAACATCCAATTGTGAATAGAGTTGAGAGTAGAGTTGAGTAGGGAGAGATCGTGTGCGGAAGATAAAGGTATCTTCCCACTAGTCCACCAGGCATTTATTTGTGGAGAGTGACCCCTTGGGCAAGGGTCACTCTCCTTTGGTGGCAATATTTGTGGCTGTGTCTGCCTCCCAGGAGGGCAGATCGCCATGTTTTTTAAAAACTGGGCCCACTAGACCACCAGGGATTTGTTTGAGGGAGTGGCCCCTTGGGCAAGGGTCGCTCCCCTATGGGGAGCATTAATTTGGCCGTTTCTGCCCCCTGGGTGGGCAGATCGCCTGATTTTTTTGTATGGCCACTAGGCCACCAGGGATTTTTTGTGGGGAGTAGCCCCTTGGGCAAGGGTCGCTCCCCTTGGGGGCATTGTTTGTGGCTGTCTGCCCCCATGGGGGGGCAGATGTCGCCATTTTTTTTATATTTGGCCCACTAGACCACCAGGGATTTGTTTTTGGGGAGTGGCCCCTTGGGCAAGGGTTGCTCCCCTTTGGGGAGCATTAATTTGGCCGTTTCTGCCATCCTAAGGGGCAGATCGGCTGATTTGTTTTTTTGTAGGTCCATAGGCCACCAGGGTTTTTTTTATGTTCGGGAGCGGCCCCTTGGGCAAGGGTCGCTCCCTTTATGGGAGGATGATTGTGGCCATTTCTGCCCTCTTTGGGTGGCAGAATAGCAGTATGTTTTTAGGCCCATCTGCCCCCAAGGAGGGCAGAAGCCACTAGACACCAGGGTTTTTTTAATTTTTGTGTTGGGGAGTGGCCAAAAGGGCAAGGGTTTCTCCTCTTTACGGGGTGAATATTTTATTTATACTCTTTGGCCCACCTACCCCTTAGCTTGGCTGGTGGATTGTGTGTGGACTGTTGCATTATTTGCATATGTGATTGTAATGTTTTTTTCTCCTTTTTACTAGTGTAAAGCTTTTGATTCCTGTTTGCGGTTTCGGCAGTGATTGTTCTGCAGTTTTGCGTAATTGCATTTATTTGGTAAGAAAAATATTTTTGTTGTGTGTACTCCAAATGAGTATTATTGTCATGCATGAATGAATTTTTTTGTAAGTGGTGTCATAATGGCAGCATATTTGTTAGTGTTCAGAGCATGAAATTCTTTGCGATGTTTTGCATTGTCTTATGTGTAATTTTTTTTTCTTCTTTTTTACTGGGATATTGTTGATCTTTACTGTGTCTGTGCAGAGTAGGTGGTGGTGAGTCTAGCTGCTTCTGTCACGTGAGTGGTATAGTGTTGGAGTATATAGGTCTTTGTGATAAAGCTACATTTTGTTTATTTCTTTTTTTACAAAGGGTTTGTTGTTGTTGACTTGTTTGACAAGTAACCTTTATTAGTAAGCATTATGGCTAGCCGTAGAATGACTGCTCAGCAGGTGGTTGGTTTGCTTCTTGAATCTTCCTCTGAGCAGGATTATGAGACTGACAGTGCGTCTGAGGGAGAGGAGGGAGGGGAAGATTCAGGCAGTGAGTTTTCTCTCCACATGGAATCATCGGATGATGAAGGTACTCTCAGTGCAGATGAAGTGCCTGTTTTAGAGGAGGATACTATTGTGCCGATGGTGCAAGAGGCATCTGTATTGCAGCCTGGGGCTGCTAGGCTTGCTACTGGAAGTGCTGGACTCTGGGTTGATCCAAACATGGTGCAGCCAGTGTTGCCTGCCTTTAGTGGTTATGCAGGGTGTAGAGTGGATTGTGAACATTATTTGCCTATACAGTATTTTCAGTTGTTTATGGATGATGTATTTTTGGGTGAGATTGTTGAGCAGACTAATCTGTATGCTGAACAGTTTTTGAGGGACAACAGTGCCAGACTTAGGCCCCATTCTAGAGCTACCCGGTGGAGTCCCACTAATCTGGAAGAGATGAAGAAGTTTTTGGGTTTGACGTTTTTGATGGGTTTGATAAGGAAGCCGTCCATGGGTTCATATTGGTCTACCAGTCCCTTGATGGCAACGGCCATATTTCCTGCAGTTATGACTCGTGATCGGTATTTACTTTTGCTTCGGATGCTGCATTTTGTTGATAATGGTTTGGCGTTGCCACGAGATCACCCTGAATGTGACCGTCTTTTAAGATTCGGCCTGTTCTTGATCACTTTGTAGATCGATTTTCAGAGATCTATACTCCAGGGAAAGAAATATCTATTGATGAGTCTTTGGTCCTGTTCAAGGGCCGTTTGGTTTTTAGGCAGTACATTCCTAGCAAGAGGGCACGCTATGGAATTAAGCTGTATATGTTGTCTGAGAGTAGGACAGGATATGTTTTTAATTTGCGTGTGTACACTGGTAGGGATTCCACTATTGACCCCCTGGTTGTCCGTCCACTTTTGGAGTTTCAGAGAAAATTGTGTGGGATCTTGCTAGAGGACTGTTTAACAGAGGCCACCATTTGTACCTTGATAACTTCTACACTGCTGTGCAATTGTTTAAGGAATTGTTCAAAGTGGACACTTTTGCTTGTGGCACAATCCGCTCTAACCGTAAAGGTTATCCAAAAGAGCTTGTTTGCAAAAAACTTCAGAGGGGACAGTGCAGTTCCTTGCGTAGTGATGAACTACCAGCTGTGAAATTTGTGGACAGGAGGGATGTGTACATGCTGACTACCATCCATGATGAGAGTACTTCACCTGTGGCTGTTTGGGGTCAGATTGCTGAAGTGCGCAAACCTGTGTGCATTTTAGACTACAATAAGCACATGGGTGGTGTTGATAGTGTAGATCAGAGGTTGGAACCTTACACTGCTATTCGTAAGGCTTACATTTGGTATAAGAAGTTGGCCATCCATCTCTTCAATTTAGCAACTTTCAATGCTTTTGTTGTGTTCAAGGAGTGTTCTCCTGCGTCAAAGTTGACTTTTGTTCAGTTTCAGCAGTCTGTCATAGGCAGCCTTGTTGTTGTGGAACAGGCAAGTGTTCCTAGAGTTGGAGTGGTGGAGGATGTGGCTCGATTGAAAGATCGCCACTTTCCTGATCACATTCCTCCTACACCCTCAAAAGACTTTCCCACTAGAAGATGTAGAGTCTGTTGGCGAAGAGGTGCGCGGAAGGAGACTCGTATGTACTGCCCTGAGTGTCCTAACCCTGGGCTGTGTGTGCCTGCTTGTTATAGAGCGTACCACAAGCAAAAGAATTATTGGGAGCAACCATGAGTGGTAAAGTGAACTGCCTGGTCTGTAATGTTTAAGAATTGTTGTTCTGTTTCAAGGTTGGCATTAGTGCAATGTATTTAGTTTCTGATTTTGTGTTTGTAGATTTGTATCTATTTGCAATTTGTTTGTATTTTCTTTTTTGTATAAAAAAATCCTAAATGTGATGGTGGTGTGTGTAGGCTGGTGCTTGGCTGGCGGTGTGCGTGGAGTGGCGCTTGGCTGGCGGTGTGCGTGGAGTGGCGCTTGGCTGGCGGTGTGCGTGGAGTGGCGCTTGGCTGGCGGTGTGCGTGGAGTGGCGCTTGGCTGGCGGTGTGCGTGTAGTGGTGCTTGGCTGGCGGTGTGCGTGGACTGGCGCTTGGCTGGCGGTGTGCGTGGAGTGGCGCTTGGCTGGCGGTGTGCGTGGAGTGGCGCTTGGCTGGCGGTGTGCGTGTAGTGGCGCTTGGCTGGCGGTGTGTGTGGAGTGGCGCTTGGCTGGCAGTGTGCGTGGAGTGGCGCTTGGCTGGCGGTGTGCGTGGACTGGCGCTCAGCTGGCGGTGTGTGAGTAGTGACTTGCTGCTGGTCACTACACACACTGCTAGCCGAGCGACACTCCACGCAATCCATCAGCTTGTGTGGTTGCTGTGTTAGGATTGTGGGCGTGTGAAAGTGATGGGCCCTTGAATGGCGCTGTCTGCTGGTGTGAGTGTTGTAATGTGATGGGCCCGCGGCTGGTGGTGTGAATGGTTTTGTATGTGTCACACGTATGAAAGGTGTATGAATGGCCTGTAAAGAGGTTGGTGCCTTGTCGTGGCTTTACAGCTCACGAGCTGTGAGTCAATGGTTCAGTTTCTCGTCCTTTCAATTATTAAAAGTGCATTTCATTTTTGTGAAATCACTTGTTAATACAATTGTATATACTGAACCATCACTCACCCTCGTGCCAAATCCAACCAGTATGTGTGTGTGCTTGAGGATTAGATGGCTGTGCAGTAATATTTTTTTTTTGTCTTTCTCAAGCAGGGTGTACCTTGTCCCTTTTTGTGAATGTTGTAATGTGTTTATTTCGTGCCTGGTGGTGTGAATGGTCTTGTGTGTATCACGTATGAAAGGTGTGTGAATGGCCTGTAAAGCGGTTGGGGCCTTGACGTGGCTTTACAGCTCACGAGCTGCGAGTTACTGGTTCAGTTTTTTGTCCGTTCAATTATTGACAGTGCATTTCATTTTTGTGAAATCTCTTGTTAATAAAATTGTATATACTGAACCATCACTTGCCCTCGTGCCAAATCCAACCAGTATGTGTGTGTGCTTGAGGAATAGATGGCTGTGCAGTAATCTTTGTCTTTTTAGTCTGTCTGCCAAGGTGTACATTCCGTCTAAGAATAACCTACCAACTGTAGATCTTGTCGTAAACGAAACACCCATGGGAGTACATGGTGATATCTCTTTGTGGATCCCAACAAGTTATGTTACCCACAATGTCCTGCAAACCTCAAAATGTCTGTCACATTTTCCTTGCAATATTGTGCCAAAATTTTCACGCTGCAGAAATAAACAACACATTATCTCAAAACGACCTGGTTTTGCAAGGGGGTCACCTGGGTTTTTGGCCCGGGGCTCGGCGGCCACCTAGGGAAACCTACCAAACCCACACATTTCTGAAAAGTAGACACCCGGGGATTCCAGGGAGGTATGGCTTGCGTGGATCCCCCAACGTTTTCTTACCCAGAATCCCCTACAAACCTGACATTTTGCTGAAAAAATCCCTTTTTTCACACATTTTTGTGTGGTAAAGTTGTGGCATCACTGGGCTGACACAAATTTCCTACCACCCAGCGTTCCCCCAGGTCTCCAGATAAAATGGTGCCTCACTCGGGTCGGAGGCCCAAGTACCCGTGACAGGCAAGGAACCAAAACGTATTGAGGCAACCTCAAAATGGCCTATCACAAAACGACCTGGTTTTGCAAGGGGGGTCCCATGACGTTTTGGCCTGGGGCTCGGCGGCCACCTAGGGAAACCTTACAAACCCACACATTTCTGAAAGGTAGATACCCGGGGAATTCCAGGGAGGTATGGCTTGCGTGGATCCCCCAACGTTTCCTTACCCAGAATCCCCTGCAAACCTCAATTTTAGCTGAAAAAATCACTTTTTTCAGAAATTTTTGTGTGGGAAAGTGTGGCATCACCGGGCTCACACAAATTTCCTACCAGCCAGCGTTCCCCCAGGTCTCCCGATAAAAATGGTGCCTCACTTGTGTGGGAGGCCCAAGTACCCGCGACAGGCAAGGGCCCAAAACGTAGTGAGGCAACATCAAAATCGCCTATCTCAAAACCACCTGGTTTTGCAAGGGGGGGTCACCTGAGTTTTTGGCCCCGTGCTCGGCGGCCATCTAGGGTAACCTACCAAACCCACACATTTCTGAAAAGTAGACACCCGGGGCTTCCAGGGAGGTATGGTTTGCGTGGATCCCCAAAGTTTCCTTACCCAGAATCCCCTGCAAACCTCAATTTTAGCTGAAAAATCACTTTTTCAGAACTTTTGTGTGGGAAAGTGTGGCATCACCGGGCTCACACAAATTTCCTACCACCCAGCGTTCCCCAGGTCTCCCGATAAAAATGGTGCCTCACTTGTGTGGGAGGCCCAAGTACCCGCGACAGGCAAGGGCCCAAAACGTAGTGAGGCGACATCAAAATTGCCTATCTCAAAACCACCTGGTTTTGCAAGGGGGTCACCTTGGTTTTTGGCCCCGTGCTCGGCGGCCATCTAGGAAACCTACCAAACCCAAACATTTCTGAAAAGTAGACACCCGGGGTCTTCCAGGGAGGTATGGCTTGCGTGGATCCCCCAACGTTTCCTTACCCAGAATCCCCTGCAAACCTCAATTTTAGCTGAAAAAATCACTTTTTTCAGAAATTTTTGTCTGGGAAAGTGTGGCGTCACCGGGCTGACACAAATTTCCTACCACCAGCGATCCCCCGGGTCTCCCGATAAAAATGATGCCTCACTCGTGTGGGAGGCCCAAGTAACCGCAACAGGCAAGGGCCCAAAACATTTTTTGATAGGCAATGTTGATGTTGCCTCAAAACGTTTTCAGAAATGTGTGGGTTTGGTAGGTTTCCCTAGATGGCCGCCGAGCACGGGGCCAAAAACCCAGGTGACTCCCCTTGCAAAACCAGGTGGTTTTTAGATAGGCAATTTTGATGTCGCCTCACTACGTTTTGGGCCCTTGCCTGTCGCGGGTACTTGGGCCTCCCACACAAGTGAGGCACCATTTTTATCGGGAGACCTGGGGGAACACTGGGTGGTAGGAAATTTGTGTGAGGCCAGTGATGCCACACTTTCCCACACAAAAATGTGTGAAAAAGTGATTTTTTCAGCTAAAATTGAGGTTTGCAGGGGATTCTGGGTAAGGAAACGTTGGGGGATCCACGCAAGCCATACCTCCCTGGAAGCCCCCGGGTGTCTACTTTTCAGAAATGTGTGGGTTTGGTAGGTTTCCTAGATGGCCGCCGAGCACGGGCCAAAAACCCAGGTGACTCCCTTGCAAAACCAGGTGGTTTTGAGATAGGCAATTTTGATGTCGCCTCACTACGTTTTGGGCCCTTGCCTGTCGCGGGTACTTGGGCCTCCCACACAAGTGAGGCACCATTTTTATCGGGAGACCTCGGGGAACGCTGGGTGGTAGGAAATTTGTGTGAGGCCAGTGATGCCACACTTTCCCACACAAAAATGTGTGAAAAAAGTGATTTTTTCAGCTAAAATTGAGGTTTGCAGGGGATTCTGGGTAAGGAAACGTTGGGGGATTCATGCAAGCCATACCTCCCTGGAAGCCCCCGGGTGTCTACTTTTCATAAATGTGTGGGTTTGGTAGGTTTCCCTAGATGGCCGCCGAGCACAGGGCCAAATACCCAGGTGACCCCCCTTGCAAAACCAGGTGGTTTTGAGATAGGCAATTTTGATGTTGCCTCACTACGTTTTGGGCCCTTGCCTGTCGCGGGTAGTTGGGCCTCCCACACAAGAGAGGCACCATTTTTATCGGGAGACCTGGGGGAACGCTGGGTGGTAGGAAATTTGGGTGAGGCTAGTGATGCCACACTTTCCCACACAAAAATGTGTGAAAAAAGTGATTTTTTCAGCTAAAATTGAGGTTTGCAGGGGATTCTGGGTAAGGAAACATTGGGGGATCCACGCAAGCCATACCTCCCTGGAAGCCCCCAGGTGTCTACTTTTCAGAAATGTGTGTGTTTGGTAGGTTTCCCTAGGTGCCTGCAGAGCTAGGGTTCACAAACTACAGCTAGGCACTTTGCCAAAAAAGGGTAATTTTTCACTGCGAAATTGAGGTGTGACCACGTTGCGTTTTACGCCGTTTCCTGTCGCGGGCACTAGGCCGACCCACACAAGTGAGGTACCATTTTTCTCGAAAGACTTTGGGGAACGCGGGGTGGGCAAAAATTTGTGGATCCACGCAGATTCCAGAACTTTCCCCCACAGAAATGTGGGGAAAATGTGTTTTTTTTGACAATTGTTTAGGTTTGCAAGGGATTCTGGGTAACAGAACCTGGTGGGAGGCAGTCAAGTCACCCCATCCTGGATTCCCCTGGGTGTCTAGGTTTTCAAAAATGTATAGGTTTGCTAGGTTTCCCTAGGTGCCGGCAGAGCTAGGGTTCAAAAACTACACCTAGGCACTTTGCCAAAAAAGGGTCATTTTTCACTGCGAAATTGAAGTGTGACCACGTTGCGTTTTGCGCCGCTTCCTGTCGCAGGCACTAGGCCGACCCACACAAGTGAGGTACCATTTTTCTCATAAGACTTAGGGGAACACGGGGTGGGTGGAAATTTGTGGATCCACGCAGATTCCAGAACTTTCCACCACAGAAATGTGGGGAAAATGTGTTTTTTAACCAATTTTTAGGTTTGCAAGGGATTCTGGGTAACAGAACCTGGTGAGAGCCAGTCAAGTCACCCCGTCCTGAATTCCCCTGGGTGTCTAGTTTTCAAAAATGTATAGGTTTGCTAGGTTTCCCTAGGTGCCGGCAGAGGTAGGGTTCAAAAACTACAGCTAGGCACTTTGCAAAAAAAGGGTCATTTTTCACTGCGAAATTGAGGTGTGACCACGTTGCGTTTTACGCCGTTTCCTGTCGCGGGCACTAGGCCGACACACACAAGTGAGGTACCATTTTTCTCGGAAGACTTTGGGGAACGCGGGGTGTGTGGAAATTTGTGGATCCACGCAGATTCCAGAACTTTCCACCACAGAAATGTGGGGAAAATGTGGTTTGTTTGACAATTTTTTAGGTTTGCAAGGGATTCTGGGTAACAGAACCTGGTGGGAGGCAGTCAAGTCACCCCATACTGGATTCCCCTGGGTGTCTAGTTTTCAAAAATGTATAGGTTTTCTAGGTTTCCCTAGGTGCCGGCAGAGCTAGGGTTCAAAAACTACACCTAGGCACTTTGCCAAAAAAGGGTCATTTTTCACTGCGAAATTGAGGTGTGACCATGTTGTGTTTTGTGCCGTTTCCTGTCGCAGGCACTAGGCCGACCCACACAAGTGAGGTACCATTTTTCTCGTAAGACTTTGGGGAACGCGGGTTGGGCAGAAATTTGTGGATCCACGCAGATTCTAGAACTTTCCACCACAGAAATGTGGGGAAAATGTGGTTTTTTTGACAATTATTTAGGTTTGCAAGGGATTCTGGGTAACAGAACCTGGTGGGAGGCAGCCAAGTCACCCCATCCTGGATTCCCCTGGGTGTCTAGTTTTCAAAAATGTATAGGTTTGCTAGGTTTCCCTAGGTGCCGGCAGAGGTAGGGTTCAAAAACTACAGCTAGGCACTTTGCCAAAAAAGGGTCATTTTTCACTGCGAAATTGAAGTGTGACCACGTTGCGTTTTGCGTCGTTTCCTGTCGCAGGCACTAGGCCGACCCACACAAGTGAGGTACCATTTTTCTCATAAGACATTGGGAAACACGGGGTGGGTGGAAATTTGTGGATCCACGCAGATTCCAGAACTTTCCACCACAGAAATGTGGGGAAAATGTGTTTTTTTGGACAATTTTTTAGGTTTGCAATGGATTCTGGGTAACAGAACCTGGTGGGAGGCAGTCAAGTCACCCCATCCTGGATTCCCCTGGGTGTCTAGTTTTCAAAAATGTATAGGTTTGCTAGGTTTCCCTAGGTGCCGGCAGAGGTAGGGTTCAAAAACTACAGCTAGGCACTTTGCAAAAAAAGGGTCATTTTTCACTGCAAAATTGAGGTGTGACCACGTTGCGTTTTGCGCCGTTTCCTGTCGCGGGCACTAGGCCGACGCACACAAGTGAGGTACCATTTTTCTCGGAAGACTTTGGGGAACGCGGGGTGTGGGGAAATTTGTGGATCCACGCAGATTCCAGAACTTTCCACCACAGAAATGTGGGGAAAATGTGTTTTTTTGGACAATTATTTAGGTTTGCAAGGGCTTCTGGGTAACAGAACCTGGTGGGAGGCAGTCAAGTCACCCCATCCTGGATTCCCCTGGGTGTCTAGTTTTCAAAAATGTATAGGTTTGCTAGGTTTCCCTAGGTGCCGGCAGAGCTAGGGTTCAAAAACTACACCTAGGCACTTTGCCAAAAAAGGGTCATTTTTCACTGCGAAATTGAAGTGTGACCACGTTGCGTTTTGCATCGTTTCCTGTCGCAGGCACTAGGCCGACCCACACAAGTGAGGTACCATTTTTCTCATAAGACTTTGGGGAACACGGGGTGGGTGGGAATTTGTGGATCCACGCAGATTCCAGAACTTTCCACCACAGAAATGTGGAGAAAATGTGGTTTTTTGGACAATTTTTTAGGTTTGCAAGGGATTCTGGGTAACAGAACCTGGTGGGAGGCAGTCAAGTCACCCCATCCTGGATTCCCCTGGGTGTCTAGTTTTCAAAAATGTATAGGTTTGCTAGGTTTCCATAGGTGCCGGCAGAGGTAGGGTTCAAAAACTACAGCTAGGCACTTTGCAAAAAAGGGTCATTTTTCACTGCGAAATTGAGGTGTGACCACGTTGCGTTTTGTGCCGTTTCCTGTCGCAGGCACTAGGCCGACACACACAAGTGAGGTACCATTTTTCTCGGAAGACTTTGGGGAACGCAGGGTGTGTGGAAATTTGTGGATCCACGCTGATTCCAGAACTTTCCACCACAGAAATGTGGGGAAAATGTGGTTTGTTTGACAATTTGTTAGGTTTGCAAGGGATTCTGGGTAACAGAACCTGGTGGGAGGCAGTCAAGTCACCCCATCCTGGATTCCCCTGGGTGTCTAGTTTTCAAAAATGTATAGGTTTGCTAGGTTTCCCTAGGTGCCGGCAGAGCTAGGGTTCAAAAACTACACCTAGGCACTTTGCCAAAAAAGGGTCATTTTTCACTGCAAAATTGAAGTGTGACCACGTTGCGTTTTGCGTTGTTTCCTGTCGCAGGCACTAGGCCGACCCACACAAGTGAGGTACCATTTTTCTCATAAGACTTTGGGGAACACGGGGTGGGTGGAAATTTGTGGATCCACGCAGATTCCAGAACTTTCCACCACAGAAATGTGGAGAAAATGTGGTTTTTTGGACAATTTTTTAGGTTTGCAAGGGATTCTGGGTAACAGAACCTGGTGGGAGGCAGTCAAGTCACCCCATCCTGGATTCCCCTGGGTGTCTAGTTTTCAAAAATGTATAGGTTTGCTAGGTTTCCATAGGTGCCGGCAGAGGTAGGGTTCAAAAACTACAGCTAGGCACTTTGCAAAAAAGGGTCATTTTTCACTGCGAAATTGAGGTGTGACCACGTTGCGTTTTGCGCCGTTTCCTGTCGCGGGCACTAGGCCGACACACACAAGTGAGGTACCATTTTTCTCGGAAGACTTTGGGGAACGCAGGGTGTGTGGAAATTTGTGGATGCACGCAGATTCCAGAACTTTCCACCACAGAAATGTGGGGAAAATGTGGTTTGTTTGACAATTTGTTAGGTTTGCAAGGGATTCTGGGTAACAGAACCTGGTGGGAGGCAGTCAAGTCACCCCATCCTGGATTCCCCTGGTTGTCTAGTTTTCAAAAATGTATAGGTTTGCTAGGTTTCCCTAGGTGCCGGCAGAGCTAGGGTTCAAAAACTACACCTAGGCACTTTGCCAAAAAAGGGTCATTTTTCACTGCGAAATTGTAGGTGTGACCACGTTGCGTTTTGCATTGTTTCCTGTCGCAGGCACTAGGCCGACCCACACAAGTGAGGTACCATTTTTCTCATAAGACTTTGGGGAACACGGGGTGGGTGGAAATTTGTGGATCCACGCAGATTCCAGAACTTTCCACCACAGAAATGTGGGGAAAATGTGTTTTTTTGGCATTTTTTAGGTTTGCAAGGGATTCTGGGTAACAGAACCTGGTGGGAGGCAGTCAAGTCACCCCATCCTGGATTCCCCTGGATGTCTAGTTTTCAAAAATGTATAGGTTTGCTAGGTTTCCTAGGTGCCGGCAGAGGTAGGGTTCAAAAACTACAGCTAGGCACTTTGCCAAAAAAGGGTCATTTTTCACTGCGAAATTGAGGTGTGACCACGTTGCGTTTTGCGCCGTTTCCTGTTGCAGGCACTAGGCCGACCCACACAAGTGAGGTACCATTTTTCTCGTAAGACTTTGGGGAACGCGGGGTGGGTGGAAATTTGTGGATCCACGCAGATTCCAGAACTTTCCACCACAGAAATGTGGGGAAAATGTGGTTTTTTGGACAATTATTTAGGTTTGCAAGGGATTCTGGGTAACAGAACCTGGTGGGAGGCAGTCAAGTCACCCCATCCTGGATTCCCCTGGGTGTCTAGTTTTCAAAAATTTATAGGTTTGCTAGGTTTCCCTAGGTGCCGGCAGAGCTAGGGTTCAAAAACTACACCTAGGCACTTTGCCAAAAAAGGGTCATTTTTCACTGCGAAATTGAAGTGTGACCACGTTGCGTTTTGCGTCGTTTCCTGTCGCAGGCACTAGGCCGACCCACACAAGTGAGGTACCATTTTTCTCATAAGACTTTGGGGAACACGGGGTGGGTGGAAATTTGTGGATCCACGCAGATTCCAGAACTTTCCACCACAGAAATGTGGGGAAAATGTGTTTTTTGGACAATTTTTTAGGTTTGCAAGGGATTCTGGGTAACAGAACCTGGTGGGAGGCAGTCAAGTCACCCCATCCTGGATTCCCCTGGGTGTCTAGTTTTCAAAAATGTATAGGTTTGCTAGGTTTCCCTAGGTGCCGGCAGAGGTAGGGTTCAAAAACTACAGCTTGGCACTTTGCAAAAAAAGGGTCATTTTTCACTGCGAAATTGAGGTGTGACCACGTTGCGCTTTGCGCCGTTTCCTGTCGCGGGCACTAGGCCGACACACACAAGTGAGGTACCATTTTTCTCGGAAGACTTTGGGGAACGCGGGTGGGTGGAAATTTGTGGATCCACGCAGATTCCAGAACTTTCCACCACAGAAATGTGGGGAAAATGTGGTTTGTTTGACAATTTGTTAGGTTTGCAAGGGATTCTGGGTAACAGAACCTGGTGGGAGGCAGTCAAGTCACCCCATCCTGGATTCCCCTGGGTGTCTAGTTTTCAAAAATGTATAGGTTTGCTAGGTTTCCCTAGGTGCCGGTAGAGCTAGGTTTCAAAAACTACACCTAGGCACTTTGCCAAAAAAGGGTCATTTTTCACTGCGAAATTGCAAGTGTGACCACGTTGTGTTTTGCATCGTTTCCTGTCGCAGGCACTAGGCCGACCCACACAAGTGAGGTACCATTTTTCTCATAAGACTTTGGTGAACACGGGGTGGGTGGAAATTTGTGGATCCACGCAGATTCCAGAACTTTCCACCACAGAAATGTGGGGAAAATGTGTTTTTTTGGCAATTATTTAGGTTTGCAAGGGATTCTGGGTAACAGAACCTGGTGGGAGGTATTCAAGTCACCCCATCCTGGATTCCCCTGAATGTCTAGTTTTCAAAAATGTATAGGTTTGCTAGGTTTCCCTAGGTGCCCGCAGAGCCAGGGTTAAAAAACTACAGCTAGGCACTTTGCCAACAAAGGGTCATTTTTCACAGCGAAATTGAGGTGTGACCACGTTGCGTTTTGCGCCGTTTCCTGTCGCAGGCACTAGGCCGACCCACACAAGTGAGGTACCATTTTTCTTGTAAGACTTTGGGGAACGCGGGTTGAGTGGAAAATTGTGCATCCACGCAGATTCCAGAACTTTCCACCACAGAAATGTGGGGAAAATCTGTTTTATTTGACAATTTTTTAGGTTTGCAAGGGATTCTGGGTAACAGAACCTGGTGGAAGGCAGTCAAGTCACCCCATCCTGGATTCCCCTGGGTGTCTAGTTTTCAAAAATGTATAGGTTTGCTAGGTTTCCCTAGGTGCCGGCAGAGCTAGGGTTCAAAAACTACACCTAGGCACTTTGCCAAAAAAGTGTCATTTTTCACCGCGAAATTGAGGTGTGACCACGTTGCGTTTTGCGCCGTTTCCTGTCGCAGGCACTAGGCCGACCCACACAAGTGAGGTACCATTTTTCTCGTAAGACTTTGGGGAACGCGGGGTGTGTGGAAATTTGTGGATCCACGCAGATTCCAGAACTTTCCACCACAGAAATGTGGGGAAAATGTGGTTTGTTTGACAATTTGTTAGGTTTGCAAGGGATTCTGGGTAACAGAACCTGGTGGGAGGTAGTCAAGTCACCCCATCCTGGATTCCCCTGGATGTCTAGTTTTCAAAAATGTATAGGTTTGCTAGGTTTCCCTAGGTGCCCGCAGAGCTCGGGTTCAAAAACTACAGCTAGGCACTTTGCCAACAAAGGGTCATTTTTCACAGCGAAATTGAGGTGTGACCACGTTGCGTTTTGCGCCGTTTCCTGTCGCAGGCACTAGGCCGACGCACACAAGTGAGGTTCCATTTTTCTCGTAAGACTTTGGGGAACGCGGGTTGAGTGAAAAATTGTGCATCCACGTAGATTCCAGAACTTTCCACCACAGAAATGTGGGGAAAATCTGTTTTTTTTGACAATTTATTAGGTTTGCAAGGGATTCTGGGTAACAGAACCTGGTGGGAGGCAGTCAAGTCACCCCATCCTGGATTCCCCTGGGTGTCTAGTTTTCAAAAATGTATAGGTTTGCTAGGTTTCCCTAGGTGCCGGCAGAGCTAGGGTTCAAAAACTACAGCTAGGCACTTTGCCAAAAAAGTCTCATTTTTCACTGCGAAATTGAGGTGTGACCATGTTGCGTTTTGCGCCGTTTCCTGTCGCAGGCACTAGGCCGACCCACACAAGTGAGGTACCATTTTTCTCGTAAGACTTTGGGGAACGCAGGGTGGGTGGAAATTTGTGGATCCACGCAGATTCCAGAACTTTCCACCACAGAAATGTGGGGAAAATGTGTTTTTTTTTACAATTCTTTAGGTTTGCGAGGGATTCTGGGTAACAGAACCTGGTGGGAGGCAGTCAAGTCACCCCATCCTGGATTCCCCTGGGTGTCTAGTTTTAAAAAATGTATAGGTTTGCTATGTTTCTCTAGATGCCGGCAGAGGTAGGGTTCAAAAACTACAGCTAGGCACTTTGCCAAAAAAGGGTCATTTTTCACTGCGAAATTGAAGTGTGACCACGTTGCGTTTTGCGTCGTTTCCTGTCGCAGGCACTAGGCCGACCCACACAAGTGAGGTACCATTTTTCTCATAAGACATTGGGGAACACGGGGTGGGTGGAAATTTGTGGATCCACACAGATTCCAGAACTTTCCACCACAGAAATGTGGGGAAAATGTGTTTTTTTGGACAATTTTTTAGGTTTGCAAAGGATTCTGGGTAACAGAACCTGGTGGGAGGCAGTCAAGTCACCCCATCCTGGATTCCCCTGGGTGTCTAGTTTTCAAAAATGTATAGGTTTGCTAGGTTTCCCTAGGTGCCGGCAGAGGTAGGGTTCAAAAACTACAGCTAGGCACTTTGCCAAAAAAGGGTCATTTTTCACTGCGAAATTGAAGTGTGACCACGTTGCGTTTTGCATCGTTTCCTGTCGCAGGCACTAGGCCGACCCACACAAGTGAGGTACCATTTTTCTCATAAGACTTTGGGGAACACGGGGTGGGTGGGAATTTGTGGATCCACGCAGATTCCAGAACTTTCCACCACAGAAATGTGGAGAAAATGTGGTTTTTTGGACAATTTTTTAGGTTTGCAAGGGATTCTGGGTAACAGAACCTGGTGGGAGGCAGTCAAGTCACCCCATCCTGGATTCCCCTGGGTGTCTAGTTTTCAAAAATGTATAGGTTTGCTAGGTTTCCATAGGTGCCGGCAGAGGTAGGGTTCAAAAACTACAGCTAGGCACTTTGCAAAAAAAGGGTCATTTTTCACTGCGAAATTGAGGTGTGACCACGTTGCGTTTTGTGCCGTTTCCTGTCGCAGGCACTAGGCCGACACACACAAGTGAGGTACCATTTTTCTCGGAAGACTTTGGGGAACGCAGGGTGTGTGGAAATTTGTGGATGCACGCTGATTCCAGAACTTTCCACCACAGAAATGTGGGGAAAATGTGGTTTGTTTGACAATTTGTTAGGTTTGCAAGGGATTCTGGGTAACAGAACCTGGTGGGAGGCAGTCAAGTCACCCCATCCTGGATTCCCCTGGGTGTCTAGTTTTCAAAAATGTATAGGTTTGCTAGGTTTCCCTAGGTGCCGGCAGAGCTAGGGTTCAAAAACTACACCTAGGCACTTTGCCAAAAAAGGGTCATTTTTCACTGCAAAATTGAAGTGTGACCACGTTGCGTTTTGCGTTGTTTCCTGTCGCAGGCACTAGGCCGACCCACACAAGTGAGGTACCATTTTTCTCATAAGACTTTGGGGAACACGGGGTGGGTGGAAATTTGTGGATCCACGCAGATTCCAGAACTTTCCACCACAGAAATGTGGAGAAAATGTGGTTTTTTGGACAATTTTTTAGGTTTGCAAGGGATTCTGGGTAACAGAACCTGGTGGGAGGCAGTCAAGTCACCCCATCCTGGATTCCCCTGGGTGTCTAGTTTTCAAAAATGTATAGGTTTGCTAGGTTTCCATAGGTGCCGGCAGAGGTAGGGTTCAAAAACTACAGCTAGGCACTTTGCAAAAAAAGGGTCATTTTTCACTGCGAAATTGAGGTGTGACCACGTTGCGTTTTGCGCCGTTTCCTGTCGCGGGCACTAGGCCGACACACACAAGTGAGGTACCATTTTTCTCGGAAGACTTTGGGGAACGCAGGGTGTGTGGAAATTTGTGGATGTACGCAGATTCCAGAACTTTCCACCACAGAAATGTGGGGAAAATGTGGTTTGTTTGACAATTTGTTAGGTTTGCAAGGGATTCTGGGTAACAGAACCTGGTGGGAGGCAGTCAAGTCACGCCATCCTGGATTCCCCTGGTTGTCTAGTTTTCAAAAATGTATAGGTTTGCTAGGTTTCCCTAGGTGCCGGCAGAGCTAGGGTTCAAAAACTACACCTAGGCACTTTGCCAAAAAAGGGTCATTTTTCACTGCGAAATTGTAGTGTGACCACGTTGCGTTTTGCATTGTTTCCTGTCGCAGGCACTAGGCCGACCCACACAAGTGAGGTACCATTTTTCTCATAAGACTTTGGCGAACACGGGGTGGGTGGAAATTTGTGGATCCACGCAGATTCCAGAACTTTCCACCACAGAAATGTGGGGAAAATGTGTTTTTTTTGGCATTTTTTAGGTTTGCAAGGGATTCTGGGTAACAGAACCTGGTGGGAGGCAGTCAAGTCACCCCATCCTGGATTCCCCTGGATGTCTAGTTTTCAAAAATGTATAGGTTTGCTAGGTTTCCCTAGGTGCCGGCAGAGGTAGGGTTCAAAAACTACAGCTAGGCACTTTGCCAAAAAAGGGTCATTTTTCACTGCGAAATTGAGGTGTGACCACGTTGCGTTTTGCGCCGTTTCCTGTTGCAGGCACTAGGCCAACCCACACAAGTGAGGTACCATTTTTCTCGTAAGACTTTGGGGAACGCGGGGTGGGTGGAAATTTGTGGATCCACGCGGATTCCAGAACTTTCCACCACAGAAATGTGGGGAAAATGTGGTTTTTTGGACAATTATTTAGGTTTGCAAGGGATTCTGGGTAACAGAACCTGGTGGGAGGCAGTCAAGTCACCCCATCCTGGATTCCCCTGGGTGTCTAGTTTTCAAAAATGTATAGGTTTGCTAGGTTTCCCTAGGTGCCGGCAGAGCTAGGGTTCAAAAACTACACCTAGGCACTTTGCCAAAAAAGGGTCATTTTTCACTGCGAAATTGAAGTGTGACCACGTTGCGTTTTGCGTCGTTTCCTGTCGCAGGCACTAGGCCGACCCACACAAGTGAGGTACCATTTTTCTCATAAGACTTTGGGGAACACGGGGTAGGTGGAAATTTGTGGATCCACTCAGATTCCAGAACTTTCCACCGCAGAAATGTGGGGAAAATGTGTTTTTTTGGACAATTTTTTAGGTTTGCAAGGGATTCTGGGTAACAGAACCTGGTGGGAGGCAGTCAAGTCACCCCATCCTGGATTCCCCTGGGTGTCTAGTTTTCAAAAATGTATAGGTTTGCTAGGTTTCCCTAGGTGCCGGCAGAGGTAGGGTTCAAAAACTACAGCTTGGCACTTTGCAAAAAAAGGGTCATTTTTCACTGCGAAATTGAGGTGTGACCACGTTGCGTTTTGCGCCGTTTCCTGTCGCGGACACTAGGCCGACACACACAAGTGAGGTACCATTTTTCTCGGAAGACTTTGGGGAACGCGGGGTGTGTGGAAATTTGTGGATCCACGCAGATTCCAGAACTTTCCACCACAGAAATGTGCGGAAAATGTGGTTTGTTTGACAATTTGTTAGGTTTGCAAGGGATTCTGGGTAACAGAACCTGGTGGGAGGCAGTCAAGTCACCCCATCCTGGATTCCCCTGGGTGTCTAGTTTTCAAAAATGTATAGGTTTGCTAGGTTTCCCTAGGTGCCGGCAGAGCTAGGTTTCAAAAACTACACCTAGGCACTTTGCCAAAAAAGGGTCATTTTTCACTGCGAAATACAAGTGTGACCACGTTGCGTTTTGCATCGTTTCCTGTCGCAGGCACTAGGCCGACCCACACAAGTGAGGTACCATTTTTCTCATAAGACTTTGGCGAACACGGGGTGGGTGGAAATTTGTGGATCCACGCAGATTCCAGAACTTTCCACCACAGAAATGTGGGGAAAATGTGTTTTTTTTGGCAATTTTTTAGGTTTGCAAGGGATTCTGGGTAACAGAACCTGGTGGGAGGTATTCAAGTCACCCCATCCTGGATTCCCCTGGATGTCTAGTTTTCAAAAATGTATAGGTTTGCTAGGTTTCCCTAGGTGCCCGCAGAGCTAGGGTTAAAAAACTACAGCTAGGCACTTTGCCAACAAAGGGTCATTTTTCACAGCGAAATTGAGGTGTGACCACTTTGCGTTTTGCGCCGTTTCCTGTCGCAGGCACTAGGCCGACCCACACAAGTGAGGTACCATTTTTCTTGTAAGACTTTGGGGAACGCGGGTTGAGTGGAAAATTGTGCATCCACGCAGATTCCAGAACTTTCCACCACAGAAATGTGGGGAAAATCTGTTTTATTTGACAATTTTTTAGGTTTGCAAGGGATTCTGGGTAACAGAACCTGGTGGGAGGCAGTCAAGTCACCCCATCCTGGATTCCCCTGGGTGTCTAGTTTTCAAAAATGTATAGGTTTGCTAGGTTTCCCTAGGTGCCGGCAGAGCTAGGGTTCAAAAACTACACCTAGGCACTTTGCCAAAAAAGTGTCATTTTTCACCGCGAAATTGAGGTGTGACCACGTTGCGTTTTGCGCCGTTTCCTGTCGCAGGCACTAGGCCGACCCACACAAGTGAGGTACCATTTTTCTCGTAAGACTTTGGGGAACGCGGGGTGTGTGGAAATTTGTGGATCCACGCAGATTCCAGAACTTTCCACCACAGAAATGTGGGGAAAATGTGGTTTGTTTGACAATTTGTTAGGTTTGCAAGGGATTCTGGGTAACAGAACCTGGTGGGAGGCAGTCAAGTCACCCCATCCTGGATTCCCCTGGGTGTCTAGTTTTCAAAAATGTATAGGTTTGCTAGGTTTCCCTAGGTGCCGGCAGAGCTAGGGTTCAAAAACGACACCTAGGCACTTTGCCAAAAAAGGGTCATTTTTCACTGCGAAATTGAAGTGTGACCACGTTGCGTTTTGCATCGTTTCCTGTCGCAGGCACTAGGCCGACCCACACAAGTGAGGTACCATTTTTCTCATAAGACTTTGGCGAACACGGGGTGGGTGGAAATTTGTGGATCCACGCAGATTCCAGAACTTTCCACCACAGAAATGTGGGGAAAATGTGTTTTTTTTGGCAATTTTTTAGGTTTGCAAGGGATTCTGGGTAACATAACCTGGTGGGAGGTATTCAAGTCACCCCATCCTGGATTCCCCTGGATGTCTAGTTTTCAAAAATGTATAGGTTTGCTAGGTTTCCCTAGGTGCCCGCAGAGCTAGGGTTCAAAAACTACAGCTAGGCACTTTGCCAACAAAGGGTCATTTTTCACAGCGAAATTGAGGTGTGACCACGTTGCGTTTTGCGCCGTTTCCTGTCGCAGGCACTAGGCCGACCCACACAAGTGAGGTACCATTTTTCTCGTAAGACTTTGGGGAACGCGGGTTGAGTGAAAAATTGTGCATCCACGCAGATTCCAGAACTTTCCACCACAGAAATGTGGGGAAAATCTGTTTTTTTTGACAATTTATTAGGTTTGCAAGGGATTCTGGGTAACAGAACCTGGTGGGAGGCAGTCAAGTCACCCCATCCTGGATTCCCCTGGGTGACTAGTTTTCAAAAATGTATAGGTTTGCTAGGTTTCCCTAGGTGCCGGCAGAGCTAGGGTTCAAAAACTACAGCTAGGCACTTTGCCAAAAAAGTCTCATTTTTCACTGCGAAATTGAGGTGTGACCATGTTGCGTTTTGCGCCGTTTCCTGTCGCAGGCACTAGGCCGACCCACACAAGTGAGGTACCATTTTTCTCGTAAGACTTTGGGGAACGCAGGGTGGGTGGAAATTTGTGGATCCACGCAGATTCCAGAACTTTCCACCACAGAAATGTGGGGAAAATGTGTTTTTTTGACAATTCTTTAGGTTTGCGAGGGATTCTGGGTAACAGAATCTGGTGGGAGGCAGTCAAGTCACCCCATCCTGGATTCCCCTGGGTGTCTAGTTTTCAAAAATGTATAGGTTTGCTAGGTTTCCCTAGGTGCCGGCAGAGCTAGGGTTCAAAAATTACAGCTAGGCACTTTGCCAAAAAAGGGTCATTTTTCACTGCGAAATTGAGGTGTTACCACGTTGCGTTTTGCGCCGTTTCCTGTCGCAGGCACTAGGCCGACCCACACAAGTGAGGTACCATTTTTCTCGTAAGACTTTGGGGAACGCGGGGTGGGTGGAAATTTGTGGATCCACGCAGATTCCAGAACTTTCCACCACAGAAATGTGGGGAAAATGTGTTTTGTTTGATAATTTTTTAGGTTTGCAAGGGATTCTGGGTAACAGAACCTGGTGGGAGGCAGTCAAGTCACCCCATCCTGGATTCCCCTGGGTGTCTAGTTTTAAAAAATGTATAGGTTTGCTATGTTTCCCTAGGTGCCGGCAGAGCTAGGGTTCAAAAACTACAGCTAGGCACTTTGCCAAAAAAGGGTCATTTTTCACTGCGAAATTGAGGTGTGACCACGTTGCGTTTTGCGCCGTTTCCTGTCGCAGGCACTAGGCCGACCCACACAAGTGAGGTACCATTTTTCTCGTAAGACTTTGGGGAACGCGGGGTGTGTGGAAATTTGTGGATCAATGCAGATTACAGAACTTTCCACCACAGAAATGTGGGGAAAATGTGTTTTTTTGACAATTTATTAGGTTTGCGAGGAATTCTGGGTAATGGAACCTGGTGGGAGGCAGTCAAGTCACCCCATCCTGGATTCCCCTCGGTGTCTAGTTTCCAAAAATTTATAGGTTTGCTAGGTTTCCCTAGGTGCCGGCAGAGCTAGGGTTAAAAAACTACAGCTAGGCACTTTGCCAACAAAGGGTCATTTTTCACAGCGAAATTGAGGTGTGACCACGTTGCGTTTTGCGCCGTTTCCTGTCGCAGGCACTAGGCCGACCCACACAAGTGAGGTACCATTTTTCTCGTAAGACTTTGGGGAACGCGGGTTGAGTGGAAAATTGTGGATCCACGCAGATTTCAAAACTTTCCACGACAGAAATGTGGGGGAAATCTGTTTTTTTTGCCAATTTTTTAGGTTTGCAAGGGATTCTGGGTAACAGAACCTGGTGAGAGCCAGTCAAGTCACCCCGTCCTGAATTCCCCTGGGTGTCTAGTTTTCAAAAATGTATAGGTTTGCTAGGTTTCCCTAAGTGCCCGCAGAGCTAGGGTTCAAAAACTACAGCTAGGCACTTTGCAAAAAAAGGGTACTTTTTCATTGTGAAAATGTGGTACGTCCACGTTGCATTTTGAGCCATTTCCTGTTGTGGGCACAAGGCCTACCCACACAAGTGAGGTACCATTTTTATCGGGAGACTTAGGGTAACACAGAATTGTAGAGCAACTGCTATTACCTATTGACTTTCGATGCATTTCTGCCTTCCAAATGAAAGACAATGTGTAAAAAATAAGTCATTTTGAAAAATGACCTATAATTCTCATGCTAGTATGGGTGCTCCCAATTTCGGAAATGTGCAAATATCTACTGTTTCTAAAATCTACATTTTGTTCCCATTTCAGAAATACATAGGTGTCTTTCCTAACAATTTTTCCATGTATACATTTTCCCAAAATAATTGCTATATACCCGGTACATAATAAAAACCATTGCAAGATGCTGCTCAGTTATTGGCTCTGGGTTTGTCAGGTTCTTGGTGAACCTACAAGTCCTATATATCCCCACAACCAGAAAGGTCCAGCGGATATAACGGTATATTGCTTTCAAATAGCTGTCATAATTAGAAGAAGTTACAGGTGAAAACGTTGACACAAATGGCTGTTTTTTTCAACTAATTTTCAATTTTTCCTTCATTTAACTGTTAGTTTCTATAAGGAAAACTTTAAGGATCTACACAAATGACCCCTTGCTGAATTCAGAATTTTGTCTACTTTTCAGAAATGTATGGCTTTTCAGGATCCATTATTGGTTTCATACCCATTTCTACCATTAACTGGAAGGAGGTTGAAAGCACAAAAAATAGCAAAAATAGGCTATGTCCCAGAAAAATGCCAAAACTGTGTAAAAAAAGTTGGTTTTCTGACAAAAGTCTGCTTGTCCCTGAAAGCTGGGAAGATGGTGATTTCAGCACCACAACCCCTTTTTGATGCCATTTGCAGGGAAAAACAAGACGCTTTCATCTGTAGCCCTTTTTTCGCATTTTTCCCAAAAAAAACAAAGTTTTGCTGTATTTTGGCTAATTTCTGGGTCCCCTCCAGGGGAATCCACAAACCCTGGGTACCTTTACAATCCCCATGATGTTAGAAAAAAAGGACGCAAATTTGGCGTGGATACCTTATGTGGTCAAAAAGTTACAGGGGCCTAAGCGCGCACTACCCCAAATAGCCAAAAAAAGGCTTAGCACAGGGGGGGAAAAGGCCTAGCAGCGAAGGGGTTAGAGGAATAACAATGTGAATAATGATTTACAACTTAATGTTCTTCTCATGAAAAAATAGCTTTCCAACTATCACCAAGCAAAATACTGTCTTGCAACAGCCTAATTAGCACTGGTCTATCCAGGTTTTGTAAAAAGAAAAACAAATGCGAAATTGGGAGTTCTGACTTATGGCATGATCATTCTTCTTCCTTTGTCCCAAACCACTCAAAAATAGTATACTTTGTATATGTTTGAGCTGCGTGCAAAACTAGCATTTACTTGACAGAAGAGAAAATCTGTGCATACAAGTATGTTGTTGCCAAAAAAAGACTGCAATTCTCTTTGATGGATGGCGAAAAGCCACTGTTCATATTTGTACTATGCTGGGACATTCACTATCTCTGCTATTCACAGTGAATAGACCGAAATAGAGACATTGGGGTGGTCTTTGTAAAGTACCAGCAACCTCCTGACCCTGGTGCATTGTAACCTGGACCTGTGGTACTACTTGCTTAAAGCTCCTAGGTGCCTATGGAGAAAGTAGTTTTCTTTCTTGTAATTCTTTTGGTTGCCTGTTTTTTCAGAAAATAAAAACAAACTTCTTTGAGTCCTAATGATGACTCTTGTTTGATACCCATTTAACTCAAATACGTCAGGCCCCCAGGAATATTTGGAAGATGGATTAAAACATTAGCTCCTCTTCCCACATCCCAAATTGAAGGGCAATACTGATTCAACTAGTAATTGTTATCACCCAAATATAGATGCTGAAATCTGCAGTATTATAGCACCTGGTTGGTGCATTGTTACTTCCCAAGAAGGATCATGTGATAAGCATATGGTCACCAAATGACTCATTTTACTCAAGGACCCTATACTCATGTGCACTATTTCTTTCTAAAAACCATTGTAATCTAACCCTGTGGTTCAACTGGTTCACCTGAGATGAATCCTGACCTCAACTCCCAAATGTATTGGATTGTTAAATTAAATCCATGAATGGAGCAAGGTGTCTCTGATAACATGATAATATCTGATAACCTACCACCACCAATACACACCTACCTCTCCTACCGCAATTTTCCATTTTAACAGCAATATTTAAATGTATTTATGTATGTTCACCAGTGGTATTTGTGTAGCTTGAACCTAGCCAAAACACATCTGTTCATTGAGCATGATCAAAGGCAAAGTTGCAGTCAATGCTGTTTTTTTCTTTTTCTTTTTAGAGTTTTATATAGCGCGAACTAGACCCGAGACATCGGGTATCGGAGCACTTTACATGAGCACCAGTTTTGTTACAGATGGACACATTCATTTTTGTTAGGTACGGGGAGGTTAAGGGCCAGATGTACGACCCGCCAATTAGCGAGTCGCAAATTGCGTCGCACTTGCGACTCGCAATTTGCGACTCACTAATTGGGATGCACAACAGTGTCTGAGACACTGTTTGCGATTCCCAATGGGGTCGCAAATTGCATGCCTCATGCATATTAATGAGGCTGTCGCAATTTGCGACCCCATTGGGAATGGCTGGCACTCCCAGGGATGGTGGCCTGCTAGGGTCAGCAGACCTCCATGTCTGGGACTGCTTTTAAATAAATCAGTTTTTTTTTAAATGCAGCCCGTTTTCCTTAAAGGAAAACAGGATGCATTTAAAAAATAACAATGAAACTTTTCAGTTTCATTTTTTAAGGGCAGGCAGTTTAATTATCAAAGATTATCCAGAAGCCAGCACGTCGCAAGGCCTCAGGGATGGTTTGCATAGACAAGATCACCAAGCAGCGTTGGAGAGAACTCTACTCTCAACATCAGTAAGTTCCACCAATGGCTTTATTGAAACCATCACCATTCAATACCATCAAAAAGTTGAATATTGGTGACAGATGGACTGTCTGAAACAAGACATTTAAAGATTTCAATGATGCGATTGAGGAAGCAGATAACAAGAAGATTATCAAGTACCTTATAAATCTTGAGGGTGAAGGTGTAAAAGAAGTCATTAAGAAAATGGTGCGAGCTGACGAATTTACATACAGTCAAATCAAAGCAGTCTTAAATCTTAAATTCAATCCAATGCTAAATGTAGGTTACGAAAGGTACATCTTCAGTCAAGAACGGCAGAAAACTGGTGAGACCATCAACAAATTTGTTGAGAGACTGGATACCCTCATCAAACAATGTAAATTCAATGAATTTAATGATGAGGAAGCTATACGCCTCAGAGTGATAGACGGATGTTTGTCACATTCGTTCAGACGAAGAATTTTGAGAGTAGCTCTGAGTCTTGAGTGAGTTCTTATGGTTGCCAGAGCTGAAGAGAGTGCTGATGACATGGAGGCTGGAGGTGCCCAGAGTGAGTCAGTCATGAATGTGAAAAATAAGCCAAAGCACAAGGCTCAGAAACCCTGAGTGAATTCTCCACAGAAAAAGAAGTTGTGCTTCAGGTGTGGATTTTCGTTTCCATGCAAAGGTAAATGTCCCGTCATTGGGCAGATCTGCAAAGGCTGTGGAAAGGAGAACCATTTTGCGGCTATATGAAAGGCGAAAGAAAAAGTGAGTGCACCATGGCGCAAAGACAAAATGGCCACCCGAACATTCCAAAAGTGACGTGCGATGCACGCCCATAAGCGACCCAATCTGCTGAGGCAAATCGAAATCAAACGAAGTAGATCAACATCTAAATAGCCATCAATACAGTTCTTCCATGTCAATATCAAGTGAAAGTGAAGAAGATGGTTGTACCATGTCGATGTTTACCTAAGAGAAGCATGCCCATGTTGGTATGGCCACCTGTGAGGAAAAACACCGGTCCAAGAGAAATTGACATGACAAAGCACCAAAGTCATTTAAACATTGTCCAAAGATCACACTAAAAGTCAATGGTTGTTCAATACCTTTCATTATCAATAGGGGTGCCTCAATAAATATTATTATGCCTGAGGAGAAATATAATGAACTGTCTCCATTGCCCTGACTCACCTCATTGGAAACTAAAGTATATACATGGGCTGCATCAACACCCCTAAAGAATCAAGGTTCATTTGTAGTAACGATGAAGCATATGAAAACAAAAGTACAAGTACCCATTCATGTACTGCAAGGTACGGCATCAAGTGCCTATTTACTCAGCTTCAGCACAGCTGCGGATATGGGACCGATATCGGTGAACTATAACATGAATGTTCATCACAAAATTGTAAATCAATTCCCTTCGTTTTTTCATGGGTTGGGAAAACTCAAGACTATGAAAGTCCAATTACACATTAATGAGGACATCTATCCTTTTGCTCAAAGACACAGATGAATTGCCTTTTACTTACAGGAAGCTGTTAAAAAAAAGAACTTGAATCCCTACTCAAACACGATATCATTAAGCGTTCCACTGATCCAAGTCGATGGGTTTCTCCCATAGTGTTAGTACCCAAAAAGGACAGTGAAGGAGCTGTACGCATCTGCATGGATATGCGTCAAGCAACCAAGGCAATTGAAAGAGAATGACGTCCAGGTCCTCACATTGCCGACATGATAAGACAATTGAATGGTGCGAAGGTCTTCTCTCGCCTGGATTTGAATAAAGGAGCTCATCTGTTGGAGCTCAAGGAAAATTGCAGGTACATTACAATCTTTTCTATACGTGTTGGTCTGTTCTGTTACAAGAGACTAAGGGGCTCAATAGGAAGTCAGTGGGACCGACACTGACAGCATGTCGATGTGGGTCCCACCGACATCTGAAGCAGCGGTCAGACTGCTGCCTTACAAGGTGGTCGGTCCGACCGCATGTGTGAGGGACCGACTGATGCGGTTCACCCGTCGGAATGTGTCGGAATGTAATCCCTACAATGAGAGCGGTGCCTTTCAATGGCGGTCCGACTGCCATTGAAAGGCAGTAGGAAACGGGCTTTGGGCCCCTAGCAGGGCCCTTGTCCCTCCATGGCCTCCGCTATGAGGCCAGGGGGGCACCACAAACATCCATACCCCATGTGGCAGGCACCATGAGGTGCCTGCCACAGGGTGCAGGGATGTTTAAAAGCATGCCTTTTGGCATTGGGGCTTGCGCTGCAGGCCTTTTCCGGGCCGCAGCACAAGCCTCAATGCAAACAGGCATGTTTCTGACTGCCTTCACAGTGGTCGGATCCTAATTAGGCGGTCAGGACTGCCGACTACCTGTCGGCCGGTCCCTTTAGCGCAAGGATGCTGTTAGGGCCTAAGTTTTGATGTGTCATCAGCTGCAGAGCTATTCCGGGATATCATTCGACGTATCATACAGCCTGTCATGAATGCTTTCAATTACAGTGATGACATGTTGGTTTTCGGAGCCCCACAAAAGGAGCATGACAAAGCTCTCAGGCAAGTGTGTCAACTGCTCACTGATGCCAGATTAACTTTGAATGCAGAAAATGTGAGTTCCATAAGGCAAAGTTAAAATTCTTTGGCCATATCTTTTCTGATGGGGCATGACACCCAATCCAGCTAAGGAGCAAGCGCTGTCAACTGTCAGTCTCCCACAAGATGTTTCCATGTTATGTTCATTCCTTGGCAGACACATACAAGACTTTGCCACTGTTAGTGAGACATTAGGAGACTTGACAAAAAGTAAAGTTTCTTTTCTTTGGTCACATGAATGTGAGCAATGCTTCCAGAAAATCAAACAAGCTATTGAGAATGTGTTGGACTTGGCCCTTTTTGCAGGGTCATCCCTGAACTTTTTGCCTTCCTCCTAGCCTTTTTTCTGACCTGCTGTTGGTGGTTTTAGGACTCTGGGCACTTTAGCACTGCTGTCCAGTGTAAAGTGCGTGTGCTCTCTGTGGTAAACATGGTAAGATTGGTCTACACCTGTTTGGCATATTTAATTTACCTGTCAGTCCCCAGTAATGTGGTATCTCATATACCCGGGGCCAGTAAATTAAATGCTACTGGTGGGCTTGCAGCGCTGATTGCACCACCCACCAAAGTAGCCTTTCAAACCTGTCTCAGGCCTCTGCCATTGCAGGGCCTGTGCGCGCAGTGTTACTGCCGCTGTGACGTGACACCTAAAGTGTGTGCCACGTCTGTGACCCCCCTTTTACTGCATGTCAGTCACCCCTAAAGTAGGCCCTAGCTAGCCCTATGGGCAGGGTGCATTGTAGGTAAAAGGTAGGACATGTACCTTAAGTGTGTGACATGTCCTGGTAGTGACAAACAGCCATTTTGGTTTCTCACTGCTGTGAGGCTGCCCTCTCATAGGAATGCATTGGGGATTCCCTGATAAGAGTTTCAGTGGTAATTCCTGACATGAGAGGAGCAGTGTGGTCAAGTTTGGTATGTTTGGAATAGTAATAATAAATGCTGCGCAATGGTGTGGGCAGATTTATTATTACTATTTTAGAAATGCCACTTTTAGAAGTTGGCATTTCTGTGTGCTATGTGTCTGCCTGCCTGATGTGTATTGCATGTCTGGCTCTGGAGTTACAGGGGCTGGTGAGGTGTGTGGCTCCAGGGAGGGCAGGGTGAGTCAGCGCTAGGCTGAAAGGAAATCTGCATTTGGAGTAGTGGGAGGAGTAGTCCCCTGACCCTGAAAAGATCTGTGCCTGCCTAGGTGAATGCTGGCTCCGCCCCCCTGTGGTGTGTCTGAGGACCGAGCCCCATCTGACAAAGGAGGGTGGAAGCCTGGTAAACAGAGTGCTTCAACACCCCCCAGAACCAGTTGAGGCTGGCTCCCCCAAGCCCGGTGCCAGCGCAGACAAAGAGAAATTCTGTATATATACTGGGGCTGTGACCCCATGAAGAGGTGCTTCCTTGTGCTACTTGGGGACTTGCTGCTGCTGGGCCCCAGGAGGAACCGCCACGAGGGACTACCTCCCTGCTGGAGGGCCCTGTGAGCTGGCCTGCCTGGGCCCAGCCTTGTGCCCGTGAAACTTTGGAATTCCTGGCTTCTAGCGCCTCGTGAGCGCTGCGCCGCTCTTCTTGGTTCTCTCAGTGCAGGAGAAACTTTTGTGGCTTGCAGCGCTGGGCAGCAACGTATTCAGAGGGATTCCCCCGTGCTGCTGGTGGTACAGCGGGAGCCCAACCCGCATTTTTCTTGCCGCTTTGAGCGGTAGCCTACCCCGCATTTTTGTGCTCTTTTTAGTGGGAAACCACCCCGCATTTGTGCATTTAAAGGCAGGAACCTACCCCGGACTTCTGGCCAGGAGAGAGGAGCCGCCGAGATCGGCAAAAGCGGAAGTCAGGTGCCCGTGCCTGACTGTGGGCGGGGCCTGATCAGTTAGCCGAGAGGAGCCTCGCGGGCTCCATTTCCGCCTTCCCCCGCCTCGAACCAGAGTGAGGAAGCCGCCGGTGCAGAGGAGAAGCCGCCCGCCAGCTTTCTGGGCATACCAAGGCACACTGTTGGTGCATGGACCCGGCGAGGAGCAGTCCCTGTGAGTGGGGGCGGAGCGGGAGCATTGTCGGTGCTCACGAGGCACCGTGGTGCCAGTGCTGATTTCTTTTTGGGGCAATTTCGGTTCCCTGAGTCCCGGAGTGGGACCTAAGAGGCACAGTTGGTGCCAGTGCTCATTTTGCCTTTCCCAGCTGCAACGCGAGAGAGCGGGCAGCTGCAACGTGGGGGCCAGTTCTTTATTTTGGAGATAATGCAGAAGGGGTGAGTTGCACCCCCTACCCTCAGTGCGCTACGCACACTGCTTTTGCTGCCAAGGCAGCCAGAGGGCCGTGGAAGGTCCTATCATTGAGAGCCCTGATTTTCGGGACAAAGGGCATTTGAGCCCTACAGAAGGCCAGTTGGCCTGGGGTCATTTTGGGTACCTCTGTGTACCGGTAGGGCGCAAGGCCCTAAAGGAATGCCTAATGAGTCCATGCTGAAGTTGATGTATGCACCTGGGGAGTGTTACTACGGTGAACTCCTAATTGTGATTTATGCAAAATGTGTTTTATGCCTAATGTGATGCAGACATAATGCGTTTATGTTGCTAATGCTGAGTACAGTATTTTGCCAGTAGTTACTGGTTGTTTTATTTTTGCTACGCGTGCTTTCAAATGGTTCTGACCGTGGCCCGATTGGCCCGGTCATGTATATAGTGCCCTGTAAAATTATTACCTGGTGCCTGGCACAGTGTATATGTGTGGTTATGATCTAATGTGTTTTGTATAATACAAAGGCTATTTTCTATATAACCTTGTGTGGAGTTTCTTTTGTAGTGTGCCTAGTGTGTTGCTGCTGTGTGTGTGTGTGTTGCGCAAACGCTTTACACATTGCCCCTGGGATAAGCCTGACTGCTCGTGCCAAGCTTCCAAGGGAGTGAGCAGGGGTTATCTTCAGCGTGTAACTCCTTTTCCCTGACTAGAGTGGTGGTTTCTGCCTGGCTTAGGCGCATGCCCTAGCCAACCAGAAATCCAATTTCTAACATTGGTTGTCAGCGGTGAGGATAGGACTTGCGTTTGCGCAGTACCACAGCGACAACTGGTTGCACTATGTAGGAGAGTAGGATCCGCCTCTTATGGTTACCCCCACTTTTTGCTGATGTATCACTATTTTTGACTTAGACTGACTGGGATCCTGCTATTCAGGACCCCAGTCTATCTGCTTTCTCCTATAAATTGATTGCATGTACTTTAGGTACACTCCAGATTGGATTCTGGGGTACCCTTATCAGTCCCTAGTATATGGTACACCATGTACCCAGGGCATAGGTACCCCAGAGGCCTCCCAGGGGCTGAAGCATGTATTATGCCACCCCTGAGAGGCCATTCGAAATGACACCACAGGTCTGCTACTGCAACCTGTGTAAGGAGGTGCATGCACCCCTTACTTAGATATAGGTTACCTATATCTATTCTAAATCACTACACATATAAACCTATCAGTCACCCCTATGGCAGGCCTTATCAATCCTGAAGGCAGGGTGCTGAGTTTTGTGTGAGAGGGTGCCCCTGCATGAGCAGAGCCCCTCTGCAGCCTTCGGAATCTATTCTCCGGGGTTGTCTGTGATGCAGCCAACCATATATACTTAAGTGCATTATAACCTCGCGGTAAATGCTAACTTTAAAACGGCTGCTTAGAAACATGTCGTGTTTGGTGTCAAACACCTTGGAATCATACCTCCACACCAGTAACTGGTGTGGGAGGTATGATTCCTCCCTTGTAGAACCACTGCTATGGGTCACCGGTCTACCCGGTACCAGCTTTCTCGACCTGGGCAGCACAAAATGGATGCTGCCAGCCAGAGACACGAGTCTGCCCTCCTGCTGCTGAGCCAAGCTCGAGCAGAGGAAGGCCTGACAATAGGTTTCCTGTCACAGGGAGGTGTGACCACCTCCCAGACAGGCTTTAGTGTATTGGGGCTGGGTGGGTGCACTCTTAGAGTGCCAGAAAGTCTGCACTGGGGGCACATTTGGTGTCCCCGTGCATAGTCCAGCTCAAACCAGTTGCAGGAGCCATTGGCTCCTGCTCTGGCACGAAACTGGACAAAGGACATGGGTGTAGCCACCCCTCTGTCCTGACCCTCCCCATGGTGGGTCCCCAGAGTTAGTCCAACCCCTTCCTTGGGTATAAAGTAGGAAACCTGACTACAGGACTTTGGATTTTACCTGGACTAACCTCTGCTACAGAAACCAAGTACTTCAACGGTCTACACTTCGCTGGACGACAGAAGAATCTCCCTGAGTTACTCCCCTGCAGCAGCAGGCACCTAAACGCATCTGACCGGTTTGCATCTCCCGAGCTCCTGAGGACTCCGAAGATTTCTGCAACACAGGAGGTGGGTTCCCGAACGTCCCTGAGGTCGATCTGCTCTCTCAGCAATCCTGAGACCAGTATCCCTCGTGGGGACCGTGCAACCCGAACCCCTGTGCACGTGTACTTTTGCAGCAGCATATGCTTTTCGGCAATCCCTGAGGCTGTGCTTTGGACTACGTGTAGTCCCAACCCCGAGCAGCATTTCCACCAAAGATCTCTGGCCTCCACTCCACGAGTGCTCCGTGGGCTGGTGCTTTGTGATTCCGCTTGAGGTCCCTTCACGATCCCTGGTCCGTTGGGCTGTGGGTCCTGGCGAAGGTCACTTTGATTTCCCTTGGGCTTCTCTGGTTGCTCCAGATGTGCCCTGACTCCCCATAGCTTGGAGAGTCTCCTGGACCTTGCTGGTCCACACTGTAACTTGTTTCCTCTGCCTGCGTGGGTTGCCTTTGCCAAGGCTTGTTGGTGTTCAATCCGGACACTGACCCCTCAGCACTCGACATCCTTCATGGGACAGCTCACCTCCGGACTTTGGTCATCGTCGTCTTCTCCTGGTCCCCGTGGCCGCAGAGTCAAGCATCCTATCTTCACACCTGAAGCACCCGACATCGGTGGGCATTCGTCTATCGAGCCCCTGGTCACCCTGAAGTGACCCAGACTCTATCCCCTCTGCTTTCAGGTTCTTCTCACCTCGGATCCAGGCTTGGATTCCACCGTACACTTTTCATCTTCCTGGCAGCAGCACTTCTTCGCATCACGCCATTGAAAACGACAAGGGTTTCCGACACCACTTGACCCCTATGCACCCGGCTCCTCTGGGATAGGTAACACGGGTACCTCGGTACTCACAAGGGTGTTGCCCTTAGAACCTTCTATGTTCCAAAGGGTTTGCTTGAAGTCCTCTCCGAAGTGTCCTTAAACTGTAATTTTCCAACCGCGACTTTCCCATAGACTTGTACGGAGCTCGCGTCTGTGTTCCCACACTGCACCCGTCCTCCGTGGGCTCCCTGTGTCACTCCTTTGGGTGGTTCCTTGGGGTCCCAGCGATTCTACGTGCTCTAGGCACTGTGTCTAGTGAAGTCGTTGTTCTTATACCATTTTTTTAGTATATGGTTCGGTCTCCCCCTGGAGCCCGCTGTGTATTGTGCTATTTACCGTCGTTCTATTGATTAAGTATTGTGTGCTTTATGTTCTAATCTCACATAGAGATTAGTAGAGAGTGTTTAGTGATAAATACATATTTTTTTATATAACACTTGTGTGGTTCTCCTTTCATTTGGTCACTTAGGAGGTTCTGTTCTGGTAAAACAAGCTGCTTTACATTCCTTCAAGATTAAGCCTGAAGGCTGCTCTCCATAGCTACCACTAGGATAGCTTTCATAAAGGTTATCTTTGACCTAATCATCAATAAGGGTCGTTTGGACTGGTGCAAGGTGCCCACTTTGATTAGTGGACAGCATATTCAGGCCAACTTCTCACACACCACAAACTCTGCATTTAGATAATCACAGGTTTGGGGATTATTTCTCCTGATTATTTTTTCTCCTTAAAAGTGTCATTTTTGAATTGTGTATTTCTGCTCTGCTAAATTTTGGTGACACCCCTAAAATGTCAGTTATGTCTCACCCCGGTGATCCAGCAGTTATTGTGACAGGAAGTGCATTTAATGTAAAGAGGTTACGTAAATACACTGTGAAGGACCTAAAGAGGTTCTGTCAGGATCTTGGGTGTCAGGTGAAGAGGTCTGCCCAGAAAGCAGAACTGCAGGAGGCCTTGTTGGCCTGTTGGACATCCCAAAACCGGGTGGGGGAGGAGTCTGGGAAGGAGGGCCCCGAGACCAGTGAGGTCCCCGAGAGGGAGGGTCTCCAACCAGCACCCCCAAAGGGTAGTGGCCCTGGAGAGTTTCAGCAGGAGGGAGAAAATGACAGGGCAGGGACGCCAGAAGGTAGGGAGGACCCCATAGATAGGGAGTCCCTTGCTGGGTCCAGTGCCAGGGGCGGTGCCCCATCCGTTTCCCTGTCCCCAGAGGAGTGGGTAGATAGGAGGGAAGAAAGGGAGGAGCATCAGCTGGCGTTGGAAAGGCTCAGGTTGGAGCTAGCGCAGCTGGGTATGGAGGAGAAAAAGCTAGAGACTGAGAGGGTTTTAGCGCAGGAGAGGATGGGGGAGGCAGAGAGGGCCTTCGCCAGGGAAAAACTAACTCTTGAGGATATGTTCCCTGAGTGTAGTTTTAGTTGTCTGGATTCACCAGTGAGGGTGGGGTCCGGTGCTGGCAGCAATATGGAGTCCAGTGCAGGAAGTCCCACTCCCAGATCCCAGAGTATGGTGCCTGGTTCCCAGGAAGAGGGGTACAGGTTGAGGTTCAGGGGTAGTAGAAAACTGTCTCACCAGTCTTGGGGGGAGTTTGTGGATGAATGTTGTGATGCACTGAAAGATTGGGTGATGGGTAGCACGGTAAATGATTTTGGAGGGCTGTTCAATCTGGTTGTCAGAGAGCACATGTTCAGTAATTGTTTTCCGGGGTTGCGCCAACACCTGTTGGAGTGTGAGTTCTCTGATCCCAGGGAGCGTGCACGGGAGGCAGACCTCTGGGTGAGTGCCAGAGGGTCTGAAGAGGCATTGGGGAGTGACCCTAAGAGGAGTGGCTCAGGTATTTCCCAGCCCAGAGTGGTGGGAGAGGTTCAGAGTAGCCCAGCTAGGTCCCGGTGTAGTGGGAGGGTTGTAGGGCCTCACGTCTTGTCTCCAAGGAGAAGGAGTGAGACTTGGATGCGTCCCTGGGATGCGTCCCGAAGTGCCCCAACCTCAGTCTCAGGGCCTGGAGGGTTCCCTAAAGGAACACCAGGTGGGGAGCCTAGTCTGTACTGGTAGGCCGTTCGTTGAGGGGGATCTCCTAGTGTCAGGAGAACTTGGTGTGTCTGTAGGCAGACCTCCATCAGTTCTGGTGTCTGGCAGTGCCACTCCTAAGTGGAGGGTGCAGAAGTCCAGATGGAGGGATGAGAGGGGGAGAGAGTCCCCAGTGGGAGAACCAGTGGGTCAGGGGCCAGCCAGAAGGGCTGAGTCTCCTAGGAGTGACCATGGTGACACCACTTCTGTCGTGGGGGGGTCTTCACGCACTGTCAAATAGACAGGAGTCGGGAGATCAGCACCAGACAGACTGTCACACAACACATGAGTTATGTGTTACCCTCGGTGCGCCGGGCGGGTGCTCAGCCGCAGGGTTCAGTCCCTGGGTTGGGAAGCCAAGTTCAGGTGTTACCTGACCTGGAGGGAAGGACATCTGTAAGCAGTGTCCTGACCGGTTTGTCTTCTAGGGGTACCACTCCTGATTGGAGGGTGCAGAACTCTGGAAGGGGGTGCAGAGGGAGGGAATCCTCTCCTCTGACCCCGGTTCAACCTGAGGGTTTAGACCCTAGGTTGGTAGATCAGTTGCAGGGTCAAGGCCCTGAACTGGTGGAAGAATTGTGTAGGAGGACTGGTTCCAGCGTCCTGACAGTTTTTGGTTCTGGGGGTGCTTCTCCTGGGAGGAGAGTGCAGGACCCCAGAAGGAGAGGTAAGGGGAGGAGAGCCTCGCCCGAGACCTCTGGTCAACCTGAGGGTGCGGACTCTAGGTTGGAGGATCAGTGGCAGTTTAGAACTGCACTGATGAGAGGAAGAGTGGAGAATGGTTACTATGTGCCAGGGGTTACTGCCCCCCACTCTGTGAGATGGCAAGGACCAGAGACATCTGGATGGCCTAGGGCCTGGTCCTGGCCACGGACAACTAGGGAGTACCAGTGGGGTAGCTTAGTTGGACCTGGGAGCTTTTACAGAGGAAACCACATGGGCTCAGATTGGCGTAGAACAGGAGTGTGCCCCTGCAGTTGCGGGCCCGCGTCCGTGTTCTATCGCCCCAAGCAGGGAGGCCCATCAAGGTAATGATTGGTCTACCCTGGCTTTTGGCTGGAAGGGGGTTGTGTTGGACTTGGCCCTTTTTGCAGGGTCATCCCTGAACTTTTTGCCTTCCTCCCAGCCTTTTTTCTGACCTGGTGTTGGTGGTTTTAGGACTCTGAGCACTTTAGCACTGCTGTCCAGTGTAAAGTGTGTGTGCTCTCTGTGGTAAACATGGTAAGATTGGTCTACACCTGTTTGGCATATTTAATTAACTGTCAGTCCCCAGTAATGTGGTATCTCATATACCCGGGGCCAGTAAATTAAATGCTACTGGTGGGCTTGCAGCGCTGATTGCGCCACCCACCAAAGTAGCCTTTCAAACCTGTCTCAGGCCTCTGCCATTGCAGGGCCTGTGCGCGCAGTGTTACTGCCGCTGTGACGTGACACCTAAAGTGTGTGCCACGTCTGTGACCCCCCTTTTACTGCATGTCAGTCACCCCTAAAGTAGGCCCTAACTAACCCTATGGGCAGGGTGCATTGTAGGTGAAAGGTAGGACATGTACCTTAAGTGTGTGACATGTCCTGGTAGTGACAAACAGCCATTTTGGTTTCTCACTGCTGTGAGGCTGCCCTCTCATAAGAATGCATTGGGGATTCCCTGATAAGTGTTTCAGTGGTAATTCCTGACATGAGAGGAGCAGCGTGGTCAAGTTTGGTATGTTTGGAATAGTAATAATAAATGCTGCGCAATGGTGTGGGCAGATTTATTATTACTATTTTAGAAATGCCACTTTTAGAAGTTGGCATTTCTGTGTGCTATGTGTCTGCCTGCCTGATGTGTATTGCATGTCTGGCTCTGGGGTGACAGGGGCTGGTGAGGTGTGTGGCTCCAGGGAGGGCAGAGTGAGTCAGCGCTAGGCTGAATAGGAGATCTGTATTTGGAGTAGTGGGAGGAGTAGTCCCCTGACCCTGAATAGGTCTGTGCCTGCCTAGGTGAATGCTGGCTCCGCCCCCCTGTGGTGTGTCTGAGGACCGAGCCCCATCTGACAAAGGAGGGTGGAAGCCTGGTAAACAGAGTGCTTCAACACCCCCCAGAACCAGTTGAGGCTGGCTCTCCCAAGCCCTGTGTCAGCACAGACAAAGAGAAATGCTGTATATATACTGGGGATGGGACCCCATGAAGAGGTGCTTCCTTGAGCTACTTGGGGACTTGCTGCTGCTGGGCCCCAGGAGGAACAGCCATGAGGGACTGCCTCCCTGCTGGAGGGCCCTGTGAGCTGCCTGCCTGGGCCCAGCCTTGTGCCCGTGGAACTTTGGAATTCCTGGCTTCTAGCGCCTCGTGAGCGCTGCGCCGATCTTCTTGGTTCTCCCAGGACAGGAGAAACTTTTGTGGCTTGCAGCGCTGGGCGGCGACGTATTCAGAGGGATTCCCCCGTGCTGCTGGTGGTACAGCGGGAGCCCACCCCGCATTTTTGTGCTCCTTTTAGCGGGAGCCCACCCCGCATTTTTGTGCTCCTTTGAGCGGGAGCCCACCCCGCATTTGTGCATTTAAAGGCGGGAGCCTACCCCGCACTTCTGGCCAGGAGAGAGGAGCCGCCGAGATCGGCGAAAGCGGAAGTCAGGCGCCCGTGTCTGACTGTGGGCGGGGTCTGCTCAGTTAGCCGAGAGGAGCCTTGCGGCCTCCATTTCCGCCATCCCCCGCCTCGTACCAGAGTGAGGAAGCCGCCGGTGCAGAGGAGAAGCCGCCTGCCAGCTTTCTGGGCATACCAAGGCACCGTCGGTGCCTGGATCCGGCGAGGAGCAGCCCCGGTGAGTGGGGGCGGAGCGGGAGCATTGTCGGTGCTCACGAGGCACCGTGGTGCCAGTGCTGATTTCTTTTTGGGGCACTTTCGGTTCCCTGGGTCCCGGAGTGGGACCTAAGAGGCACAGTTGGTGCCAGTGCTCATTTTGCCTTTCCCAGCTGCACCGCGAGAGAGCGGGCAGCTGCAACGTGGGGGCCAGTTCTTTATTTTGGTGATAATGAGGAAGGGGTGAGTTGCACCCCCTTCCCCCAGTGCGCTACGCACATTGCTTTTGCTGCCAAGGCAGCCAGAGGGCCGTGGAAGGTCCTATCATTGAGAGCCCTGACTTTTGGGACAAAGGGCATTTGAGCCCCACAGAAGGCCAGCTGGCCTAGGGTCATTTTGGGTACCTGTGTGTACTGGTAGGGCGCAAGGCCCTAAAGGAATGCCTAATGTGTCCATGCTGAAGGTGATGTATGCACCTGAGTAGTGTTACTACGGTGCACTCCTAATTGTGATTTATGCATAATGTTTTTCATGCCTAATGTGATGCAGACATAATGCGTTTATGTTGCTGATGCTGAGTACAGTATTTTGCCAGTAGTTACTGGTTGTTTTATTTTTGCTACGTGTGCTTTCAAATGGTTCTGACTGTGGCCCAATTGGCCCGGTCATGTGTATAGTCCCCTGTAAAATTATTACCTGGTGCCAGTTGGCACAGTGTATATGTGTGGTTATGATCTAATGTGTTTTGGATAATACAAAGGCTATTTTTTATATAACCTTGTGTGGAGTTTCTTTTGTAATGTGCCTAGTGTGTTGCTGCTGTTTGTGTGTGTTGCGCAAATGCTTTACACATTGCCTCTGGGATAAGCCTGACTGCTCGTGCCAAGCTACCAAGGGGGTGAGCAGGGATTATCTTCAGCATGTAACTCCCTTGCCCTGACTAGAGTGGTGGTTTCTGGCTGGCTTAGGCGCATGCCCTAGCCAACCAGAAATCCCATTTCTAACAGAATGCTACCGGAATGGCATATTTTTATCCAAAGCTTCATAATGAGGTTGTTGTTGATGCTAGCCCTGTCAGGTTGGGCGCCATCCTTGCACAGCACAGCGGGCACCCAAATCCTCAAAGACGTATTGTGGCGCTTGCAAGCCGAAGTTCGTCCCTAACAGAATGTGTTTATTCCCAACCAAAGAAAGGAAGCTTAGCAGTGGTGTGGGCTTGTGAACATTTCCATGTATTCATGTATGGGAAGCCCTTCATGCTTGTGAGCGATCATCAAGCATTGTTGACTATCTTTGGCAATTTAAAAGCAAAAATGCATCCTCGAATTTAACATTGGGGGTCTGCAATTACCAGAGTACAACTACATTGTGTATCATCCAGTGAAATATCAGAACCCTGCCGACAGCTGACTGCTTCTCACAAGTGCCTCCACAATGCCCTGGCACCCCTTCTAAGATGGCTGAAGCTTACATAAATTTCATAGTGAAATCAAGCACCCCAGCTGCCATTTCGTTAGATCAAATTGTCACTGCCACAAGTCAAGATAGTGACATGCTGAAATTGAAAGACACTATTACACACCAGTCTTGGTACCAGCACCCTCGACCTCTTACCAGTGACGGTAAATATCAAAAGTTTAAGAATGTCAAAGATGAACTGTCCATTACTCAGGAAAGTATTATTTTAAGAGGTTCAGGAATTGTCATTCAGGAGCGTCTGCGACACCAGTCAATTGAAGTGGCCTATGAAGGACATCGTGGAATTGTTGCCACCAAACAAGCTCTTTGAGACAGAGTCTGGTTTCCACATCTCGACAAGAGAGTTGGACGAGAATTATTGACCTGTCATTTAAGAAACTGCCTGACATCGAAAACCACTCAACGCCCGTTAAACATGGCAGAGTTCCCAATGCATACATGGGAAAGAATTGCCGTGGACGTCTTTGGTCCTCTTGACAACGGACATCACTTTATTGTGATTGTTGAAAAATATTCAAATTTTCCATTGATTAAAGATCTCTCATCTATCACTCAAGAACGTGTCATTGAGAGATTAGACAGCATCTTCCCAACCTGGGGAGTTCCTGCGATCTTAAAGTCTGAAAACTTCCCACCTTTAAGCAGTCGGGAATTAAGAGACTTTCTAAATCATCTTAATGTGAAGCATCAGAAGAGCACCCCTTTTGGCCACAGGCAAAAGGCCTTGTTGAATGGTTCATGAGTACTCTAAATTAAGCCGTCCAGTGTGCTGTATTAGAAAAGCTCGACCTTAAAGCTGTTTTAAATTCCACTCTTCCAACTTACCACTTTCTCACAACAGGTTTAGTGGGTGATTGTCTTTTATATGATGGGCATGGTGTTTTTACCCCCACAAAATACTTCCAACCATGCTGGGTTGTCATTTTAAAGTGTAGAAAGCTTTTATTTACCTCTATTATGGGCTACATGTGGACTTAGACACTTTTTGAACACAGGTCTCCTAGAGGCCGACTGGCAATTCAACGTCAGCAGCTGCGGTTTTCACAGTGATCCTGGTCTTTGTCGGTTCTCCAGGCAGATAGTTGGCAAAAAAAAATCCCATTTCTTGCAGTTTGAAGAAAGGGGAGTACACTCTAACAGATACCAAGGTTCCAGGACCTGGGGAACACCACTTGGAGGTTAGGACTCAGTCCAACAAAGGCCACAAGCAGGGTCCAGGGCAGGTCCAATTGAAACTCATCAGTAGGGTTCCTTCAGGAAGTCAACTTATTGCAGCTTTTGTGTCCCTACAACCTAACAGGAGGGCAGCCAACTAACCCTTGGAGTCCACTTCTTTATCCTGGGTACATGTGGGAGCAGATCCAGCCCTTAGAGTTCACCTCAGATCACAGCATCAGGTGCAGTCCTTCTGTCTTACACAGGCTCCGTAGGGTTCTGATGTCTGTGCCCAGGGGTTCCACATTTATGCTTGGCCCTAGCTTGTGGGTGGCCCCCTCCCTAACCAAGAGGGGGAAAGTTTCTAGGAGTACCCTTACCTATTTTTGCAGCAGTTCCCATGTGACCTACTACAAACAATCCCACAGTGCCCCTCTCTACATAAAACCAAGATGGCAGAACCATTCTTCCCCTGTGCAGAGCTCCTGTTCCAACCTTTGAGGCGTGGCCAGGAACAACCTCCTCTCTGGTCACTCGAAACCAGTTCTGGGGGCAGCTACCCTCTCACTGGGGTTGCTGCCTGGATGACTAGAGGGACAAAGAAGAGGGCAGGCCCAGGTGTTAGCTACATCTGTCTGTAACAGGCTTTGAATTTAATCACGTTCCTGGCCACCGCCAGATGGTCATCTTGTCAGACGAACAGAACACTGCCTCACACCCATACTCAGCTCCTGGGTGACAGTTGTAATCTCATACAAATGGGCTTCTAGAGGCTTTATGAAGGCAAAAGCTGACTTTTTAAAAGTACCTTTTGTAAAATATGTAATACAAATATGGCTTTACCAATGAATTGAGCTTGTAATAAGTATTTTAAAAAGTCCAAGAATGATTTCCTAAGCAGAGATATTATTAAGTAATTTTAATATGATATCTCAAAGCGTTCCTATAGAACAGCTAACCCGGCTACACTGAAAATAGGTTTGGGGGTCTTTTCACTGTAAAGATACGTTTTATATTGAACATTTACATGTTCTACTTTTAAATATCATGCCCCTGCACAATTGGGAATTAAGGCCTACTTAGGGGTGAATTATTAGTATTTAAAAAGAGGGTTAGACCTGTCAAAAGAGGATATTTTGATAGGTCTTATTTGCAGTTTTAAAACAGCACAGACAGGCACAGTAGTAGGCCTGCAGACATGTTTTGTAGTGTCACTCATGTGGTGGCACAATGTGGGCTGCAATCTACTAGTGAAATGTAACTTATAGACCCTCAGTACACTTTGCACCATATGCTAGGGATTTAAAGATTACGCTTGCCTGCTCTTTCTCATGCAACACTCTCAAAATCTGAAACTCTCTTCCAGTACACATGAGAACCAACCCCTCCTTTATGAGCTTCAAGAGACAACTAAAATAATTTTTCCTAAACCATCACCTTTATCCCTCCAGGAAATAATCTATTCTATCGCACCATGGAATCTCCACCTAGCTACATGTTACCCCTACCACAAGCTCTACACAGCGACTTGACGCTCAACCCCACAATCATGATACACAATTACTGAACAGGAATGGCTAAGTTCTCGAAACTGTTATCTTTTTACTGCTCTGAGATTGACTGAAAGTTTGTCTAGATGCTCAAAAGTGTATTATTATTGTAATGTGTTTGTCTGATAATTGCCGTAACATTGCTGTGAAGTGCTCTGATATCCCTCAGGTATTGCCTATGCTATATAAAACTCCTAAAATAAAATAAAAAATGAAATATGCCAATTAGAAGTACAGCCAATTTTAACATGTTTTAGGAGTCTTAGCACATGCACTGAGCACTGGACAGCAGTGTTCCAGTGTGAAAATCCAAAACCCAGCTCTAAAATCTTTCACAAAATGGGGGTGACCATGCAAAAAGGGGCATCTCCTACAGCTAGAGATAAAATTACCCAAGCAGACAGATTCCCCCAACTGGAGGTTAATCCTCAGGAGAATAAACCCCAGCATTTCTATTATCTGCAGCATATGAGTAGCACTATCAACTTGGAAATACCTAGGCAGAGTATTGATAAAAACTAGCAGAAGCCGGATTTGTGTGTCTAGTCTAGCATTGGTTTGGGTGAGGTGCATGTCTCAGAACATTTGTGTGTCACAGAACATTTGCAGGTGAGTAACACTACAGGTGAAAATGTATGGACAAAATACTGAAGCAGATAATAACAGAAGTTGAAAGTTTATGCATGGAGAAGAATCATGGATAGAAAGGGGACCCAAGAAGATAAGCAGAGTGGATGGCATCATGGGAGAAGAACAGAGAAAGAACAAATGGAAGTAGAGTGCTCCCAAAAAAGAGTAAAACTATGAATGTCTGGGGCAGCAGAGAGCAGAACAATGAAGAGCAGAGGGAAATGATACATGAGAGGAGGCACCTATCCAGAGAAACAAGACATGTGGAGAATTGAGTCATAGCAAAAGGGTAAATGGGAAAGGTCCCAGAGAGGGAGTAGAAGGAGTTAGACGTTTCACAGGAACCCACAATCATAGAAAGGCAAAGGAGGATGCGGTTTGGATTGGAATCTTAGGGGATAAGCAAAAATGAATCATTGTGTTGCCTCTTACAGCTCTACTGTGTAAGAGTGTTGATATCAGGTGATTGGCAACAAGATTAAAGAAGTAATTGCATGCTCTCCTAACCAGTATTCCTCCTTGATGGGTATTTGTGAGGGTTTGGAGGAGATGCCTATTCAAGTGGGCTTTTTGGTCAAAATGCCTGCCCGTGTTGTAATCTATTGCTATGGCACATCCAAAATCCACCTTCAAAATATTGCACAGATGGCACTAGACACGATCCTAACCTTGCACACACCTACTCTAAGATCACTGACCATTGCTTATGCAGCATTCCTGTGCCCTAGGTCAGAGGTTCTGAAAAGGAGTGACTAGTTTGAGAATTATCTGACTACGTTTATTTACAGCTTGATCCCCTGTTGCTAACATTAGACTCAGACAAGTCTGACCAGAGCAACCTGACCTGGTCAAGTATGGTTAATTTTCTGTTAATGCCATCTAGAGGTTAATTGGCCATAGGTGGAAGCCTCCCATATTCCCCACCCAGTCATAAGGGCTTAACAGGTGTGTCAAATATACATGATAGAGCACCTTGCTGCAATCAGGTTTAATAAGGTAGGATTTAGCCTATGTGTTATAATTCATGGCACACTAGTTTCGTTTTTTTAAGCGTGGACACCTTTTGAACCCCAAGTGTACCAATAATGGACATCTATCTTATTTAAGGTTAAGGGTCCATGTAACCGCAGAATAGAACATCTAGAGGGGTTGACACACTGAATGACTCGCCAAATATGAAATGGATAAAGTTTTATTGAGGTGTATTGTTATCGGAGAGGGCCCCATCACTTTTTTGTGGGAATGTGTTTCTTGTTAATATAGAAGTATTCTTATTGAAGTTCAGGCACAAAAATCTCAGAATGTCCAATGTGTAAGAGTAGCTGTTTACCTTGTTATGAAGCATAAAAAAATGTATAATAACAAAAAAGCTGTAAAAATGCATGAGCACTAGATATTCTGGAAAGAATAGAAGCAGACCCTGAAGTCCTTACTCGAGCCTCTCATCCATATCTAGATATACCTTTACAAAACTATTTTATGAACATTCCCTATATCTGCTCTATGGACACTGGAACAAGTCAAATTGCAGTAGAGTAAAGGCTTGAGATATGAAATCATATCTTGAGCTGTATTATTTTGACAAATATCCAGGAGATTAAGACAATTATTCTTTGGAAGCTGTTTTCTAAGGGTCACAGAAATGGCTGGTCATTGCTCAAAGCAGAGTCTAATAGGCATGGATCTTCTAGTAAATTGTATAATTTGCTAGTCAGTATACAAAGAAAATGATTTCCTTCATGGTGGACATAAGGGCTCTCTGCCTGGAGTCAATAGGGAATGTGTTGTCCCATGATACAGTATTATGAGGTTGATTTGGCAGGGCACCTTGGTATGACCAAGCCAGGCTGTCTACCTAATTTTCTACCATGAGATGACAATTAAAGTAAAGGAGCTTTCCCATTCCTTCCTGATTTGCAATAGAAGTGGACGTTAGGATTGCAGACTTAAATTACCTTGATAGCACTACCAGTGCTGAGAACCCCTTTATAGATGTTGATGATTGATATTGTGTACCCCTAATTCCACATAGGAATCAATTTATGCTAAATTTAATTAATTATGCCAAAATGTATCAAGATACTGTACCACTCAGATGCATAGCTAGCCCACTGGTAGCTAGGGCTGTGAATGACATTATTATAAGCATCTGGTTCTGCAAAGAATGTTGCTCAGACAGAGGTAAACATCATTTCACGTACATGAAAGCAGTTTGGGTCTAGTGTGGAGTGACATGCATGTTATCCATAGTATTGAGCAACAGAACAATGGTTGCTTTCAAATATACAAAAAGAAAATTAAAGGCATGATTTCTGGGGCATTGCTATGATCTGCGGCCTTCACTTACCTTTTTCTACTAAGAAGGCGTGCAAGCAAAATACTCTCGCCTGCTGCTCCTTCATGCATTCAGAGGAAGGTAAGACTTGCGGTGCACATAGAGTACTGGTGCCACTTGCAGAGAGGCTACACAACTTTGAAGGATGAACTACACAAGGCACCTGAGAATAATTGAAGAAACTACATTCCCTATTAAGCCACAGAACTCTCACAATCTTTGCGAATGCAGCAGCCATTTTGAAATTATCGAATGTATATTCCTCATAATCCTTGCTAGGCAATCGCGATATATTATTGCTGAAGCGAAGACCTTATTATCTAAACTTTAGAGAATGAGGCCCTCATTATGATGGCGGTCGGTCGGACCACTGACCGCCATCGTATCAGGCAGGTGACCGTCCGACAATGAGTCGGTGGTCCCACCAAGCCTATTTCTATCAGACTGCCCTGCAGGAGGTGGGAAAGTGCCTTCTCCAGGAAAAGGGCCACAGCACAAGCCGCAGTAGAAAAAGGCACTTTGTGCACATCCATGCACCTTTTGCCAGGAACAATATGGTGCCTGGCACAAGGTGCATGGATGTGTAGGGCGGCACTACATGTGCCCACCAGGCACGTGGACCACGGGCGATGGGGCCCCCAAAGTCTGTTTCCGTCTGCCTTTTCATGACAGTGGTACTGCCATGAAAAGGCAGTCAGAAAGGGACATCCTAATACCTATGGCAGTGCCTCCATTGTAGGGATAGGATTCCGACCGCCCGACCCGACGGGATCTTGGATCCTGTCGGAGGTAGCGGTCTTTCCTCCCGACTTCAACTGATCGGAGGTGTCTCTTGGGTGTGTGGAAGGAGAGGCGGTTGTTTAGGTATGCTGGTCCGATGTTGTGGAGGGCCTTATATGCGTGGGTGAGGAGCTTGTAGGTTATTCTTCTTTCGATGGGTAGCCAGTGAAGATCGTGGAGGTGTTGGGTGATGTGGTTGTGACAGGGGATGTCTAGGGTGAATCTGGCTGTGGCGTTCTGGACGGTCTGGAGTTTGCGGAGTAGTTTCTTGTTGATTCCGGCGTAGAGGGCATTGCAGTAGTCCAGTCTGCTACTAGTGAGGGCGTGCGTGACCATTTTTCTGGATTCGGATGGAATCCATCTGAATGTTTTTCGGAGTATATGAAGGGTGTTGAAGCAGGCCGAGGATACGGTATTGATCTGGTGGTTCATGGTAAGGGATGAGTCAAGTATGATGCTGAGGTTTTGTGTGTGGTCCATCGGGATGGGGGGGGTTCCAAGGGCAGGGGGGCCACCAGGTGTCGTCCCATGCGGATGGGGTGGAGCCAAGGATGCGGACATCTGTTTTCTCTGAGTTGAGTTTCAGGCAGATCTTCTTCAGGTGACAACAGCTTTTATTCCTTCTTGGAAGTTGTGCCTGGTGATGTTCAGTTCTTTGGTGAGGGAGAGGATGAGCTGGGTATCGTCGGCGTAGGAGACGTTGTTGAGCCCATGGTTTCTGACGATGGTTGGAGGGTGCCATGTAGATGTTGAAGAGGGTGGGGCAGAGGGAGGATCCCTGGGGCACTCCACATCTGGTCTCTGTTGGTTCCGACAGGTAGGGCAAGAGTCTGACTCGCTGAGTTCTGCCTGAGGGATATGAGCAGACCCAGGCAAGGGTGCTGCTCGGTGTCGAAAACTGGCTACTGCTGCTGCGTTTTGGGTTGGGAGTGTGGAGGGTGCTGGAGTCGTAGCGGAGGCGGGTCTGAGGAGCAGGGTCTCTGGCGCTGGTCGGGTCACGGACGGGCAAGACGGGCCTGCCTTTGGCGTGTAAGCGCCGCGCAGCAGTCGCCATTAAGTAGGGGTCGGGGGAGGGTGGTCAGCAAGGAGGCGGGAGCGGGAAGGACACACTGGAGGGGATAGGGGCCGTGAGGGCAGCAGCAGTGTGGAGCGAGAAGAGAGCAGAGAGAGGAGAGAGACAAAAGAGGAAAAAAGAGAGAAAAGAGCGCAGAGAGAGCAGAGAAAGAAAAGAGGGCACATAAAAGCCAAGAGAGGCAGAACAGCAGAAAAGCAGAGTGCTCTCCCACTGGACCACCATGGATGAGGTGCAGGCAGGGCCTCAAATACCCAGCAGTGGTCAGCAAATGGAGAGCTCAGGGGTCAGCACTTAGTGGTGGAGATGTGTGGGGGGAAAGTAGTCACACTGACCAGGTCAGTGGTCTAACTCTTCTTGCCACGCAGCGGCTGCCATTAAGTAGGGGTCAGGGGGAGGGTGGTCAGCTGGCAGGCGGGACCCGGAAGGACACACTGGAGGGCGGAGGGGCTGCAGGGCAGCAGCGGTGTGGAGCAAGAAGAGAGACGAGAGAGGAGAGAGAAAAGAGAAAAGAGGAAAAAAGAGAGAAAAGAGTGCAGAGAGAGAAAAGAGAAAAGAGGGCATAGAAAAGCCAAGAGAAGCAGAACAGCGGAAGAGCAGAGTGCTCTCCCACTGGATCACCAGGGATGAGATGCAGGCAGGAGCCTGCGGGTGGAGGAAGGCCTCGAACACCCAGCAGTGGTCAGCAAACGGAGAGCTCAGGGGGCAGCACTTAGTGGTGGAGCTGCGCGGTGGAGAGCAGTCACACTGTCCGTGGTCTACCTCTCGAAACCGACAGAGATCAGCTGCGGAGTACCCCAAGACTCCTTCCTCAGCCCCACCCTCTTGAACGTCTACATGGACCCCCTCGCAACCATCGTCAGGAACCACGGGCTCAACATCGTCTCCTATGCCGACGACACACAGCTGATCCTCTCCCTCACCAAAGAACCCACTGTCGCCAGGAACAATTTCCTCGAAGGAATGAAAGCCGTTGCTGCCTGAATGAAGGACATCTGACTGAAGCTTAATTCAATAACAATCAATAAACAATAAGAGAGAGAGGGAATTTTTAGAAGGAACACTCTTGGTCCCCCAAATAATAGTCAAAACAACAAAAGAGTATGCCTTCTCAGGAGAAGAGCTAGCGTGGAGAATCAAATTTTGATTCTTATAAAGCCCTCACTCACCAACCTAGTTGGTGACATGCTTCATCATCGGGCCCCACCAGGAAGGTCGAGTACTCTCCCGGTGTGCTTCAACGCCAGAATTACTGCGGAGCGGGTTGAAGTGGCAAGTGCACGTGATTGTGAAGTGATTTAAAAATGACTAGGCTGTATCCGAAAATGATTTTATTCGCCGGTCAGTCAGGCACAAAATAAAAACAATGTGGGTGATATGATCGCTGAAGAAATTGGTCAGCTAAATCTCACTATGTGTGGTCAACATGTTTCTGCCTCTATGATGCTACTAGCTAGGCATTCGTCAGGACCAAGGTGAAGACCCCGGCGGTATGAGCACGCTAAGGCTCACCCTAACCTGGAGGTCAAATGCGTGAAAAAGTAGGAAAAAAGTCTTTAAAAACCTACTATCATTGCGGGATCCTTCTTACTTATTGGGACCCTGCAGATCTCTGAAATGAAAGAACAAGAACGAACAAACACACAGACATAAATATATTCAGTAAGCATGTGGTCATAGGACGTTCATTGTTCCAGTTTCAGCATACAGAAGTGCTCTTCTCGGAGTGCACCGAAACTATATCTCAAGAAGCTATCGTGCAATAGTGAGATATGAATGTGCACATATTTTAGAAAGTTATTGAAAGTGGCAAACGCTGGAACCACTATAAATAAAGGTGGTGTCACATTTATAGCGCTATTTTTACCTACACGCCTACTGTGACGTGGAAAGCCACAGAGCTTCAAAGTCAGAAAACGCTAACGTGACTACAACGGGCTCGTCCAAGCGGTGTTGTCAACGGAAAAAGAAAAAGAAGAAGAAAAGAAGAAAAGAAAGGAGGTCTTACACATAGGGTGATCACTAAACACACCCTGGGTCTCGGGAGGGGGGTGGTGGCTGATTGGCACACCCTATAGAGAGGTAGAGACAAAACAATATATAAATACATAAAGTTCGGTCCCAAAACAGCAAGCTGGTCACTTATCTGTGTAATAGGGCTGCTCGAAAAACACTCACGCCGAGAAAGCCAGACACCCGCTTGGTACCTGGTTGAACCCTCTGAAAACCGGACCCCGTCGATAGAAGGGCCGGTGTTCCACGTGTTTATATAGGGGGGTTGGGTATGGGAAAAACAACCAGGAACCTCGGTTTGAGCGTCGGTGTCCCGGGAGAGCCCTAGTAGCTACGTCATTACGTGTACGGCATCAAAGGGGCCAATCAGAATGAAGAGAAGTTAGATCATGTGGCCCGCAGCGTCACCAGGAAAGACTCGGACGCTGACTTCAGTAATACTGCTGCGATAAAAAAACGCAACAAAACTTTATTCAAGAGCGAAAGGCACGCAATGTCAAATGCCAATTGCGCTACAATTCAAAAGACTAAAGCAAGGGTATTAGTTGGCAAAAAAACACACTAAGGAGATTTGCCCTCTCTCGTATATAGAGGTTAGGTCTGTCCTCTTATGTGCATTGCTTGCTTGTCATGTCATGTGGCTATGTCAGTTCATGAAGATGTAAAACACTTCTATAGATAGTAGAATGTACCGGGTGGTATACCAGATAGTGTCAACAGGGAGTGTCTAAACAATGCACACTCTGTGGGGGTCATGCGGCTGAACGGAAAAAATTGAAACTAATTCTGTTAGCTTCTGAGTACAGTGCTCCAGGGAATATGATCATTCAGCCCCTCTTTATCTGTGCCCAGACGATAGACCCACCTCTGTTCTTTCTCAAACAGAGACTGAGGTATGTTTCTACATGCGGTCACCTGTTCAATGACTGTGTATGTAATGTTCACTAAGTTTAGTTGTGATTCTCCTGCACCGGATGTTGCTTCTATGTTCACCAATACGTTGTTTCACCTTACGAGTCGTCATCCCCACATAACGCAGACCACAGGGACAGGTGATCAAGTATACCACATTTGTGGAATTACAGTTGGTGTGAGTGCGTTGTATCCAGGTTTTTCCTGGTTCAAGATTGAGGGCCTTTGTGTGTGCAGTCAGATGACAAATACTACAGTTGGCGCAAGGAAAATGACCCACTATTCTTGGTAGACCCCAAGCCGCAGTTATGGATGGAGTGCCAATCGATGTCTCAGTTTTGGGTCGTGTGTGGACCAATGAATCCCTGAGACTGCGGCCCCTTTTGAAAGAGAAAAGAGGTTTCTCCCATGACCGATTACTACTAGTGATTATTCTCCAATGTTTGTTAATTGCTTTCTTAACTGTAGTAGAAGCAGTACTGTATGTAGTAACACAGGTAAGGGGAATGTCTTTCTTCATTCGGGGGATGTCTTCCAGAAGAGCCTCCCTTGGTTGGTTCCGGGCCCTTTTATAGCTCTTACTAAGAATTCTTTCTGGGTAACCTCGATTCTTCAGTTTAGAGGTGAGGTTTGCTGATTGGTTGCGGAAATCATCCAATTTGCTACAGTTCCTTCTTAACCGAAGGTATTGTCCATACGGTAGGTTTTCCCGTAGGGGCCTAGGATGAAAGCTAGAAAACTCAAGTAGGTTATTTTTGGCAGTAGGTTTGTAATGGGTCTTAGTAGAGAGGCCTCTCTCTGATTTTGTGATAACCACATCCAAGAATACCACCTCATGTTGATTACAGGTGTGGGTAAATTTGAGGTTCAAGTCAAGGGTATTAATCCAGGAAAGGAAATCATTAAGAACGCACTCTGGTCCTTTCCATATCATTAAGATATCATCAATATACCTTTTCCAAAATACTATGGAAGAGGCGTAAGGATTATCGCCAGAGAGAATGAATCTGCATTCAAAATTGTAGACGTACAGACCCGCCACACTTGGGGCAAAGGTGCTGCCCATCGAAGTACCAGTTGATTGCAAGAACAGATGATTTTTATACTCAAAAAAATTCTTTTTGAGAGCCAGAGTGGCACACCTCAAAATGAATTCTTTAGGGGTCTGGTAATCCCAGACTGTTTCATCCAGTGCCTCACCCAGGACCCTGATGGTGTCGTCCTGGGGAATACTGGTATATAGACTCTCTATGTCAAGTGTCACTAGTATGGTTGAAGCCTCCTCAATGGTCACTTCTTGTAAAAGACATAGAAGACTCTTGGTGTCTTTAAGGTACGTAGATGACTGCTGTACAAGTGGTTTTAAAAAGAAGTCACAAAACCGTGACAAAGGCTCGAGTAAGGAGCCGATACCCGAAACAATGGGGCGTCCTGGAGGAGGTGTCCTGTTTTTGTGGGTTTTTGGTAAAGTGTAAAAATAGGGTATAACGCCTTCCCCCTCAGTCAGGAAAGAAGCCTCTTTACTGGTAATGTAACCATTCTGTTCTGCCTCTTTCACCAGTTGCTTAATTTCGATCTTGAGTTCTTGAGATATAGTTTCGGTGCACTCCGAGAAGAGCACTTCTGTATGCTGAAACTGGAACAATGAACGTCCTATGACCACATGCTTACTGAATATATTTATGTCTGTGTGTTTGTTCGTTCTTGTTCTTTCATTTCAGAGATCTGCAGGGTCCCAATAAGTAAGAAGGATCCCGCAATGATAGTAGGTTTTTAAAGACTTTTTTTCCTACTTTTTCACGCATTTGACCTCCAGGTTAGGGTGAGCCTTAGCGTGCTCATACCGCCGGGGTCTTCACCTTGGTCTTGACGAATGCCTAGCTAGTAGCATCATAGAGGCAGAAACATGTTGACCACACATAGTGAGATTTAGCTGACCAATTTCTTCAGCGATCATATCACCCACATTGTTTTTATTTTGTGCCTGACTGACCGGCGAATAAAATCATTTTCGGATACAGCCTAGTCATTTTTAAATCACTTCACAATCACGTGCACTTGCCACTTCAACCCGCTCCGCAGTAATTCTGGCGTTGAAGCACACCGAGGAGGTACTCGACCTTCCTGGTGGGGCCCGATGATGAAGCATGTCACCAACTAGGTTGGTGAGTGAGGGCTTTATAAGAATCAAAATTTGATTCTCCACGCTAGCTCTTCTCCTGAGAAGGCATACTCTTTTGTTGTTTTGACTGAAGCTTAATTCAGACAAGACAAAAGTCCTCATCCTGGCAGCCTCCCCCTCTGGTTGGAATGAATCCTGGTGACCCTCTGCTCTAGGAAGTCCCCCTACGCCCACGAACCATGCACGAAACCTCTGCATCATACTGAAATCCACGCTCACAATGGACCACCAGATAAACACCGTCTCCTTGGCCTGCTTCAACACACTTCGCCTGCTTCGAAAGACCTTCAGATGAATCCCCACCCAATCAAGGAAGACAGTCACCCATGCCCTCTTCAGTAGCAGACTCGACTACGGCAACGCAGTCTACGCCACCGTCACCCAGAAACTCCGTCAAAGACTCCAGAATGTCCAGAACGCTGCAGCGTGACTAATCCTCAACATCCCCCGTCACAGCCACATCACTCAACACCTCCACAACCTCCACTGGCTCCCAGTCAACAGAAGAATAACCTTCAAACTCCTTACCCGGGCATATAAGGCCCTTCACAACGCCGGACCCGCATACCTGAATCACCGCCTCACACTCTATGTACCCAACAGACACCTCCGCTCCGCCCAGCTTTCCCTGGCTACCGTCCCACGAATCTGCAAGACCAGAACCGGAGGAATGTCCCTCTCCTACCCCATCTCCAAGACATGGAAAACACTGCCCATCCACCTCAGGAAATCAACCTCGCTGATGCAATTCAGGAAGGACCCCAAGACCTGGATCTTCGGATGAACTCAGCACTTAGTCTGATCTGCTGCACAGCCCCCCCCCCGCACCTTGAGACCCTCACAGGTGAGTAGCCGCGCTTCACCTACCCTGATTGATTTATTGATTGATACTACTAAAATATGTTGAAAGGCAACTTTGATACGCATATTTATTTATCCTGTTTATTGGAAGACGATACAAAGGGGACATAAGATAAATATGCTAAGAACAGTTCTAATCTAAATGATGAAATGTTTCCGTTTCCTTGAAGCAGCAAAATACAAAGCTAAACAAACCACAGACAGCAGCGTGTTGTCAGGTACTAATTACCAGCACTAAACAATTTCAAGGATCATTAAAATGGCCGTCGCATCCCTTACAATGATGGAAAAGCACAGACACAAGGGATCCGGTGAAGCAGTTCGTAACGCCATAATGGTCAGTTTGGCGAATAATGCCAACATGTGCCCTTCGTGCTATCAGAAAAACAGGTTGTGGTTCTCAAGCAGATTTTTTTGTTTTAGTTATTTCTTTTCATTCGGAACACATTAGGACTCGAAAGATTCATTGATTCGCCTAAAGTGATGTTTCTACAGCTGCAAGGTAGAGGGGGCAGCGAACAAAAGTTATAGTTAGTGTCATTTTTATAGGTTTCCGCGGGCTCCCCTTACCTCTACCGGGAGAGAACAGCTGGATTGAGTTTGAACATCAGTTCGGTCAAGGACATTTGGAGATCTGCACACAGTGGAGGCGACCCAAGCAGACGCAGACAGTTTCTATTCATTTACAGCAAGTTCCTCAATAATGCACGAGTTTTTGTTGTAAGTCTGCTTGTCAGTGCACTCCTCTAACTTGATTTATTCCCCTGTCTTTCTTGTTGCAGTGGTGGACCAGGAAATTGCAATGCTGAGGGCTCGGAAGCCTCGTGAAAAACATGCTTTGGTAAAGCCAGAAAGTCTGGCATGTTTTAGCTGTATCTGTTCTTTACAGCAAATGCATGTGGTGATGTATGTGTGTATTTGTGGCAGTGGTGTTGTGTTTGAGGCAGTGGTGTTGTGTTTGTGGCAGTGGTGTTGTGTTTGAGGCAGTGGTGTTGTGTTTGTGGCAGTGGTGTTGTGTTTGTGGCAGTGGTGTTATGTGTGTGACAGTGGTGTTGTGTGTGTGACAGTGGTATTGAGTTTGTGGCAGTGGTGTGTGTGTCAGTGGTGTGTTTTTGTGGCAGTGGTGTTGTGTGTGTGGCAGTGGTGTTGTGTTGGTGGCAGTGGTGTTGTGTGTGCGGCAGTGGTGTTGTGTATGTGACAGTGGTATTGTTTGTGGCAGTGGTGTGTGTGACAGTGGTGTGTTTTTGTGGCAGTGGTGTTGTGTTTGTGGCAGTGGTGTTGTGTTTGTGGCAGTGGTGTTATGTGTGTGACAGTGGTGTTGTGTGTGCAGCAGGGGTGTTGTGTGTGTTGTAGCGGCGATGTGAGGCAGTGGAGGTGTTTCATGAGCAAAGACCACCAGACGGCCCGAGCTAAAGACTGGTGAGCTGGGAAGGCAGGCGAACTGTAGCCAACACTTGCAGTGAAAGGGTCTGGATCTGCATTAAGCAGACCGAGAGCACCAGGAGACAGCTAATACAGGCGTGGGTAGTCCGAGACAGCTTGTGAGAACTATTTGAAGTTACAGGGATGTAGTGACAGCTAGTGACAGGGTTTGGGGAAAAGGTGGTGTAGCAAAGATAGCTAGAGACAGGTGTGTGAGTAAATCATGGGTAGTTGAGATAGTCTACCTTATGAAACTATTCGTGATGTCCCAACCAGCTGATGACCATCATTAAACACTAACAGTAATCAACACAGTTTTCACAATAAAGGATACTATAGAAGGAAATGAATATCAGGTGGAGGCGTGGGGGGGATTATTGCAGGACCATTCCACATTAGTCACAAAAAGGGATTTAGTCTCTACAATCAGCCACAAAAAAGCAAAAAAACATGGCTGAAAAATGATATACCCTGAGTTACATAACACAGGCAATCTATAGAAGAAGACAAAGGCTATAGGGGATTTCCAACATTTAGTGGTACAGATGAAACTTAAAGACTGCAGGTAAAGTCCACAGAGTCCCACTCCACACTAGGAAACTCTGAAACAGCAGACTTGTACTAGCAAATGAGGCATCGTATAGGTAATGACATTCCTTCTAACACGAGCAAGACAACGGACAATGACTGGGCAATAATGGAGAAGAGAGCAAGGAGAACCTGCAGTAAAAAACATAATTAGGCACATAAATAGAATAAAGGGTGTACGATGTGGGGGACAACTCCCACGGATTGCCATGACCAGCATCAGCACACCACTAAATGACATGCTAGATAGCATTCAGTCAAGAAAGTGTATGGTCAAACGAATTTACAAAGAATTTGCCTATGAACCCTCTGATCTGCAGTCCAGCTTGGATGCCAAAAAATACATCCAGGATGTGATTCACATACACACCATCCTTTGCATCATTATGATACTTTCACAAGGCTGGTTGTTACCAGAGATGAGCTCTACCTTGACTTCTGTGGAAAACCGAGGTTCAGCCTTCAATGCCCACCTGGAAAGGAGGGATCTAGGGCGCTAAAACCTGAACCTGATTCACACTATTGTTCTAATGCAGTTGTGTGTTATCTCAGTTTGGACTATCCAAGCTCAGGGCAGGGTGATCAAGGATGGATTGTCCTGCAGAGAGTACAGCATGGCACTCGAGATTCTGGCCTCTCAAGCACAGCACATGTATGCTTTAGCATGATGAGGTAAGTCTTACTGCTACTGGACCCACTTTACATTACACCTGCAGAGCAGCTGATTTGTATTTACTGGCAATCGCTGCTGGTGTTCAGCGCAACTGCTGTGTTATAACAGAGATGATGCGAGGTAGTGTTGTGATTAAAGGAATGAGTCCTTAGTGCTGGAGAGGGCCACAGATGCTGCTTTAAAACACAGCTCCATCAATGCTGGAGCACCAGACCTGCTTTTGCCCTCACTCACTTTGAAGACCTGTGTGGGAGCCCCGCATGTGGGCATAGCCATATTTCTTCAGAGGCCTTGTGTGAAGCTCCAAAGAAGGCTTGTGTATGACGAGCCATGGTGGACCTCTTTGCCATGTGGTGTGCACTCAGGCATCTCGACTCAGCTGTAGCACCTACACTACGTACGTCATTAAAGCACACTCAAATCAAAGGATTTTCGTCAGTCTGATCAGATGCAAAGTGCGAATGACACTTTACAGTAAGCAATGGTAAACGTGGACTGCCCGATAGCCCTGCTCTGAATATTTTTTGTATATGAAATTAGATCTGGAGATACAGCTAAAGCTGTCTCCAACACAGATCTAAAAAGATCTTTTTGTAGACCGCATATGGAGCTTCCATAGCCACATGTACTTAAGTTACTGTTGTTTTAGTGTTAAACATTTTCTGTTTATTTCCCTTCTACGTATTCCCCCTTCTTGTATTATATATGTTAGCTAGTTAGATGTGACCATTGAACCATAATATGTATATTTATTAATGTCATTCTTCATTATAATGTGATCATCAAGCCTGCTTAGATATATTAATGTTACTTTGTATGATTCACATTCTCTGTTCTGGTGATTGTTTAAAATGATGAACAGGGTCCCATGGAAGCTGATAACTTCACTTCTCCTTTATTGTTGTTTTAACAAAGAGCACAGGTTCACAGAATATGAACGATAAATGGCTATAAAGGGTGCAAAGGCCTTTTTTTTGCTAATTGTTTATTTTGAGAAGTTTAACAGTGATCTGATGTGTTATAAAAGCCAAGAACAGAGTGTGAAAAGATGGCACATTGACAATATCCTTAGCGCCTGGGGGTCTAGAAACCCTTTCCCTGGGCTGTGTTCTGGAGAAAATCCTGAAAACCTATAATTAGAGTACATTCGCCTTATGAGCTGCAGCAAATTAGACATGCTGAGAGTCAGTCCCTAAGGTGCTCATTAAAATTAAGTGAAGCGAATGCAAAATGTCGCAGGAATGAGAAATTTGAAAAAATTGTGATAGTAAATGATTGGTAAGTGATATGATATCATTGACCATCCCCATAAAAGGCCTGAACTGTAACAGGCTGAAAACCTTAAACATCTGAGAAACTTTCATAAGTTCCTAACATGTTTATATATTTTAGATTTCTCAACTGACCAGACATCTCACTTTTCAGTCACTACAGCACAATAAAAAAAGAGAATTGTGATTGTTTGCCGAATAAATAGATAATGAGCCCACAGTGGCAGAAGGACAGTAGATAGAGTACAACCAAATGTTAGGTGAGGCACCTTATTCACTGTTCCTCTACTACTGCTCCTGATGATGCCAAATGTAGAAGCCAGGTGGATGCTTGTATAAAGGTGTCAGTCTCAAGGGAATTTCTGAATAAATAGTGGTTTGGCTTTGCACAAGGCATTCCACAGACTGGGTCTTGACATCAAAGGATCTGCCTCCATGTTTTTGTCATTTAATGGTTAGTTGATGGGCAAAGTACTCATTTGTCAATGAAATCTGGAATGTAATGCTGTGCAAGCAACAATCAAAGTTTTGAGAATGTAATGTATGTTGGCGTTTCTTAGTGTGGACATATTATAACTATGATGTGGTGCAATAAGTAGTCAGGGCTCCATCTGCTTGTAACTTTCAAATATTTGCATACAATATACCCCTGATTTCCAAATCTACAAGCAGAAGAGCGTGACAAACATCTCGGGTATGCAAGTGCTTATGGGGGCGCGATCCAAGTCATGCCATTTACTTAGAGGAAAGCCTTAGGACATGGGTACTCACAAACATTGTCCTGGGGGCAGCAAAGTTTGGTCTATGGTGTGACCGAGGGCCGCACTGATGCCAGCGGGGGGTGTAAAGTGGGTGCAGGGGAAGCAATGCATGTATATCTAGTGGCTGTCTTTAAAACTTAAGGAATTTCCTAAAGTTAAGGGCCTAGTTACTTCCTTTCCCTAACTGCAAATAAACCTTAAATAAGTGCTTGCTGTATATTTTAAATTTTTTTTCCATGTTAGTGCTGAGTCGAGTAAACAGCAGCCCAGTGCTGCTGCTGCCCAGGGGGCCGAATGTAAAGGTCAGGAGGGCTGCATGCAGCCCCCGGGCCGTACTTTGAGTATCACTGCCTTAGGAAGTATATTTTAGGGATTTGACATACCTCACAGCAGTTCCAGTCTCAATGGGGGCTTGTCAACTTTGATGACATGCCACCTTGTGGTTTGAAAATTGACGTCAATAGTTTGAAAATCCGAAAGTGTCAACACAGTGCTATCTAAATTCTGATCTTCAGTACTCCTGCTGAATAAAGTAGCTGGTTTGGTTCCCTTTAATTAAAAACGTGAGCGAAAAACTCCTCCTACCACACCTGTTCCCTCGGATTCTTCGCGTCTTTCTAGAATGACACACCTTTCAGGATCCAAATTCGCATATCAAAGTCAATGAAGTCTTGTTTTCTTATCTAGTTTATAATCTATATTTTATTTAAATTTACTCAGATGGATAATATACCCAGTCAAATAGTCCAAGAAATAGCTACAATTACATATAAGAGAGGTGAGAAGAAGAGTACATTCCCATGTTTGGCATACCACCATTACCATAATATTATAAAAGGTGATATTGTTGAAATCAATAAATTAGTCAACACACTAAGTTAAATGACTATGCTATATTCAATCCCTCCTTTGTAATTTATGGAACTAGGATCCTTATTTTGAGTGTAAGGGATGGGGGTGAGGAATTTACTACACCTTATGCGTACTGACACAGTTCTTAAAAAATGAAAAATTATACGTGGAATTGAGTGATTTCTGCACCAAAGTCCACATATCTATATTTACTGCCAATTTTGCCTTAATACCTTGCAGCAGATATGACCTGCCAAAAATTTCTAAGGGACCATTTCAGGATAATTACTGCAAATCTCAGATTCTGATGCCTGTGCAAACAAGGGTTTGCACTGGATTCGAAATGTCATGACCTATAAATAATCATGGCTAAAGTCTCTTTGTAGAATATGCTATGTAGATCGAACAACATGTGCGCCAAATATTCAATGGAATGAACATAAATCGAACTTCAGAATAAATAACATAGTATTAACACTATGCAAAATATTCTGTAATGCTCAGTTAATGTGTGCAATTTAGACAATTTTGTGTTACTCAAGTTATTCGAAATCTCAAAAATGAATCCAGTGAAAAATGTCATACAATTTTCCGCTGTTGAGGACTGGGTCTAGCAGAAAATATTTTGTGGTAGAGTACAGCAGAGAATGTGTCACAAGAGACATTTTCTTTAGAAGCCAGTCTCCTTGCCAATATCTTCAGTGACTTTTGAAGGCAAGACATGACTTTGCGTTCAGTTTTTAATCAAGATACCTGAAAGTGCCTTTTGCATAATTGCCAAATAATTTTGTGTAATTTTCCAACCATTTGTTGTACTTTCGAGGTAAAATATTATACAATTATGCACACCTTACACAGTATCAACAGTTACTTAACACTTCTTATAAAAAATTGTTGGGATGGAAAGTTCCTCTGCATGCTCCTGCTGTGAACGACTACTTTTCAAGAGGAAGAGAGAGCAGAGGAGTGGACATTTCAAAAGAAGCAGACCCCCAACATAAGACACCCAAAACCTCGAGAACCAGCGCTTGCCTGCTTGCCAAGACCAGTGTGCGCTGTGAGGAAGAGGAAAGAGTTGGAGGGAGCAAGGTCCAGTGGGGATCCCTGTTGAGTGGATAACCTCTGCCAGGTGTAAGAAAATGGCTCCTGCACCAATTGGGTTGGTTACCCCTGTATGCCAGGTGAGGGCCGCCATGAAATGAGCCATGTGCCCCACTGCACAGATTGGACCAGAGTCAGCCCGTAGTACAGAGTTTGTAACACCGTATGCCAGGAAGGGCTGCCATGAAAAAGACTGCTGTGGGGTAAGGCCTGTAGCATGTGCAGTAGCAGGCCATGGCCCAGTATGTCAGGAGGGACAGCTGCTGAGGACTTCACGTGTTGATTGGGTTGTGAGGTGCGGTGACCCTGTATGCCAGGGGCATCACAGGGTGCATCAAAAACTGCAAACTTATCTGCAACCCCCTACCAGAGAAGTGAAGACACTGTGCGGGCCTGCGCACCATCATCCAGACAAGGACCTGCAACAGGATTATCGCAAGCACCCCCGCCCCACCAGAAGACGAAATGGACACCTACCCTTCAGGACAAGCCGCAGAGAACTCCCGGCTGCTTCGGAAGCGTGACCACTAGTCAGAGACCATGCACCCACAGAGTATTTTTTTAAAGTTTGGTTGGGTGTGTTGATTATTAAATGGCTACAAGCAATGGGTACATTCTGGAGTTTATTTAGAGTAAACATCATGCTCTCCAAAAAATTGACAGCATTGAATAGAAGATCTTGTTTGTGCCTTAGAACAGCAAGAAAATAATGAGAGCTAGAAAAGACCAGCTGGCTACACAACTTCTCACTCGATCTGCAGGACAATGACCACTCAAGAAATGATTCATTATAGAAAAGACTCTTAAGAGGGGGAAACTGAGGCGCAATTACTCACTTAAGTGGTGGCTATGTGATGAATTGACAGTTATACAGGCTATTGATCCATATAATAAAAAGCCATTCAAGAGGGAGAAACTGAGGATTAACCCCTCACTGGAATGGTTGTAATTTGGGAGATTGTGAGCTAAACTGGCAAAAGATACAGGTTTTTGATCCAGGGCTCTAATCCTAGATTCGTGTATTCACTATTTGTGTGATTGCAGACACATGAATTAATTAACCTATGCTTCAGTTATCAAATCTGACAAAATCTAAAGTACCTAGAAACAGCGGCGGTGCCTCCTTTAGGGCAGAAGAGCATCGCCCCACCTGCTGTGATGCTCCTCCACCCTAAAGGAAGAATAATACATTAACATTATCAAAATGGTCTTGCTACCGCCTACCGGCGAGTGCGTGGGCAATCACTGCTGATTGACAGCAGCAGCAGGGATGGCATCTAAATTGCAGAGTGCGCATGTTGGTTTGGCCGGCCCTCTTGCACCGGCCCACCCAAAATACGCACTTCAGCCGGCACCTCTAGCAGCTGTATTAAACAGCCGGGGGTTGCACAGGCAGGTTCTCAGTCTCAATCGGAGCGCTGGGTTAGCCTGCTCCGTTCAATCCTGCAGCTTCTCTCATGCTGAAAGAAAACAGCATGAGCGAAGCTGCAGGACTAGTTAGGTTCGAGTTGGAGGAAATGGAAGTTTCATCCACCTCAACCAGAGCCTGCAACCTCGGAGGGAGGTAGAACCGCCTCTCGGCCAACGGGCTCCGAAATTGTGGTCGGCTATTTTAGGTTGGGATTTGCTGACTCTGACCTTGCACGGTTCCATTGCAACGGGAGTGGGCCGGACAACATCAGAGACCAAGGGTGGCTCGCTCAGGCCTCACATAAACAGGTGGACACATGCGATGACGCATGAGACCACAGTGGTTGTCGGAAGCCAGGCCGGCCTGGGCTAATATTGTTCAGATGACACATGGGACTCGCTCTCAGTTTTAATGGAGCCATGTCCAGCTCGGCATTTTTCACCTGAGTTTGCCAGGCGTTTCCAGCCCATAGTGCTGCGGGAATCCATGCTGGACCTATCCAGGTATATATGCATACATTTGTTGCTTCTTGTTATCTAACCTCTGTAGACTTCTTCTAAGGAACAGCATTTATGAGTATTGCTCTTATTTCTTGTTTCTATGTATCTAGAGATGGAGGTTTATGCATTTGAATAATGAGCGTCTTAAGTGGAACCAGGCTGAAGTAAGAGAGTGTTAAAAATGGCAAACATGACTTCTGCCGCGCTAGTGCAGGTATGTGACTCTAATTATAAGCGAGTCTGAAAATCTGACCTTTTCAGTGGTTTCCAGACAAGCGGCAAAATGGTGAAGGGTAAATGGCAGACCACGGAAAGAACCGTGATTCTGACGGGATTAGGAATAGAAAAATGGCCGTCTGCTGATGACAGACGCTGTCTGAATGGTATGGATGCCACAGGTGTGAGGAAGTTAAGGGTATGAGAGCCTCCGTTTCTTGTGCGAGTGGAATGTAAACCGCACTCAACGGTTACACAACCATGTGCGCAAGGGCTTGATCTAAAATACCAGAGAGAGAATTATTTAAAGATTAACATGGTGTCATCACACGGTTTGTTTTGCCTCAGTGATTCTGGTTTATGCAGATGATTGTTTTTTAAGGGGTGGGATGTGCAGCATTGGTAAGGGCTTGGCTGTGTGATGTCACTTGTATTGAATTGTTCTGAGAGGAGCTGGGATGGTATGGAGTCTCGCACTTTAAATTAGCATTGTAGTGTTTCTTTCCTGCTTGGTTAATTCATTTATTTCATACATGAATGTGTTTATTACGTTTTTTTGTTTAGTCAGGCACTCCTCTCTTCATATGCCATTCATTTTGCATGCGTACTCCTTTATCATTGCATCCATGGTGGGTGGTGTTCTTGGGTCACATAGCATGCCTTTGGGGCTTCTTCCCTGCATATGTCACCTGTTTTCAGGCTGTCAATCGGCCCCGTTCATTTTGTTGTTACCCGCCCTGGCTAATTACCTCACATGTGCATCATTGTGTGCCGGTCCATTACCGTGTGCACTTCGGTGGTCAAGGTACCATCTCTGTGCAGTGTTTGCCATTGTCATGCAGAGTTTTTTTCAGATATTACACGGCGGCTGCATCAGCATCTAATAACTGATAGGCCGGGGTTAGCTGAGTTCTGGGGGTTGTCAGACAAGAAGGACCCCCTTATGACGGTCAGGCTCGCACGCTAGGCTTACTCGCCACAGGGCACTCACCCCAAACTTTTACGCCCCCACCACTTTCAAATGCCACCAGCCGCCAAATAGCCTAAATGCCACTGTCAAAATTATCTAAACATATCTGGAATGGACATATATATGTGATTAAACTAAAAAACAAACCTGCCACATCATAAATCAATGTCCATAAAGCATGTTCGAAAGATCATGGAGTGCAATCTTAAATGTTACAGAGATGGAAATGGCCCCTATGCTTATTGTACAACATGAAACGGCAGCAAACACAGCCAGCATAATGCTTACAAGTGATGGGAGATCTCCAACAATGAGATCATATTAAGATTCTATTACCACTGTATATATCACTATGTACTGGGTCAGTTTCTGGGAAACCATGGGCCCGATGTATGACCATTTGATTTTTTTCGTGAGCGATTTGTTTGCGACTGGCAATTAGAGACTCGCAAAATCAAATGTACTAATGTGTCTGGGATGCATTTAGAGATTCCCAAATGAGTCACAAATGGACCTGCCTCACCAATATTCATGAGGCAGGTCGCAATTTGCACCAATTGGAATTGGCTAAAATCACAGGGATGGTGGTCGGATGGGGTTAGCAGACCACCATGTCTGTGATTGCTTTACAGTAATGTGGGACCACAGCCTGCTCTGAAAAAATGTTTGTACTACCATTCACAAAGGGGATGGGGTTCCATGGGACCCCTTCCAATTTGCAAGGGGTTACCACCAACTTGAAGTTGGTGGTAAAATGCGAATGTTTTGTGACTGCATTTTGGTTGCAAAACATTCTTTTAACCAGTGCAATTCCGTATTAGGAAGGGATGCCCTAAACACACCCCTTCTTAACACCGAATCACAAACCCTATTTGCGATTCGTAATAGGTTACCAAATCGCAAATTGAGTTTGGTACATCAGAAAATGCTTTTTTCTGGTCGCAAATGGGCCGAATCAGCCCGTTTGCGAGCAGAAAAAAGCTTCGTACATCTGGCCCCACATCTGCTAAACGGCAAGAGGTCGTCTGACAAATTAGTAATGGCTCACACCACTACACATATGAGAAGAGGTGTATCAATATAAGCATGTATTATATACAATGTGGTTAATAAGGGCATGCTAGGTGCTATCAACTTCCTAAGTGTATTCAGACTTCAACGCTTTTACCGAATATTCCTAAACCAGGATAATTTAATAGATAATCTTATCTATTTTTCATATCGAAATGAGACAGTGAGAACTCGACCTTGTACATGCTCCCTAATCAATCAGTGCATTAAACAGTCATGGTTGTGGGCAGGGCTGGTCTGACAACCCAAAGCAGCCCTGGCAATTTTCTCGGACCTGCCCCTGGTGAAGCAACGCCCGGCCGCGGGAGGCTGGAAACACTTGCTTGCTTCTTTTGTTACTGGGGGTCCGATATTGCAGGACTGCTGCAAAACTGGGCCCCAGTAACACAACCAGCCCCCACCGCTGCAAAATCAGCCCCCAATGCCCACTACTGTCAGTCCGTCCCTCAGTCGCGGCCGGCAAGACTAGCGGGTGGGGGGCGGGGGTAGCGCGCAAGTGGGGCGTGGGGGTGTTAATTTAATAAAATTAAAAAAATTTACCTTTGCATGCCCGGTCCGATCCCGCGTCGCGTCCCTCCGAATCCCAGGAAGCAGGCAGGCTCCCTCTCCTCCCCAAAACCAATCACAATGCTGCAATGGCAGCGTTGTGATTGGCTGGGACGCCGACCGCACATGTGTCTATGGGGGTGCCGATTTCTCCATGCAGGCTGCATGTAGCCTACATGGAGAAAACGGATAGTGCGTATGACTGGTAAGCGCCCACAACAGTGGGCAAGCCACTCTTCTCCTGCCCTGCAGCAGGACCGCCCAAACCTGCCCGCCCCTGCCCGTCCCCAACCAAACCCTTCTGCTTTCTCGCAGTGCAAGAAGCAGAAACATTAAATGGTATTCATAATACCATTTTATGTTTATGGTTCTCGCACTGCGAGAAAGCAGTGGGGCGATGCTCCTCCGCCCCTGCTCGTGGGTACCGATTTCACAGGGGATGTCAAAAGTAAAATAAACAATTCAAACAATCATCAACCTTTGAAACCAAAGAGAGCATTAGTCAAGGTTACAATTCGCAGTGTTTTTAAGAATTAGTAGAATTACAGCAGTGTGAGCGCGGGAGCGCATCATGCATGCATGTCGTCCCATTTGGGATGGAATGGGTGAAATCTTCGCTAAATGAGCAGATGGTCACTGTTGTACGTGGATCAGCGATATGCTCAGTGTCTGGGTATGTATGCACGTGTCATCTATCCTGTGGTCCTTGTAGGGTTCTCTCGTCTGTCTTTGCCTGTACTGCTAATAAAATGGTATCCCTCTGTATATTATCGGACTCCACATGATTTAATATACATTTCTGGACCTCTGCTAGCCATGTTTTAATGTCCTGCATATGCTCAGCCTGTCAAGCCATCGCTATGGCCAGCTTGCCTAATTTCACACTCAGATCGAGGAATCTAGCTGTTTGCTTGTCTGACTTCGATCTATGAATCCTGCCTAAAATGCAGGTCAGAATATCCCGGGATATCAATTTACCTGACACTTTTTCAGGAGCGTAAATATTGCATAGGTCCAGACCATATGCACAAAATCTGCACAAGGTGCTCGACATGTAGGACAACTGTCTGTGGTACCTGGGTTCATCCATGCTATCTTTTTCAGTGTCTGGTATGCCTAATGTATATAATTAAATTATATATATTTAAACCGTGTGTTTCTTGTGACCTTCTTGTCATATAGTAGCATCTTTTTCCATTCTTTATCCCTTTCCATGGGTACTTGTGACATCTAAATCAATATATAGGGCTGCAGACATAGTGCCATATAGCCGAGTTATAGCTCGTCTCCCTGCTCCATATGTTGATATCACGTGTGGCGTGTCTTTCATAGATGGTTCTACATCTCCTTCCCACTATGTGTTCTTGACCACCATAAATAGGGCATTATGTGTAAGAAAATGACCTGTGACCAGTTCCCAGAGATCTGCAAGGGTATTATATGAATGTAGAGTTCCATTAGAATATAAACCTTCTACCACCTGTATTCCAGCCTCTGTCCAAGCGCGGTGATTGTGCTGCTTTGACAGTGTTTTAAAATCAGAGCAAAGCTAGTGTGGGATCTCAGGAGCATATCATTCCTGAGACCTTAACTGCTTCCACAGTTATTGGCAACACTGTTTAGCCACTCACATGGCTCAAGAGCAGTGGCAGTTGGAGACATAAAAAAAGGGTGGGGTGCTACATACATTAAAACAAACATGCATACATTATAATTATGTTACATTAAGAAATTACAGGCAGAAAAAATAAAAGTTTCACTTACCTTATCCTGCAGCACATCCTCGATACTCTCCAGTCCCTGGCTCCAGACTCGTCCGAGGTGACGTCACACAGCCAGCTACCTCATACAATCCAGATGTAGCTCTCATGCTGTTACAATGTTAAGCAGCATGAGTGAAGCATCTGGATTGGCTGGAGCAGGCTAACGCAGCGCTCCGAAAGGCACTGGAGGCCTGTGCCTGCTCTCCAACCCAGATTTCCAAGGCATCTGGGTTGGAGAGATTTGAATTGCGCATGTCGCACTGACTGTAGTAAGATAGCGGGCCAAACCTACATGCGCACTTCAAACTTTAGTGGCCACTCCTCATTGCTGTTAATCAGCAGCAATGATGTACTTGCCCTGCCCCCACACTCCATTCAGCAGACAATAAAAAAAAATAGTAATACAATAATTTATTACCTTTTTATTTTTCACTCTTTCTGCAGCAGTGTGTGTTGGGGGGTGTGACGCTGCTCCGCTCCTATGGACGAACCGCCGCTACTCAAGAGAATCCATCGGGAAGAAGGATATTGCTGAGGACCGCATTGTAAGGTGCTGCAGGGTCATCGCAAAATTCAGCCTGTTTGCCGTCCAACCCACCGACAGCCATCGCATCTGCCACTGTTGAGCTGCTAAATAGAAGGCCTCATAGTTAGGAGCCCCTCATTTTCCCTTATCTGAAGGTCTCATGGGTTTACAGTGGGCTACTCACCTCCTATCTTTTACCCAGATCAGCTGCATACCTAAAGTGGGTATCTCATTCAAAAATGTAATGGGTGACATTTTTGGAAGGCTAATGAGATAATAAAGGACGTGTGGGAGGAGTAGCATCTTTGCTATTGTGACACGTGCCATGGGAGGCAATAAGAGATTAGGTAACTGCCTTGTAGTTGTCATTAATTATGTGCATCATGTCCCTATATTTTCTAACGCACATATATGGGAACTTATCGGCTTCCCATATCACAGATGTGTTTTGCGACTAAAGGCCAATCAGGTCTAGGGAGTGGCTACAATGGCAGGAAGTATTTCAATGAATCTTAAGTACTAACATCTAGACGATCGCTGGCAAAGTATTCTCAGGGTCCTGCAAGTACAACAGGGTGCCACTGTCGCACATATACATGATATGTCTGTGAGGTAACATGATGGCATTCCCTTTATTTTATGCAGAGCATGAAGGCCAGGGGTTCCATAGCCAAAGCAAACAACAAGGGTCTTCTGGCAGGAGCAGCCCGTCCAGGTAAGAGCGGTGGAGCCAGGTTGGGGGGAATTTGACAGACGACCATGATTGAACATTAAATAATAAATTAATATTCCCTCGTTGTCGTCTGTCGAAATCCCCCGTTCCCACTGCTCTTACCTGCATGGGCCGCGGTTGTCTTCTGGTGTGCTGGATGGACCATTGTTGTGATATTGCATTCTCTGTATGTGTATAAACAAATAGTTGTGTGTTTAAAAGTTTGATTCATTTTAGGATATTGGGTTAGATCCCCATTTTCTTAAGCACCGCAAGTAGGTAGGGTCATAAAATAGCATTAAATACATTTTCAATGTCAGTAGAGAGTATGAATGGGGAAGTATTAACCTATGGCACCTGATTCATCACATGAAATATTCATCATAAATTTAGGGAGGTGTTCCATCCAGAAATAAACCCACATTGGTCGGGGTGCACCGAATCCATCAACAGGTCCTGCACTTGTGGCCCGCAGGTTGCCTATGATTTTTCCATCCATGTTGATAAGGGACAATTGTCAATGTGATCTCACATGAGTTGGTCCTTTCTCTGCTTTTGTAAAAAATAACACTGCCTCTCTCACTGACTGAGGCAGGACCTCTTTAACATATGCTTCAGTATACCTGGTCAGCAGCTGTGGCACCAACCAGGTTTTGTAAGCAGTGTTAAAGCTTTGCAGGCAGGCCATCCATCCCTGGCAGTTTGCATGTCAGTAACTGTTCAACAACCACTATTATTTCCTCCAATGTGATGGGGCTACTCAGAACAATGTTGGATCTGCTGTGAGGTGCAGTAGAGGCAGTTCACCTATGTGAGAAATGGGTTTTTGGTGGAGGGGGTGAAACCCTACACAAGCAACATCCACAATGCTTGTCAGGGTGAACCATAATAAGCCACTAAATTAACTTGTCCATAACCCTCTACATTCAGGCTTAAATTAGAGGCAATGTGTAAAATATGTATGCAGCACAAAAACAGCAATAAAGTGAAAACACAACACAAGTAAAATCCCATACCAATTTTGAACAAGCATCTGCAATTCAATAGGTCTGCCATTTACGCAAGTTTGAGCTATTGGCATTGTAAATGGCAATGCCTTTTATTTATGCTTTGGTTTTTAAAACATAAATAAAAGGCATTGTCATTTCCAATGCCAATAGCTTAAACTCTTGCAAATGTGATACCTATTGCATTCCAAATGCTTGAAGGCATCGCTGAGTTGCCCCCTTCTGTCTCCCATGGCCCCTGAAGAGCTCCCGGTTTGCTATGAGTTAAATAAACAAGCTGGTGGTCACAACTGCCCATGAGAGACCCTCCTGCCCTTCTGCAGTAAGAGAAACTCATTAGAGAAAATAGTGCTTACAGACTAAAGAAGACGTACCGTGTAACAACCGAAGTAAAAGGGCCAGTCCTCGTGGGAGGTTACAAATAAAGACAAGGCGGTACTAAGGAGGGACTAACAAGCCTAATAACGAATCAGAAGACAGCATTTATGAAGGACATTTATACAAGCCAATGACAAATATGGGCGTAGAGTGGGCGGGGCTTCAAGTACATACTCCAATACAGCATGGCTCGCATAGCAGCGCATGCGCTGCCCAGACTCAACCTAAAAATTGAGAGAAATTTAATAAATGATTTGACACCAAAATGGCATAAATCCAACCAGTAGAACCAGAAATATGCAATTTCAAAGATTTAGGTAAGTAGGGCACCTAAAAGCATAAAGGGCCACTCGCAGTAATCTGGTTATGCCAGACCGAGAGAAAGACACAAGTTCAGGCTGACCACTATGGAGCACGGGCCGGATACCGGGACCAGGCTAGGCCTACTTAAAAATTTAATTTAGCTTCTACAGTCCAGTGCAAAGAGTCCACTTCACAGTGGAGGAGGCCGCTAGAAGCAAAGAGAGCATCCCGCATGGTTGTCGCCATAGCATGAAGAGCAGTCGGCGCATCACTGATCATTGTCGCTGTAGCGCAAAGATCTTGTCAGGTGTTGCGGATGGTCATTGTTGGAGCTTCAAGTTGGCAGTCCCCCTGAGCTATAAATGCTGTAGTAGATTTCGCATTGCCCGGTCGTTGCTGGCAGTCCCTCTAGCGCGAATAGTTGGGTTCACCGGAGCTTCGCATTGGCGGTCGGTGTAAGCGACTAGACCTTGGCACGAATGGGCCAGTTTGCAGTCGCAAAGAGCCCAAAACTTCAGGATTTCTCCTTTTTTTCAAGGAGAAGCTCAACCAAGGGTTCAAGACCTGGGAGACACCTCTTTGGGTTCAAAAACTTACTCCAGCAGGGGCCAGAAAGGCTCAGGCAGTCCCAGTTTCAGGTCTAGGCAGGTCAAGTTGTAGCAGGTCAGCTGGGAAGATTCAGAGTGGCCTCTGGAGCTTGCTTTGTTCCTGTGGTTCAGAACAGGAGATCAGTCAGCTGACCCTTGTAGTAACTTCAGCCTGGAATGAAGGGTGCAGGACCAGTCTTCCTTCTCAGCAAGCCGAGCAGGCCTCAAACAGCAGGGCAACATGGTGTCCTTCTTCTGTAGTATCCACAGGCCCAGACGTGTTCTGAAGAGTGGGTCTGATGATCCTATTTTTATACCTTGTTCCCCCTTTGTAGTGGGAGAAGCTTCTAGATTTTTCCCCTTCCAGAAGTGTCTGGCCTGCCTGCACCCCTGCACTGGTCCCAGATTGTCTGGGGTAACAATAGGCTAGTGTAACGTCTTCTGTGTGTGAGCTGGGCCAGTGCATTTGAAGTGCAAGTGTGGTAGGTGACAGCTCCGCCCCAAAATCCTGCTAGATGACCCACCCTGCCAACACCCAGGACCCTCTACTGTGATGCTGCCTGGGGGGAATACACTAAGGCCAACTACACCTAGTCGTGTGACCCAGGAAACAGGCTGCAGGCACCAAACGGTTAGTACAGGAGAATGCAAACTTTCTAAAAGTGTAATAGTAACAAGGGGTTTGGCCCTAGGCGGCTGGACGGGGCCGTAGTGAACTAGAAAGAGGGAGTGCCTAGCCGTCACATTCAAATGCTGCTAAACCAATTTAACAGACTAAAGGCCATCAATTCAATTGATATGGGCTTGAAGCATTTATTTGCTACTTCGTTCTGTACACTAAAGTGTACAGAACGAAGTAGCAAATAAATGCTTCCAATTCAATTGATATGGGCTTGAAGCATTTATTTGCTACTTCGTTCTGTACACTAAAGTGCACAGAACAAAGTAGCAAATAAATGGTTCAAGCCCATATCAATTGAATTGATGGCCTTTAGTCAATTAAATTGGTTTAGCAGCATTTGAATGTGACAGCTAGGACACCCCCCCCCCCTTTTTTCTTAGTTAACTTTCTAAAAGTGCCATTTTCCTGAAATGAGACTTCAAATCTGACTTAACCATTAAAGTGGATCTTAAATGTCAATTCCTCAGACACCAAACATGACTTTCTCACTTGCTCCCAATAAAAAATGATCACTTATTAAAAGTGATACGGTAACCCAATGTTATCCAAAGGGACATGTAGGCCTTGCATTAGTGAAAAATGTATTTGGGAGCTTATTACTACCAACTCATTAAATACAATGCACCCTGCCCCATGGGCTGTTTAGGGCCTAAAATAGGGGTGAATCATATCTATTTAAAAGGACGTTTTAGGCCTGGAAAAAGGTTTATTTTGCCAGGTCAAAATCCTACTCTAAACCTGCACACATGGCTACAATGGAATGCCTGAGACATGTTGAAAAGACTACTTAAGTGGCTGGCACAATCAGTACTGTAGGCCCACTAGTAGCACTTACTTTTCAGGCCCAGGGAACCTGTAGCACAGGGGTCTCCAACCTTTTGCGTAATGAGAGCTACTTATGTTCAATTAAAATCTTTGCAAGCCCCACACCCTGCCGATATCGACAATGTATAGAGACGTAGTACAGGGCCATAAGGATGCACAGCTAGATATGATGCGGGGGGATGGGTTTGGGGGGCATGACCGGGTTACAGTTTTGCAGTATATGACACAGAGTTTTGAAATATTTAGGGCTGTCGTTTACGGGCCCGAATGGTTCGATTTTATGTTTATCACTGATAATATAATAGTCACCTGCTCAGTAATCAACATATAGATATTTGTATGCTATGACAATTTTGTAATCCCTGCAATTACTATATCTGTTGACTCAATAAACAGAGTTATGAAAAAAAAAATCATTGCAAGCTACTAATTATTGTTGTTGTAACAGCGATTACATTGATGAACACCTCATGCAACATTACCAGCAGTGATCACCTCAGTGCATTAGGTAAGGTTGCCAGCAGACATATAAGAAAGGTTTTGCTAATTTGGAGTGCCTCTACATACGTAATACATGCCAGCCACAATGCTGCACAAAAGTAATAATACGAGTAAAAAGTCTCCAAATGATTTATCACTGAAAAATTAGTTTTAAATATATTTTGCAAATTGACCCATTTTTCTCCAAGCATTAGCTTATGAATTCTGAAAATACATACATATTTGTCACAATTTTGGAACATACATATTAATTCAACTAAGCAAAAGGTTTCAATTTAGTAGGGTGGGATGCAAACTGGAGAGCTACTTGTAGGTAGCTGGAGAGCTACTAGTAGCTCACTAGCTATTCATTGAGGAAGCCTGCTGTAGCACCACTTTACTATGAACTTACAAGTAAATTAAATGTGCCAATTGTGTGTAAGCCAATTTTACCATGTTTAAAGAAGAGAGCACAAGCACTTGAGCACTAGTTAGCAGTGGTAAAGTGTGCAGATTCGCAACAGACAACAAAAACAGGTTCAGAAAACAGGAGTGAAGTGAAAATGTTCGGGGTTAACCCTTCAGAGTGGGCAAGGTCCAAAAACCTGGGGGGAGAGGATGTGCCCTTACAGCCACAGCGGCCGACCTCGAGAGTTGAGGAACCGGGTTCGAATCTTGTTAGGGACGCTCAACATCCTGTGATTCTGGGCAAATCACTTAATCTCCCCGTGCCCAACAAAAATGAATGTGTCCGTCTGTAACGCAACTGGTGCTCATATAAAGTGATATGATATCTGTGAGGTAACATGATGGTATTCCCTTTATTTTATGCGGAGCAATGAGGCCCTGATACCTTCGGGTCAAGTTTGCGCTATATAATACTCCGGAAGAAAAAATATATATATACATATATATATATATAGCATCACTGAAGAACTCAAGAAATTACAACGAAAACTGCAGGTGCAACAAAATACCCCCAGATATCAGGTTAAAAAATATTTTGAGCTCATGAATAAGCTGAAGAACAACAACACTATTGTCATCAATAAATCTGATAAAGGGGGGAACGTGGTTTTATGGGACAAACAAGAGTATATAAAGGAGGCATATCGACATCTTAATGACATAGCTTGTTATTGCAAAATCAACATGACACAGGTAAAAAGATACAAAAGAACTATAAAGATGAATTAAGCAGATGGAAGAAAGAGGGTCTTATCTCCAAAGATGAATTTATGTTCTTAAATAATGAGTTTCCTGTGTTACCTAACATGTATTTCATTCCGAAGGTACATAAGAACGAATTACCTGTACCAGGCAGACCTATTGTTTCCGCAATTAAAAGTACCTTTGAGAATACATCTAAGTATGTAGATTTTTATCTCCATGAATTTGTGGTCCAGTTACCAACGTATATCAAAGATACCACAGACTTTTTATTCCAATTGAACAATCAAGTATGGTCAGATGATTTTATCTTTCTCACTATGGACATCACTGCCCTATACACGAGTATAGCCCACTCAGATGGGCTTAGAGCAGTAGAATACTTCTTGTGCAAAAGACCGATTGAGATGTATTGTCATAATCAAATGCTTTTACAAATGATACATTGGAGTTTGCACAATAATGTATTCATGTTTGACAATGCGGTATTCCAGCAGCTGCGGGGTGTGGCTATGGGGGCATGCTTCTCCCCCAGCTATGCATGTTTACATGTGGGCTGGTGGGAGGAACATGTCCTCAGGGTGCAGCACGCCCGGGAATGGTCGGAACACATAGTGAGGTGGTGGCGTTATATTGACGACATTTTTGTGATATGGAGGGGGACCAAAGATCAGGCCCATTAGGTTTGTTGACAATATTAATGCTAACACATTAAATCTGCATTTTACTGCCCATATAGATAAATCTAGCGCCAATTTCTTAGATATCACTGTTCAAGCTCTACAAGGCAAAGTGGAAACTTGCCTATTTAGGAAACCTACATCAGGGAATACAGTATTGCATGCTGGCAGTTTCCACCCACAGCACACCATTTCCAGTATTCCCTATGGAGAGTTTCTCCACATTCACAGGGTGTGTAGTACAATAGAAGCCCGTGAATACCATCAAAATGAAGCCAAAAAGAGACTTGAGGCTAGAGGATACAATCCCAAGAAATTGGACATAGCTATAAGAAAGGCTAATGACAAGGTGCGGGAGGCCCTATTGAATCCTGACAGACACAAAATAAGGGAAACGATAGATACAGCCAACCAGTCATCAAGTGACAATATGGAGATGCGATTAATTACCACCTATAGCAAACAGGCCAAAACTATTAAAGCCATCATTAAGAAACAGTGGCCAATAGTTTTGACAGATGTTACGCTAAAAAAAGTTCTCCCAAAGAATCCTACCATAACTTTTCGAAAGGCATACTCTATGCGTAACGATTTGGTAAAAAATAGCGCTGAAACAATGGAATCAGATAGTTGGCTTTCCCCAAGAAAAGGGTTTTTTAAGTGCAGCTCATGCAGAGCTTGCAAATTTGGTATCAATACCACCACATATAAGACACCCTTTTCAGACAAATCCTTTGCACTAAGAGAACATTACACGTGTAGGACTGACGACGCAGTATATGTTTTAAGGTGCAGCTGCAATCTGTGCTACGTGGGAAGTACTAAACTGCAGGTGTATGTTCGTATCTTGCAGCATCTCCGTGCGATAGTGAACTCCGACCCAGCCTATCCCATTGCTAGACATTTTAAAGCAGTCCATGATAATCTTAAATGCCTGCAATACTTTGTTATCGATGCAGTATTTCCTAACAAACGGGGCGGCAATCGGGAGAGACAGTTGCGCCAGCTCGAATCCAGATATATAATAGAGCTGGACACCAAGTCTCCATTAGGGCTCAATGTCGGAGAAGATTTGCACAACTTTCTGTGAGTTGGGGATAAACATTACTAAGAGTATGACCTGATACTGTTGTAAAGTATGTAAGAAGGCAATCCATAGTCAAAGTTAAATGGTCAGCCGTGTAACTTAAGTATAAAGATAAGGCTAAGCTTTCTGAATCTTCCACTTTTTTAACATTAGGGATGCACAGGCAGGTTTTGCAGCCAGGGGGCTCCCTGGGTATTAGTATCTACACGAGTTTAATGAGATACAACATTATTTACATAGGGGATTGCAGATTTGATACATGAGGTATTGGTACCTGGTGATTTTAGACATATTCTGCATTTTCCCAAAGGAAATTGTATACTCTATATGAATTGCCGCCTTATGATCCCATAAGTTTTAGCTATTTTTATTGCACTTTTTGTACATTAAATTCCTATTATGCACTTTGCACGCTTCGGTACTGTATAGGCATTAGCACTTTTTTACTACATTTGTAGTAGGGTCAATCTTTCCTTGCAATTTTGCACATGCAATGGGTAGCTCCATATTGTTATATTGGAGTTAGGACAATACTGTGGAAAAGCACTTTTGCACTTTACATCAATTAAACAAGAGTAGTTGTGTATAATAGAATTAGACCTATTATGATAGACCATCGAAATGCTGTTGGCTATGAGACAGATAGCGCAATAGTAGGGTGCACTGTCCGTACAAGATGAGGTTTTTAGAAATTAATACAGGTATTTATTATTTTAAGCATTAAGCAATTTATAAATATATTATTCCTGTGTAATAACTATGTATTTGTACGCACTGAATATCTGGAATGTCAAGGTCAACATACATGTGATGGTTAGAACATGATACTATAATATTTGTTTACATCATGCACTGTGCACTTTATTTTTAAGAAAGTCAAATATCATAGAGGTCCCTTCAGACAATGCCATTGCATGTTGATTACTGAAGAGATATTTACAAGGTGGGCCAATCGACAACAAAGACTATGGGGCCGATTCCGATCTCTGCCGGTAGGGCTCCGAATCGGATTCGGCTTTACCGGATCCGATTCGGAGCCCTATTTCCCGACCGAATCGTACGTGCGTCCGGGCGAGCGAGTTCGATGCGTGCGCTCGCGAAATCTCCGACCGACTCGTTCGCAGGACCCGACCGCTCCGACCGACTCGCACGGGGACGACTCGCACCGCGCTATGGAGACGTTCCCCGGCCGGGTAAGTACAATGCGCATCGCAACCGCTCCGACCGACTCGCGCAGTCCGGCTCCAAGGAGCTGTCGGAGCCGCACTTTGGGGGTCCGTGTCGGACCCCCCTGGAAGCGTAGGCACGCGAGTCGCACACAGGGGGGACCCATGGGTCCCCCCTACACGTGCATGTACGGCGCGACCCGCATCAACGCGAACACGCTGTAGGGGGCGCCCTTGTTCGCGTCGTGCCCATTGAGTCAATGGGAGCCCGTGTACGCATCGTACGACTGGCTCCCATTGACTTTAATGGGAGTCCGACCGAATCGAGTCCGATAGCATACGTGCGCATCGTACTCGTTCGGTCGGACTGCTAGAGTCCGATTCGGTCGGAAATCTCTCTGGGTCCGGCTCGGTCGGAGAGATTTCCGGCCCGAATCGGAATCGGCCCCTATATTTGCAGTTTTGGACACTGTTACTTTGTATATATAAATATAAAAGTGTCCAATATAGGCGCGCAGACAGAATGATTATTATGCGCCATATTAGAATCAATGTTGCTGTTTCTACCTTACATGTAAAGCAGTTGCTATCAATGTATAGTATGTTTTTCATTGCTATCTATATGCCGATCACGTTACCGGAAGCTACACTTTCCCTTTAAATTCCCGCATTTGTAGAACGTTTGTCATGTGATCAAGGACACAGCCTGTGTCCGAAACGCGTCAGAGGCAGCACCCTTTTTTCCTAAATAAAGTATTAATTGTGGCACCAGCTATACCGTGAGTCCGTGTTCCTGTATGTGCGCGATCGCACTTGGATATCGTAAGTGGATATATATATATATATATATATATATATATATATACTTCTTCTTCCCCCGCGGGGCATATATAGACTCGTATAGAAGCAGGCAAATGCCAGGTTTATGTCTGACTGGGGGTGTCAAAGCGTGTCAGCATGATCATGGACCACACAGATTGTAGTTCTATATCTGACCACATTAGCCAGGCCAATAGCCATGCAGTCCTGTCACCCTCATCATGTCACTTTAGAACATTTTCATGGTAATCTGCCTGTCATAGTCGAGTCAGGTGTGCGCCAAATTGTCTCCCCATGTCCCCCAAACTCGGAAGGAGATTAGGCTCTGTGGCAGCTGCCTTCTCACATTCTTGCATTTCAGTTCCAAGAGCAAGGTATGTTTCCCATAACTTTATTTTTTTACCCCATATGAGGTCTATTTACAGTGTCCTGGAACACACATTTAAAAGTGTCCCATTCAGTCACCCGGTTCCTCAGTGGAGCACACGTTTTCATAGAAGTATTTAACTTTATGTACGGAAGTGTGTATCTCAGAGCACTGGCACCACCAGCCTCCAATTAGGGATCTTGAGGATCCATACTAATGACAAAAGGAGCAGGTTATGGTCTGACACCTCTCCTCCCAAATACTCTTTACTGGCTCATTGTAGTTATCTGCTTCTCACAAAAATAAATCAAGTTCAGTGTACATGGAATGAACTGGGGAGCGAAACGAAAACTTCACTAAGCTCCATCTGTGGGGTTAAATGCCAGTAAATAATCATTTCTATATATCAGGGTCTATTAATTGAGACCATAGATGTTCTTTTGGGCATCTGATTTGGACCTTGATGAGCAAAAACATTTGTGAATTGAGTCATTTGCTTCTGTTGCCGACTGCGCTCGTTTTATTGTGACTCGGGCTTTATGTAAGCAGGGACAGCACATTTTACTGTTATTCAGTACGTTGTATGTCATCTTTTTTTTAGCTCTTTTTTTTGACGTCCAGATTACTTTTGGATTTGTAGGTCAAATTCGTTTTTTTATGATTTCTTTGTTGTAAAATCTGTGTTCTCTGTTCACCTGTTCACGTTTTTGTTGCAGCACTTCTTTGTGTTTGGTGCACCTAATGTTGGGCTTTGACTTTATCCAAAAACACTTCAATATTGGATGAAAGAAAACACTAAAACCCATTTCATTGTTGTTTTCTTTTTCCTGCTGCTTTCAGTGGTTTTCTTTTAGGACCAAGAAAAACAGGCATTCAAAAGGGCTAAGTACTTCTCATCACAGCAAAGGAATGATTTGTTTTCTTGTTGAAACGAATTACTGCACTGCAAATGTTTTCTTTGAACATCTCAGTGACCTTTGAACCCATCAGCTGAACGTCAGGCTTCCTCTTAAAAACATTCTGGCAGGAAGGAATAATTTTTCAAATTGATCATAACAATGCATGCAAAGGAAAATAGTACAATTTATTGAAGTAATCTTGTTACCTGTCAGCTAGCATGACAGTGAAAGAAATCAAGACGTAAAACACGACAGAAACAAACATGTTTTCTTTTTTTTATTGCATTGTTTGCTATGCATTAGAGAAGAGAATAGCAGCTGCTAAGAATTCTGTCGCACAAAGCAGCAATGGAAATATATGACCAATTAACATTGAGGGAAACATGTCCTTCTAGTTTAAGGGACTAAACACTATATGGTCTCAATATGTACATGCATAAATTATGAGGTTGCTCAATGCACAGATTCTTTTCTGTGAGTGGTTATGTCCACTTAGGTGTGACTTATTTATGATTTTGTAGGAGAAAACGTGCGAACTAATGGACCTGATTCATAAAGCATTTTGTCTAGAGGTAAAAATGATTTACTCTTGGAAAGGCAAGTGTAGTTGACACATAAGGCAGAGGAGCCGAGCCATTCCACAGAAAAAACTTTGTCAATCGTTTCCTAAAACATTTACAGTACAACCAACTACAGCCACCAGCCGTTCAAGATGAGAAATACCTAAAATGCTAACACTAGAATCATGCTGAGGTGGCCATGCTCAAAGTATATGCCTATCACTGGCCAAACATAATTGGTAAGGTTCATGGTCCATGAGGCTTGCGAACATCTAGGACAATTCAAAGCAAAGCAAAATGGCAACTACAGTTTCAAGCATGTGCATACGAGGAAATAGGATAGTGCCTTGAAGTGTGTTGTTCCGAATCTGCAGGGAGGAATAGCAAACTCCGAGTGCAATGGACAAAAATTGCAGGTCCCCAGGTGCACACAAGACTCATAAGTGACCAAAAATATAACTGGATCTTGAAAGCTGGCTAGCCAGCTGGTTATTTGTGAACTTAATGAAAAACAAGCATAGTGGAACCAGATCTGTCAAACTGCTTTTGTAAAACCAGTTCCCACAAATATTTCACTTTGAGAGGCCATTTCCTCTTTTTTCCCGATCTCTTTCTTTCCCGGGGGTAAAGGGTTGGACTTCCAAAAGCCCCTTTAAAACCTCCCCTTGTTCCAGCATCATAATTTTTTTCTACTTCCTCTACTGAACCCACGCCACATAATTCCCACTAACAGTTTTCGTTTTTAGGGTCTCGCTTGCGAGTGCAAGTGCTAGTGCATGCGTCTTGCTTGCGAGATACTGCTGTATACAAAAAAAGGCTTTGAGCCTGCCGGATGCTTATAATTTTTGGGTTTCCCATCAGTCTTTGTTACAGCCTCCTTAATTGGCCAGTGCAGAGGAAACATAATTTCTGGTCACTTCTGTGGAGCAGAGACCAAGTACAGATTAATTCACGTTAATTGTGTACCTGCCCGCTGCTCCCAATGGGATTGAGGTACTATTTCTCACCTACTCCCACTCTCTGATGCTTGCTTTTTTTCTTGTTTTTAATTCTGACTCCAAAAGCCTCAGTTGTCAGTGTAGTAATTTGCAAGGGGGTGCAACCGGTTCGCATATGCAGTACAGCAGTGTTTTGCTCGCCCCGTCTGGGCCACAGGTGGCCTGACATCTAACTTCTGCTTGGTTTTCCACTTCCACCTGCCTCCCTGGGTGTGCTCTCATGTCTGAGGATATTTCAGGTGCTTCCCCTAGTTTTAACCTATATCTGTGCTTCTACAGCACCTAGCACATCAACACTGCTTTTGCTTGATGGCCCCTCTCGTTGTAACGCCGATATATCCACATGAAAGCGCAGCATATCTTTACCATAGATATTACAGAAACATAACACTGACGCATAGTTTCTATTTCACATGCACTCGAGAGAAACATGGCTAGCAGGCACATCTTCTTCCCTTCAGCTGCCATTGTAAATTAGGGTGACCACCCGTCCTAAATTTTTACGAACTGTCCGTAAATTAGCCCTAACTTCAGTTGTCCATGATAGATATCTTAACGGAGGGCATTTGTCCATAATTTTAGCCTCTCAGCTAAAGGACAAAAGTTAATTCCCACAAATATGATTCCCCAGCTGAAGTGGAAGAGAGTAGGTCTCCTGTGCTGCATTCTGGGGGGAGGGGCACACAGCTAAAAAAAAAGAAGCCTTGATGTCACTGAGTGATTGCTTCCCCAAAAAAAGCCAATGTGTTCCTATCAGCAAATGTAAAGGCTGCTCTGGAGCCAGTATAGCCCTGAATTGATGGAGTCACTTGCAGCTTTCTGACAATAAGATAGTTTCTTTTTGAGAGGTACTGCAAGGGTGTGCCAAGCTGAGCTGCGGAGTGCGTGCTTTTGATGCACAGTTATAAAAAATGTTTGCACTAGATATAATCTGTATATTACTGAAATATAGAATTTAGAAGTACTTTTTATCTTCAACCTAAATTTATATGTGCAATTAGTGGCAGCCTATATTATACTGTGTGTGGTGCACATTTAAAATAATGACTTAAACATTCACAGTGCTTTCAAGGATCTCCTAGCACTAAAAATACACAAGCCACTTTTCCAATACAGGTTCCATAAAATCAATAGTGCATTTTCCACTGATTAGTTTAACTTTTATTTATTTTTCAGCTAAGGTGTGCGTTATTTTATATGTAGTTACCTAATGGTGAGAGATCAACAAATAGTTACACAATATTTTGCTCTTTTTAGTCACGCCTTTGATTCAACCTCCGCGCTCACTGACCATGTCCCGATGGCAGTATACATACTTTTCTTAATGCACTTTAACCGCTGCATTGAATACCTTCAGGGTGAGCCAGTCAGCAAATTAACAAGGTGAGCCCAGCCAAGGGTCTTGGCTCGGATCGTAGAGCCTATGCACGAGCCAAGCCCTGATATGTTTGCTATGTAAATCATATAACAAACATCATGTATAATATGATAAAATAAAGAGAAGTGTATTTTTTTAACAACTGGTATTGAGAAGTCACATATTTGAAAGTGCTTTCATACGCAATAATTGAAAGAATGTTGGTGAAGTAAAATATTTGAATAGGATCACACAATTTAAGTAGGGAAGCCACAATTTATCCCGGTTTTCTAATTTAACTTTGATAAAATCATCCAGGAAATGGGCATTTGTCTTTCCTTATGTTAAGGCTTTGTTTTTAATTCTTCGTGCATTTTTGTGCAGTTTTAATATAGCATGACCTTGACCCATAGGTATTGGAGCACTTTACATGAGCACCACTTACATTACACAAGGCCACATTCATTGTTTGTAGGCATGGGGAGATTAAGTGGTTTGCCCAGAATCAAAAGATGTTGAGCCAATGTCGAGACTCGAACCTGGTCCCCCAGTCCCAAAATCGGCAGCCTTGACCATGACACCACATCGTGGGTAGAGGGAAGGAGGCGGTAAGAAGCCACATGAAAGCTCAGCTCATTGTAGGCTCAAGGTTCCAACAGGACCTTGAGCTGAGCCAGGCTTCAGGCTCACATCTGGCTCAATGTTTCAGTGGTTCGCCACGTCTAGTATATCTCTATAATGTCTAAAAAGTCAGTGAAATTAGCATATGGTGTCCTGCCTTCCCTTGCTTTCAGTATGGACCTTTTTTTTAGATATTGTGCCAGAATAGCCTGTGCTCTGTCGTTATTTAACACAGTATTCTATTCATCTTACAGAATTGTACAAAACACTGTCTTCTGCTTTTAACGGGGACTCAGAAAAATAAATTAATTTAGTCAGTGGCTTAAGTGCACTGTGTATTATAGAGAAGCCTGGGTTCAAATCCCAGATTTCCTGCATGTCTAAGTTGTGTGATTTTAGTCACAACAATTTACTTCATGTGTCTAATATACTTGATAGTGACATTTGAGAATACATTCAAGAAATTCAGTTTAAGATGGACTGTGTACAAAAACAAAATCATTTGTATGTTTTATTAGCCTAGAATGTTCCACCATCCATAACGATAATATTGGCCATGATATAAGGGACACCAGATAATTGGTTCACTTTGTGCACTTGTGGTGTAGTCAAGAGGGAGGATTAATGAATATTTCAAAGTTCATGTTTATAAACTTTCATTTCAGATAAATGCCAATGCAATGTTGTGATCTAATGCACTAAACTGAAACAGTACCATAGGATTTTTTTTTTAAAAGATGTTATTGCTGTATGCCAAAAGGTTACATAGCATGAAAGTAGCCAGGTTGGTAGCAGTAGATTCCATCATACAATTACACAAGAACACTGTTGGGCTATTTAGGAAGAGTTAGCACACAATTTTTACATTTTTCTTTGTAACAAACTGACCCATAATAACTGTACCACCCCCACACCCCAGCCCTGCTGCCGCTGCTTTAACTATAGGCGTGAGGAAACAGAGCAACAAACCATGTGGTGCTTAGAAGAAAGTGTTCTAAAGGGGAAATAATGACAGTGTGTTGGAGATAGGCGCCTTTAAACCACTGCCTTGAGTAGTTTCCTAGATGTAGCAAGAACAACTACTATATACAAACCGAGAGTGCATGTGTCGGGGTGGATGATGGGAGGAGAGTATCATCTTTGGTGCAGTCTTTAAAGCCCTCCACCAAAATGTCCCACGCCTGTGCAGTAAAATATCTTATCAGACCAGTTTGTTCCTTCCCATGTAACAAGGTGCTCGAAACCATGAGAGCAAGACCTTTGTCCAACTTATGATAACTGGAGGAAGTGAATCCTTGCAGAGCAGTGAAATATTGTATTTTGTTAGTAGAAGAGCCAGGTCGAGAAAGTTGATCGAGGGTTTCTCTAACTTAATGCAGGGGAATATACACAATAGGACTACCTCGGGGACTTTGTTAGTACACGGCCCAAGGCGGTCGACTGCACCTCCAGAACGCTTTGCTAGTATGAAAGGAGTGAGTGGCAAGACCAATGAATAGGAAGCAAATTGGCATCAAATTGCATACAGCGAGGACCTGCAGCTGCGACTCTCAGGTATATTTTGTTAATTCAGGCAGGTGTAAGTTAAGCTCAGTTCAGAATATTAAATTGAATGTATTTAACATGGGAGCTGTGGGGATACTTCAATATTTTAGCCCAATCCATATCGTGCAGAGGTTTGGTCATGTAAGTCTCCCAGTTAGTATGGAGAGAAGACCTGGACACTTCATGTGCAGGTGGGCTAGGGGGCAAACATGAAACAGGGTATTTAATGATTAGGGTGTTCGTAAGAAAGGAATTGACCTGGGTGAGGATTCTAGTCTGCCATAAGGGTTTGGAAACCCAGTAGCTCACTGTCAACAAACAAAGAACCCAATTTTGCGAGGCCTGAAGCATGCCACTGACTGATTGCCCTGAGCAAAGCCATCCTGTGTGAGTGGGGAGGCCTAGCAAAGGTATTGGAGGAGCATAGAGTATCTTGTGTTAGTGAGTTTACGGGTTCTAGTAAGGCAAGAGAAAGCTGTGCGGGACAACCCTGGGTGGTGTTGGGTAGAATGGTCAGTAGGAAACAATAAGTAGAGCAGTATGATCTTCTTAACATCTTTACGGGTAAACGTTGTCTTATGCAGTGGACGGCCAGACAGCCAGCGAGCCACCAAAGGAGCTGTGCAGCTAAATAATAGCTGTCATAGTCCGGAAGAGCTAATCCGCCAGCAGTCACAAGTAGCTTTATAGTAGTAAGAGCTATCCAGTGGCTCCCAGGTCTCCAAATCAGACATGGGACGTGTTGAGGTGTCCGAAGAAGGAATGAGGGATGAGCAGATGAAGGTTTTCAAAATAATACAATAACTGGGGAAGCACCACCATCTTCACTAGTGCCACGTGGCTCATTTCTGAAAGTGGAAGAGAAGATCAAAAAGCAAACTGGGATAGGTTTTGAAAGGTAACTGATTCCTTGTTGAATCTGGGGTTTAATTGTATAGAAAGGGTAAAACACTACCATATGTTAAAGAAACACTTCTTACAATATAAAATCTTTATCATGTTCTTAAATTTTGCATGTGTAATTTACATCCCAAATAGTTTGCAGATTCTGCATGTTCTTTGGCACTTAAGGATGATCCAGATCACTGGTTTGGCCTTGACTCGACTGCAGAACCATTTTAAGACATGGACAGAGTCAGCAATTGCCCAGCACAACCTTCAAATTGGTCTGGCACCTGCTCCCCCTTCTCAAGCACAGTGCCCAGGTACACAATACTTTCCGATACTCATGGTGGGACCCTCTTGGCTGAATTTAGGAATTGCCCCACCTTGTTCTTCTCTTCCTTGTGCCTCCAGTTGTTAGCAAGAATCCTCTAAGTCAGTTGCTGTTTTTCTCCCATCTAATCCTGATTTCATCTTGCAGTTTAGTTCTATTTGTCTGGTATTCTGGGCTTTCAGGTCTGAGCTAAATGTAGAATCCCGGACGTACACTCCAGTGCTGTGAGATCACAGACAATTTGTGGGTACCTCACATCCTGACATTAGGTGTGAGCCAGTTGCCCACACCATCTGCTCTGCCTCATATTTTTTTTTTAGGCTTAACATTGACTGGAGGTTGAGGTGAGGCAGATGCTTTTGTTCAACTTGTCTAAACTAGCAGATGGTCACTTACCATAATGTTTCCAAAACTGTTAACCATAGGTTTTAAAATGTTTAGAAACATAATGAAAGCTTTGCTGTTGCTTTCTCTCCAAGAAAGTTTGAGTAAATCTGGATAGGGGTGATGTACTTGACACCGTGCTCAAGTGCATTCATTTACTTTTGAACAAGGATCTGAATGTAACATACCTAGAGGCAATCACATAAAGACCATAGTGAATATACCGTGCTATGTAGAAAATAGTAAATAAATGCACAGATAAAATACTGGGGTATGGCCTCTCCTTGGATGTGTCTGTAAAAATTCACCTTTTGCCCTGAGCTTTTGTCCTGAATTTTGACACTTTATCCTGAATTTTTGTCCTGAATTTTGACCCTTTGTCCAGAATCTTTCACAGTCCTTTCCAGAATTTGCCTCCATGTCAGTTGTTCACCCTATTGTAAAGAAAAAGTGTTAGGAACATACAAGCAGGAGCAGACCCGTGGGCAGCAGCTATACAAACCAGGAAAATAGAGGGTCATGTCTGCATAAAACAAGGCCAGCATTCTACATCACTTAGTTTAAACATTACCCACTCTGTTGTGTGTGTGTTGTTTTTTATTTAGAATTAATAACTATGTTCATTTATAACAAAAAAGCGCATAAACCCACAGGCTGCAGTTTTGACACATTTTGACCATTTGGGACATTTGTATGTGTACTCTGCACATGCAATTGCAGTTGTACATCTGATTTTCAAAATATGTTGTTGAACACTTTGGGGCTGATTAGGATGTCGGTCGGAAAGCCTTCGATCACAAGTTGGAGGCTTTCTGACTAACATTCCATGGTTTAAAGTCAGACCGCCTTCTTACAAGAAGGCGGTTGGAGTTTAAATCAGCCGGTCAATCCAACTGGCTTCCGACGGGCTCAAGAAGCCCGTCGGCCAGTTGGAAACCACCACAAAATCCCATATGTAGGGCGCTTCCACTGTAGGGATTATGATGTCGGTTTCGGACAGGCTTTCCATGTCGGGCTTTCTGACATGGAAAGCCTGTCAGAAACCAACTTTGCCTCCGTGGCCTCCGGTTGTGGGCCGGACAGGCACCTATGGTGCCCCCCTGTAAATCCCTACAACATGTGCCACAGTGCAGGAATTTACACAAACTCTAATTTCTCTATGGGAGCATGTGCTGCAGGCAGAAACCACCCTCAGCACAAGCTCCCATAGAGAAATGAAAGTGTGCGACCGCACATCACAATACTGTGTGCGGACCCACTGACCTATGGTCGGTCGGTTCCCACACCAAAACGGTGTCGGGCGCACTCAAGTTCGCCCAACATCGTAATAGGGCCCTATATCTATTCAAAAATGAGAGAGCTCAGGTCACCTAAGTGGAAACATCTTAACCAATCACTCTCAAAAGGAGAAGAGTGATTTTAATCCCAGTTGTATCTTGAATTGGTTTTATTGTCGATGTCATGAATTTTTTGTTCATGGCAGTCTGCGGTGTTAAGTTGATACTTTTTTATTAAACTAGTACAATTTCTATGGTTTGTTCTGCCTCTCATATGAGTGTTAAGTTGATATGTTTTTAAATAGACTAGTACATTGTCTCATGTTTGTTCTGCATCTCAAAGTTAGTCCAGTGTCTATGAAAAAAAAACATTTCTCACTTCTTGTCCGGAATTTCAATTCATCCAGGGGAAGAGATGAATCAGTTTGGTGACTGAGCACCTGGTGATAGATAGTGTTTCATACAAAGCTAGAACAGTGCATCAAGAAGTTGGAGTCAACAGAAGAGAGTGAGTTTTTGTACACCTACCTGCACAATAACACAAACGTCACACAGAAAGTTAGCTTGTTAATAAAAGACAATTGTGTGTCACATCATCAGAGAACGAGCACTGAAGCTGATCTATGTCACATTCAGTCAGCTGCAATCAGGTCCACCTGTGGTCCTTCAATATTACTTTTTTCTTACAACATTGATATTGGCTGTGGAGAGGGGTCATCACATGACTAAGGCTGGGTGGCTATCCATCTATTGTTGTTTTTGCATTTGTCACCCCGAGTGGGACGGGTATGCCCAGACGTGGGTCCCGTGCTCTCCATGCCACTGGAGTCAAGCTATCCTGGCTGATGAGGGCTGAACGCTCGAAACCGGTCCTAGGATGCTTGTTTCCAGTCCAGGGAGGACCTGGCCTGGCAGTTCGGGCTGGACTGTTCCCATTGGGCGCAGGGTCAAGACTGATTTGCATATGGCTGGATCCAAACTGGAATGGCATGGTGAGCAAAAAAACGATGGATTTAGGCCCAGATCTTTGTACTGGGGTGAATGTATGACATTGTTCTGCATTCTGTCCATCTATTGTTGTTTTTGCATGGGTGGCCATCCACTGCAGGCCGTGCAATTCCCCTACACTTACCACAGTTGATTTCTGTGATGTGCATGATATTTGATATGGCAAACACAAGGAGATGATGGACGGAGTGCTGAAACTTTTCAAACACTCACCCCCAGTCACAGATCTGGGTTGAATCCATCATCATTCTTTAGCTCACTTTGCTACCCCAGTTCAGACATAGCTATATGCAAATCAGTCTTGACCCTGTGCCACATGGGAATAGTCCAGACCGAACTGCCAAGCCATGTCTTCCCTGGACCGGAATCAAGCATCCTGGGACCGGTTTCGGGCTAACAGCCCTCATCAGCCAGGCTAGCTTGAATCCAGTGGCAAAGTGAGCAAGGGACCCATGTCTGGGCATAACCTGCCAACTTAGGGCGAACAAAGCAAACACAAGGAGATGATGGACGGAGTGCTGAAACTTTTCAAACACTCACCCCCAGTCACAGATCTGGGTTGAATCCATCATCATTCTTTATCTCACTTTGCCACCCCAGTTCAGACATAGCTATATGCAAATCAGTCTTGAAATGAAATGAAATGAAATGAAATTTGTACTTGTAAAGCGCACCCATACCCCCAAAGGGGTGTCCAGGCGCTGTACGCATACCGCTGTGGAACCCTTCCTGGCTTTTCCCTGTGAAGTGTCCACTCCTGGGCACCCCCAGGGTGAAGCCAGGCATCCCAGCGTATTGGGGCCATTGTGGAGATTAAGCAAGCTATTGCCCAGAGTTGCAGAGTGGGACCCATGATTAGAATAGGCACCGAGGCGAGAATTATCAGGTCTGAGGAAATTGAGCCCAAGACCCGCCGAGGTGGGAATTGAACCCTGGTCCCGGGCCAGATCTCTGCATCAGGGTCTGCCGCTCTAACCATTGAGCCACACTTCTCCACTTGACCCTGTGCCTCATGGGAACAGTCCAGAACGACCTGCCAAGCCATGTCTTCCCTGGACCGGAATCAAGCATCCTGGGACCGGTTTCGGGCTAACAGACCTCATCAGCCAGGGTAGCTTGAATTCAGTGGCAAAGTGAGCAAGGGACCCACGTCTGGGCATACCCTGCCAACTTAGGGCGAACAAAGCAAACACAAGGAGATGATGGACAGAGTGCTGAAACTTTTCAAACACTCACCCCCATTCACAGATCTGGGTTGAATCCATCATCATTCTTTAGCTCACTTTGCCACCCCAGTTCAGACATAGCTATATGCAAATCAGTCTTGACCCTGTGCCTCATGGGAACAGTCCAGACCGAACTGCCAAGCCATGTCTTCCCTGGACCGGAATCAAGCATTCTGGGACCGGTATCGGGCTAACAGCCCTCATCACCCAGGCTAGCTTGAATCCAGTGGCAAAGTGAGCAAGGGACCCACGTCTGGGCATACCCTGCCAACTTAGGGCGAACAAAGCAAACACAAGGAGATGATGGACGGAGTGCTGAAACTTTTCAAACACCCCCAGTCACAGATCTGGGTTGAATCCATCATCATTCTTTAGCTCACTTTGCCACCCCAGTTCAGACATAGCTATATGCAAATCAGTCTTGACCCTGTGCCTCATAGGAACAGTCCAGACCGAACTGCCAAGCTATGTCTTCCCTGGACCAGAATCAAGCATCCTGGGACCGGTTCAGGGAAGACCTGGCTTGGCAGTTCGGGCTGGACTGTTCCCATGAGGCACAGGGTCAAGACTGATTTGCATAAAGCTGGGTCTGAACTGAGGTGGCGAAGTGAGCTAAAGAATGATGATGGATTCAACCCAGATCTGTGACTGGGGGTGAGTGTCTGAAAAGTTTCAGCGCTCCGTCCATCATCTCCTTATGTTTGCTTTGTTCGCCCTAAGTTGGCAGGGTATGCCCAGACGTGGGTCCCTTCCTCACTTTGCCACTGGATTCAAGCTAGCCTGGCTGATGAAGGGTACTACCCAGAAACCGGTCCCAGGATGCTTGTTTCTGGTTCAGGGAAGACCTGGCTTGGCAGTTCGGGCTGGACTGTTCCCATGAGGCACAGGGTCAAGACTGATTTGCATAAAGCTGGGTCTGAACTGAGGTGGCGAAGTGAGCTAAAGAATGATAATGGATTCAACCCAGATCTGTGACAGGGGGCGAGTGTCTGAAAAGTTTCAGCGCTCCGTTCATCATCTCCTTGTGTTTGCCATGATATTTGATATGACAGATGTCAAGTTTAGCTGGTATTCCTTCTCTCTAAATCACGGTTCTCCAAAGTCAGTCCTGGATGGCCAGCTCCATTTCAGATTTTTAAGATAACTACATTTATCTAAATGTAGATATGCTAAAAATCTGGCATGGATCCGGCCCTCCAGGACTGACTTTGGAGAACCCTGCTCTAAATAACGGTGGAATTAGGTCAATGCTCAGAGAGTAAAGAGATGTCTCTTTCTTCTCTATCCTTTCTCTCAATACCACACATGTGTTTCATTTAGAGAAGATTTGATTTGGAGTGCTGTTTTGGGACACTAAGATAAGTGCCCAAAAGCAGTACTCTCACAGCAAATCTGAGACATCTGACCTCAATAGCCTGAGTGCCTACACAAAGCGCCCCAGAAGTTGGATGGCTGGGATGTGAGCGCTACAGTAGAGCTTTGCAAAGGATCCACTCATTCAAGTGACACATAGGTTGCTTATAGGTAGGTAGGGCTCCCAGTATTAAGTAATTCTGATATCACCTGCAACAGCACTTACGAGAGATATTGTATACAACTAGGGGCGTACAGCTCAGCCATTGCTTACTATTCACTGGTTATATTGTCACTCTTATTTTCTGCCTTCTTTTCGGGCAGTGTGTGCTGGTTTCACTTCCTCTTCTTTTGACTAGAGTATGGACAAAGGACTGATTGATTCAACTTGACTGCTGTCCTTCCGCGGATCGTGCTGTGATTGAGGCACTCTTTATTTATTTTTCTTCATTGTCGTCCCTTGTCGTCCTTGTTGAACCCCTTGCCATTTGTTGCTAACTTTTACTATTCCACATGCACTTCAAAGCTCTTTTTGCATTTGAAATGGATGTTATCTGCTTTTATTGTGAAAGCAGATGTTATGTGCTTCAAGATGTATTTTCAGTAAGAAATGGGCGCAATTACTTCCTTTATGTGATTGCATTTTTTTTCTATTTCATGGATAGGGAGATTAACTGATTTGCTCAGAATCACTGGGGTGTTGTGCCGAGACCTGACATGCATTTGCAAAGCCAATAGATCTTGTCTTTGAAGCTATTGGCCCTGCCATTGCCTTTTGTTCCTGCTGTACAGCATTGGCATTGCCAAATTTGGCAATGATTTGTAGCCTTGCTGCATTGCAGCATGGCTGCTGTGCATCATAGCTAAATAATAATAATAATAAAGGACTATGATGCATCCAGTGCTAATGTACTCTTAAAAAAAAAAAACTGCAAAGTATCCATGCTAGTGTGCAGCATGGATACAAAACTTTGCCAAAGCCAAAAGCTCTCATAGGCGAGACCTATTGGCTTTGCCTATGCTTGTTTTAATTTTACAGTGAGTTTAGCTCCACCTCTATTTTTTTCGGGGCTTGAACATTCCCATCCCAGTCTCCATGTAAGCAGCGAGATCCTAGCTGCTCCTCCACCTTGTTGTCTTTCCAGTTTGCCTGTCCCTCACCAGATTTTCTGTATCTGCCTGTCTTCTGTTTAATGACATTGTCTTCTTTTACCTCTTCATCTTCTGTGTGCACCTTCTTCTGCTGCTACCTTTCCTAGCTTCTTCTGCTCTTTCCTTCTGAGTTACAGTAGATATGAAGAAAATGTGTTCTAAATATATTCAGAGCATCGAATTAGAACCAGGGTCTATCCATCTACTTAATTCCGAATGTATGACAGAATATCGACGGACAGAAAATCGACCTACAAAAATATCGACACAGAAATATAGAAGTCAAAAATATCGAAGTCCAATCTACATAAAGGTAAGTACAAAAATATCGAAAAAAATATATAGTTGTCAAAAATATCGAAGTTAAAAATATCGTTTTTTTAAATGTTTTAATAATAATGTAAAATTAAGTAAATAATACATATAATTAAAAGAAATATAGTTAAAAATATTAAAAGATATTTAAAAATAATAACTAAGGGGGTCATTACGATGGCGGGCGGAAGCACAACCGCCGTGCTGGCGGATGCAAAAACCACCAGTTACCGCCGGCACGCAGCAGTCCACACGCCCGCCCAATTACGATGCGAAAAGTAGGCCAAACACCGCCGGCAAGCCAGCAACACCGTCCGCCATCAAAGTGCGCCCGTACACGTAGCGGCGCAGCCCAACTGACACACACCGTCCGACGAAAACACGTCCCGCCCGGCGCATAAATTACGATGCCGCAAACAAACGGCTCCCACGGCCAAGAGATACCGTACGACAAACCGAAGCGGTAACACGGACGCCGAGCACGGACAACGAAGAAGCGGCTCCCCGAGCATGAATCCAGCACTGCAGGCCCTCCCCATGCTCTTGCTGATGCACCACCAAGGACGCAACGTACCGCGGAGACGCAGGTAGGCACACACACAACAAGTGCACGCAAACAGCGCACACAGTGCAAGGGCGGAAAAAGCGGACAACCCCCCCCAGCGCGTGTACACTACACATCCACCATTGCATCCACATATGACACACAGGCCAAATCGTAACATCGCGTAACACATGTGTACACACCACCTGGGACTAGGAACCAACGACCCCGTCACGGCCCCAAAGCGGCGATGACGCCGCCACACATGCGCACAACGCAGAGGCCAACCGCAGCGCCATGCATGCGTCGCACACAGACACAGGGACACAACCAAGCAGCACACACATCAGCCCCACCCCGAACGCACATGACACGTGACAGGCCTGCCACAGACATGTCCCCAACGCCCAATTCACGGACAACACCCAACGCCACACAACCGACGCACACATGTCAGTGAAGTCACGCAACAGCAGGACACACCCCAGTGTAACAAACATGGCGAAGCACACAGCGGCGGCAACACCAACTAGGAGAAGCAGGGCTCCTTCGGGAAGAGGAACGCCAGTACCACACTGAAACACCCATACCACCCTGCACATATGAACAAGACATATAAAACGGAACACCAAAGAGCCCGGGGACCGACAACAGGTGGCCCAAGAATAACATTCACACACAAGGCCCAACGCAGAGCGGAAAGGCAGCCTGCCGCCCACACAAGGGAGAGCAGACAGCACTGAATGACCTTCCATTCCAACTCCGAAACCACAGCCCTACGAAAGAAGCCGGTGAATACAGCCATTGTCCAAGAAAAGACCAACACAGGCATGCCGAGGAGACCGACCACAGGGCAGATAGCGCATATCACAGAAGCACACAACGGACGGGGAAGAAAGAAGAAAACACTCCCCCATGTCGGCCACATGCAAGTTAATTGGAAGGAGTCACACATCACTGACCTTGAACTGTCTGAGAAGCATGTGGGATGAGGGCCCGTGTCCTCCAAACAAGCCAACAGAACACAAGTCCTGTCCCCCTACGACTACACAGAGCTCACAGCAACCTCGGAGCGTGCACATTGCAGACTGCACACACAGCCGGAGCACGCCACCACAACGCACCGCTGCGAAATGGCAACCGCAACACACCTACCCAACTACGCCGGACAGCTCAAGCTGTACAAAACCAACCTGATACATATATTGGGATGCGATCTCCTGTCCCTGCTGAACGTAAGTTACCGACTGACTTACCGCATCACATTGTTCAGCTGCGTCATGCCCGTCTTCTACTGTCGGAGGTGTCCCTACCAGCATCCCGTGGAGATATGCCTCTCCAACCCGGCATGTCTAAAGGCGGACCTGCTACCACTACTCCTCCCTCTGGACGCACACGACAGGGCCTGCTCTGCCTATGGGGGCATGGCGTATGTGGCCAACATCGCACCCGCACTGAAATGGGACCACTGTGCCTCCACACGACGGATCATCGAGAACAGCTACATCGAATGTCACCCAGCATGCCCCATCATGGTCCTCCAAGGGACAACTTACGAACAACACCTTGACAGCCACCATCCGCTACATTGGCTGGCAAACATGTACACCACCAATGACATGGAAGCCCTGCTGGACGGCATCGCATACCTGACAACCTGTAAATTCGTCGGACCACAACGCAGGTTCCCCGATTGACCTATGATGTCCAACCCCGCACCCATGCTTAGCTTCCGCACGGACTGGCCAGTCACCACCACAACAGCCATACCAAACGACCGGCAACTGTTACCACACCATCAACGACATCGCCATGACATCGGATATGACCGGGACATGCACACTGTTCCCCATCACATCCAGGAACACCGCATGCATCGTGGGAGGCAGTGGCATGGGGTCTGTGTATCGCACCCACATGGACGGAACTGCACGAACAACCAGGACACGACATGGATCCAGCGCCCATGGACACACACACCGCTCAGTGGACATGAATAGGTCGCCTGGAGTCTGTGGGTGCTGCACCCCTCCCACCCCCGCCCCGGGAATCCCATACCAGGACCTTTGCATGGACGACAAGTGCATACAACAACAACACGACCCCAGTGACTGTGACATGTCCAGTAACCACCACATTGCAACAACAAGTGGCACGCCGCTGCATGCACGCAAGCACATGCCCTGATGTCATCTCACATGCACGCGTGCATGAGGAACAACCGCAGCAAACCTGTCACATGGAACTGAGATGGACTGTGCCCATGATGCCAAGCGGTCTGGTAGGCTACATGTATACCGTCTGTGTCAAAGTCCGCAGCTCCGCAGCTATACGTAAATGTACATTAGCACAGCCTTGGCCAAGCAGATGTAACTCTGAAGCCCACATCCCACATGCAACAGCCAATCACATGTAACCCCACACCCTATCCCATTTGCAATCATGCTCAGTATATCCTCAACATGTATTCCGCTGCCAGTAGTGTCCACTATACTGCATCACAGAGGACAGAAGACTCAATATAATGTTTGAAACCAAAACTGTCTCCGCTGACTCATTTCACAAGTACGAATGAGAGAGGATGAGAGTATGTGAAGTACACGGCAGTCGTGACATGACCATGTAGTCCACTGGTATTGGATGTCAACGCAAATGAGTAGCACAACTGTGGAAGACACACATGTGTCGTGTGAAGTCGTATGGACGCAGTGCTCAGGTGGGTGGGTGTGACGGGTAGATGCGCACATGCCAAGTTGGAGCACGCCGTGTCGGGAGGGGTCATGAACAGTACACCACCGCTTCCCTGGGCATTGTGAGAGGACACCTGTCGGGGGGGAGTGAACACGTGTGTGCACAGCAGCCGGGCACACGTACAAAGCGGTACCAGGCGCACCTCAGCCCACCCTCTGTGGACAAGCTGGATCCTGTTGTGCGCCCGCCATGCCCCTTGACAAGGCACACACAGCCCCAGTCGACCAGGTGTAACCCCAACATAGTCAATCCGCACAGGCGATACAGGGCACGGGATGGCAGTGGAGCATGGTGTGTGAGAGGTCTCCTCGCGCTCCTCCTGGTCATATCACGCAGGCAATAGAACCTCAACGTCTAGCATGGCACAAGTCAAATGGAAGTGTAGGGGGGACGCACCACAGCACGAGCAGCACTGACGTCACGGGAGGTGGCTCGCACCATCCCATCCATTGCCCATTATACCAACCACGCCACATGCCATTGCGACTAAGTGCAAGCGCGTGCGCCACCACCCCCGAGCCCTCCCCAGAGAGGCCAAAGAGTGAATGTGTGGGCCATCAGTCACAGACGGACGCGGCATGGCCGCAAGGGCAGCCACAGCCACTGGGTGTCGCAGGTGGCGGATCCGGAAGGCGAAGACTGTGATGCATAGTCCATGCAGGCCGGGTCTCCATTTGGGGCACCACGCAGGTGGACGGCGTCCCGCAACACATCATACCCTGAGACAGCCCACTCGTGCAACTGGACCCACACATACACTCCTTGCCCTCTCTGGTGCGAGCTTGGGGCTGCCTGTGCAAGCGCTAGCCTCGCAGGTGCACATGCATATTGGGGGAGCGAGGGGAGGACATGAGGGCTGGGGCGAAGATGACTGTATCACTGTCAGTGAGTACAAGGGATGACCCAGATGTGGAAAGGAAGAGACGTGTCCCGTGTGTACTGCAACTAGTCGCCAATCCAACTACCCCCCATGTCCGGAATGTAAGCCCGCACCTAGGCCCGCCCATCCGCCACATCGAATATACCACCAGCACGACAACCTTCCCATTCGAAACACTGACTGGGGGTGGCGACCAGTGAACAATCATGTGTAGCCTACCCACGCGTACATGTGGGCCCTCCATGATCCATGTCACCTGCGGCAAAGTCATGACATGCGCAATGAGGGAAGTGAGGAGAGCTGTCCGCCCCACGCACAGAAGGTGCATCAGCTCCACAGACCCAGCAGCGAGTCCAGCAGGGGTCACATGTGCAGGGGCAGCTGTGCCTGGTGTGAAGGCACATGCATATAGACAGCACATCGACCAATGTGTAGTCTGCCCACATCTACAGTCCATCATCATGCGGACATAGGAATTGAACACAGGGCAACACATCTGAGTGGGTGCACCCACCGTGACCAACAATGCGCAATCATCGACGTACCCGCCCTGTGCATGGCCCCCCACCCAACGGAGGCACATCCAGTGCCACCATCCCACACACACAAGCCTTCCACGGAACATGCTGTGTCCAATGCTCAGTACAGAGTCAGCGCCCATCTGGTGGATCCTGAACAGGAGACACATGCACACACATGCCAGCTCCCACTATGTACGTCTGCCACCTGGCACGTGCAATGTAACCTCTCACCTGTGACGTGTGACTGCAAGCACACAGCCGTCTTGGCATGGGGCTGTCAATGTGGACACCTGTCAATGTTTCGGGAGGTGTGATCCGTACAGTGCTGTACATAGGGTGCAGTGCTGACACCTACTACTGTCTCATATCCCCTCGTGCCACAGGTCCCACTTGTTTTGGCCGCTCAGCCTGTGCCCACATCGTCGTCGTCGTGTGCCATACTCATCCAGCCTCGGAAGCAGTTCCATGCTCAGCAGACATTCATGTTGCCGTGGCGTTGCCGCTTGACGAATATGCAGTCAGTCCCCATCAGCACGCCCCGCAAGTCATTGGGGCCTAGATCCCCATGTGCATGCACATGGCAGTGGTTTGTATCACTAGCCATTGCCATTGTTGGGAGACCTGTGTAAGTGTATTGTGGCCGTGCCGTCCCAGCTTGACAGCTGGGCTGTGGCTCATGTGCTTGCTCAGTCATGTCAGTGATGTGTATGCGAAATTGCTATGTGTTGTGTTGCTTTGACATGTGTCCACTGCCATTTTCCCTAGGCGGAGACCGAACATTGACCGCCCATACCAATTGCTGGCGGACATGGACGATACAGAGGTCATTAGGAAGTTTCGGCTGGACAGGCCAACCCTGCATCGACTGTGTGCCATGTTGGAACCCCATCTCCGTCCCCGCAGGGTGTATCCGACAGCTGTCACCCCCACGGCTAAGGTGATGGCCGCCATGCATTTCTTCGCCACTGGGTCATTCCAGCACACAGTGGGCAGTGGAGGAGGGATGTCCCAGCCCATGTTCAGCAAGGTGCTGAGGGATGTACTGGCAGCCATGATGCTGTACCGAAACAGGTACATCCGCTTCCCCAGGGCTCGTGAATTGGCGGCAGTGAAGGGTGCATTCTATGCCCTTGGCAGAATCCCACACGTCGTTGGAGCCATTGACTGCACACATGTTGGCCTTGTTCCACCACAGGCCACTGAGCACCTGTACCGCAACAGGAAGCACACGCACTCCCTGAATGTGCAAGTGGTGTGCCTTGCGGACATGGTGATCACCCACGTGTGTGCAAAGTTCCCAGGCTCGGCCCATGACGCACACATAATGCGCAACAGCATCTTGCCACGACTGATGTCCAATCTGCAACAGGATCGTGGCTGTATTGTCGGTGAGTATGTGGAGTGGTGTAGCGTGCTGGTTGTGCGATGCTGTCCCCTGTCCAGTTGGAATAGCAACGGTTCTCTGTGTCCCTCACACCCAGGTGACTCTGCGTACCCGAATGGGGCATGGCTGCTCAGTCCATTGAGGAATCCTCGCACCCCAGCAGACGATCGCTACAATGAGGCACATGGGAGGACCAGACGTGTGGTCGAGCGTACCTTTGGCCTCCTCAAGTCCAGGTTCAGGTGCCTGGACCGCACCGGGGGTGCGCTGGCGTACTCTCCACAGAAGGTGTGCCAGATAGTGGTGGCGTGCTGCATGCTGCACAATCTGGCCATTCGGAAGCAGATCCCCCTCATCGTGGATGACGGAGATCAACCAGGGCCCCAGCCCGCAGACCAGGACAGCTCGAGTGAGGAGGACAGCGGAGAGGAGGAAGCTGGTAATGTGCGGCAGCAGCTCATCGCCCACTACTTCACTTGACGGTGAGTGTCCATGTACGACGGCTGATGTGGCTGTATCTGTGCAGGTGTGTGTGTGCTGTGTCAGGGTGGCCGTTTGTTCACTGCGTGCTGTGTGTCAACGCTCCATGGCCAGGGTAGTATGCCACTGTTGGTGGCTGTGGCATTGTGCCCTATTGCTCTGTGCGATGTGTGTACATTGCTTGTAGTTGTTGACATGTACTGTGTGATGGGTGTGTGACACACTCATTGAATGTGCTCCTGTTCTGTCTCCCACCCCTAGGTCCCTACAGGCCCTCCGGTTCCATTGCCATGCCACGCATCAGGTGCCTTTCCGCCCAAGGTGGCCGTTGTATTCCGTACAAATAAAACACAGGGCACAAACAGCAGTTTGTGTAAGAGGTGCATTTATTTCAAACTGTGACATGTGATTGTGTGCGAGGTGATGACAAAAGTGGTGCGTGCAGTGACAATGAGCTGTCGGTCACGGCTGCGTGATGCTCAGGGTGTACCCACTTGTTCCATGTCCATGGTCCAACAGACACATGCCATCCAGATGGCTGTGTGGAGTGGGATCGTAGTCCAAGTCAATGCAGTGGGTGGTCAAGGAAGGCTGGCTGGCTGCCTCACTTGCGTCTGGAGCGTGCGTAGTCCTCCCGGGAGATCTGTTTGTACTTCGGACGGCCCCTTCCACGTTTGGGAGGGGGGTGTCTGGTGGCGACCTGCTGGTGGGGGTGAGGTGTGCTCACTGGCTGTGGACGCAGGGGTACTGGACACTGCTGCTCGACCCTGCGCCCCGGCAGGTGGTGGCGGTGGTGGAGCTGCTGTCCCTGGCTGTGACCTCACCGCCACCACCAGCTGGCCCATGAGGTCCACGAGTTGGCCCATACGGGCGTCCATGGACCTCAGCACCCCCAGCACCTCCCGCGTGTCTGAAGCAGACCTGACCCATTGTTCTTGGGCCTCTTCATAGGCCCCAAGGACTCTGGCCATTTGAGGCAGGGCATGGCTCCCAGGGGAGACTTGCGTTTCCCTGACCCTGCTCCTCCTACCAGTACTGCTGCCACCGGCCTGCCCACTAGCCACATTGCTCACCACGGTCCTCGCTGTGGCTCCCAGGGTGGATCCAGTCGGCCGGGCCACCACCTGCGCTGGGGCTGGTGCCAGCGAAGACGTGGTGGTGGTGGCGGCGGTGGTGGTCGGTGCGGCGATGGTGGCGGTTGCGGCAATGGTAGTGGCCGCAATGACCGTGGGTGTGGCCGCAATGACCGTGGGTGTGGCCGCAATGACCGTGGGTGTGGCCGCAACGACAGTGGCAGCAGGGGGCTGGGAATGTTCAGCAGCCCTGGATGATGGGTTGGTGGGTAGGAGGGGTCCTGGGGAGCGGCTGGGCCCTGCCACACCAGATGGGCCTGCTTGGTGGTCCGTGTCCGAAGAGGAGGACAGATCCTCCACATCCGTGTGTCCTCGTTGGGGGCTTGTAGGCTGGCTGTGCTGGCTGCTGTCTCCATCCCCAGCATCCAGCAGTTCGTCACCTGTGGAGAGAATGAGATTTGTTATTGTGTTGCACCTGGCGAAGTATGTATTTGTCGTCTGACATTAACAGTTCGTGCAATCTCGTACATGGGTTTCCCGGAGGCGTGTGTGTGGCTGTAGCATTTGTAGTTGTGTGTGCTTGACAATGGGACTGTGTGCTGTGCACATGTGGCATGGGACGGATTGGCCATGCCGATGGGTGTGTTGCTGTGCCCCTACTTATTGTGACTCTGGTGTATGCGGGCTCCTGGCCCATCCTGGGTCTGGTTTGTACTTTGCTTTTGGTGTTCAGATGGGACGCTTAGGAACGCATATGGCAACATGGGGGCCATGCCCCAGATTCGCATTTGGGATGGAATATGCTTTTGGGGTACATGCTGTGAGCCATGGGTGCCGAACGTGACATGTGTTGTGGCAGCATGACAGTGCATGGTTTGAGGTGTGTGCATGCTTGACATGGCCTGCATATTTGCTGTCTGTTGTGATTACTGGACATGGCATTGGACGCATCGTTATGAGTGAGTGATGGTTGTGTGCCAGCCAACGTATTGCAGTTGTCCCATCTCCTTGGTGTGCGTGCTGCCCTGTGCCATGTGCATCACTGCAGTGCTCGGGGGGGTGTGGCCCATGTTGTGTGTTGTTGCTCACAGTGTGTCGTGCGCTTCATTGACTTCTGGCACATGGTTGGTCATGGGCATGTATCTTAGCGTGACTGCTGTATGTGTGGCAGCTGTGCGGATGACATGCCTTTCATGAGACTGGGGCTGACGGATGGGATGGATGGTATGTTGTATGTGCATGGTGTGTCTGTGTGTTTGATGGGTTCAGTGGTGTTCGTGTGCATTTATGTTGTTCCGCTCTGTTGCGTCTAGTGTTGTTTGTCTTACATAGGCGTAGTTGTGGGGTGTGTGGTTGACAGGCAGTAGGGGCTACATGGACAGGACTTCAATGGTGTTTCGGTTGTGTGTGATGGGTTGCACAGTGGCTGCCGTGTGGTACTATATTCAGTGTGGCTTGTGCATGCAGACGTGGCTCCTTGGGTGTTGCTGTGTTTGTGATGGGTCATGTGGGGTGTGAGTCTGTGGTTCATGTCCGTGTGCACATTGTTCACTTGTTCGTGACGGTGGGCGGTGCTGCGTGTTCGTCTGCTACGTGACATGTCCCATGTGTTGGTCGTGTTACGGTCCTCATGCCTCCAGTAATCCAGCCCTGTCCAGTTTCCCACCTGCAGGTTGTTCGTGCGTGCACTGTACTGGATGCCACATGGTTCTAAGCGGGGGTGCTCCATGTTGCAGGTCTGTGGGGGTGGGGGGTGTTGTGGGTCGTGGTGGTGGCTGGACACCCACTGACACCGATTGCTGTGGACCGTGATGTCTACCTTTCGGCTGTCGTTGTGCACTGCGGTGGCTGACACGTGGCTGTGGGGTGTGGGGGATGCTCCTCCTTGCTGTGCTGTGGGACTAGGGGCCTGGTGTGTTTTGTACTTGGGCTGTCCACCCTCCCACCCACTGCACTTTGTGTTCCTGCCACTTACCTGTTACTTGTCGGTTAGTGCAGCTATGGCGGACACATGGGTGTGGTGGGTGCTCGTTGTGGCGCTTCTGGCATATTTGGGGACCTGTTGGTGGTTACGTGGCTGGCTGAGTGTACACATGTCCCCACGCATCTTACAGTTGTTCGGTTTGGGCTGTGTGTGGTGGTGTCTGTTGCATGTGTGTGTGATGTGTTGTGTATTGTGTGCTGGACATGGGGGTGTTTGTCCCTGGGAGCTGTGGCATGGTGGTAGTGCATGTGAGTACATAGCGGTGTGCTGGTATACATTAGTTTGTACTTACCAGCCTCCACTCCCCCTGCTAATCCGGCGAGGATCTCGGGATGTATGATGACTCGCACCTTCTCCTCCCACGCTTTGAAGGTCTTGAAGAGCGCGGGATTCCCTCCGCCAGTGACGGCAGCCAGCTCTCTGTTCTTGCTCTCCTTCTTCTTGACCAGGCTC